>CM056052.1:103657358-104257358 GCA_029574335.1 Rana kukunoris | reverse complement strand
CATACACACTTGTATACATGCGAGAGGAACAGGGAAGAAAAAAATAAGAGGGAGAGCCCCCCCCCCCGATCTCCCACCTTATCAATATATTCCTCCGATTCCCTAAATTCTCTCTCTACTCCACATCTTATGTCTTGGCCTACATTCATCATGAATTAACAGCTCCTCAATCTATCTCTCTTGACCATTCTCCCATTGACTGAGCTTTTTTTCTTTTTTTTTTTTTCTTTTTCCAGTACCTTGGGATTAGTGCTTTGGCTCCATTCAATAGGTATGGAACCAGGGACCTTCTGAATTTATTTATTTTTTCTCCCTTGTCATCCCCGTATTATGGAACAGGCAATACCAGGGATCTTGTCTCACCTCCAGTCCACTTATCTTCTTTATCATGCTTAATACCTCTCCCCAGAATACCTTTATTCATGGGCAGTGCCACCATATATGGGCATGTGTTCCCTCCATCCCACACGCTCTCCAGCATAAGGGTGATACCTCACTATTTATTCTATGTAATTTTGTTGGAATGTAGTACCACTTAGTAAGGAGCTTATAGTTCTAGAAAAATGAAATGGGGTTGGGACTTTGTATGAGGCATGTGGTATGCACCACCACAGGCCTCCACCCATGTAAGGGTGTAAAAAATGGAAGGTTGGGACTTTAAATGAGATGCGATTACCTTATAGTTCATCTTAGACTTTGTTCATTCCACTTCAATGGATGCAAAATAAGGCTTGTTTCTTCTTATCCTCAGATATAGTTTGATTTAATTCTACTTTCCAGTTTCAATTTATCTAACCCTCTCATGTGTGTCAATACCCTGTGTGTGTGTGTGTGTGTGTGTGTATATTCGATATCCCCTGTCTTCCTATCCCCCCCCCAAACTTTGAGTTTTTCCCATATTTTTCTTGCAGTTCTAGCATAGAGCACAAAGTATTACCTCTCATTAAATCCTTCAATTTCAATGTGTCCGATGTTGCCCACCTTAGATACACACCCCTCACTCACCTGGGGGGAAGAAGTCAGTACCCATGAGGGGCAACAGTGAGTGAAAAACGTATATAGCGCAGCACATGCGAACTAAATCGCCTCTGGGCGCTCGTTGTTAATTTCTCCTTTGTAATCAAAAGAGATGAGTTTTGATCTTCTGAGATGAGTTTTGATCTTCTGAGATGAGTTTTGATCTTCTGAGATGAGTTTTGATCTTCTGAGATGAGTTTTGATCTTCTGAGATGAGTTTTGATCTTCTGAGATGAGTTTTGATCTTCTGAGATGAGTTTTGATCTTCTGAGATGAGTTTTGATCTTCTGAGATGAGTTTTGATCTTCTGAGATGAGTTTTGATCTTCTGAGATGAGTTTTGATCTTCTGAGATGAGTTTTGATCTTCTGAGATGAGTTTTGATCTTCTGAGATGAGTTTTGATCTTCTGAGATGAGTTTTGATCTTCTGAGATGAGTTTTGATCTTCTGAGATGAGTTTTGATCTTCTGAGATGAGTTTTGATCTTCTGAGATGAGTTTTGATCTTCTGAGATGAGTTTTGATCTTCTGAGATGAGTTTTGATCTTCTGAGATGAGTTTTGATCTTCTGAGATGAGTTTTGATCTTCTGAGATGAGTTTTGATCTTCTGAGATGAGTTTTGATCTTCTGAGATGAGTTTTGATCTTCTGAGATGAGTTTTGATCTTCTGAGATGAGTTTTGATCTTCTGAGATGAGTTTTGATCTTCTGAGATGAGTTTTGATCTTCTGAGATGAGTTTTGATCTTCTGAGATGAGTTTTGATCTTCTGAGATGAGTTTTGATCTTCTGAGATGAGTTTTGATCTTCTGAGATGAGTTTTGATCTTCTGAGATGAGTTTTGATCTTCTGAGATGAGTTTTGATCTTCTGAAGGCCAGGTGGTTCTCCTCCCAAATGCTGGTTGCTAAAGTGTTCCATAGTCTGGGGCCTTGGACTGCAAATCTCCTTTCTCCTTTGGACTTGTATCTGGCTTTGGTTATCTGGAGCAGATTTTGGTTGGTGGATGGCAGAATGCGATTGGAATTGTGAGCTTTTAGTTTTTTGCAAAGATATTGGGGGGCCTTCCCATGAAGGCACTTATGCGTCAGAGTGCTTTAAAAGCAATTTTGTATTTTATTGGCAACCAATGAAGGGATCTCAGCGAAGGTGAGATTTGATTCCCATGGTTTTTTCCCAGTCACGTCTGGCGGACGCATTTTGAACAACTTTCCGACGAGTGATTTGGTTAATTTTGGAGTCCAAGATGAAGGGCATTGGCATAGTCCAGTCTGGAGTTGATCATTGTTCCCACCTCGACTGCCATGTCTTCTTTTGGAATAAATGGAATAAGTCTGCGTAGTAGACGCAGCAGATGGTGAGATCTACTGACCCTATTTGTGCATCCATTGTCATGTAGGTGTCAAAGATGACTCAGACTTTTGACTTTGGCGCTAGGGGTGATGATTTGGCCCAGAATGGGCGGGGGTGTCAAAAGTTGTTGGAAGTTGATTCTTTGGACTGGCGTGAAACAGGAGAAGTTCTGTTTTCGAGCTGTTGAGTTTAAGATAACTCTTTGTCATCCAGTTTTCTATCAGAGAGGCATGTCTCTAGACTTGATCTTTTTTGTTGCAGATGCGAAAATACAGTTGTGTCATCTGCATATGAATAGTAAAGTAATTTTTGGCTACTGATTTCAAAGAGGGCGAAGAAAGATGTTGAAGAGCACTGGGGACAGGGGATCCTTGAGGGGACTCCGCATGACACCGTGAGTTTTTCAGAAGTGAAAGGTCCTAATTTCACTATTTGTAATCGGTTTTCCAAAAAAGAGAACCAAGGTAGATCACCTTCTGTGACTCTGGCTACTTCAGCTAGCCGAGTCAGTAATAGTTTGTGGTCTACCGTGTCGAAAGCTGCACTTAGGTCCAACAGAACTAGAAGACAAATTTCTTTCGTCTGCGGCCTCGAGGGGGTCATCCCATATTTTGAGAAGTGCCGTTTCTGTCCCGTGACCCGGACGGAAACCTGATTGAAAAGTGTCAAGCAAGTTGTGGGTGTCTAGATGCTGTTGCATCTGTTGTACCACTACTTTCTCCATTACCTTGGAGAGGACATTTAGGCCTGCTATGGGACGACAGTGTTTTGGGGTTGAGGGAGTTTTTTTTTTTTTTTTTTTATTTGATTATGCACTGTTTTAGGCAGGTGGGCACTATACTTTCCTTGAATGATTGATTTATGAGCTGCGTGATAGGGGGTGCCAGAATGTCGGCACATTCCTTCAGCAGTGTGGTGGGGATGATATAATTCGGTGCTGTGATATTACACAAGGAATCCATTGTTTTTTGTGGCCTTGGTGAAAATGGGTTTTTAAAGTGAACTTTGATTGCCACAAGTTTATGTGGGTATTGGGAGTATGATTGGGGGGGGGGGGGGGGGTAATGGGAGTTCTGGTTTGCTGAATGCTTTCACGGATTACTTCAATTTTGTTACTGGAATAATCTGATAATTCATTGCAGAATTCCTGTGTGTCTGCGTTGGGGGCTTCAAGACACAGGGTTCATGGTCTGGGTCAGGAGTCTCCAAACTACGGCCCTCCAGGTGTTCAGGAACTACAATTCCCATCATGCCTAGTCATGTTTACGAATGTGAGAGTTTTACAATGCCTCATGGGAAGTGTAGTTCCACAGCAGCTGGAGGGCCGTAGTTTGGAGATCCCTGGTCTGGGTGACCAAATTAAAGAGTTCGCGGGGGCGGTTGAGGGCATTAGTAATGATATAGGAGAATTTTTTTTTTTTTTTTTTGTTCTTTCCTTATAGATGGTGTGGTTTTCCTCTGAAGCGCTTCTTTTCCAGGCTGCTTCCGCTCTTCTGCATTCTTGCTTTAGCAACGATAGCTGCTCGTTAAACCAGCTGGCGTTGTTTTTCCAGATGCAGGTTTTGCGTTTGGGCGCTACCAGGTCGGCTGACTGTAGTAGAGCCGTGTTTATGGCATCCAGGGTTTCAGTGGCTGTTTGCTGTAGTTGGATTGTTTTTATTTTGTTACCTAAAGTAGTTTTGAAGAGCTCCTGAGTGGAGCTTCTTCTGAGATCTAGTCCAGTGCGTTGCCACTGGTTTTACGGTTGTTGTGGCGTTTTTGGCAATAGTGAATTTTAAAGGGGAGTTGCACCCACAATTTCACTTTTTAAATATAAATACCCCTGTAATACACAAGCTTAATGTATTCTAGTAAAGTTAGTCTGTAAACTAAGGTCCGTTTTTGTTAGGTTGTTACAGCATTTAGATAGTTTATAATCTAGAAATAGACCATGGCCATCTTAAAGCGCATGGCCCATTCAAAATGTTTTTTAAAAGCCAGCAGCTACAAATACTGCAGCTGCTGACTTTTTTAAAAATAGGACACTTACCTGTCCTGGAGTCCAGCGGCGTCCACAGCAGAGGATGAGCGTTCGCTCGTCTCTCTGCTGCTCCCCCCCCCCCTCCATCCGCGGTGAGGAACCAGGAAGTGAAGCGCTGCGGCTTCACTGCCCGGTTCCCTGCGGCGCATGCGCGAGTCGCGCTGGGAGCCGAGAGTTCCCAGCACACAACGGGAAAAACCCGACTTTTGCCCGAGACTGCGGACACCGGAGGGGGGGATGGTTTTGATCAGCGGATCTTCACTTTAGGGTGGAGATCCGCTTTAAGTGTGGGCATCATAAAGCCAGACTATGACTTCCTGGATTTCAGCTTTGCATATCTCGCACATGCTCAGTGCTGCACAAGCGATGTAATAGGTTTCAGTCAGGTTTGCAAGGACTACTGGGAAACATGATGCCTATCCCAGAAACCCTTGCAAATAGCCTTGTGACTTAATAGCCTAGGCTAATAAGGAGGAGGAAGTAATGAAGGACTACAAAATAAAGGTATTTACAAGCAACAAAATAAATAAAAATTGTCCGTTCTGAACACTATGAGATTAGGGCCTGCAGCACAGACTAACATAAAAAAAAAAAATGGGTGGAACTCCACTTTAATTGCATGGTGGTCTGTCCATGGTTTGTTTTTCAGAATATTTATTTTCAGATCTTGTCTGAAAATAAGATCAAGCGTGTGGCCTAGTCCTTCCAAGTGATCAATGCAGGCGTAGGCAACGGGATTCTGTGAGGAGTTTGCCCAGAGGTTGAAATCCCCGAGCAGCAAAAGGTGTAAGTGGAAATGAATTTTCTCAAAGGTGAGTGAAGCTGCGATTTTGGACCCGATGTCTATAGCAGAGTAGAATTCGCACGGTCTCCTGGGGATTAGTTTGTAGTTGCAGAGTGAGGGTTTCCATGAATGGAAGTGGGTTTTGAAGGACTGGTTATCCCCCCATAGATGATGCGCAACGTAAGCTGAATAAAGACAGGAGCCTTCTGTGAAGATGAATGTCATTAATCATTTTCTGCCCACGCTATAGACGAAAGACTGCTACAGTATGGCTTTCTTCGCTGGGAGGATGTACATGAATCCCCCCCCCCCCCCCCGACTGTGCTGTGAATGAAAACTTATATAGCGCGGCACATGCAAACTGAATCTCCTCTGGGCGCTAGTTGTTCCTGTCTCCTTTGGTATCAAAAGAGATGAGTCTTGATCTTTCTCCTGAATGCTAGGTGGTTCTCCAACCGAATGCTGGTTGGTAAAGCGTTCCATAGTCTGGGACCTTGGACCACGAATCTTCTATCTCCTTTGGACTTGTAGTTGGCTTTCGGTATCTGAAGTAGATTTTGATTGGTGGATCGCAGAACGCGATTGAGATTATGAGCTATTATTTTTTCGCATAAATAATGGGGAGCATTCCCATGGATACATCTATGCGTTAGACAGAGTGCTTTAAAAGTGATTGTCTTTTACTGGTAACCAGTAAAGGGTTCTCAGTGAAGGTGAGATCGGGGTAAAGGGCAATTACAACGGCCCTTTACCACGTGATCAAAAGAGAGCTGATAAGCGGCTTGTGTTAAATGGACATCGACACTGATAATGAGGGCTCTGACAGTACCCAACAGTGCTGCTAATCAGTGCCATCTACCAGTATCCATTAGTGCTGCCTCATCAGTGCCCATCGTTGCAGCCGATCAGTGCCTATCTGTGCAGTCATATCAGCGCACATCCGTGAAGAACAATTACCTGTTTGCAAAAGTTTTAACAAACTATGACTTTTTACTTTTATTGTTTAGCAAAAAAAACCTGTGGTCATTAAATACCACCAAAATAAAGCTCTATTTGTGTGAAAAAATGATAAAAATGTCGTATGTTGCATGACCGGGCAATTGTCATTCAAAGTGTGACAGCTGAAAAGGTAAAAATAACCAGTAGGCAGGTGGTTAAAACAGTTGCAATCTACACAGCAATGGGCAACTGTAAAGAAGAAAAAAAAGCCTTATCCCGACATATGGAACACATAAAATATATGCAGTGCAAGTGTGAGGCTGGTCATATACGGATCATTTTTTTATTTGATCAAGAACAGTTCTCCATCCACAAAAGCAAGGTGAACGGAGAACCCCCCACTGGGTTATTGTACTCTGAGACCACCTTCACACTGGGGAAGTTTTCAGGCCCTTTAACGCTGAAAATAGCCTCTTCTGAGCGCCTGAAAACTTCCTCCCATTCATTGCAGTGTGTCTTTTCACAGTCAGGGGGTGCGATTGCAGGACATTATGAAAAGTTCTGCAAGCACCATCTTTGTGCGGTTTTTAAAGTGCTGCAAAATGGGAGTTTTGGGGTTAAAGGTGCACCACTAGCCTTTGCGTCACTTAAACTGCGCTGAAGCGCCACTAAACTAAAACCACCGGCTCTTTCAGTGTGATACATGATCAACATTTAGCAGGGACCGGACAAATTTCGATTCATGTGCAGGGAGATAGTACAGAAGTCAATCTGCTGATATCCATCAGATTTTCCCTACTCGATCAGTACAACAGGATATCAGTACAACCGGATATAGCGAGCAGAGCTGATAAGTGTATTCTGATGGTGAAGTCTCCCTGCTGTCACAATACAAAGGCTCATGTAAGGGTACTTGATTCACATGAATTAGGTCAGTTTTTTTCAACCATTGACTTATCTATAGCCAGCAGGACTCCTCTACTTTTAGAATGCACTGATCAGCATTGCAGCCACTGATTGAATGAAAATTTTCCAACATTCTAATTAGACAAAAGTTGATTATTAAATCGACGTCTGTCAATGGGACAGGGCATAGATGGATCAAAATTTGGCTGGTCCCTGCTGAGCTGGCTGAATTTTCGATCCATCTATGGTCAGCTTAAAGTTTATGTAAGTTACTACATGGTTTATATAAGGCTCAATCCACAAAGCTGACAAGCCAGGATAAAAATCCTTATTTTCAAAAAAAGTAACAGTTCATTTTTAGTCCCATTAGCTTTAAAAATGACAGTTACATTGATTTCCGTTATCGGAAATGACGGGAGCAGCACCCGATAGCCGACTGAAAAATCAGCTTGAGTGAAGACACCGCTGTATTCGTGGACAGGTATGTGTCCTAATATTAAAAGTCAGCAGCTACAGTATTTTTTCTGACAGAGCCTGGAGCGCCTCTTTAAAGCCAAGTACAAACATTTAATATGTTGTAACATGTAACAACTTATTTAAAGCCCACGAAACCTTTTGAGTCGCACCTTAAAGGGGTTGTAAAGGTAAAAGTTTTTTTTACCTTAATGCATCCTAAAAACATCTGACAGCAAAGCCCCCCCCCCCCCCCCCGTTTTACTTACCTGACCGTTCCAAATAGCCGGGTGCGTCCACGTCATCCTGTTCGGTTCCTAGCCTGGCCGTTGATTGGCTAGGCTGGGCGGATTGATAGCAGCGCAGCCATTGGCTGGCGCTGCTGTCAATCACAGCGGATGACGCGGCAAGCCGGGGGGCGGGGACGAGTGATACAGTCCGCGGCTATGGCCGCCGCTGTATCACGGGAGCGCGCTCGCAAAAGCTTTCCACCGTGCAAGCTCCCTCGCATGAAGGTAGAAAGCTTTTGCGAGGAAGAGCTGAGACAGACGCCAGGGGACCCCAGAAGACAGCTTTCCGGGACACTCTAAAATGAGCTGCACAGTGGAGGTAAGTAAAACATGTTTGTTGTTTAAAAAAAAAAAAATATTCCTGACTTTAGTGTTCCTTTAAATGCAGGTAAAATGTACAAAAAATGTCTTTACATTCAAAACAGCAAGTCAGTCATACATGTATAGCAAAGATAGAAGTACATTCTAAATACTGTACAGTTCAATCACTGAAACTTTTGCATAGAATCTATATGGTCTGTATTGAAATCTGCCATCAGCCTGGAAAATCTGTGCTGGTATTCTCAACACGTTTTGCACGTTCAAAACCTTGTCCCCTTATGAGAAGCACAGAGAATATAGTTGTAAAAGCTGTGGCCAAATTCTACCTTGATATAATAGTATGGCAAACAGCTTATTAAAATCAAACCTCTTCCAAGTATGTACAAAAAGGAAAGGCCAGGATGAAACAGCCCACAGTTCCACTGTTTTGTAATCGGGAGTTGTGGATACGCAGGCTGAGGGAGAGGAAGCCAAGCACTCCCAGAGTAAGCCCCCAGATGTGAGTGACAGATCCAAAAAGAGACACCCAAATCCTTATTCAAAAGCCACAGAAATAATCAACCAGCCTGGTCCTATCCACAGATACTTGACATCATAGGTGTGTGCAGCCTTTGCCATTAGGGTGTGCACCCCAAAGCTCAAACACACTCTACCGATCACTCACGATGTTCATTCAGAAAGGGAAGTGGCCGGTAAATGGCATATTTACTGGCCCCTTCCCCCACTCATCCTAAAACATCCCCAACAACAACCAGTGGGAGAGGAGGGAAGCTGGCAGTGTTGTGGAGGGAAAGAGTGGGAGCCAGGTCAGTGGGGAAATCTGTTCTGCACAGGGTGATTAGAGTGTGCCTGGGCACACCCTGTGCACACGCCTGTGCTTGACATTGATTTGTTTGGTTCTAGGATGCACCCTTTTCTGATTGCGTGAGCTTTATACATCCCAGGTTGTCTTCAAAAGTGGGAAATGGTTTTGACATGTCTATCCCAATGTCCAAAAAAAGTTGGCAAATCCATATGCTGCAATGTACTTTGCTTCAGTTGAAGATAGACCAACAGTTGCTTGCTTTCGACTAGACCAACTTATGGTTCCTTCCCATACTGGAAGATGAATCCACTTGTGGATTTGCGGTCTGTGCAGTCCCTGGTCCAGTCAGCATCCACATATCCAACATATTCCAGTGTCAGCTCCTGCTTGGGTCTGGTTTCTAAAGCGTTAATAAGAGCAGTATATGTCTCTGGAAGGCTGCAGAGGATCAGGGCAACAATATGGTTATCTTTGATGTCCTCTCCGATGGCGCGTAGCCACTCTATGATCTCTAGCATAGCTTTATTGTGGTCAAACATTTGCTGGCCTTCTTCTAGTCTCATCTTGTACAATGTTCTTAGTAAAAATAGCTTGCTGTTGATGCTTGAACGCTAAGTCCAAATACCCTTTGCCATCCTTCCTGTCCCAATACTCTGTCTCTCTGTTTGTGGGTCTGTCTGTATTCAGCACTTGCCACAAGTCATCCTTGTTCAGAAGCATTTCTAGTTAAATCCTCCACAGCTGGTAATTGGCACTGTTCAGCTTTGCAATTGCAAATGTCACATCTGAACCACTTGCCATCTTTCTGTAGCTTGTCTACAGTACTCACTGTACTCACAGTGGCAGAGTTCTCTTTCCAGTGCCTGGGTGCCTGCTGGGTACGCTGGGTGTGCTGCGTGTGCCCGAAGCTATAACCTGTTGTCAGAGTATTGAAATCATGCGCTCGAAGTTTCTTATATACAGCAAAAGGCTTTACTTTTATGGAGGATTGGCTGAACATATCTTTACAGCATGTCTTTATCATGGAACAGGAAGCAGGACTATAAGAGAATACATACACTGAGAAAGATAACACTTCCTCTGATTACATAAAGGGGTGTCAAACTGGTTGCCCTGCAGCTGTTGCAGAACTACAAGTTCCACCACAGGCAGAGGTGGCTCTAGGCTTTGTGAGGCCTTAGGCAAAATTTGACATGGGGCCCCACTCACGTCCATGATGATTAATTAAAATTATTCAAGGACAAGAGGCCTTTTCCCCACAATCCTGGCTGATGGTTGTGGGGGTCTGCGGGCAGGGGGCTTATTGGAATCTAAAAGCCCCCTTTAACAAGGCGGCCTCCAGATCCTGCCCTTTAATAACTAAGGGGCGGGGGCCACCCGGTGATGTCACCTGGTGAACCCGCCCCCTTGTGATGTCATTGACTGAGGGCATGTCGTTACAAGGGTGGGGTCAATGATATTCACTGTTTTTTAGGGATGCTGGCGGCTCCGCTCCTGAGTCAGGGCTCTCAGCGCTGCCTGAGCAAAGCAGCGTTAAGGTCTCTCAAAACTGGGGTAATACATTGGGTAAGTTAGGTGGCCGCAAGGCCCCTGTGAATGCGAGGCCTTAGGCAACCGCCTAATTAAAGAGCTGCCTGTGGGAGTCATGCATGTAACTGTCAGCCTTGCAATGCCTCATGGGACTTGTAGTTCCACAACAGCTGGAGGGCCACCAGTTTGACACCTGTGTAAAATGCATACAGGATTGTCAGTTTATTAGCAGCCATGCTGTTGTTCTTTTCAACAAAGTAAACGCTAGTGTACATGCTAGCCTTGAAGCTAGCACACAAACGCTATTTTAAATGGTTTTCATCCAGCGTTTTTTGTTTTTTTTTGCTATCAGCATGCATCTTACATTGAAGCACAACTGATTGGCTCCTTGTGCTGCTTCTCCCTCCTAAAGTCTAAACTCTGTTGTACAGGGACTGAAAAGGCTTATGCCAAATCTAATTCTGGTATTTACACTGCTTGCATTTAATAAAATATGTATTAATACAGAGCTGCATTAATTTATGTCTTTCATTTCTGCATGGAGTTCTTCGACTTAGGCGCCGTACACACGGCCGAGGTTCTCGCTGAACCGTCGCTGAACCGTCGGGAAGCACGCTCTCTATTTCCTCGACGGCCCGCCTGGAAGAATGGCTGGTTGCCATTCTCGACGGGCGGGTCGCCGAATTCGACAGCCGGGAGAGAACCTCGACGGGCGGAACGATGTGTTCTGCCCGTCGAGGTTCTCTGCCGTGTGTACGGCGCCTCAGATATATTATTAACTACATGCCGACCGCCCGCCGTCATATTACTGCGGAGCGGTGGCTCTGTCTCGCAGGAACACGTAGCTCTACGTCCTCCCTTAAGAGACTTGTAGGGCGCGCGCCCCCGAGTCCGCGCGCGCCCCCCCGAGTCCCGCGCTTTACAGAGTGGGGAACGGGAGCTGTGTGTGTAAACACACAGCTCTCGTTCTTGTCAGCGGGGTAAACGCTGATTTTCTGCTCATACAATGTATGAACAGAAGATCAGTGATTTCCTCTAGTGAGGCCACCCCCCCATACAGTTAGAACACACCCAGCAACACACTTAACCCCTTCCCTGCCCCCTAGTGTTAACCCCTTCACTGCCAATGGCATTTTTATAGTAATCCAATGCATTTTTATAGCATTGATCGCTATAAAAATGCCAATGGTCCCAAAAATGTGTCAAAAGTGTCCGATGTGTCCGCTATAATATCGCAGTACCGAAAAAAAACGCTGATCGCCGCCATTACTAGTAAAAATAATAATAATAATAAAAATCCTATAAAACGACCCCCTTTTTTGTAAACGCTATAAATTTTGCGCAAACCAATCAATAAACGCTAATTGCGATTTTTTTTTAACAAAAAATATGTAGAAGAATACGTATCGGCCTAAACTGAGGAAAAAAAATGTTTTTTTATATCTTTTTTGGGGATATTTATTATAGCAAAATGTAAAAAATATTGCATTTTTTTCAAAATAGTCGCTCTATTTTTGTTTATAGCGCAAAAAATAAAAACCGCAGAGATGATCAAATACCAGCAAAAGAAAGCTCTATTTGTGGGAAAAAAAGGACGCCAATTTTGTTTGGGAGCCACGTCGCACGACCGCGCAATTGTCAGTTAATCACAAAAAGTGTGCCGAATCACAAAAAGTGCTCTGGTCTTTGGACAGCAATATGGTCCGGGGCTAAAGTGGTTAATATTAGCAGTGGAAGCTGTTAGAATGACAATTCCTATTTAGGGTATAATACAGTATACTGTACTTGATCATTTTTTGCTGGTTTATGTGATAGAAAAGCAAAGTGCATGTACAAGTTTTTATATATTTTTTTAAACAAATTTACAAATCTCAGCAGGATTTAATGAGCCATAACCATCCATGTTTTACTTTATAAATCTATGTCATGATAGTTCATGAAAGTAACCCCTGACATTTAGTAACCTGCCTTTCCTGGAACCCCACTGACATCTTATGTTCTAACAGATGGCATTATCTAAAAAGAGATAGCGTTTGAGTGGGTTACATCACAGGGCACCTTCTTATTTCCCACACTTCTTGCCTAATTATCCAGCACAGCAGCTGAAAACTTTCAAACAGGAAGCTGTTTACAGATAACACTTGTGACTTCTTGAGCTGGAGAGCTGAAGGCATCTTTTTCAATTAAGATCTGTCAGGCTTTTGTAAACAGCGGCTATGAGGTCCTTAGGCATTGCAGATCAGAGGACAGTTCCAGTCCCAAGTCTCAGGGGAAATACAAGGTAAGGAAACTTTTCACTAACTTATGTTCATCTTTTCTTAGTCTTCTTAATAGCAAGAATAGTGACAATATATATTGTTGGATCATACTCCATATGACCAAACGTTTGTGGACACCTGACCATCACATTTGATGGAAATCCTGTTTCAAATTATGTCTCAAAACCATAGGCATTCATATGGAGCTGCTTCCCCCTTTTTGGGTGTAACAGCCTCCACAAGATATTCGAGTGTGTTGTAGGAATTTGTGCCTGGTTAGCCAAAAGAGGATTTGTGAGGTCAGTATGGTTGTTGGGCGAAAAGACCTGGCTCCTAATCAGCATTCCAATTCATCCCAAAGGTTTTCCAAATGATTGAGATTTGGACCTTTGTGCAGGCCATTGGAATTCCTCCATGCCAAAGTCATGAAACCACGTCTTATGGGCCTGATTTGTGCACCTAATGCACACAATCGGAAATTTCCAATGAAAAAAGTCAGGCGGGATTTTTTCATCGGATATTCTGACTGTGTGTGGGCCCCATCAGACTTTTTTCCGTCAGAGTTTAGAAATGGAACTTGTTTCGGAAAATCCTATCGAAAATTCTGATCATCTGTGTGGAACTCCAACGGAGAAAAAACCATGCATGCTCAGAATCAAGTTGACCCATGCTCGGAAGCATTGAACTTCAATTTTCTCGGCTCATCGTAGTGTTTTACGTCACTGCGTTTTGGACAGTCGGAATTTGGTCTGGCAGTGTGTATGCAAGACAGCTTGAACGGAATTCCGACGGAAAATTCCATCGGATTTTATCCCATCGGAAGTTCCGAACGTGTGTACAGGGCATAACTCAATACTTTAGAGCATCCTTTCTAAACTTTTTTGTCCTGGAGGAACCCTTGATAAAATTTTGACTTCTCAGCGAACCCCTGCTAAAAATTATGGCCCCGATTCACAAAGCACTTACGCCAACATATAGCACATTACGCCGACGTAAGTGCAAATGTGCACCGGCGTATGTGTGCGTCAGACCCACAAACCAACATGCGCCTAAAAACAGGCTACACCCCTCCGACGTAGCTTTCACACGCCGGCGTACGGTGGGCGCACATATGGGCTGGACGCATGGTGCTGCTCCCATTGATTAGCCATTCAAACATGCAAATGAGGAATATACGGCAAATCACGAACGTGCGTGCGCCCGAAGCATGCAACGCAAGATGCGCGTAAGTTGTACGTCCTGCGTAAAGTTATTCCCCATAGATGAGGTGCAACCCGGCAATGGACATGCAAAGATCTGCACCAGGGAACACAAGCTAGCGTATTGTGTGTTTGACGTGTGTCTGGCTGGGCGTACGTTAAGTTCACGGTGTACGTGGTGATCCGGCGTAGCTTAGGCAGTTGTGCCGGTGTGGTTGTGAGCAGGCGCAGGAGGGTGCTGTGCATGCATCCACGTCACGGTGATGTCACGGTGCATGCGCAGTTCGTGATACGCCGGGCGTAAAACTCTGCACCACGCTCGGACCATCATTTGCATGGGGTCACGCCCACTTCCACCTACGCGGGCGTGCGCCTTTAAAATCCACGCTACGCTGGCGCAGCCTTGGGAGCACTGGCTTGATGAATGCAATGCATGCCTCTCCGCACTACGTTGGTATGCTGTACAGTGTGTGCACTACGGCGGCGTAATGTGCACCCATCTCTCTGTGAATCTGGGCCAATATATCTATGTTCCAAAATAAAATGGCACAGTCAATAAGCTGGAGATAAGGATATTTTTGGTGTCACTCCAAAACATGTTTTACATGAAAGAAACTCATGTCATGTACTCAGGTAATAATAATAGTTACCTAGGATATTTAATAATCAGAGCAGATTATTTTTACATTGCTGTCTTGTCAATAATAATCATGAAGGTTAAAGTGGTTGTAAACCTATATTTTCAATTTGTACCTATAGGTAAGCCTATAAGGTACGGTAAATATCTCCTAATCGTGCACTGTTTAGTAGATATTTACTCTGTACTGTGCCAATGTCTTCGGCGCATGCACTGTGAAGAAACGGCCCTCCGAGCCGTTTCTTCACTAGCGAGTGCCGTTACTGGCGGCTACCACACACGTGCACAGGAGTGACGTCAGTTGTTTATTGTGCGAAGCGCGTCAGCTGTTTATTCCCGCGTTGTGTGCTGTGACTTGTAGTTCATTTTTCCTTTTTTAAATAAAGGACAACCATTAAGGTTTTTTGGAGTGCGGCTGTCCATATTTTCTTTTTCCATTTGTTGCCTTGTGCATTGCCAGCACGTTTGATTTCCTGAGACCATACTGATCATCCTAACACAATCCACCTGGAGCGGTAACTTTTTTGCTTTCAAGAACAGATACTAAACGTGATCTTAGCCAAAAGGCTAAGATAGGGTTTTTTCAATATTTAAGTATCTATTTCATATGAAAAAATACCAACTTCCCCCCCTATAAGATATTTGTATCTGACTTTGTTCTTTAGAGGTACATATTGGTACATATTGGTACATACTGTCATCAAGCATTTTTTCAAATGGAGAGAGGGCCCAAACATAAGAAGACCTTGCGTTTCAATATTCACTTTAGGGTAGTTGTGACAGTTTTCCATGTAAAACACAGCCACGCTTAGTTCAGACAAGAGTTTAAAACGGGGGCCAACAGCTTAGTACATGTGTAAGTGGTCAGCGGTTTGTAGTGGCATGCAATGTTTGGACCATTGCGCCCTATTGATTTGTACTGTTTAGTATATTACCCAGCAGTAATCACTGTACACAAAAATATGCACAGGTGCTCTGCAGCAAAATTACATCATTAGATAAGCATGCAGTTATGGGGTCTTAAAGCAGGAAAATACAGGTTAAAGCTTTTCTTACTTTCTTTTTTTCTGCGTTTCTGCGTTGTTTGTCATGCAGTCCTATCTCCATATTGTCGGTACAAATGAGCTGGGGGGGGGGCCTATTGCTGCATTTTACACAAATAAAGGAAATGTAACTAGTTGTAAATTGGTGCAAGAAACAGAGAGGAGGAAGGAAACAGGCTGGCTTCCCAGTATATCTCTTTGACATTGCATAAGGTCAATTGCAGAAGAGTCCTTACCTGTAGTTCCCCAAGGCGGGCGCTGGCCAGGCAGCGTATTTTCTCTTGTCTCAGCCACTGCACGCCACTCACGTGACCTGTGGGAGGAGCCGGCGTTGCATCGGCTGGATTAGTATAGGCACAAGTTAATTTACACAGGCTGAGGCAGCAGCCAATTAGGGAACAGGTGATGTTAAGCAGAGGCCCGAGCGGCAGTCGGCAGAGCCAATCCGATGCTTGGGCCGGGGTGAGGAGCAAGGGACGGATCGGATGCGTCTTCTTTACTCTGACTTCAACACTTAGTCTCTTACGATTCCAGGGGGGGGGGGGGGGAATCAACCCCCTTGCCCTATGGAGCGGACGCCCATGTGCCATTCATGTGGATATTAGTTTGTATAGCATTGCCCTCTTGAGGGTCGCAAGATAAATCAGTACCCCTCAGGTTGCCCTGACCCTGTGAGTCCTCTGCCACCCTGGGTTCAAACATTGGAAATAAAATTAAAGGGGAGTTCCACCCACAATTTCACTTTTTAAATATAAATACCCCTGTAATACACACGCTTAATGTATTCTAGTAAAGTTAGTCTGTAAACTAAGGTCCGTTTTGTTAGGTTGTTACAGCATTTAGATTTATAATCTAGAAATAGACCGTGGCCATCTTAAGTGTGGGCATCATGAAGCCAGACTGTATGGCTTCCTGGATTTCAGCTTTGCATATCTCGCACATGCTCAGTGCTGCACAAGCAATGTAATAGGTTTCAGTCAGGTTTGCAAGGACTACTGGGAAACATGATGCCTATCCCAGAAACCCTTGCAAATAGCCATGTGACTTAATAGCCTAGGCTAATAAGGAGGAGGAAGTAATGAAGGACTACAAAATAAAGGTATTTACAAGCAACAAAATAAATAAAAAAATTCCATTCTGAACACTATGAGATTAGGGCATGCAGCACAGACAAACATAAAAAAATGGGTGGAACTCCACTTTAAAGAGTCAACTTGAGGTTACACCTCAAAATGTTGTTTTCCAAAGAATGTTATGGATAGCAAAACAATATCACCTCTAAGGCCTCGTACACACGATCGGACATATCCGATAAAAACGGTCCGCGGACCATTTCCATCGGATATGTCCGATCGGGAGTTTGATCCAATGGCGTGTACACACCATCGGATCAAATTCCCCACCGCCGGACGGCGCGGTGACGCGGTGGTGACGTTGACGCCGCCACGTCACCGCCACGTCACCGCACCAGGAAGTTAAACACTTCCGCGCATGCGCCAAATCCATTCGGCGGCGGCGCGGCGGCGGTGGGGGACGACATGTCTGCTGGTAAGTGTACTAACCAGCAGACATGTTGGGCGGACAGATTCCACCGGATGGATTTCAAAGCATGCTTTGAAATCTGTCGGGTGGAGAAATCTGTCCGCTAGCCCATACACACGAGCGGAGATGTCTGCTGAAAAGGTCTATCGGACCGTTTTCAGCGGACATATCCCCTCGTGTGTACGAGGCCTCAGATTCACACATTCAACAGTAAATACTATAATTTCTATGCTCAAATAAGTGCACATAATGTTTACGTGAATATGGGGGTCAGACCCCTCTCTATGACTCCTTCACACATAAATTGAAAAAAAAATACAGATAAACAAGTACAACTTTGCAAGGAACATTGAATAATAAAGCAAAATAGCTGATCTGATAGATGGTGTATAACCAGCAGACGATATTCATGTGCAAATCAGAACTGTAATTGGATTCACAGTGACTACTTACGTAAAGATGTTACATTTCTGTGGAACTACAAGCAATGGCAGAACAATGGGTGGCAAAGATGTCTGTATATGGTGTCTATGATATGCTGGAACAGATTCTTGAACTGAAGATGGTAATAAGTGCAGGGGACAATGATGTCTATACAGCGTCTATAAGACCGCTCACCACACCTGAACAGATGAGGATAATGATGAGGATGATGATCCCTCGGGAACGTGGCTCAAGGGATGACATCTGGCCTCAGCCACACCATGGCTCATATGAATCCAATATCCCTGCAGGGTGGATGGAACAGGAAGGGCCTCCGGCCTGCCGCTGGATAGTGAAGGGGAACTGTCCGCAAGTGTCCTTCCAGATATCCACTAGGTAACTCCGCCAGAGCAGGCTGCAACTCAGCTGCAGCTCTCTCTGTAACGGATCCCCTGCATGCAGATCCACGCTGGTCCCAAGAGAGTGCGCCAGGCCTTAAGCCTTCCCTCTTATAGTCCCTCCCAGTGGTCTGCTCTTCTCAACCAGTAAGCTGGTAGTTGTAGTTTCACATAATACAGCCAGAGGGCGAATCCTATCTGTATAGACTACATGTCCCAAAATGCTTTGCTCTGTCTCATCTCTAATTAAGAAAGTAACAGGACATCCCACACTGGAACACTAGAGGGAACAGCTTCCCCTAAAACAATGCACACTTTGTCTTCTGATTGCAGAAATAGGTATGTATCCAGCTCCTGGCTACATTTGATATGTACCACCTGGTTGGTGTACACTCCTTTATGGAAATGATAATCCCTGCTGACAGTGGCCTCTTTCAGCAGGATATTGTGCCCTGTCACACTGCAAAAATGGTTCATGAATGGTTTGAGGCAGGGCCGGATTAACAGAGGGGCTGTTGGAGATGCAGCTCCCGTCCCCTTTCTCAAGATAGGCCCATTTGCCCAAAAAAAAAAAAAAAAAAAGTTTGACTTCGGGGGTTGTAGCTCGATGACCAGAGGTCACAAAAACCCCACATTTTGGGGGTAGGCAGTTGAAGACCTACCCCACAACGGGTCAAAATATGTGATGGCTATCATTTATGGTTTCGGAGATACGGGCCTGCTTGCACAGCCTGTCAGAAGCTACATACAGAGCGGCCATTATAAATACAAGCTGACACACTGCAGCTGACTGAGAAAAAAAATCATCATTTGTTTTTTGCTAGAAAATTACTATATGGTGGTCTTTGTAACTTTTTATGTTGCACGGTATAGAGCTGCACGGTATAGAGCTGCACGATTCTGGCTAAAATGACAAAAAAAAACACTAAAGTTAGCATGATTTCTTTTGGTATCCTAAGCAATGCTTTAAATTTTTTTTTTAGGTTATATCTTTAGAGTTACAGAGGAGGTCTAGTGCTAGAATTATTGCTCTCGCTCTAACGATCGCGACGTATGTAACCTGTGTGTATCTGGCTCTGATACTAGCCAGTGCCTACCCAGCCACTGACTGGTATCTCTCCCTAGCCTGTCCCCACACACCCTCTCACCTGCTGACCTGTAGATGGGGAAATCACTCCTGTAGTGTTATTGTGTTCTGCCAGTGAGTACAATGATCAGTATTGCTATCTATAGCTGGCAGCACTGCACTGTTTTTGGAAAAACAGTCTGGTTAATAGATTGACTTGTGTAAAACCAGCTAGCCCATACATAGATCGACCGCTTAACCACTACGCAGTCCCTAAACATCCTTCCACTCCTGTACATAGTCTGTCATACTCTCCACACTCCTCTCCTGTACATAGTGTACACTGTCATACTTTCCACACTTCTCTCCTGTACATAGTGACCACTATCATACCCTCCACACTCCTCTCCTATACAGAACACCCACTGTCGCACCCTCCACACTCCTCTCCTATACATAGTGCCCACTATCATACCATCCCCATTCCTCTCCTCTACCACTCATACACTTCTCTCCTGTACATACCGCCCACTGTCATACCCTCCACACTTCTCTCCTGTACATACTGCTCACTGTAATCCCATCCACACTCCTCTCCTGTACATAGTGCCCACTGTTAGACCCTCCACATTCCTCTGCTGTACATAGTGTTCACTGTCATACCCTCCACACTCCTCTCCTATACATAGTGCCCACTATCATACTGTCCACACTCCTCTCCTGTACATAGTGTTCACTGTCATACCCTCCACACTCCTCTCCTATACATAGTGCCCACTATCATACCATCCACACTCCTCTCCTTTACATACTGCCTACTGTCATACCCTCCACACTCCTCTCCTCTACATAGTGCCTGCTGTCATACACTTCTCTCCTGTACATACTGCCCACTGTCATAGCCTTCACACTCCTCTCCTGTACATAGTACATGCTGTCATACACTTCTCTCCTGTACATACCGCCCACTGTCATACCCTCCACACTTCTCTCCTGTACATACTGCTCACTGTAATCCCATCCACACTCCTCTCCTGTACATACTGCCCACTGTCGTACCCTCCACACTCCTCTCCTGTACATAGTGCCCACTGTTAGACCCTCCACATTCCTCTGCTGTACATAGTGTTCACTGTCATACCCTCCACACTCCTCTCCTATACATAGTGCCCACTATCATACTATCCACACTCCTCTCCTGTACATAGTGTTCACTGTCATACCCTCCACACTCCTCTTCTATACATAGTGCCCACTATCATACCATCCACACTCCTCTCCTTTACATACTGCCTACTGTCATACCCTCCACACTCCTCTCCTCTACATAGTGCCTGCTGTCATACACTTCTCTCCTGTACATACTGCCCACTGTCATACCCTCCACACTCCTCTCCTGTACATACTGCTCACTGTCCTACCCTCCACGCTTCTCTCCTGTACATACTGCTCACTGTCCTACCCTCCACGCTTCTCTCCTGTACATACTGCTCACTGTCATCCCCTCCACACTTCTCTCCTGTACATACTGCCCACTGTCATACCCTCCACACTCCTCTACTGTACATTGTGCCTTTTGCCGTACCCTTTGCACTCTTCTCCTGTACATAGTGCCCAATGTTAGACCCTCCACATTCCTCCCACTCACCTGCACATACTTCCCACTTATATACCATCCGTACTCCTACCCTATGTCGCTTACCCACAAAAACAGTTCTTTAAAATGATACCGAATACCCTCAATGTTACCAGCTCTAGAATGGACACACTTTTGTTAGTTCAACTAAAGGAAATCTCAGTTCTCATATTTGTTCTGCCCCTATATTAGAACTTATTTTATTTTGTGATTACTACTGTGATGTACAGAGGAACATAGGGGATCTCAGCTACTCTAAATATAGCACTTGTGAAAAAAAGTGTCCCTGAAAATATTTTTTAAATGTTGGCAACTATGCACTTATGCACTGCCCAAGGGCCGCTGGGTCAGTGGGGGGCCTCATGAGAGGTTTCTGGGATCCTGTGATATTAAAGCGGTAGTAAACTTTCCTGACATTACTACTTTTTAGAGGCCCTGGGGTAGGTTATGCCACAATGTACAAGTATGCACAGCATATTAGCACATTAGGGTACACTTACATTTTCAGACTGGGCCCTCCATTGCTGCGCTGTGATTTTCACGCATTTATTTATTATTTATAAAAGGCCCCACCAAAATCCTCAGCACCAGGCCCATGATGTTCTTAATCTGGCCCTGGCTTGAGGAACACAAACTTGGCCTCCAAATTCTCCAGAACTGACTCTAATGCCACATACACATGGTCGGAATTTCCGATGGAAAAAAGCAGACAGAATTTTTTCATCGGATATTCCCACCGTGTGTATGCCCCATTGGACTTTTTCCATTGGAAATTCCGATGGACTTAGAAAGAGAACATAAGAGAAAAAAAATTCTGTCTGTATGGAATTCCGACAGAGAAAAAAAACATGCATGCTCAAAAACAATTCAACGTATGCTCAGAAGCATTGAACTTAATTTTTCTAGGCTCGTCCTAGTGTTGTACGTCACTGTGTTTTTGGCGGTCGGAATTTGGTGTGTCCGTGTGTATGCAAGACAGCTTGAATGAAATTCTGTCGGAAAAAACAGTCAGAGTTTACTTCGGCGGAAAAAACAATCGTGTGTACAGGGCATTATTGAGCATCTGTGGAATGTGCTGAAGAACAAGTCTAATCAAGAGGCACCACTTCGCAATTTACAGAACTTTGTGCCAGATACCACAGTATATCCTCAGAGGTCTAGTGGCATCCATGCCTCGATAGGTCAGGGCTGTTATGGTGGCAAAGGGGGACCTACTCAAAATTATGTGGGTGGTCATAAAGTTATGACTGATAGGTGTATATTCAAACAAGAAGCGTTATATGCAATGTTTTAATGGAGTGTAGTACATCTTTTTCGTGGCTGTTTTGTTTGCTCTGCCATGGGAGCTGACAACTCATGGGTATAAAGCTATCCCCAGGACTGGGGACATTGAATGCTCTTCTGCTTTCAACACCCATGTTGAATTTAGCCTAAAGAAATGTTCAGGGGAATTTATAAATTTAGGCTGCAATCTTACAATCAGATTTATGGTTCCAGTTTTGCAATGCCTTTCTGTATAATAAATCTTTATCAAGTGCTCTACTTTGATTTATTATATATTTTTGGTATGCATCTTGCATTGTAATTCTAAATTGTGATTTTTGATTCTGTGACTGCAAGCCTACATGTGCGTACTAGTACTATTATCTACTAGCACTGTGCAATTAATTGTAAAAGATAAGCCAGGCAGACATAAGGAATTGAATAGAGAAAATCTTAACGCTTTTTAGGAATGTACTTGCAGTTTGGGATTTGGCCATGAACATTTCTGTCCTTGGAAGTGTAAACTTTTTTAATTGAGTTTCTGTAATCACTTTGGCTGTTTTCACACGTGAAAATACAGTACATGGAGTTTTGTGTGCTAACATGCAATATGGCATGCACTGTTATGTGTAGATTGTGTGTTTCACCACATTTGCGATTTAAATGTTTGTAAAGGTTTAAAAAAAAAAAATGATATACTTACAGTGCCTTGAAAAAGTATTAATACCCCTTGACATTTTGCACATTACAATCAAATATGTAATTGTATTTTATTGTGATTTTATTCGATAGACCAACACAAAGTGGCACATACTTGTAAATGCAGTAGGAGACTGATGCTGGTAACTACTTAGATGTATGATTGTGGTCTGAATAATAATCTCAAGTTCACCTTAAGTGGTTCCCGACTGGCTCAGGTAGATTTACTGCGGCACACTGGCACCGATGCACTAAACCCCTTATGGGTACTGGGTCTCTTTTAAGAGCCACCAGAGGGCCCCGATGCGTGTGGCCTGCAGGCACGATCACCTGCCCTAGAGCCAGCACGGGGATTTCTGTGTGTAAACACACAAATCCCTGTTCTGTCAGGGGAGAGGAAACAGAGTTGTTGTTCCTACTAATTGGAACAACAGCTCTGCATGGGCATCCGCTGACGTTTTTTCAGAGGGGAGCGCTTCTGCAGCAGCGAAACACATTTTACCCTTTCTTCGACTGCTAGAAAAAGCCCCCCCTCCCCCCCACGGTAAAATGTAAAAACACCCCACTGTGTCCCCTGCATCTTTCAATATCTCTTTGTCACTACTGTGTACCCCCTCTCCACAACTGCACCTCTGGCCCCCTTTACATTACACAGCACCCTGCACCTCTGGACCCCTTTACATTACACAGCACCCTGTATTACTGGACCCCTTTACATTACACAGCACCCCACAGCTCTGGCCCCCTTTACATTACACAGCACCCTGCACCTCTGGACCCCGTTACATTACACAGCACCCCACAGCTCTTGCCCCCTTTACATTACACAGCACCTCTTTCCCTTGACTGAAACACTACACTATATGGACAGTATATTTATTTCAGGTCTAAAAGAGGAACCTTTCGGAATGGGGGACAAATGGATTTGATACCAAAGGAGGGACTGGCACTCTTAATAAGGGACAACTAGAGGGGAGGGGAGTGCTGCAGTCACCGCTTAAATAGTCCCCAGGGCCAACTGGCCCTGCTCCTGGCTCTCCCTAGCAATTTCAGGGGGGGGTAAACGACCCCCCTTGCCCTATGGAGTGGACGCCCACGCAGCTCTGTCTCCTCCCCCAGTCAGTCCTAACCTCATACATTCAGAACACATCTAGGGAACACACATTTAACCCCTTGATCGCCCCCTAATATTAGCCCCTTCCCTACCAGTGACATTTACACAGTAGTCAGTGCATATTTATAACACTGGTCGCTGTATAAATGTCAATGGTCCCAAAAATGTCCAATCTGTCCGTGGCAATGACGCAGTACTGCTAAAAATCGCAGATCACTGCAATTACTAGTAAAAAAAAAAATAATCAGAAAAAAGTCAATAAATATTTCCCATAGTTTAGAGACACTATAACTTTTCCGCAAACCAATCAATATACGCTTATTGCGTTTTTTTTTACAAAAAATATATATTGGCCTAAACTGATGAGGTAATTTTTTTTTTAATATTGGGGATATTTATTATAGTAAAAAATATATTTTTTGGTTTATTATCCAAAAAATAAGAACCGCAGAGGTGATCAAGTACCACCAAAAGAAAGCTATATCTGTGGGAAAAAAAGGACGGAAATTTTGTTTGGGTACAGCATTGTATGACCGTGCAATTGTCAGTTAAAGCGACGCAGTGCCAAATTGTAAAAAGTGCTCTGGTCAAGAACGGGGTAAAATCTTCTGGGGCTGAAGTGGTTAAAAAACAAAAAACTAATCAATGCACATTTTTTTGCAGGTAAATAATGGGCATTTAATCTTTTTCTCTAGGAACCTGGAAACCATTGCACCAGTAATCAGCAGATCGCTGGTGCCATGCAGGACCCCTGCAGACAGTCAGTGTGAGCTGCCTGATTCGACTGCTTGTACCTCATACAGGCAGGACGAATCAATGAACTAACACAGCGCTCAACAGTGCCGTGGTAGTTCATTGATTGGTAGGACAGAGGTCTCAGATTGCCAAGCCAATGCAGGAGCGCAAGCATGTTACATGTTCCACCCTAAAAACTGGTGGAACATGTAACATGTTTCCAAAGCTGAACTTATCCTTTAAGATAAATTAACATTACATTGGGAAAAATATTTAATTATTTCAGGTAATGATATAGCACCTACAATCTATGCAGCAGTTTACATTGTGTTTGTAAGTTTGTAAGTGAATGGGAGCGGTGTTAATACACACTACTGAGGTCGCTACTGAGGTCGCTCCGACTTCAGAAGAGGTTCCTGTACTACTTCAATCAGACTTCTAGGCGATTTGTACCCATTGATTTCAATGGAAGTCGCTTCCAAGTCTGATCACTGTTTTAATTGAAGCTACTTTCCAGGAAGATAACATACATTTCTCAGGCAAACCCCCCTCCCTCCCCCTCTCTCCCCCAGAGCTGATTGTTGTTTTATTGGCCACTGGAATGTCTCCTGACCTGAAAAGGACTTCAAGTCGTGTTGTAAATCGCCCCAGATCGCCCTGTGGTTCATGCTCAAGTCCTGTTGAAGTTGCTTCTGAAAGTCGTGCTGGAAGTCGTGTCGCCCCAGTGTGAACCGACTCTAAGGAGTTTATAACCTTAAACTGGGAATAAACTCCCTTGGTTGACTCTTTCCTATAGGTAGGCCTATAATAAGGCTTACCTATATAGGTACAGTAAATACAGTATCTCCTAAATGTGCACCGTTTAGGAGATATTTACTTGTAAAGCAACCCTATGCTTCAAGATAGAAGGGCTTATCACTAAGCCTGTGTGTAGTTTTCTCTTTTATAAGTTGAATTAGATGGACTTGTGTCTTTTTTTCAACCAGCCTAACTATGTAACTATGTAGTTTCTTTAAGAATATAAAGTGTAAAACACACTCCGTGTCCTTGCCTGTACAGCAATTTGTCCATTTGAATTATTCTAAAACGTTGGCAGCTATGAAACGGATGCTGTTAAATATTAGCTGATCACTGGCCAACACTTGGTTGATCTTGGACATTGTTCATTGACTAATAAAAACGATGTTCTTGTATTTACTCTCTATATTCGCATGTACTGGAAAAATAATGACTTTTCTCACATTTGAATGGCATCATGTTTTCCTGTGCATATGTGCCTGTTATTGCTTATTGCACTATAGAACTGTTTCCCAGCCACATGTGCATATATATACATGTACCTGGGGTGGTGGGTGCTAGTTTAAATAATAAAAATAAATAAAATGATTACAGATTTTAAAGTTAAAAGTACATAACAGAGCATATTTGGCCTACCCAGGCTCAATTGCAGAGTTAAAAAAAGGGAAAATAAAAAACACAATAAAAACAACCAAGCTAAAATTTAAGGCACTCTACTATTAAAAAGTTGGTGGCTGCGATTCAGATACATTGGCGTATCTTTGTGCGGGCGTATCGTATCTTCTTTACGCCTAGCCGCCACAACTTAGAGAGGCAAGTGCAGTATTCACAAAGCACTTGCTCCGTAAGTTGCGGCGGCGTAGCGTTAATTGTCCGGCGTAAGCCCGCCTAATTTAAAGTAGGAAGGAGGTGGGCATCATCTATTTAAATTAAGCGTGACCCCATGCAAATGAATGGCCGGTCGAACTGGGCATGCGCACGCATGCTCAGAATCACGTTGCATATACTCCCTAAGATACGTCTGCGCAATGCCTACGACGTGAACGTAACCTACGCACAGTCAACGGCGTACGCAATGTAAAATTCGACGGCATCGTTCCCTGGCCCATACCTATGCATTACCTGAGCCTGCTATATGAGGGGTAACTTTCCACCGGACGTAAGCCTTACGCAAATCATGTATATGAAGCGGCCGGGCGCATCTACGTTCGTGAATCGGCGTATCTTACTCATTTGCATATTTAAAATGGGAAAGCCAAATGCGTCCAGCGTAACTATGCGCCCACGATACGCCGGCGTAGGCAAGTTACGGTGGGCAGCTGAAGCCATGTTTTTCAGTGTATCTTGCTTTGTGAATCGGCGCAAAGATGCGACGGCGCACATTTGTACTTACGACGGCGTATCTTTTTATACGCCGGCGTAAAGCGTTTCTGAATCCGGGCCGGTATGCGCTAACTGCCCGCGCAGGCTGAAATATTTGGATTCTTATAGGTCACTCTCCCTCTCAAACATCCTACAGAGCTAACTTGGCAATTTATGAAAATACGTACTTTCCCGTATCTTATGTGTCAGGAAAGACTCCCTCTAATGAAGCATAAATGTAGAGTTGTACAACAATATATAACATTAATTACCTATCCAAGTGTTAACTAGTCATCCGAAGAATCAGCATTAGTATAAGTGGATTGCACCCAAATGTTCCACACTTTGTGACAGTTCTTGACACAACCTCTAGACAGAAAGGTGGTTTTGTATAATGGCAGGGCTGAACTGACCAGACATTTCCATAAGTTAATTGATGGTGTGGAGGAGGATTTCCATTGCATGACAATAGTCTTGCGTGCATAATAAAGTAGTATCCCCATAAGAGTTCTAACTGATCGGTTAGGAGTCAGTGGATCTACAAGCCCCAGCATTTCTACTAGGTTTACCTTATGTGGTACCTGAAAAAACATCTCTAAAGGACATCAGGTTTCAGAAAATTATGCATTTTTCCATCACCGAGGACATACTACTGAACAAAATTGGGGTTAGTTTCTGACATAGTTCTTTATCAGCAGTTGCTGGCGCTGGTTCTGTATTAGCCATTTTTGTGTGGAGCTTTTTAGAATATTTGTGTTATCTTTTTCTCAAGTCAGACTTATAGGCCCGGATTCACAACGGACTTACGCCGACGTATCTAAAGATACGCCGTCGTAAGTAAAAATGTGCGCCGTCGCATCTCTGCGCCGATTCACAAAGCTAGATACATCGAAAAGCAAGGCTTCAGCCGCCCGACGTAACTTTGTGGGCGCATAGTTACGCTGGACGCATTCGGCGTACCCATGTTAAATATACAAATGAGTAAGATACGCTGATTCACGAACGTAGATGCGCCAGGCGGAAAAGATACGCGGTTTGCATAAGGCTTACGTCCGGCGTAAAGTTATTCCCCATATAGGTGGTGCAACCCATTCAAAGGTAGGGACCAGGGAACAGCCGTTGTATGTTAAGTCGTTTACGTAGTACTACGTGAATAGGGCTGTGCGTAGGTTACGTTCATGTTGTAGGCAGTGTATTGACGTATCTTAGGCAGCTATTTCGACGTGACTGTGAGCATGGGCACTGGGATGCGTCCAAGAGACGACGCATGCGCAGTTTGTTTTTTGAAGCTCAGCCCATCATTTGCATGGGGTCACGCTTCATTTTAATATAGCACGCCCACTTCCACCTACTTTGACTTATGCCGACAACTATACGCTATGCCGGCGCAACGTTGAGAGTATTTACTTTGTGAATACCATGCTTGCCTCTCAACGTTGCGCCGGCATAGCGTAAAGAAGATACGCTACGCCGGAAGAAAGATGCACCGAGGTACGTGAATCCGGGCCATAGTTCTCACTTAGCAGGAAATGTGTCGGACCGCTACAGAAAGACCACTGCTTCCACACAGAGAGCAAGGGTCCTACTCTGCAACATATTACGGTTCCATTAAAGCTGGATTCACACTATTGCCGTATGCGGATCACAGCAGGGGCCCGGTGTCCCTGTTCACTGTTTCAGGTCCGATTTCAGACAGAATTTTTGTGCTGAGTATTTCCGGTCAGTTCCTACCCTGTCCAACTTTAGGCGATCCCTGAAAACAAGCTTATTCATCAAAGCCTACCCTACCTCCACCTGAACTGTACCCAAATCACCTCCATCAGATCATCCCCTGCAGCTATTACATATTGTACCACCCCCTACTATTTTTTGATTGTAAGCTCCATGAGCAGGGCCCTCCCATCCCATCCCATCTGTATTAAACTGTATTGTTAACAAATTGAAAAATTCAGAAAAATCCTGAAAAAAACCTCAATTGCAGCCTCACTGTGCCATCAATTGCAGCCATTGTGCCCATAAAATTCAGCCACTGTGCCCAATAAAATGCAGCCACTGTGCCTGATAAAATGCAGCTACTGTGCCCGATAAAATTCAGCCCTTGTGCCCATCATATGTAGCACCTGTTCAACCATCATATGCAGCCTCTGTGCCCATCATATGCAGTCTCTGTGCCCATCATATGCAGTCTCTGTGCCCATCATATGCAGCTTCTGTGCCCACCATATACTGCCTCAGTGCCTGCCATATGCAGCCTCTGTGACCATCATATGCAGCCTCTGTGACCATCATATGCAGCTTCTGTGCCCATCATATGCAGCCTCTGTGTCCGTCATATGCAGCCTGTGCCCATCCTATGCAGCCTCTGTGCCCATCATATGCAGTCTGTGTCCATCATATGTAGCCTGTGTGCCCATCATATGTAGCCTCTGTGCCTATCATATGCAGTCTGTGTGACCCCCTCTGGCGAGCTCCTGTGTTCTATATGGTGTCCTGTCCTCCCGTGTGTCTTCTTCTGTTCCATTGGGCGTCCAATCAGGGTGCCTGTGCCTTTAGCCAATCAGGTGACAGGTATTAGACCCACGCTTTTTTTTGTTTGTTTCTGTAATCCAACTTTTACATGACTGTTCCTATTAGGTCCGCCTGTCAGTTTTTTCCATTTATCCCTATGGATTGGGGGGTGTAAACGGACTTTTATCTATTCACACCCACCTACTTCTGATCCGATACTGTATCGCCCAAAGGATCTTGATACCGAAACATTGCAATGTGATTTGCATTCATACGAAATGAATGGGCGCAAATCGCACAGCAAAGAATCGCATGTGATTTGAACAGGAATGTGGTGTGATTCCTGCCTGAATCACATGTGATTTCCCCCAATGCTACTGTGTGTATGTGAGTATGTGTATAGAAAGGGATTAAAGTGCCATCTAGTGGGAAGTTTAAAAAATGTTAGAACTCACAATACATATCTGGTCACATGCAAAATAATCTTCATCCACCGATGGTAGCAAATCAGGGCTGCTGGAGGTGCTCAAAGGGCTGGAGGAGAAGTTTCAGGGACCCCATTGGTATGTGGTGAAAGTGATGTCAGCTTGGGGGTGGACCACCTCTACATCTCTACCAGCCTTATGAACACCTCCAGTGGCCCTGATTTGCTACCAACAGCGGACCGGGACAGTTTTGTAGATTATTTTGCATGTGGTCAGAAATGTACTGTAAATTCTAACATTTGTTAAACTGCCCACTAGATGGCTCTTTAATCCCTTCCTCTACACATACTCACATACACACAGTAGCATTGGGGAAAATCACATGTGATTCAGGCAGGAATCACACCGCATTCCTGTTCAAATCACATGCGATTCTTTCCATGTACACACACACACACAAGCAGTGGGGTAAATCGAATGTGATTCGAACAGAAATTCCTGTTCCAATTGCATGTGATTCTTAATGCGATTTGCGACAATTTTATTTTGTATAAATGCAAATCACAGCGTAAAGTATCGGTACTCAGTATGGCCGAGTATATGACCAAAAGTATCGGTACTTGTACTTGCTGATAAAAAAAAATGGTATTGGTGCAAACCTACTAAAAACAAACAAAAGGGGATCCGTCCTCAGGTGTAAATGGACAGTGTAATCTGTTTACACCCAGCTACCCATAGAGCAGAGCAGGCTGTCTGTGACCACTCTCTATAAACTGAGAGGACATGGACCTGTCATCTGCCCGCTCGGCTCTGATCAGAAGGGGACCTTTGAGAGGATCCCCTGCTGATCGAAATGGAGTCCACCCAGTGTGAAAGGGGCCTTAGAGGCTATGTTTGCTCTCCATGGTCTCACTGTATGTAGGAGTGTAGCCACCATCTCTTGCCCACTCCTGAGATGGACTAGGGATTATGGGGTTTGAAGTGTGCATAGAAAAGTAAACATGACTGCAACTTCAAGCTGTGCGATTTTGAGGCAATTTCAGGGAATGCCTGTGTAAACTTGAGGTCTATGGACCTCAACTCGCACTCCTTTGAAGTCGGTGCAACTTGAAGTCACACAGTTATGAATGGTACACATCGGAAAACATTGGGGTACCACTTGTCATGTGTCTTTGAAGTCTAAAGTCGTTGCAAGACAAGTCGCACAAGTTTGAAAGCGGCCTTAGGTGCTCTGTCCGTGTCCACTCCCCATAAACTGAGCGGACACGGACCCGTTATTCGCCCGCTCTGCTTTGATCAGCAGGGGACCTGTGAGCATATCCCTTGCTGATCAGAATGGAGTCCCTACAGTGTGAAAGGAGGTAGAAAACTGTAGCACTACCCCAGAAGCAGCCGCTGAGTAATTTTGGGTGGCACATTACCTCTATCTTCTTGCTGTCCAGGGTGGTAAAGAGAGTTTAAAGAATTCCAATGTCCACACAATACACCTCTTTTTCTAGAATTTATTTGTAGAACTTAGTAGAAAAGAAGTTGAAGGGGTGGAAGGGTAGGTAGGTTCAGGTGTATAATCACAAATAGGAAACACTCCTGCTTCCAGCAAACAGTTCTCGTCGCCACTCTAGCCAGAGTGGGTATTGCTCAAGCACACAGGTCCCTCTCACTGGCCTAGCAGCCGGAATGGCGCACGGAATAAAGTACAGTCTCTGCCACAGACCTTCCTTTATGAGGAGACACTTTTGGTCCAGAATCCTCTGCCATGGGATTCAGCACCCGGATCTCTCCAGATTAACTTTTGTAGAACTTAGATCCGACAGGCGACCACCCTCGAGCCTCTCAGTGTATGGTGCATCCTTCGATTAAGTTTCCAGGCCTTCTCCCAAGATACCAGCCTCTTGCATGGTCCTCTCCAGGATAGGTCCTCCCCTGGCTTCCTTCATCAAGTGGCTTCCTCCCGCAGGATGGACAGCACAGGATCACCTTGCAAATACAGGCCCAGTCTGACTACTGGGCCTACCAGTCAAAGCCGCAACCCCCGGACCAACGTGGTCCCGTAGTCAGGATTCAGGAACACGCACCCCAGGCCAGGTTGAGCACGAGGCTCGTGGGACGACAGTCCCCTCGCCAATGGCGTCTGTTCCTTAAGTATCCCTCCCTAGCATGCACAGCGGGGCGACCACTCCCACTGATTCCTTGCCGAGGGGGGACACCCAATACACTCTGACTCTGCTGCTGCCACCCTTGGCCTGGGATGGTAATAACACCCCCAGGCGAACAATGGTGGTTACTTCCTGCACAGCCATGGCTGAAACAGAGGCTAATTTGCCCATAATTACACTTGTCTGAGCCAAATAACGACTCAGGCCCCCTCTAAATTTACAGCACCGCCTGTTCAACAGGAGCAGAGCGCTACAAAACTATTTAATGGAAAATAGATTACAGGGCCATTTACTAGTGAATGTGTATAGATTTGGCCCTATAGGTGAGATCTCTGTCTTTGAGCTCCAAGGTCCATTTGGTTGCCCTTCTCTGCACTTTCTCCATTTTCCCAATATCCTTTTTGAGAACTGGTGCCCAAAACTGAACTGCATATTCCAGTTGAGGTCTTACTAATGATTTGTACAGGGACAAAATGATATCTCTCTCTCTCTGGAGTTCATACCTTAATACCTTAATAATCTCTTAATACAAGAAAGGACCTTGCTCGCTTTGGAAACCACAGCTTGGCATTGCATGCCGTTATTGAGCTTAAGATCTACCAAAACCCCCAGATCCTTCTCCACTACAGATCCCCCCAGTTGTACTCCCCTAGTATGTATGATGCATGCGTACTGTATTCTTAGCCCCCAAGTGCATAGCTTTACATTTATCAACATTAAACCTCATTTGCCACATAGTCGCCCAATTAGACAGAGCATTGAGGTCTGCCTCCAAACTTCCATGCTGCATCTCACATTTTTTTAATACTACAGAAAAAGTAACAGGAAGAATGCAAAAAAACATTTTATAGGAGAAACATGAGCCCCCAACTGGTTGGGAACTTATGACTGGTGTTCTCAGCCCACCAGACTCCACCTATAACTATAATATCATTTTTGAGTGCACCAACTCTTTAATAGGTGGATCTTTAGTAGCAGTTTTCATATGAAGTCTTTCCCATTCAGTTCTGCATGTCTTTGCTCTTGTGCGGCTTCCTGCCTGGCCACCGTGACACAAGCTTTCTCTCATTTGAAAAACATTTTTGGGAATCTCGGCTTAAATCTTCTTTTTTGATGTGGCTCCAGTTCCTGCAGTCAGCAGTCAGTGTTTGCTCAGTTCCATCTTTGTGTTGTGCTTGGAAATCACTGTGGGTACAGATCACCGAAAAAAAAAAGTTTCTTTCCTGTACCTCTATGCAAATATCACTGTAGGAGCGGAGAACAAGAGTACAAACCTAAGAGAGCAATAACAAAAACGTGAAAGTCTCCGCACAGCCAGCTATTTGTCCAGCTGACGGTGGGAAGCACAGTACACCCCGGACACTCGCACATCTCTGCTCTATAACAAGACGCCAGTGGGGCCACCAATACCATTTTCTCTGCTTTCTTGTGTTTGGATAAATGTGGCCATGGAGAGATCGGGCTGATAAGTACGCCGGTTGGACCTCTTAGATGCGCTATTCTGTTTGTAAAGGTAAGAGTTCTCCTCTGTCACATGAGAAACGGTCATAAAAAAAGAGAGCTTGAACATGCAGCACTAATGACATTAAAGTATAGCTAAAGGCAAAACTTTCTTTTTACATTTTGAATAGAGTGGAGAGGATGTAGAACATCTGTTAAACTTGTATCGCCGTCTGTGCCCCCGCTAGGGAGATAAATCCTCTCTATTTGTCCTGAGAGTGAAAGTAAAAGGAAATCACAAATTTTAGGACAGGAATAGAGGCAAAATGTTCCAATGGTGACGCTAGTTCTAGTTACAGGAAGTGAAAAAAAAATCTCCCCAATGGGACATGGCAAAAAGACTTTCAGGGGTTGCAACCCTCCCTTACTCTATCCAAAATGAAAAGTTTTGTCTTAAAGGGGTTGTAAAGACAAAAATAACCACTTAAGACCCGGACCAAAATGCTGCTAAATGACCTTGCCCCTTTTTGCGATTCGGCACTGCGTCGCTTTAACTGACAATTGCGCGGTCATGCGACGTGGCTCCCAAACAAAATGTGCGTCCTTTTCTTCCCACAAATAGAGCTTTCTTTTGGTGGTATTTGATCGCCTCTGCTATTTTTTTTTTTTTTTTGCGCTATATACAAAAATAGAGCGACATTTTTAAAAAAATCTATATTTTTTACTTTTTGTTATAAGAAAAATCAAATAAACTAAATTTTAGTCAATCATTTAGGGCAAAATGTAGTTAGCCACATGTCTTTAGTAAAAAAAAAATCGCAATAAAAAAAAAATTAGCTACCTGGCGGGAACAACGACACTAATACAGCGATCAGAAAAATGATCGCTTAGTGACGCTGGCAATAGGGAGTAAAAGGGTTAACTAGGGTGGTGATCAAGGGGTTAAAACTTTATTAGGGGGGGGGTACGGGGGCTACCCTGAACCTAACACTAACTGACTGTCACACTGCCTGTCACACTGACACTAAATACAGTAATCATACATGTATGATTACTGCATTCAGTGACAGGGGGGAGGGGGGGCGATCGGGGGGGTTAAATGTGCCTATATGTAGTGTGTGTCAGTGTAGTGTTAGTGCAGACTTACTGTGCGATGTGATCTCTCCTCAGCGGTGGTTGAAAAAAACGCTGAGAGGAGAGATCACATCGCTTCCTCCTTCCTGTGTTTACACAGGAGAAGGAAGTGCAGAGCAGGGGAGCGTGCGGATTGGCTGGGAGCGATCCGGAGGGGGCGGACAAAAACGAAACAGCTACGGGGACCGCCGCATGTATGGGGGGGGGGGGGTCCGAACCCCCTCAAGGCACCAACATATATATACACAGTGATGTGCCTGTCGGTGCCATTCTGCCGACGTAAATGTACATGAGGCGGTCCTTAACTGATTAAACTAAAGTCTGACAGTAGCTGATAAAGTAAAAAGTAATGTTTTGCATTATAACTAGTTTGATACCTGTTGAAATTGAGCTGTTTTATTCACCTCCGTCACTCCTGAATCGTTATTCTCACTGACTTCCTGGTTTGCGGTTCGCATTCATTCTTGCTACATCACGGCCTAATGGGAACTACAGTTCCTATTAGGCTTAGCCTCCATGCCTGTGAGGGATAAGAGAGCATCTTCACGCAGGGCTGTAGTCATAGGGAGGGGGTGAGCACATTCTGCTTTCCACAATGCAAAACAGCTCAGGTGCTGGTGGAAAGCAAGAAGAGGAGAGACAGGAAATGGCATTTTCAAACCTGGATTACTGTATTTTGGAGGTCAAAAGGAAAAATGAGGTAAGTGATATTTAAATGCTCTAGCTTACAGCAATCAATTGAGCTAATAAAAAATGAACCTTTAGTGTTCCTTTAAGTTCTACTTTAACAGTAAGATTATGGTATATATACAGAATGTGTGTCAGTGGCCAGATTACATCACAATACAGGTTTAAGTCCCCTTTCTCAGTTGTGCGACTTTTTCTGCGACTTTAGATATCAGAGTCGTATGACAAGTCGTACCCCACTATTTCTAATGATAACCATTCATATCTGTGCGACTTCAATTCAGTCCCTGTACTACATTGGTCTGACTTTGATGCAAGTTCCCTGAAATCGCAGTAAAATTGCGTGACTTTCAAGTCGCGGCAGTGTGAAAGGGGCTTAAATTAAGTGTATGTAAACCCTAATTATTAACTTCTCTTATTTCTTTATCATTCAATAAGGGACATGGGGGTTATTTATGAAAAGCAAATCCACTTTGCACTACAAGTGCAAAATGTACTTGGAAGTGCTGTAGAACCGAGGGGGACATGCAAGGAAAATAAAAAACAGCATTTTAGCTTACACATGATGAATGATAAAATCAGCAGAACTTCCCCTCATTTCAGATCTACCCCTCTGATTTACAGCGACTGCATATCCAGTGCAATTTTAAGTGTAGTTTGCATTTTTAGTGCAAAGTGGTTTTGCCTTTTTGTAAATAACCCCCATAGTATATTATATAGTTATAGTTAATAATCAATATCAATAATCAGTATCAATAATAATACTGGCAAATACTACTTATCCACCCTGTGTTCCTTAAAGAATTTTATGGTAAGTACAAAAATCCTGTTTTTACTTTATCGTTCAATAAGGGACCAATTGAATTTCATAGACAATAGGCCAGGGGTAGACAACCAGCAGCCCTCCAGCTGTTGTGGAACTACATTTCCCATGATGCATTGCAAGGCTGGCAGTCACAATTACTACCAGAGGCATGGTGGGACTTGTAGTTCTGCAACAGCTGGAGGGCCCCAGGTTGCCTACACCTGCAATAGGCAGTATTACTAAACACATTTGATGCTATACATTTATGTACCGTATTTATCGGCGTGTACCGCACACTTTTTTGCCCTGAAAATCGGGGAAAAATCGTGGGTGCGTGATATACGCCGTGACCCGCTTCCCGCGCTGTGTTGGAACCACTGCGCCGACATATACCGAGCGCAGTACACTCGGGTATAGTCGGGCAGGCTCGGCTCTGCTCGCAGTCACGTCCTGTGTGTCCTGTACGTCCTTTACACGAGAGGAGCCGAGCCTACCCGAGTGTACTGCACTCGGTATATGTCGGCGGAGTGGTTCAAACACAGCGCGGGAAGCGGGGAGGACACCACGATGGCCGCAGAAAGACGCCGGACCGGACAAGGCCGTCGATGAACACGATGGATGACGGGCAAGACACCGACGAGGGGCATCCAAACTGTAAGTATTTTTTTTTTTTACAGGAATTTTCTTTCTAGGTTGGGGGTGCGCGCTATACGCCGGGGCGCGTTATAGCCAGATAAATACGGTATGTTGCTGCATTATGTAAAACTATTAGTTTATTTTTTTTTACAAAATTCTTGGGGTGCCTTATTTTAAAGGGTGCCTTGACTGAAAAAAAGGTTGAGAAACACTGCTCTAAACGATCTAATGTGCATGGACCCATAGGATAACATTGGATAGTTAGTACAGGAAAAATGCCAAACTCCTCTAGCCAGTGTGCATGGTCCCTCAATAAAATAAAATACCATAGTGTAGCGAAGAATTCTCTCTTTCTCTCACTTCCTTTCATGTAAAACTGTAGTCAGTAGAAGATTTCTAATAAAGCTCTAGATGAGTTCTAATCCTTTTCCACTATATCCAAAACTAGAAAAGTTAAGTAATCTGGCTAATTTTCAACAAATGTGCAGGCAACTGTACATGAAATGTGTGTTTAAATGAATGAATGATGCGGGACGCAAAAGAAAATGAGTGAATGTGAAAAAAAAACATTAAAAAAAAACTGCAGTGTAGCAACTAGAGGAGCAAGCTTATTTCCTATGATAGTAAGCGCCATCTGGTGGCCATACTGTAGTATAATACACCCAAGTGTTATTATTATTATACAGGATTTATATAACGTCAACAGTTTGAGCAGCGCTTTACAACATGAGGGCAGACAGTACAGTTACAATACAATTCAATACAGGAGAAATCAGAGGGCCCTGATCATTAGAGCTTATAATTACACCCCCTTCACACTTGTGTGACTTGTCATACAACTTTGGACATCAAAGTCGCTTAACAATTCCTACCCTATGTTTTCCAATAATAATTACATTTAATATACAGCAGGCATGTCCAAAGTCCGGCCCGTGGGCCAATCATGGTCCGCGAACTGGTTTCGGATGACCCACCTGGTAATTTTGACATATATATCTTTTGTGGCCCCCAACAAATCCCTTAGCAAATCCCCGAGCACCACAAATATTAAACCAATATTAAAATCCAAAAACATTCAATCGTGATATTCGTGCAGATAAAACTCCATGTCCACCATTAGGGATGAGCTTCGCGTTCGATACGAACGTATGTTCGACTCGAACATTGTCTGTTCGTACGTTCGACGAAAATCGGTCGCTCGCGCCAAATTCGAGTGACGCAAAACGGCCCATAATTTACTGCAGCATTGCGCGCTGATGATTGACCAAGCATGCTGTATGTCCCGCATGCTTGGCCAATCACAGCGTGCAAAAAACGAAGAGCCATAATTGGCCAAAGAAAGGGTGGCATTGGCCAATTATGGCTCAGGGCGTTAGCACACGCCCCACACTATAAAAGGCCGCCTGCTGGGCGGCCTCGTGTAGTGTGTTCCGGCTTGTTAATGAGAGCAGTCATAGAGACAGAGAGATTGTCTTTTTAGCTAGCTAGATAGAGCAGGCTAGTTAGTTTAGCTTTATTACAGTGTGTAGAGGATATATATACATCCCTAGGAGTTGTACATACCGAACGCGGGTATGTTCGGCTCATCCTTATCCACCATACATGTCCGCATCCAATGATCATACATGTATATATGAGAATATTAGTGTACAAAGCATAATAGTAAAACCGACACCCTCAAATATTCCAATACTGAAGGATATGATTGTATAACCATATACAAAGGCCAGTGTTTGGCTACAATCCTGTAAGTGAATATAGCAGATATACAACATAGAAATAGTGCAGCGCAAACAATACAAATATAGCAGATATACCTGAAGTGGTAAAACCTGTAATCCTGGTAATAAGCATGCAACCAGCACTAGTCCTATGTGTTATCCAATGAAATGTTAGGGGGTAGCTGAAAAAGCACAAAATGAAAAACAGTGGTCCAGAGGAGGTATGTTAATGAGGGTTGCGTTCACAATCCGTATGTCATAGATCGCCATGTAACCATGAAGGCTGTAATATAACCATATCCTGGAATCACCTCCCTCCTTGGAATTCCTTGGAACTGCATATTTGTTTGGGACTATGCCCCTTGGATTATAATTGGTCCATGCGGGACTGGGATTGGTATCTTGCATGCAAGTTTTGTTCACTCTATTGTGATCTTTGGTACAGTGTGAGGGAGGTGATTCCAGGATATGGTTCTATTACAGCCTTCACGGTTACATGTCGATCTTTGACATACAGAATGTGAACGCAACCCTGATCAACATCCCACTGTTTTTTATTTCATGCTTTTTCAGCTATCCCCCTAACATTTAATTGGATAACCCCAAGGACTAGTGCTATGTTCACTTGCAGGATTGTAGCCAAGCACTTACCATTGTGTATGGTTATACACTCATATCCCTCCGTATTGGAATATTTGAGGGTGCCAGTTCTATTATTTTCTTTTATACACAATGCACAGGTTCGTTTACTGTCGTTTTTAGGCAGTTGCGTTTATAGGCCTTTTTTTGAAGGCAAAAAAATGTGTTCAGACGTCAAAGTTTCCAAAGTTTCAGATGCCAAACGCTTCTAAACGTGGCTAAACCCGCATTTAGCTGCGTTTCGTTTCGTTTATGTGCATTTTTTGTTTTTGGGCAACTAAAAAAAAATGTATTGTTTTTTAAACGCTTCTAAACACAAACGTGGCAAAACAGCGCTAAACGCGATATGTAAATGCGGCAAAATCGATGTTTTAAACGTGGGTTACTATCTGTTAAGTTAAATAGTTTAGGAGAGGTTGTAAACATTTTTCATGTACACGGAGCCTGATAGTTGTGTTGCAAATGTATACAGAAACTTCTGTTTTTTTTAATATATATATTTGAGTTGCATGTTTAAACATGTTTCCTCTATCATCCCTTGACTCTTAAGATATACTTCCTGTGGCTGTAAGTAGGAATGAGCTTGAGTTTTGACCAACCCAAATCCAAAAGGAAGCTGTCACTTCTGCCCAATCAACTGTGGTCAGGGCATTCCCCACCCCACAGCTATAAATACACAAAGGGCTGGGTATGCTCATGACATCATTGACCTAATATGACCAAACTCTAGCTCAGGGGTGGCCAACCAGTGGCCCAGGGGCCACATGTGGCCCGCGGAGCCATTTGATGTGGCCCGCGACCTCCTGCTCTGGAATGGGGGGTAGCAAGCCCAGATCACAGGTTGCCGACCTAACCCGATCCATACCACAGCATTAGTGTTGTGAATGAAGCTGGTGGTAGAGGAAGAAAGCAGCTGCAGAGCAGAGCCTCATAAGCCAATGCTTCCTGTACAGCGCTGGATTTTGCCACAGACAGAGTCTATGGCAAAGTTCAGCTAACCCGCAGGATAGACACATGTGCAGTATGCTGCATCCACGGTGTGGGCAAACCGCAGCACATCACTGTGAAAGCAGTATTAGAGGAGCTGTGGTGGCTCAACGTGACATGCCGTTCACCTCTGCAGCCAAGGGTTCGGATCCCGGTCTCGGTTACATGTGAATTGAGTTTGGTGGTCTCAGCCCGGCTCCTGGTGGGTGTGCTATGCAGGGTACGCCTGTGCTTAGTACGAAATTGGTTTAATACGAACGCGCTTTGGCCATGCGGTCTCCTAAAAAAGAGAGGCGAAGGACCTACGGGGCTGGCTGAGCGGGCTAGACCCCCTCACTTCCTCATAGGGCAAGTCCCTCTGCCCCGTTGGGCCCCGTCGGGCTCCCAAGCGGAGCAGGTAGGGCGGGGTGAGTCCATCCCTCACACCCGCCATTGCCACCCGGGGGCATAGAGAAGGATGGCAGATTGCCTCTGGGGTCTGCCTACTCCCAACTCCTGCAGTCCGGCTCCTCTCTCTCGAGTTCACGCACAAAATACACTTAAAAAAAAAAAAAGAAAGCAGTATTAGGCCTTTTTCACACGATCGGCCAGACTCAATTGGATCCTCAATTCACCTCTATAGAGCGGCAGATGTAAACAGCCTTGTGTCCGCTTAAGCCCGCCTTCCACCAATTCGCAAAAAATCGGGCGGATCGGAGGGCCTATAGAAAAGCCGTGACCTGTGATGCGCCCGCTCCGCTCATTGTGGTCCACGACTGGTTAGCAAGTTGCTTAAGTGGCCCTTGCTCTTCAAAAGGTTGGGCACCCCTGCTCTAGCTCATCCCTAGCTGTAAGTCATATGTGGCAGTTTTTACCTGACCTCTATAGCCATTATTATGTCACTTTAATGAAATCAGTCTGGGGTAAAATGTATATAGAACATATACATCCTGTATTGAATTGTAACTGTACTGTTTGTCCCACGTTGTAAAGCGATACACAAACTGTTGGTGCCATGTTGTAAAGCGCTGTGCAAACTGTTGGCACTATATAAATCCTGTATAATAATAAAAATAATATACATGTATGGTCATTGGATATGGGCATGTATGGTGGACATGGAGTTTTATCTGCATGAATGTCACAATTGAATGTTTTTAGATTTTAATATTGGCTTTTCTATGCTTTTGATACAATACATTTTTTGCAAATTTAATTTGTACAGTGGTCTGTATTTATAGATACATGTTTGGTGTTAGTATAGCTAATACAGGTTTTTTTTTTATGTTAAACCAACACGCACAACTTTTGTAGCAAAATGGTAATTTTTTCAGTGTTATCACAAAGATATAATAAAATATTTAGAAAAATGTGAGGGGTGTACTCACTTTTGTGAGATACTGTATGTGCGTCTTAAAGCCATTTCACACTGTGCCATACATAGAGTTGGTGGTAGAATAGCGGTAAAACGCTGCTATTTTACTGTAGAATTTGCGGCGCATTTCGGCCGCTATCAGGGCGCTTTTAACCCCCCTAGCGGCCGAGAAAAACGCCCACAATGCAACGCTACAGCAACGTATTGCCGGCGGGCGTGTGGAAATTTGAAAAAAAAAAAATATATAATTTTTTACCATAGCCTGTTCTTATTAATGATTCACTTCTAGCTACAACAGTTGGGTGTTGGCTACAGGGGTGTCTCAAGGTTGTGCAATGGCTCCCAAGGGATCAGGACCATCTAAGGCTGCAAAGGGTGCCAAAAAACTAAAGAGGTCTACATTGGGGTCAGAGGATTTGGGCCAGGCTCCAACGGTCCCACCCTCACCAGATAGACCACCGAGTAGCATGTTGCAGGAGCCATTGAGGGTGCTAGGGGCAGAGGCGGCCCCCAATCAACCCATTCCCGTTTACGTTACGGAAGAAATGCTAGCGACCACCCTGGGTGGGTTAGAGGAAAGGTTAACTGCTTTGATTGCCCGCTCTTTGCCAAGTGGCAAACGGGCTAGATCCCCGTCACCTAGATTGGTGTTTTCAGATGCAGAGGTCCTCTCTTCGGAGGAATTGGACCCACAGGAGGATCAAGCGGACCCGAGTCCCGACGGTTCAGACATTGAGGGTTCCACTGTAGATGAATTTTTTTTTTCGGCTTCTCAAGCGGAGAGCCTGTGGATCCAGTCTCTGACAGATATGGTTCGCACTGCTTTTAAACTTCCAGTGTCAGAACTATTAGCCCCTGCGGTATCCTCTTTAGGTTCTTCAAAAGCACCATTAAGTTGTGCGTCTTTTCCGATTCACCCCCTTCTGGAGAGCGTGATTTTTCAGGATTGGGCTCAACCTGATAGAATCTTTATCCCTCCTAAAAGGTTCTCTATTCTCTATCCTATGGAAGAGGAATTTGCAAAGAAATGGGCACTGCGTGAATAAATCCCTGACCTGTCCGGTTGAAAATGTCCAGATGTTCAAAGATCCGGTCGACAAAAAATTGGAGACCCTACTGAAGGCTTCTTTTACCACAGTAGGTGCCGTGGTTCAACCAGCAGTGGCAGCAATTGGCGTTTGTCAGGCGTTAAAGGATCAGACTAAACAGATATTAAGGGACATGCCGGCTCAGCAAACTCGTGAATTGGCAGACCTACCAAGGGTTCTCTGCTTTGCAGTAGATGCTATTAAGGACTCCATTCAACAGGCGTCCCGTCTATCTCTGCTGTTGGTTCATATGTGTCGCCTTTTGTGGCTGAAGAACTGGTCAGCAGAGGCACCCTGCAAAAGGCTTTTGGCAGGATTTCCCTTTCATGGTGGGAGACTATTCGGTGAAGACCTAGATAAATATATCCAGACCATATCAAGTGGTAAAAGTTCTTTCTTGCCTGTTAAGAAAAGATCGCGTGGGCCCGCGTTTAAGCGACAGGCCTTCGCAGGCTCGCCCCCTTCAACTTCCCGTCAGTATCGACGGCCTCCCGGGCGTTCAGCATTTAATAGCCGCCCACAAGGACAAGCCACGGCAGGCAAGAGGCCATGGTCTCGCAAGCCGGTTAAACCAGTCATCAAGTCAGATTCATGAAGGGGCGCCCCCACTCTCTTGAGTGGGGGGAAGGCTTCGGGTTTTCTCCGAAGTGTGGGAGGCCAGAATTCCCGACTCTTGGGTACTGTCCGTGGTAGCCACGGGCTGCAGGCTAGAGTTTCGGGAAGTCCCCCCTCCTCATTTTCAGGGGTCAAGTCTTCCAAGCGACCCATTAAAGAGGGCCTCTCTTGTAAAAGCATTGGATCGTCTCTTGCTCCAAGGAGTAATTGTAGAAGTACCAACCCAGGAATGGGGTCTGGGATTCTACTCCAACCTTTTCATAATACCAAAGCCCAATGGCGACGTCAGGCCTATCTTAGACCTCAAACGCCTAAATCGCTTTCTAAAGATTCAGACCTTTCGTATGGAGTCCATACGTTCGGTGGCAGCCAGCCTACATCAAGACGACTTTCTAGCATCTATAGACATAAAGGATGCGTATCTGCACGTGCCGATCTACCCGGCACATCACAAGTTTCTTCGTTTTATGATAGATCACCGTCATTACCAGTTCGTAGCCCTCCCTTTCGGGTTGGCAACAGCTCCGCGGGTATTCACAAAGGTGTTAGCCCCGGTGCTAGCCGTCCTAAGGACAGAAGGCATTTTGGTCCTGGCATACCTGGACGATCTTCTGGTTATCAACAGATCAGCTTCCAGCCTCAATCATGCAGTAGTTCGCACAGTTCGGCATCTAGAGGAATTCGGGTGGATTGTGAACCAAGAAAAATCGATATTGCAACCCACAAAGCAGTTGGAATATCTAGGCCTTCGGCTAGATACAGACTGCCAGAGGATATTTTTACCTCAAGCAAAGGTCAGATCAATAACTCAAGCAGTTCAAGTGATCTTAGGCAAGAAGAGGCCGACTATTCGCCTATGTATGCGACTGCTGGGGAAGATGGTGGCCGCCTTCGAGGCAGTGCCCTACGCCCAGATCTATACCAGATATCTCCAGGCAGCCATTCTCTCTGCTTGGAACAAGTCCATTCAGGCGTTAGTTCTCTCCCCAGGAGTCCGGCGCAGCCTGTTCTGGTGGCTGGTCCCTCAAAATTTGTCAAAGGGGAAATCCTTTTGCCCCATCACGTGGAAGATAGTAGCCACGGATGCCAGCCTGTCAGGTTGGGGGGCAGTTCTAGAAGGACAGACCCAGCAAGGGCAGTGGTCGGAGGCAGAAAAACTGCTTCCCATCAATATCCTAGAGATCAGAGCTGCTCGGCTGGCCCTGGTCGCCTGGACTCTCCCCCTTCACGGGTCTGCCAGTAAGGATACAGTCCGACAATGCCACTGCGGTGGCATACATAAACCACTAGGGGGGCACGAGGAGCCTAGCGGCCCAAAGGGGAGTAAACCTGATTTTCTCATGGGCTGAAGCCCATGTACCCTGCATCTCGGCGGTGTTCATCCCAGGGATAGACAATTCTCAAGCAGGTTTTTTGAGTCGTCAACAGTTGCTCCCGGGGGAATGGTCTCTTCACCCCCAGGTATTCCAAGAGATTTGCCAAAGATTCGGAGTTCCAGATGTGGACATTATGGCAACGAGATCCAACAAAAAGTTGGACAAATTCATATCCCGAGCCAGGGATCCCTCGGCCTACGGGACCGATGCGTTGGTTTGCCCCTGGCACCAGTTTTCTCTCCTGTATGCGTTCCCTTCACTGCAGATGATTCCCCGCCTTCTACGGAGGATCAGGGTGGAGCGCAGGCCTGTGATCCTGGTGGCCCCAGCCTGGCCCAGGAGGGCTTGGTACGCACTCATCGTGAGGATGTCAGTTGGGGCGCCGTGGCCGCTCCCCCTGCGCCCAGATCTGCTGTCTCAGGGCCCAATCTGCCACCTTGCTTCACAGCAGCTAAATTTGACGGCTTGGCGGCTGAATCCCTAATTCTTAAGGGCAGAGGCCTCTCAGCTCAGGTCATATCTACGTTGATTCAGGCTAGGAAACCAGTCTCTAGAAATATTTATTACAGAGTCTGGAGAACCTATGTGGAGTGGTGTGAGTCTCAAAAATGGCATCCTCAAAAGTTTATTGACAGGATCTTGCGATTCCTCCAGGTTGGCGTTGACAAAGGGTTGGCTCTTAGTACTCTAAAGGGGCAGGTGTCGGCTTTATCGATATGGTTTCAAAGACCCTTGGCCACCCATTCGCTTATGAAAACCTTCTTGCAGGGGGTCTTGCACGTGAATCCCCCTATTAGAGCTCCCCTCTGCCCCTGGAATTTAAATCTGGTCTTGTCAGCTTTACAAAGGCAGCCGTTTGAACCTCTGACAGAAATCCCTCTTGTGCTACTAACCCGAAAGTTGGTTTTCTTGGTGGCTATGGCTTCGGCCAGAAGGGTTTCCGAGCTGGCAGCCTTGTCATGCAGGGAGCCATACCTTATTCTGCATAAGGACAGAGTGGTTCTGCGGCCTCAACCTTCTTTCCTTCCTAAGGTCATATCCAGTTTTCACTTGAATCAGGATCTAGTCCTACCTTCCTTCTTTCCTACTCCCCAGTCCAGAGAGGAAAGACTGCTTCATACTTTGGACGTGGTTCGAGCCATGAGGGTCTATCTCAAGGCTACAGAGAAGATTCGTAAAACAAATGTGCTTTTTGTTCTTCCGGATGGCCCCAAGAAGGGTCAGCCGGCTGCCAAGTCTTCCTTGGCTAGGTGGATTAAGCAGCTGATTTTTCAGGCCTATGGTCTGAAGCGCGTTCCACCTCCCTTATCAGTTAAAGCCCATTCTACGAGGGCCATGAGTGCCTCCTGGGCGGCACACCATCAGATCTCTATGGCACAGGTTTGCAAGGCGGCAACCTGGTCTTCCGTACATACGTTTACTAAATTTTATAAGTTGGACGTTGCAAAGGGTACGGACGCAGCATTTGGGCAGGCGGTCCTACGGGCAGCAGTATAGAATCCTCTGGTCCGGGTCACGCCCCCTTTTCTCTGTTGGTGGAGCTACTTTACTTCCTGATAATTTTTTGTTTGGCTATTCTTGGCCTTACGGTCTCCCTCCCTTCATAGAGCATTGCTTTAGGACATCCCAAGTGTAATGGCTATGCGCTCTGTGTCCCGTGATGTACGATAAAGAAAAAAGGATTTTTAATAAACAGCTTACCTGTAAAATCCTTTTCTTGAAGTACATCACGGGACACAGAGCTCCCACCCCTCTTTTGGGGAACATTGTGTAACCTCAGAGGAATTGCTTGCTACAAAACTGAAGCACTCCCAGTGGGAGGGGGTTATATAGGGAGGAAACTTCCTGTGAAATTGATTACACCAGTGTCCATCACCTGAAGGTACCCATATAACCCAAGTGTAATGGCTATGCGCTCTGTGTCCCGTGATGTACTTCAAGAAAAGGATTTTACAGGTAAGCTGTTTATTAAAAATCCCTTTTTTTTTTTTCTATTTCCCTTGCACATGATTGGGTATTCAAAGTGAACTCACGTTCTATTTATTTACTCACATTCACCTTACCAACTAATATTATATATAAAAGTCCAGGCTAAAATCAGCTATATTAAAGCGGATCTCCCATGCAATTATGTTTTTTTTATTTTTTTTTAGTCTAGCTACATAGCTAATTGCAGGGCTTAAATAAACTTACTTTTCCCCGCTCTAACGTCCGCTCCACTCTCTTTGTGTGCTGAAGAAAAATGTATATTCCTTCCGTTGCCATTTGTAGTGTGGGCATTACATACGGGCAGGGACTTCCCAGCATCCACCGCTCAATCTCGCGCATGCGCACACGCAGCGCGGACCAGCGGCGTCAGCGTCTGTGTTGCCATAGCAATGGTCCCCGAAATCACGCGATGTTTCGTCTAGGCCAGAATAGGATCACAAGGGAGCTATGACAGAAGCTCCCAGAAGACACTACGCGGGACAGGAAATAAGAATAACCCGAGGCTCCAGACCGGAAGGCAAATGAAGAACGCAGGTACTGTACATATTTATTGAACATAAATATCCATTTCGACAATGTTTTTAAGCATTACTATTATTACAATTGACTTGAAAATCGGGTGGAGCTCTGCTTTAATAGCAGCCGTATTAATAGCACAACACGATTTAAAATATGAAAGCTAAAAAAAACAGTGCTTTGTAAATACCAATAAATGAATTAAATAATTATAACTATCATGTGCAAATATCATAAAAATTATATACAGGTACATGTGCAAAAATATCTGTGCAAATTCCCCCTCAAAAAATTGTGCAAATTTAATTCAATTCAGTTAAAATGCTACAATAATGTCCAAACTGCAATTCAAATATATAATGGTTCTTTATAGTCCCTGATGGATTCACACCTAGGGGGAGATTTACTAAAACTGCTGCACTCAAGATCTGGTACAGCTGTGCATAATGGCCAATCAGCTTCTAACGTCAGCTTGTTCAATAAAGCTTTGGCAATAAAACCTGGAAGCTGATTAATTTCTATGCAGAGCTACACCAGATTGTGCTCTCTCCAGCTTTAGTAAATACCCCCCCCCCCCCAAGTGTCCAAACACAATGATTAATCCAGTATATTCATCTGCTGTTTAAGTAAACTCTTCTTCCACTTCAATAAACCAGCTTCCTTCCACATCACTAAGGTAAATCCCCAATGGGATAAAACTCCCCAAGAGAAGATGACCAGGTAATTGGATAAGATGGAATTGATTTTGCAACTGACCCTTCAATAGCTGTTCCTCCAATCCTGGAAATAATTAGACATATATCCCCAAAGCATACCAGGCAGAAAACAGAAAGTGACATTGCAGTATTCTTTTTTTGTTAAAAACATATACAATACAGAAGACAAAGGGATCTACTTATAAAAACTTTGCATAGCCATTCATTCAACGAATCTGCATGTGCATTTGTTCTCTGTGAATTGGGCAAAAACAAATGTTCTTTAGGCAGTTTTCTCCTTTGAATGAATGTTTTATTATGGGCAGCAGTAAAATACCACATTATGGCCACTAGATGGAGCTGAGGAGCATAGGAAATACCTACGTCTTCAAGTTATTCAATGTAATAATTCTAGAGAACACTAGAAGGGATAAACAGATAAATAGAAACCTATGGTTTTTATTTGCTAATTCTCACAAGTACCTTTTCCTGTAGTCTGTAGTAATTGGGCTTGCTGGGTAATATCTGATTTTGTAAATGTATTTCATGCATGCCAAGTGGTATTTATTATATAATATATGGCTACTGATAAATATATTTAAATAAAATTGTTTGTGTCTGGATAGCCCTGTTTCCATGAACACATACCTTACGCTGCATTAGTTACTACCATGTTTCATTAAAGAGATTTGTACTTTTACAGTAATTTTTTTTGGCAATGTTGTAGGCATTTGGACTTATAGGAGAACACATCCTTTGATCATGACCAGAGGTGTGACAAGGACTTGTTTTTTGTCTAAGAATAATAGCACGTATTATTGCAACACATGGGAACACACAATACTTGAATTTGGCAATTTAATTTATACCGATGCCACACCAATGTAAAAATGCAATGATACAGGGAACCTCAAGAAGTAGAGGAACCCGAAGATATAAGGGGCTACTATAGGTAGTGATGGACAATACTCAGAATTAGGTGAAAAATGCAAAATTATATTTATTAAGGTATAAATATCCCTACATCAATAAAATCACAGCTGTGAACTACTATTAGCCAATTAACAAGCACTGGCTTCTAATTCCTGAGAAAAGGCAAGATTTTAGGGGAGCCAGAGGTGGCTATGTTCTTATATACAGCGGGACAATGAAGTAGCCTCAATATTTAAACCTGAGTTTTGTGTTACATTTTAACACTGGACAATGTGAATGTGGTAACTGCAATTGACAACAAAAGTGTGCCCTTAACCACTTTAGCCCCGGGCCTGTTTTTCAGATTCGGTGTTTACGAGACTAAAACATTTTTTTTTGCTATAAAATTACTTAAAACCCCCAAACATTATATATTTTTTTTTTCTAACACTCTAGAGAATAAAATGGCAGTCATTGCAATACTTTTTGTTACACCGTATTTGCGCAGCGGTCTTACAAGCGCACTTTTTTTGGAAAAAAATCACTTTTTTAAATAAAAAAATAAGACAACAATAAATTTGGCCCAATTTTTTTACATATTGTGAAAGATAATGTTACGCCGAGTAAAATGATACCCAACATGTCACGCTTAAAAATTGCGCCCGCTCGTGGCATGGCGTCAAACTTTTACCCTTAAAAATCTCGATAGGCGATGTTTAAAAAATTCTACAGGTTGCATTTTTTGAGATACAGAGGAGGTCTAGGGCTAGAATTATTGCTCTCGCTCTAACGATCGCGGCGATACCTCACTTGTGTGGTTTGAACACCGTTTTCATATGCGGGCGCTACTCGCGTATGCGTTCGCTTCTGCGCGCGAGCTCGTCGGGACGGGGCGATTTAAAAAAATTTTTTTTTTTGTTTTCGTATTTATTTCTATTAATTTTACCAATTTTTAACACTAAAATAAAAAAAAAAAAAAAATGATCACTTTTATTCCTATTACAAGAAATGTAAACATCCCTTGTAATAGAAAAAAGCATGACAGGTCCTCTTAAATATGAGATCTGGGGTCAAAAAGACCTCAGATCTCATATTTAGGCTAAAATGCAAAAAAAAAAAAAAAAATTTTTAAATGTCATTTTTCAAATGACATTTAAAAAAAAATGTCTCTTTAAGACGCTGTTTGGAACTGACGTTTGACGTCACTTACGCCCAGCAGAGCTACAGGGATGGACGAGGGAAATTTTTTCCCTCACTCGCATCCCCGCTGACCAGACGAGCGCACCCGATCGCCTCCGCCGCTACCGACGGCTCCGGTAAGCGGCGGAGAGCGCGGGAGCGCAGCGGGAGGGGGGGGGGACGCTCGTCCGCTACCGATAACGGCGATCTCGCGGCGATTCCGCCGCGGAGACCGCCATTATCGTTTACCCGACCGCCCACAGAAGAGATGGATATCTCGGTTGTGGCAGCAGCTGCTGCCGTTACCGAGATATCCATCCTCAAAGTGCCGACGTATACCTGCGGTGGGCGGTCGGGAAGTGGTTAAAGAGGAACTGCAGTCTACTCACATAATTTGTAATAAAAACATTTTTGCCATTCTGAAGTTTTCCTCCAACCACTTTGCATATTATTTTATATATACTGTGATTCTGTACTTGCCAAATATGCTGCAGAAATTTCCCTCCACCAAGTCTGGCTGCATCCATTTTAACTGTGGGCAGCGGAAGCTGCTCACTGTTCACTTCCTGGATTTACACAGAGGCACACCTCCAGCTATGCAGGTCTCATTGACCCTCTTATGACTCACCCCCCCCTCCTGACAAACTCTCAGGAGAGTGAGACAGAGAGAGAGCTGTGCATGATGTCTTAAGCCTAGGCTTTTTACCATAAAAGAAACAAGAAGTGGGCTGTATTTACTGGCAGAAAAAAAATGTTTTACTATCCAAAGTTAAAACAACAAGGGCAAAAAAAATACTGAAGGTTCGCTTTAAGGTTTTATTCTTTCTCATCTATGGGATATATATCAAAAGTATTGGTGAAGCATTCATATTTTTAGTCATGACATGCTTTAAAAATAAGATTATTTATTACGGAACCTCTGTCTGGAGTGAACTCTTGAAGTAAATGTGTTTGTCTGTTTAAATTAGACAGAAGGAGCTAAATATATGAGGTAATCCCAGTGCAGCCTCATGGACAGTGTATGTCCTGTTTAAAATACCCTGACAATTGGAGATAACGAAGTGAAGAAGCGAATGAGCATTACACATACAGTTTGTTTCAGATGGAGTTTCCAGTAAAATCTGTGACCACGCTGTCGATGTGGTGGGCCTAATTCAGTGAATTTGTTTATGCATTCTTCTCCTCAGGAGTCAATGATCTACAAGGCCTCATTATGAAGGCACTTCTGGTTTCTGTGGCGACTCTGATTAACTTGCTGCTCCTGATACTGCTGGGATCTGGCTATTGTCAGCACATGGCGGATGAGTCGTGCTCTGTTCAGATACTTGTGCCGGGTCTGAAAGGTACTTTGTTCAGTTTATTTGCTTTGCTTTGGGAGTTTAGGCAAAAAATCATCAAGTTGCTAATTTGTTACAAGTTTATTGTGTTTTTATTTTTACTAAAATAGTCAGATGTATCTTGCCAGTTTAAAAGTGATTGTACAGAAAAAACGTTTATTTAAAAAAAAATAACAAACATGTTTCCTGCTCTGTGCAGTGGTTTTGCACAGAGCAGCTCTGATCCTCTTCTCGGGACCCGCGTGGGTGCTCTGGGCCCCTCCGACTTGCCGAGTGCCCCATAGCATGCTGTTTGCTTTTGGGGAGCAAGCCAACTCTCTGTGTCCAAAAGACACAGGGGGCCGGATTCAGAAAGCATTTACGTCAGCGTATCTAGAGATACGCTGCGTAAATACTAAGAATAGCCGGCGTATCTTTTTTTGCTATTCAGAAAAGAAGATACGCCGGCTTTCTTCTAAGATACGAGCGGTGTAATTTGCTTACACCGTCGTATCTTAGTTGCATATTTACGCTGGCCGCTAGGTGGCGCTTGCGGCGGTTTACGAGTAAAATATGCAAATTAGCTATTTACGGCGATTCCCGAACGTACTTGCGGCGACGCGTCGTATTTTACGTTGTTTGCGTAAGCGTTAGAGCGGCGTAAGGTTACCCCTGCTATAGGAGGCATAGCCAATGTTAAGTATGGACGTCGGGACAGCGTCGAATTGTACGTCGGTTACGTTGTTTGCGTAAATCGTTCGGGAATGGGGCTCAACGTTGGTTCCGTTCACGTCGTTTACATTGAGAAAAAGCGACGTGATTTCGCGCATGCACACTGGGAACGTCCACGGACGGCGCGTGCGCCATCTAAAAAGAACGTGAATTACGTGGGGTCATGATTCATTTACATGAATCACACCCCCACTTCATTCATTTGAATTGCGCGCCCTTAGGCCGCAACACATACGTTACGCCGCTGTAAATAAGGGCGCAAGTTCTTTCTGAATAAAGAACTTGCGCAAATATTTACAGCGGCGTAACGTATCGGGGATACGTTACGCCAGCAGAAAGATCCGTGGATCTTTCTGAATCTGGCCCAGAGAGTGTAGCTCGGCTCAGCCCCGCCCTCTGCTACCGCCTCACTGGCTTTGATTGACAGCAGCAGGAACCAATGACTCCTGCTGCTGCATCTCAGCTATTTAGGAGGGAGAGACCTGTGAGAGACTCTGGTCTCATGCACATCACTGGATTAAGGTAAATACCTTCAGCCTTTACAACCACTTTAAAGTGTAAATGTACGTAGATATAGCAGCCCCCACCTTAAATCCAGTTATGTGTTATTGAAAAAAAGAATTAAAGCTTGAGTTTAGTAAAAAATAAAATAAGCACAAGGGATGCTACTTGCATTCATTAAGAAGTGTCCCTTATGCTGGTGGCTGCTGTCTTAGTTGAAATATTCCATCTTCTGCCCCCTCTCCATACTCCTGCAGCGGTAATCTGGTGCTAAGCGAGTTAATACAGCTGCTGGACCTGTTATAGACACTTACCAGTGTGGACTATGCCTGCCCTTTCTGTCCATCTCCTCCATATCTTTCATCAATTGATGAAATGGGCACGGAAATGGGGGACTAGAAGAGGGAGGCATCACAGGAGATGGGCAGCGCGACAGGACAGGGGCAGCAGGATAGGACAGGTGCAGTGCCACTCTGTTCACACACACCTTGGGAATGACCAGATCTCACCTATCCTGCAGTGGCTCCTTCAGTTGGTGTCAGTGTAGAGTACTCGGTGACAGGAGAGGTAGCTGTGTCCCAGGCACACAGAAGATTAGAGCGGGGGTCATTTACCCTGACCTCCCCTTCATCTTCCCTCTTTACCGCGGCCCTCCATCGTCACCCCATGGCCTCACCCACCCCACACAGTTCTGCTATTGCTCTTTGGAGCCTGTATGACACTGCTCCACCCTCCTCTGCATCCTTGCATGTCTACTCTGACAGCAGGACATGCAGACTGCCCCACTTGCCTACTGCTGCCTATGCTACCGCATGCTGGCGCCAGCCCTAAAGGGAGACTACAGAAGATTTAAACTTAAAACAGCAGCCACAAAGACAAATAACACTTGTGTTATGTATCTGGTGGAGACCGAGCTGAAGAGGCTTCTCTTGCACCTCTTTTCCATCACCCCTGGTAGTGGTGACAGGAGATGTGAGGACACAGACTGACACGAAGACCGATGTAGTGGGCAGTGCCAACTGCTTGTTGCAGGATACAGATGACCGTGGATCACCAGACAAGGACCAGAGGTCTGAGCTGTAATCACCTCTTCACCAAGGTTGCCCATAGGGAATGAAAGACAAGAGGGGAACCAATAGCGTAATACTGCTTTATTTTAAAACTAGTAGAAACATACAAATGCCTGCTTCCATTTGCAGTGCCTTGTCCCGGCACTGGGGACGACTCGCACGAATGGGAACCGCACACCGCTCTGCGCACACTGTGAGATAGGCGTGCTTTCCACTGCCACTGAGAGACAAACCGAAAGCTCGGACCTGGACATGATGTGACCGGAAAGCGTCTCGACGTATGTTTGGTAATGCTTCGTCATCAGGAAGCTTGATGACGTAGCATTACAAAGTGTACATCTGGCTTCACAGATGCTCTCCATCCAATCTGACAGGGCTGTTTTGTAAAGAAGATTGGGCAAAAATGTCACTCGCTAGATGTGCAAAGCTAAAAAGACCTAAAAAGACAATTTTGAAAATCATTTATCGTTTTTCTTCCACTTCACAATTATGTGCCACTTTATCTTGGTAAAATCCCAATAAAATACATTTACGTTTTTGGTTGTAACACAAAATGTGGAAAATGTCAAGGGGTATGAATACTTTTTCAAGGCACTGTACATCTTACAAGTGCATAAAAATACTACATTTACATTTGCTTTTACAGGTGAAATGGGAGAAAAGGGAGAGAAGGGTGCACCAGGGAGACCAGGCAGAGTCGGTCCACCAGGAGAGAAAGGTAAGTAGCCCATCTTCTCTTCTAAATACAGGACATTATGGTTTTGGACATTTGTAAAGCATAAAATAAATCTTTTACAAAAACATGAAGATGTTGTAGTCAGCAGCATATGCTACAGAGTGGAAATTAGCCAACACATTTTGGGGACTAAGACACACCTCTCTCATCGGGGCTGTAAAATGACAAAATATAACCATAACCGGTAAGGTTCACACTGTTGTGGGTGGTCACAGGTGTGGAATAGCTTGAAAATTGCACTTATTCCGGCACCTGAAACCACCCATAGCCAAAACAAATTACTATTTTGCAGATTTGCGGGTCTATCGTTCATTCTTAATGGCACTCCCACACATCTGAAAAGGCAGTGCGTTTTCTGGTTCAGAAAATTGCATGGTGCAAAAGCACCATGCTTTTTCCCTGCTGCTTTTTTAAATAGATACAGGGACCTTTTTCCTGCGTTTCCCACAAGTACAGCAGCCCGGTCAAATGAATAGGCTGCTGTGCCTATGCAAATGCAAGCTGCAGCAAAGGACTAGTTGTGAATCTAGTGGTATGTATTCATAAAATTTTCTCCTCTAGTAAGGAGAAAAAGATAAAAAATAAATAAAATAAAAATTGTGTGTCACCGGCGCAAATAAAAACCCTTTATCCCTCTAACTAGTTATTGATTTTTATGGGTCTGCTGCAGTACAGTGGACACCTCCAATGCTAGTGAGTGTTCAAATAGTTAATTTATTTTATTTTATTTTACCTTAAAAGTTTAGGTGAGTTACTCCCTAGGGCACATGATAACTTGCATAGGGAGACTGTTGCTTGCTTTAAAGTTTGGGTCACCATAAATATTATTATCTGCACAGTAGCACTACACTAATAATATATTGTAGGGTTGGCGCAGTTACCATTTTCCACCTTTTTTTCGATGTATCTTTTTTCTCCATTCAAGAGGAGAAAAAAAAAACCTGGGGTGGGCTGAGCAGTGACTCTCCATTGTGATAGTCAATCAGAGGTTATCACAGCAATCAAGTAATTGGAAACCAGGCATCGAACGGCTCCCAATTGTTAGTATGGGACCCTCGTGAGATCTTAGTCTCTGTGCAGTGTTCTCTCAGCACAAACACAGCACAATGGATTGTTGGGTTTGTCCAGACAAGGTCTGGCAGCCTTAGGCCTGGGGGGCATGTCCAGTCAAGTGGCCCATTGAACCACCGAATCAGCTCACCATCCATGGCCCACCTGGTTTTTCAATGCAGCCTCACCAGTGCCGATCAGTGCAGCCAACTCCAGTGCCAATCAATGCAGCCTGATCACTTGGGAAGGTTACATAGGGTGTATGGGGGGGAGATGGAGGGTCAGCTAGGGGTGTAAGGGTCTCTCAACTCAGTAAACTCAGCTCAGCAGGTCCTTGCATGCCATATCCCAACTCCCTGGCACGCCCTACCTCTGCCTGCTTCCAAGAATCTGGTCCCAGGGAGTTGTAGTTTCTTCTGTGCTGCTCTGTTTTCCACCCACTTGGAGCTTGAGCACGGACTACAACTCCTGTAATGCAACAGCTAGTGGTCGGCCGCCATGGCCGTGCCCCTGGCCCAATTTCCTAGACCAGAATAAAAAAGAAAATGGTAGCGGGCAGCGTCTGCCATTTTGAACATAAGTTGGGGTGGCCTGGGAGGCAATTGCCACCCAGCCCCCTGGCCCAGCCCTCCCCTGGGCTTGTTCTTATATTAAATAGTTATAGTAAATCTAAAGAAGATTGTATGGAGATTGTACAAACAAATTTTATAGTGTAGCTTTTGATCTACCAACAACTATGCAGTGCCTAAATGGATACACATTGATTGGATGAATTAGGTGGGTCATCATATACATCTGTGTACATATATTGTATGGTGTATATAGTGACCCTAAAGCCTCGAACATATAATCGGATTCCCAATCAGACAAATCGTAGGACTTTTGTCCGAAGGGCGTTGGCTGTGAACTTGTGTTGCACACAAACTGCAAAGAATTGTTAGCCAACAAATACAAAACAACGTGGTTTTTCAGCTCTTTAGCGCCACCCTTTGGGCAACTTCTGCTAATGATGTGTTATGGTGAGCATTGCTAATGAGCATGCGTGTTTGTACTTTGGATTTTTTCCAACGAACTTCTGTACATTATCTGTGGATAATCCGACATCACACATTTGTTGTCGGAAATTCCGACAACAATTGTCCGATGGAGCATACAAATGGTGGGATTATCTGACAACATCCAACCATCACACAATTCCCATCGGAAAATCCGGTCATGTGTACGAGGCTTAAGACATGATTTTAAAGAGATTCTTACCACGCTGCATTGCAAATTATATCTACCACAGGTCATCTGTTTCTGTACTATATGTAAAGCCCCATACACACTATCAGTTTTCTTGACGGTTTTCTCATTAGGTTTACCAAAACCATGTAGTGCAAGGGCCTGCCTGATTGCATGCAAATTGAAACTCTTGAGGTTTGACCTCATATTAGATGGTTTTGGTAAACCTGAAGAGAAAACCGTCAGGAAAACTGATAGTGTGTATGGGGCTTAACACACCATATGTGTGAAGCGGCGTACACACGACCGAGGTTCTCGCTGGAAACCAGCAAGAACCTCGCTGGAAGCTGCATTCCAGCGAGGACCTCGGCCGTGTGTACACAGAGCGCTCGCCCCGCCCGTCGGGAATCCCGTCGAGCGAAAAGAGAGCACGCTCTCTTTTTGCTCGACGGCCCGCCTGGATGAATGGCTGGTTGCCATTCCCGACGGGCGGGTCGCCGATTTCGACGGCCGGCAGAGAACCTCGACGGGCGGAACGATGTGTTCTGCCCGTCGAGGTTCTCTGCCGTGTGTACACGGCCTGACTATGCCATCTGCATATTTGAACTAAGGTAAAAAAAAAGAAGGGTTTGCCCTTTGTGGTTGTTTTCTTGCCTAACCATTGATGTTTTGCATACTTTGTTTTTGGTGACTCTATGCGCTTGGATGAACGTGTCTTTGAATTTTGAATGCATTTTACTGGTTTATTGTATGTAAAATACTAAATATTAAATGCGATGGAACGTAAAAAACAAAACAATCATTGTAATCAGAAGATAAGTTACAGCAGGAGAATATTTGAAAAAATGATAAAAAAATAGGGCCCAAATTGGTAATCTGGATGTGATGGTGTAGCTTTGTAAATCGCCAGGTATCGCCATTTTTTTTTTTTAACATGAATCAATTACAGCCAGTTATGTTCTGTGCAAACAGATCTGTTTTAACGGTATTAATGTTTGTAAGCAGTGAAAGATTTTTTTCTTACAAACTGCAATTTTTAATACTCAAGCTCTCTTAATGTATGTTAACAAGTCAGAGGAAAATTCATGATCGGCCATAAACCCCAGCAAGGGGCCGGTCAGAGCAACGGATTCCGAGGAATAAAATAGAACTGACTTTATTGCTTTACCTTTTAGTGCATGGGCTCTGATAATAGTAACATAAAGTCTAGTGGAGAGGTTTTATTGAAGAACCCGCTTCCCCGTCGTGTGCTGTTTTTCTGACATCTATAAAACGTGACATTTCATACATCAAATTAACAAGAGAAGGCACTACTGCATCTGCTTAAGCATTATTTCTTTATGGTTTGCCATTCCGTCCTATGCTGGGGATGCTGGTGGAAGTAAGATTTGGGAAGGTTATATTTATTCCGGGCCATAGAAAACAAGATAAATACACAAAAATGACTCCCCAGGATGGATGCATCCCATCTGTTAGTTATTACAGTTTTTTTTAATAAAATGTGTTATTCTTGTCACCACTAGAGGGAGCTGCAACCCACAAACAGGATTCTAATTTGGAAACCATTGCACTGCACAGACTAAAGTATTTTTTTTAATATTCATATAAAAAATAATCTGCTTCATTGGATTGTTTTTGATCTTGATTGTTTGATAGATGCACGTTTGTTCTAATTACACACGAGTGTGTACATTAAAGTGCTTTTTGTTATTAAATAAACTTACTGCACTATGGTAGCTTTTTCATTCATACTTTCATGATGTGCTAAATCAGGGGTCTCAAACTCAAATTACCTGAGGGCCGCAAGACAAGTTTTCATATCCCATGGGGGGCCGCATGCAAACTTTTAAACTTCAAAAACAGTACTGGTGTCAGCGAACATATTAATAACCACCAGCTCTGTGTCAGCGGACGCATTATTAACCCCCAGCACTGGTGTCAGCGGACACATTATTAACCCCCAGCACTGATGTCAGCGGACACATTATTAACCCCCACCACTGGTGTCAGCGGACACATTATTAACCCCCACCACTGGTGTCAGCGGACACATTATTAACCCCCAGCACTGATGTCAGCGGACACATTATTAACCCCCACCACTGGTGTCAGCGGACACATTATTAACCCCCAGCACTGATGTCAGCGGACACATTATTAACCCCCACCACTGGTGTCAGCGGACACATTATTAACCCCCAGCACTGATGTCAGCGGACACATTATTAACTCCCAGCACTGGTGTCAGCGGACACATTATTAAACCCTAATATTGGTGTCAGCAAACACATTATTAACCCTGACCACTGCACTGCACACGGACCACTGCACACGGACCACTGCACACGGACCACTGCACACGGACCACAGCACACGGACCACTGCACTGCACACGGACCACTGCACTGCACATGGACCACTACACTGCACACTGCCGACAGACCACTACACTGCCGACAGACCACTACACTGCCGACAGACCACTACACTACACACTGACCACTCACCATCATGGCACAGCACATCAAGGCTCACAGCCCAGCAAATTAGGGCACAGCACATCAGGGGACAGCACATCAGGGTACAGGGCACAGCATATCAGGGTACAGCACATCAAGGCACAGAGCCCAGCAAATAAGGGCACATGGCACAGCACATCAGGGCACAGGGCACAGCACATCAGGGTACAGGGCACATGAGGGCACAGGGCACATCAGGGCACAGCGCACATCAGGGTACAGGGCACAGCACATCAGAGCACAACAGGGTACCGGGCACAGCACATAGGGGTACAGCACAACAGGCCACATCAGGGTACAGAGCACAGCACATCAGGACAGGACATATCAGGACAAGGCACATGGCACATCAGGGTACAGGACATGGCACATCAGGGTACAGGGCACATGAAACAGCACATCAGGGTACAAAGCCCAGCAAATCAGTGTACATGGCACACATCAGGGCACATGGGGCATATCAGGGCACATGAGAGCACATCAGGCACAGCACATCAGTACAGGGCACATGGCACTACAGGGCACATGGTACCCTGATGTACAGAGCCCAGCACATCAGGGCCCTTTTAGGGTACATGAGGCACATCAGGGTACATGGGGCACATGGCACATCAGAGCACATCAGGGTACCTGGGGCACATGGCATATCAGGGTACATGGGGTACATCAGGGCACAATCAGAGCACATCAGGCATACCTCACAACGAAGTTGTTGAGCCGAGGGGGGTTTGCAGATCATAGTTGATAAGCGGGGGGGTCCGCGGATCTGAGTTGTTGAGCGGGGGAGGTTCCGCGGATCGGAGTTGTTGAGCGGGGGGGTTCGCAGATCAAAGTTGTTTAGGGGGGGGGGTTCCACGGCTTGGAGTTGTTAAACGGAGATTTACCACGAATCACAGGGATTTAACGCAAATCGCGGGGATTTACCGCGAGACGTGGGGATTTATCACGAATGGCGGGAATTTGTCGCGAATCGCGTGGATTTGCCGCGAATCGCGGGGATTTACCGCAAATCGTGGGGATTTACCGCGAATCGCGGGGATTTGCCGCGTGCCATTTATTACCGGTCCGCGGGCCGTAAATGGCCCGCGGGCCGGTACTTTGAGACCCCTGTGCTAAATGAAGCTATCTGAGGATGTGCATTATTTGTTATAAGATGTGGAATTCATGGTGATTATACAAAGGCATGGCTAATTTCCTTATTATTTCCCATGGTTGCGAGGCTACTGCTGAATTTCAAAGGAAATTTGGTCCACATCTTAGTTGGGGATTTCTAGCACAAGGCTCAGTTTGCATCTATGCATTTTGCAGTTCTACAGTGCATTTTGCAGTGCGTTTTGGGTTTTTGTACACATGTTTTTCATGCATTTCGGTGTTTTTTTGTGTCCGATGTGATTGACTATGGATCTAAACTGGGGAACATTGTTTTTTAATTTTTTTTATTAAGGGCTTGTCAAAAACTTGTGAAGGGTCTTTACTCAATTTTATAAGGTGGTGTGTTTTGTTCACATGGGGCGGGGGGAGCAAGATCTAGGGGCTTCCAGATTCCGAATAAGCCTTCTGCCCACAGACCACCAGCCAGGGTTGTGGGGAAGAGGCCCTAGTCACCATTAACATGGGGACAAGGTGGCTTTGAGGGAGAGAAGAGCCCCCCTGCCCCAAAGCACCCCCCCATGTTGAGGGCACGTGGCCTGGTATGATTGGGGGTGTACTCATTCGTCCCCTCCCTTTCCTGACCTGCTAGGCTGTATGCTCGGATAAGGGTTTGGTATGGACTTTTTGTTTTATTTTGGCATGGGGTTCCCCTCAAAATCTATACCAGACCTGGAGGGTTTATTTTGCTGATTTATTGCCGGCAATTCTCGCTTATACATTCAGCTGTCAGTGGGGAAGCCCGTTGACAGCTGATGACTCATTGGCTGTTAAAGACACGGCAACCCGTTTCTTAACAACCAGATATACACAGAAAATGAATAAATTGAAAAAAAAAAAACATTTTAAAAATGCATTAAAAACGCAACATTTTCATTTTTGGTGTGAGTCCATTGAAGTCTATTACACACAAAATGCAATCTGCTGTAGGAAACAAAGTCCCTGACCTTTCCAAAAATGCAGCGACTGAAAAACGCATAGATGTGAACGTGTACCATAGGAAACCATGATAAATGGACTGTTGTGTGTTTCTGCAAACTGCAAAACACACAAAGAAAATACATAGCTATGAACCAAGCTTAATAGGTATAACAGCTATAAGGTGTTTTTAGACCGCTCTATATTTGAGGGCAAGCAAATTAGCCCCATCACTGTGGTGTTGTGTGTATTTATCTAACACCCTGAAAGCTGGTGCCAAGATTCCTCAATCTTAACTATCCAAATAATATGGACTTATATGAACTTTGATGTTATTATCTGTTATTTTAGGCACTGCACATATCTTCATATCTTCCATGCACAGTGGTTGTACCTGGCTGTTTTTGTCTTTGGGGGCCCATAGAACTTAGGTGACAATTGATTGCATAGATTTAAATTGCATCTATGCCAACACTATGGACATTAAACTATATACATATTTTTCACAAGCTTTTTGTTTTTTTCAAATGTTATTAGCAATTTTGCATTGAGGTATGGGTATAGAGAAGCAATGGAGTAGGTGCTGTTGTGCCTTATGAATTTGGGGATGTGAGTTTTGTGCAGATTGGAGGGGGAGTGTTTCTCAATTGTGTGTTTGTTGGGAACAATACAAAAAGTAGCCTGGGGGTATGTTATATTGAGTACACAATGCTGGATTGGGTGGAGGGTTTAGAATGTCTGTGATAAATAGATGACCTGTTGTGAATATACCACCCAGTTCCTGAGTCGGTTCACATAGCTGCGGCACGACTCCGGGGGCGGCTCTGCAAGTCGTCCTGATGACGACTTCAGAGGCGACCTGCAAAATGACTTCTGTATAGAAGTCAATGCAGGTCACCCCGAGCCGCCCCCAAAGTCGTACAGGAACCTCTTTCCAAGTCGGAGCGATTTGCTTCGCTCCTATTAGAACGGTTCCATTGCCTTCAATGGGACGCGACTCATCAGGCGGCTGAGCCGACTGACGAGTCGCCCCAGTGTGAGTAGCAGTATGGTGTTTACCTTGTGAAGCTTAGTATTTTTCATTATGAGAAGATATTTGGATATGTACGGAAGGGAATCAAATTTCCATCTAGTCTGCAATTTAGTAAGGCCTTTCTGTTCATGCAGTGGGGGGAAAAAAATCAAGTGAGAGTTTTTCCATGAATGTGTCAGGGATTGCTCTCTGCAGCAGTAAGGGCCCATTCACACCTGAGCGTTTTGTAGCCTGAAGCCATAAAACGCTAGAGGGGAAAAAATCCATTATTCTTAATGGAGATGGTTCACATCTCCACTCCAAAACGCCTGAAGCCAAACGTCTGAAGCTCAAACAAGTTCTGGACCCTTTTCTGTTGCTCGAATTGGGCTGATTTGGGAATTTTTTAACGTTTGTATTCCCATAGAAACAAATGGAAATGCTCGATTCAAGCGTCTAACGCGACAGCGAGCGCTTGTAAGAGCGTTTTGTCACTTTACTATGTTCTGTTAAAGAGAATATTCACCCAGGAAGAATATAAAAAAAAATCTACAAACATAGGAAGAAATGATGAAAGAGATGATAATTTTTCCTATTGGCTAAAATAAAAAAACAACAAAGTTCAACAACGTCGGACAACACTGTATGCAAACGTGCAAATACGCTCAAAAACGCTACGCTCAGGTGTAAATGGGGCCTAAGAATCACGACTTTACAAGTCCTTGCAAGCACTGTGTCAAGTATCCCAGAAAAAGTCTAAAACTGAAAAATAGAACATAAAAGCAGAGCATGGTTATTATTGCAGGGCCAGCAAATAAAAACATGCAGCTTATAGGAATATCCTGCCCACACCATCAACGTGAAGTGGATTCAAATTCAGCAGACGCTTCACCCCTTCTCATAAGCTTGCATGTCTGCTGAGTTTGTGTCATCTTCACACAAAAAGCACAGGCAGGATCTTCCTACACTTTCCCCCTCCACTTGCAATATTTGTGGGTGTTGAGGACTTACACTAAAGAGTTTTTGGCCCACTGGTAGACTGTTTTTTCAAGCCTGATTTTTAAGCTTATGAAATATGAATATAAGTGTAATGTTTTTTTTTTTAAATTGTAATGAATGATGTGATCTTGAAAATTCAGTGTGCTCTGTTTTTACATTGTACAGCCAACAGTTTATAGACCAAGAGCAGGCTTTCCACAAGCTTTTGCAGTGTGTCTGTGGAAATTTGTGCCTATTCAACTAAAAGAACATTTGTGAGATCAGGAACTGGTGTTGGATGACCTGGCTTGCATTCAGCATTCCATTTCATCCCAAATGCCCTGTACGCACGACCGTTTTTCTCGGCAGGAAAAAAAAACAAAGTTTTTCCCAACGGTATTCCTCCTAAGCCTGCTTTGCATACACACGTTCAGGCCAAATGCCGCCCGTCCAAAGCGCGGTGATGTACACCACGTACGACAGGACTATAAAGGGGAAGTTCCTTTCAAACGGCGCCACCCGTTGGGCTGCTTTTGCTGATCCTCGTGTTAGTAAAAGTTTGGTGAGAGACGATTCGCACTTTTTAGTCTTCGTGCTTTTCAGTCTGTTACAGCGTGACGAATGTGCTATCTCCATTACGAACGCTAGTTTTACCAGAACGAGCACTCCCGTCTCATACTTGATTCTGAGCATGCGGGTTTGTTTTCCCCTTGGAAAAGCCTACACATGACCGGGAATCCCGACGGGAAAAACAAAGCATGTTCTCTCTTGTTCCCTCAGTTTTCCCAATGGGAAAACTGCGATGGAGCATATACACGGCCAGGATTCCTGGCCAAAAGCTCTCATGGTAGTTTTCCTGATGGGAAAACCGGTCATGTGTACGAGGCATAAGGCAGTCAGTAGGGTTGGGGTTGGGCTGTGTGCAGGCTACATGAGTTCCTCCCCATCCAAACTCATTAAACCATATCTTATGGAGCTGGCTTGCTGCACAGGGGCACAGTCATGCTGTAAAGTTATGTTCCCCAAACTGTCACTGAAATGTTGAAAGCCCACAGTTACAAAAATATATAATACATATAGGGCCAGATTCACCGAGCCCTTACTCCTGTCTAACTGGTGTTAGACCAAGTCCCTGGACAGGTATGCTAAATTTTCCTTTACCTGGAGTGTTTGGAGGTATTACTCCACTTCGGACAAACTTAAAGACAGGGTCGCTCCGGCGACGCCCACCTGAGGGCCTAAAAAGAGCTTTCACTGCAACCTCAGGAGCTCCTTTTTGGATGATTTATTGTCTCCCTCTTCTCTGGAGGTACCCGGCTGAATCCATATGACGCGCTTCCGCCAGTGGGGGAATGCACCCCACCTCCAACCCTCCACCACCTCCTTTTTTGTTTTAACTGTTAAGTGATCGTGCCCGAGTCGCCCTCTGTCGGGCCCTCGGCCACGCCATGGTATGTTTCTGTTTACACTATCTGAAAAACTCAATAAACCTTTATTGAACCTAACTGGTGTTAGACTGGAGTAATTTCAAATTACGCGCGTTTTTTAGCTAGTCGAAAACCTCAAACCATGAATAGACGGCTGTGGGCTTTAATTCGACTGGATTACGTGTTTGTACGCCTTCGGATCTACGCTGCAATAAAATTGCGCCCACTGGGTGGACTTCCCGTCGTTTTCCGCGTCGGGGTATGCAAATGAGCTTTTGCCGGCGATCCCCGAAATTACGATCTTCATTCGCAATCTCTTACGGCACCTTTAGTCATCTTTTTTTTGTGTAACACTATACCAGCTTTTTGCTGCTCTAATATTAGACAGCCCATGTTAAGTATGGCCGTCGTTCCCGCGTCGAATTGCTACGTTTTCCGACGTCTTTTATTATTTTTTACGTAAGTCGTCCGGGAATAGGAATGTTCGTAAACGACGCTACTCAAACAACGAATGACGTAACGACGTGATTTCGCGCAATGCACGGCGGGAAATTTCTGAACGGAGCATGCGCAGTTCGATCGCCGCAGGGACGCGCTTAATTTAAATGCTTCACGCCCCCTAATCATGTTTTTCGATTACGCCGCGAGAAATAGACTACGCCGCCGTAGCGTATGGGCAAAAATCTACCAGAATTCGGTGTAGAGCCTGGTAAAATATGGCAGCGTAGAGTATTTCGATTATGCAGCGCAATATTAAGTGTATGTGAATCTGGCCCATAGTCTGTAAATACTTTGCGTGTATATTTTACATATTTTGTTGACATTTAATTAAGATAAAATATATTTATTATTATTCCTAATGATGTGGATGCCTAATCCTCAAAATGCATTGGCAGTGCTGACCATGGCCCAGTTGTTTCAGCAGCACCTGTGATACTTTGGATCCTTTACTCTTCTACATAGAGAATTAATGAGGACTGTACCTGTTCCGTGTGCTCCCTAGGGTGCCTCAGGCACTCATTATGGTCTTCCTACATTTCAGAAATAGCGAAATAATTGCCTACAGTGCTCTAAATTAAGAAAATTGCTTTTGATGTTTGGATGGTCTATGGCCAGCCTTAATCATAGTAATATGCAAAGCCAATGTTACTTTACAAGACTACAAGACCACTTGCAGGAATCTGACATTTATGGTTTTGTTTTGCAGGAATGATGGGTGAAAAGGGAATAAAAGGAAGCATGGGTCGCCATGGTAAAATCGGCCCCATTGGTTCTAAAGGTATTAAATTATGAGACCAGGTTACACTATATGCCTGTTGGTATGGTAAGCTGAAATACAGTACATTTTTGTTCTTGGGTTTAGATACACATTAAAGATAACTGGAACAAAACAATCAGAGAACAAAAGTCTAATCAATAGTATTGCCTATAAGCTTCCCTGCTGCTGATCTCTTTTCCATCAATCATGCCTTTTTGTGCACTGTCTCTCTGTGCCCATCTTTGTAGATGACCTGGTGGGGAAGTATTCAAGAATTCAATATTAGGCAAGATGCCATTCGTAAAACTCTATTTATTAATGTTGTAAAGCACTGTACAAAATGTTGGGTCTATATAAATCCTGTATAAAAAATAATTTATATTTTTTGTCTGAGCAGCTATGTTAATCAAACAAAAAAGCCCCTTAAAAAAGAATAATAAAGGCTATATCCACTTTTGAACTGCGGGCCCTTATCTCCATCTCAAAGACCGCCCCTGACTACTCCTCCTTATCTGACCCAACATCTTCTCTCTTTATGCGATAGATTAATCGTTCCATGTGGGCTGCCACATCAACTATGACACTTGACTGCACCATTTCACAGACTTAACTTCATTTCCCTTCATCCTCTGTTTATAGCCAATGGTGGATTACTCAATTACAACTTACTGCCTTTCTCCATAAATTTAAGAAAAAAAAAACACCCAGTGGAAGGCTTTCTCTCCCATAACATACCGCTTGACCACACTGTATCCCAGTTATATAGAATTTTGAGAGGGGGCCCTTTTGGAGGGGATCTCCTGTTTCAATAAACATTTCCTGGTACCTCCTTTTCTGAGGATTAGAGGAAATGTTTAATTTTTACTCATAAACTGTCCATGTCTTCATATTTCCAGGAAAACATTCTACTATGACCATATGGCACCGCACCCCAGTTGACCTAAACCGTATATACCCTACCACCTCCAACATTTGCTGGAGATGCCAGGAAACTGAAAGTGTCTACCTTCACATTTGGTGAGACTGCCGCTTGCCCTTACCATTCTGGCAAAATATATTCCTTTCCTACAACTCCATGTGCATTTCTGATATCTAGCCTACCCTACCATTGCCCTATTGTATATGATCCTTTGGTCCAGCTCCAAAATTAAAATGGGCATCTTACAGCATAATTTACTAGTGGCGCAGTTAGCTATATCCCGACACTGTAAATCTACCTCCTCACCTCTTGGAATGGGCCCAGATTTTAAACAGGATCATAGCAATGGAATCTTTGGTCGCGGATAATGGCCCCAATCTTGAAAATATACGCATAACGTGGACATGCTGGCGTTTTTTTAGTGATTTTTCCACTCTCCGCGCCTTAGTGGCAAAATATTTGGTTCGCTTCTCTTGAGGTTTCTTTGAGTGTTTTTTTGGATTATTTCTCCCCTTTCTAGTCACCCATATCCTTCCTCCTACAAATCCCCCTGTAATGCCATGTACACACAACCGTTTTACCCGTTGGAATAAACTCCGAAGGTTTTTCCGATGGAGTTCCGACGGAATTCTGCTCAAGCTGTCTTGCATACACACGGTCACACTAAAACGACCGTCAAGAACGTAGTGCCGTAAAACACGACGACAAGCTGAGAAAGTGAAGTTATATGCTTCCGAGTATGCGTCGAATTGTTTACAAGCATGCGTGGTGTTTATTCCGTCCGAAAGGGATACAGACGATTGGAATTTCCGATTGAATTTTTTTCCGACAAAAAATTGAGAACATAATCTCGAATTAATTCCGTCGGAATTTCCGATGGAAAAAGTCAGACGGGGCATACACACAGACAAAATTTCCAAAGAAAAGCTCCCGTCTGACTTTTTCCGTGTACAAGGCATTACACTTTAAGTTATCCTTTTTAAGTGATATGTTTCCAACAATTGGTTTTCATAGTGGACTTCAAGCATCCTGCCTGCTACAGGGTCATTGTATATACATGGTATTATTTCAAACTTAGATATCCTTTACAAATATCGCTTCTTGTTATAGTATTGTAATCACATGCACCTTTGTATATTAGTCATTTTTAAAAACTTCTTGAATAAGCAGTTTTTGCCCCAAAAAAATAAAAAAATGAATGATAGAGCATTGCAATTCATTTTACTTTTCAGGTGAGAAGGGAGATGTTGGTGACATGGGTCCACCAGGTCCAAATGGAGATCCAGGTATACCTAAGATTTTCAGAATTAATACCATTGATGGTAATAAAAATATTCACTGACTTAATTTAATCTACTGGTATTTCCCGTCTGATAGTTTTTCCTGAAAGTGTCAGGTTTTTGTGCATTCAAAATCTGCCAGGCCCTAAAGTGAAAGCAGGTCTTCCAGTCTTATACTCATTTGTCCCCAAAATCTCTGGTATGTGGCCTTCTTAGGATCTTTTCCATCTTGCCAGTTCATGTTCACTACGATCTTTCTGTTGGATTACAGAATCTTAATAGGACCCAAATAAAATCATCGGCTGTTGCATTCTATTGCCAGCATCTTACATTTTAGAAAAGGTGGCTACCTTGTTTAAAGCTTTTATCTTCGCCCAGTCTTGCAGGTTTAGCATCTTCGGCCATCTTAATTGCCTGCCCTGTGATGTCATTACTCCCATGCTTGTGCAAGAAATTTCATCCCAGTACCATGGCATGCAGAGAAGATAGACTGAGCCATTCATGTCTGACTCAAAGTATATTTAGTAGAAAAGGAGCTGGCAGGTAGAAGAGGAACTTTGATTGTAGAAGAGACATACCAGCAAATTGTTATTCAAAAAGCACAAATTTTCAGCTTTAATAACATCCTAAATTAATAAATTCCAGAGACCATACCTTTATTTACTTTAGGGTCAAATGTTACCACCATATACATTTGGCCACATAGCAATTAAAGAGGAAGTCCGGGAAAATAATAATAATTAAAAGCCAGCAGCTACACATACTGCAGCTGCTGGCTTTCAATAAATGGACACTTACCTGTCCCGCTGTCCCTTGATTTTGGCAGTAGTGTTCCCGGTGTGAAGCTGAAAGGCTACACTGCTGCCGCCATTGCGGGTAAGGGAACCCAGCAGTGTAACCTTTCGGCTTCATGCCGGTAACCCTACTGCACATGCGTGAGCGCCCGCTCCTCTCTCCTATTAGCCTGGCGGCCAGAGGAGGAAGAGGAAGCCCCGTGGTGACGTCACCGCCACGTCACGGCCGCGGCTGGACTTCCGGACAGGTATCCTGTCCCCTCTCCCCCAAAAGGTGCCAAATATGGCACCGGAAGGGGGGAGGAATTCGATGAGCGGAAGTTCCACTTTAGGGTGGAGCTCCAGTTTAATACCTTTACTAAATCTATTGTGTTCCTTTAGCCTAGAAGACCATTTTTTGCAAAAAAAGAAAAGAAAATAAACATAGGAGAAATTGCAGCAACAGAATCTGCAGCAGCTGTGCATAATAAACAATCATCTTCTAACCTCAGTTTGCTCAGATGTGCTTCAAAAATGAAAGATAGAAGATGATTGCTATGCACATCTGCTCCAGGTTCTGTATGTGGCAGTTTTGAGAAAATATCCCTCACTGCATTTTGTTAACTATATGAGGTCAATACATGCAATAATAGTATTTAGAGTTTTCTCAACTTCTTTTTATAAAATTGTAACCATGAGACTCAAAGGTGATTGTTCTAAGCTTCCCTATTAGTGTTACTTTCAAATTAGTATTATGGTTTGTCTCAGTCCCATCATTGTCACTTTTGCAAGACACATCGAAACCAATATAAATATGAATAAAATATTACAAGAAATTATGTGAACCTTCAAAAAGAAATTCATATACTGAATACTGTTATTACACGTATAACCAAAAAACATCAATATTTTTTCATGACAGTAGTCATCGAATTCAGTCTTTCTGCCACAGAATCCAGGGGTATTGGTATTGATTAGGAACACATCCCATTGTTGGGACACGTTCAACCAGAATCTCTGCAAATTTTGGGTGTGCAGCCCATCCCAGATGGCTGGCACTTGGTATATGTAATGTATTGAAGACAATTCCTATGAGGATTAGCCAAGAAATAAGAAAGAATAGTGATACCTGTTCTCTCGACTTCATTTTGAAGGGATACCCTGTGAGTGCGGACAACTGAGGAAAGCTGTTGGAGAGATGGACATCCAGGTCACACAGCTGACAACAGAGCTGAAGTTTGTAAAAAATGGTATGTATTAATTTACCCTTGTAGTTGTGCATCCATGCTGCTTATATAGGCCTATTTAGCAAGACAAAGATCAACACGTTATGTAATATGGTACAAAACGTGTGTCCACATCTCACCTTCACACTTACACTATTTGGCTAAAAATATTTCCACACCCCTCCAAATTATTGAGTTCAGGTATATCTAGTGACAGATACTGCTAATGCCACAGCACACAAAGACAGTTTAGCCAACTGTGTGCTTCTAACCTTGTAACAACAGGTTGCAGAAGGTTTTTGTTCCAACATGGAATAAATATGGTATGCTGCGCTGCGTGAATTAATACATCAATAGTAAATGTGATACAAATGATGAAAATAAATAAACATTGAATACAAAAAATTAATACTTAATATAAAAAAGTGTAAATAAAGAACCAACACCAAGTGCTCCAGTGTATGACAAATGACATCAAAGGAAGCAAAACTAAAATAAATGACAATATTGGAAAAGTTCATATGGTGTTAATATTCAACTCCAGGGTAAGTCTCAATTTCAGTGAGTTCAGAGAAATGTCCCAGACAAAATTGTGGTTCTACAGGACAGAAGAGAGCCTCCACCTCCACCTCTTATTAAGAATCTGCTTACCAGATGGATAAAATCTATGAGCATCAACAACACGTCTGACTGGGTTGCTTTAATAAATATCCAAGTGGGTTCCTGTATGAATCTCCAATTTCAGTCCCAAACGGCTGGGTCTCAAAAACAATCACTTCCAATAAGTAGCCCAAGAAGAAAGGAAAAGGGATGCCGACATAGAGTAGTAACGTTTGAATAAAATTTAATAAAAAAAATCATTGCACTTACAAATATCGAATCTTTAAAAGGAGCATATATTAGTTAGCCGGCCGGCTCTCACAATCCGCCTGTCCTTCCTGATGGTCGCGAGGATAAAAACAATGGTGACGTCAGCACGCCGTTCCTCCCTACGCCGTTTCTTCCAATAGCAGACTTCTTCCAGGGGCTGTTCCAACATGACTGTACTTCTGTGCACAATATCAAGTCCAAAAAACATGGTATGACAAACTGTGTGTGGAGAAACTAAAGTGGCCTTCAAACAGTCCTGACCTTAACTCCACTTAACACCTTTGGGATGAAATGAAACGCCAATTGTGAGCCAGGTCTTGTCCAACATCAGTTCCTCACCTCACAAATGCTTTTACAATAATGGGCACATTTCCCCCAGATCCATTCCAAAATATTGTAAAAACATTTCTAGAAGGATGGAAGCTGTTATGGTTTCAAAGGGAGGGGGGGGGGGGGTCAACTCTATAAAAATAGACATATTTTTTGCAATAGGATGTCCAACTAGTCCAAATAGGTGCCCACAAACCTTTGCATATGAAGTGTACAAGTGGAAATAGGTGCCCACAAACCTTTGCATATGAAGTCTAAGTGCAGTATCTCATAGCAGCCAAACCACTAAGCATTTCATTGCTCAGCCAAAATGTTATCAGTGGCTACAGGTACTATTTTGCACCTAATGCACCATTATTACACAAGTCTGTGGTATTCCACATTTAAACAACTCTTCAGAAATAAATACATTATAGTACACAATGTATATTATTTTCATTAACAAGTGCTTAAAGCGGAGCTCCACCTAAAAGGGGAAGTCCGCTTGTCTGCCTCCTCCCCCCTCTGCTGCCACATTTTGTACCTTTTGGCGGGGGGCGCAGATACCTGGTTTTGAACTCTGCAAACTCAGCCGGCAGTTTGAGCCCCCTAACTTTTCCTCTGCAGTTGGCCCAATGAGAGTGCGCAGAGCGCTTCCTGCTCGTGCTGTAGGGAACGAGCTGTGATGCCGCAAGGTTTTACTGCCAGTTTTCTATAGTGGAGATGGCGGCGGCAGGACCCGATAGCCAATTGAAAAATCAGCTTGGTTGAAGACACTGCTGGATTCCTGGACTTGCAAGTGTTCTAATATTAAAGTCAGCAGGTACAATAGTTGTAGCTGCTGACTTTTCATTTTTCTGCCGAAGCCTGGAGCGCTTCTTTACCCAGTTTAGTTTACTTTTTCTGAATTTTTTTATTTCATCTTTTACTGCTCATTTTATAGGTAACAGAAAATTTCCTGAAGTAAATGTAATATATATATAAAAAAACAATATTTAAAATACATCTGGCCATGCAACATGATCTTTCACTTACAAACTTTCCCTATCCCCAAAATATGGATTCAGAAGATGCAGGAACTGACTGAATTTTGATAGTGTAAATATTACTAATCTGTGTATTTTGGATCTTCCAGTCAGTAGTTCTAGGATCTGCAGCCAGTTTTATGTTTGTATATTCCAGAATCAGACTGCCAGTACTGCAGATGTGTTGTACTTGTACTTGTACCATAAAGTTGAATAATTTGCTAATAGTTAGTCACTTCCGTCCTGTACTTAGAGATATTTGAGACTGCCAATGCTGACCTTTTTCTGCATTTACTTCCTGCCTGAATGTCTGGCCCAGAACAATGGTGCTCCCACTGAAGTTAGACCAAAATCGTAAATGTTGATCTGTGTACTTATTCCAGATCAGGGACTTATGTCGCGTACACACGATCACTTTATGTGATGAAAAAAAAAAACGTTTTAAAAACGTCAATTTAAATGACCGTGTGTGGGGGAAAACATTGCTTTATGTCTTGTGAAAAACGACACAATTTTTTGTGTCGTTTTTCAAAACGTCGTTTTTTGTTTCACAAAAAATCACTGTGTGTAGCAAAAGACGTTTAAAACGAAGTTTTTCAACCCGCGTATGCCTAGAAGCTAGTTATGAAGCAAGCTTCAATGGAAAAGAGTGGTAAACGTAACCTCGCTTTGCTAGAGCATTGTGAAAAAACGATGGTGTGTAGGCAACATCGTCTTTGAAAAATGAAGTTTCAAAAACGTCGTTTTTTACTTCACAGAAAATTTCGTTTTTTTCATCACATAAAGTGATCGTGTGTACGCGGCATTAGAATATTGAATCTACTGTATCAGTATTCCAGCCTGGTAACTAAAATTTGGAGGTTAAAAAAGGCAGCCTCCATGTTTCTCTTATTACAGGTTCCCTTTAACTTCCCATTCCTGATGTTTTGGGGAAACAAAGCGTATCCTTTAGGGGCTCATTCACACCTCTCCAGTGTAGTTATAATTCATGTGTTAACAGAACACATGTTACTGCATACTACATGTCATGTTTTAATAGCACCCCAAAGCACAAACCTAATGCACCTTTGACGCACACCACAATACATGGTAATGCCCTACTGTGTGTTGTGCTGCTCTGCATCGGAAAAAATGGTGCACGTCAAATTCTTGGTCAACTTTGGTGCGTTGACAGCCATTCAAAGAAATGGGCTGCGTTAAAGCAACGCGTGTTAATGCACAATTTTTAATGCAACACATCCAAACAGTCAAGTGCGAATGGTCTCTAAAGGAAATCTAAAATCTTTTAAAATTGTTTTAGGCTAACAATAGTATTGTCCAACAAAAAACACAAAACACCAAACTAGCACTGTCCCCATACACAGCTTTTAAATAATAACTGTCTATATGAAAACAAGTTCTCTTAGCTCTAGGTGCTGCAGCTCTCTCGGGAATCCACTGGGTGGCGGACTTGGTCTGTAACATATAGAAGAAAGAGAGCGCAAAGCGGACCTAGTGAATAATCGTTTAATGTAAAAAAAAACAGAATCAATTCAAAGAGGGTTAAACTCACAAACGCGGACATCAAGGTCGCATGTACAGCAATAAATGTCTCCCTTCCTGGCCTTTGTTGATCGGTTGGCTCCCAAAAACAAGTGATATGGGATGTTAATGGAATGTATGCTTCCTCATCACATCAGGCTGTGCTGTTGCTGTGAAGCACACGCACGGGTCCACCGGCGCTGCGTGACATCACTCGCGGCCGTGAAGGGAAAACCCAGTGAGTACGGTAACTCCTCTTGGCTAGACTAAAGCTGTTGCCACGACTACATGTTTCGGAGGTGGAGCCTCCTTCTTCAGGTCTAGTTCAGGTCAGGTTCTTCAGGTCTTCAGGCCTGAAGAAGGAGGCTCCGCCTCTGAAACATGTAGTCGTGGCAACAGCTTTAGTCTAGCCAAGAGGGGTTACCGTACTCACCGTGTCTTCCCTTCACGGCCGCGAGTGACAACACGCAGCACCGGCGGGCCCATGCGTGTGCTTCACAGCAACAACACAGCCTGATGTGATGAGGAAGCGTACATCGCATTAACTTCCCACATCACTTGTTTCTGGGAGCCAACCGATCAACACAGGCCAGGAAGGGAGACATTGATTGCTGTACATGCGACCTTGATGTCCGCGTTTGTGAGTTTAACCCTCTTTTAATTGATCCTGTTTTTTTACATTAAACGATAATACACTAGGTCCGCTTTGCGCTCTCTTTCTTCTACATGTAACAATAGTATTGTGAACACTATAAAAGACATATTATGCACTTCTAGCATTCCCTGGCAGATGTCACTGACTGACTCAGCTATAAAGCAGATGCTCCTAAGAGTGCAGGTGGCGCTGAGCTTTCTTAGTATTTATGAAGCAAGGTCTCAGAACCTTCATAGACCTAATGGTGACCTCCAGAGTCAGGGATAGCTGACATCCGTCTTTGTAGAGTGGGTTACAAGGCATGATGGGTGTAATGCAAGATGGAGTGATGGGCGCCAGGCACTTTTTGAATGCAAAAGAGATTTATTGTCTCTTAACAGAACTGTGGGAGAGCGGGTTGGGGCCAGGACACCCTTAAGTAGATGCAATGATAATTGGCAGACTCTGAGACTTCTATAGGTAGACGGCTATACAGTGGAAGGCCTCCAGTCGCATACCACTTCTGTATAGGTAAGACTGCTGTCTCCTTTGGCAAAAAATCTTGTAACAGTCACTAACGGTAGTTATATTTAACTATTGGTAACACAAATAGTTCTCCTCGCACTCTAAAGTCTCTACAGTCTCTTACTGTAGGTCTTCACTCACTAAGCTCCCAGTCTCTCACTAGACTCTCAGACCCAATCGCCACTGGATCCCCTGAGCTCCTCAATTTCCATAAGTCTGTATCTTTCTCAAGTGTCACCCCCTGCTTCCCTGCTGGGTTCCTGGCTTGGCACTCACACATACTCCTCAAACGTCACCCCTGCTGACCCTCTAGGTCCCTGGCTTGGCACTCACTGATGTTTCTTAAGCATCACTTCTGCTGTCCCGCTGGGTCCCTGGCTTGGCACTTGCTGAAGTTTTCCTACTTCTTCACCATCCCCGGCTGGTGAAAAGACTGCTCTTGTACTGGCTCCAGCTTACTCACAGTGGTCTCCAGTAACAAGGTGGATGGTCCCTTAGTGAAGACAGCTTGCCCTCTACCTCTGATCACAACTAGTTCCCCGTCCGGCTGAACTGTTACTCTTGGTTGGACTGAAATCCAGCAGTCCCAACCCTACGTTATTTCTCCTGCTTCTGGATAGGCCCTCAGACAGCCTAGCAGCCAGATGACCCCAGGATAGGCCTTAAGCTTCCAAGGGGGCAGCATAACACACGTCCACCCAGACAGCCATAAAGTGGCACAGAACCCCGTCACCTGACTCCACCCAAATAAATAGGCTCTCTCAGCAGGCCAAGGATCTAAACAAACCCCTGCCAATTGGCTGAGATATCCCATCCATTCATAACCTGACCTTGCTAAGCCCTTGGCTAACTAACATCACCAGCATAACGCCACCTAGTGACAGAAGAGAGAAGGTGCAGCAGAACTAGAGAGGAATCAGTGGATCTACTAACAATTAACCAGGGCAACTACGGCTTAGCAAACTAAATTTAAAAGCAAACCTGCCTAAACACCAGGGTGCTACATCTATTTGCAAACTGAGTATCATAACTGAACCCCCTATTAAATCTTTATTTTTATTTAATAAAACCTGTAATCTTCCAAAAACAAGAAAATAGAAATGTGTCATGCATTTTTTTTGCCTAATTTTTTTTAATGTACATTAAGATTGTTATAGAAATATAAGTGCTCAATTTTCAGCACTGCCCTCCCCCGCAGTTGTTGCTGGAGTGCGCGAGACAGAAACTAAGATCTACTTCCTGGTAAAAGAGGAGAAGAAATACATAGAGGCCCAAGCCTACTGCCAAGGAAGAGGCGGCACACTCAGCATGCCCAAGGATGAGGCAACCAACAGTCTGATGGCTTCTTACATTAACCAAGCTGGCCTTAGCAGGATTTTTATTGGCATCAATGACCTGGATAGGGAAGGTCACTTTGTGTATTCTGACCGGTCTCCACTGCAGACCTTCAACAAATGGAGGCAAGGGGAGCCGAATAACGCCTACGATGAGGAGGACTGTGCTGAGATGGTCTCTTCAGGAGGGTGGAATGATGTTTCTTGTCTCATAACTATGTATTTTATTTGTGAGTTTGACAAAGAAAATGTATAATTGTGTTTCTATACAAGTAAATGACATATGAAAGCACATACTTCAGCAATTTTCCAGTGAAACTTTAACGTGAGTGTGTGGCTATGCAGTTCTGCAATGATATATTCCGTCTGATGTTTTTGCCAGTGAGATAGCACACCATTTTTTGGAGCCAACATGGCTACTGCTGTTCGCATGGGCAGCTTTAAGGGAGAAGCATCTGGTCCTACATTTTTTGACATATAACCTGATTCCAGCCATCTCATGAGCCCAGAAATGCAGTTGTATGGTATATCTTTTCTTCTTGGTAGCTGTACCATACACCATACCCTCCAGACTCTATTTCTAGTAAGGTTATGCCCCCTTTGTTGCAGTAACTTGTCTAATCATCTGTCAGGTGGGCCAACACAAAAAGCCTGAGATCTCAGTTGAGCAATATCAGATAATGGTGGAACACAAAAAAGATGTCCTAGTTGCATTGATAAGGTTTTTGAACTATATCTGTGTTATACCACTGATAGTCAAAGGGTCCTTGCTGTTTTCTAATCACGTTTTTAAAAAAAAAAAAAAGTAATAGGTATTTGTTCTTGCTACAGAGACATTTCCATTCATCACATTACCATCTCCCAGGAAAACATGTATCTACAATTTTAAATTTGCAAATAAAGGGTTATTTAACAGTCTATAAATGCAATTTGCTTATGGACCATTAATTATTTGGTAAAACGATTGTTATTTTTTTACAAGGTTACTGTTATTTTTGTCTCAAATTGTTAAAAAATAATGATCTCTATGGCAAATAATGATCAATACAGCTTAGCGAATTGACTTAGTTATATTCTTAATATATTCTGAAAATTACTTTGGATAGAGTAGGATGTAAATTTAGATTGGAGAAGGAAATGAGGGATACTGTAATTGTGGAATGAAGATGACTACTAGGGGTAAACATTCTCCATCTTTTCTAAGACTGGAGCTCATTCTAATGACAGTCAAATGCAAACCCTAACAAATGCATAGCAATTTACTGACTCCCTATTTCCCAGACAGCTACAAGGCAACCAGGTCCACATCTATTACTTTTGTCCATCTCTTCTAATCAGTTCACAGTGGATAGCAACACAGGATCTTTTGTGGTGATCAAATCATTTGAGGCTTGTAAAGCAAACCCAAACATTAATTCCATTATTCACCTTGCTCAGCAGTTAAGCAGATCAGCATGAGATGTCTGTACACAGATGTCCGTACACACACACACTGCATTTTTAGTTGCATTGCTTCTGTCACAAACACATTCAGAGGCACACCAAGAGCTTTGTGGTGCTCCCTAGGTACCACTTACTAAGTCAGGAGGCCCGCGTAGGGTCAATCGCCACCCTCGGACGTCGGCCCTGCAATTACCCCATAAAGGCGAGCATCGTTTCACTCCAGGTGACGGGCGGGCGACCAATAGGATTGGGTGACGGGTCTCAGGACCCTCTTCCTGATTGGCCGGAAGGAGGATTAGTGTGAAAATAGCCAATATTAATTCACTATTGTCACACACCTGGGTGGGCTCAGGGCGAAGTGCTCTGCACCCCAAGCACACCCTTTTTTGAAGCCTATTAAAGCCTCTGGCTCTAATCACGTGATTCAAAAAACACCCCAAAAAAACATTGAAATCCATGTGTCTGGTACCCGCTTGTAGATTAGGGGACCGGATGCATGGACAGGGGGGCCGCACATGTGCTCCCCTAATGGATGGGCCACCACTGTGTAGCTGTATACTATATCTCGCCCCAATAGTGTTTAGCAATATGAGGACATGGAGGAGGAGGAGGGAGGGGAGTGTCATTTACCACTGTGTATTTGCACAGATGGATTTAGAGCTTAGCAGGGGACTGAAATGCTCCATAGAGGACACCAGCTGGTTTACATAATCTTAGCCTGCAGTGGAGACACAGAGAAGATGGGAGGGACAGCTGAAGGCAGGATCAACCAAGTATATTTCACCTTACACAAAATAAATGCTTTGTAAGCTTTGCGAGTATTAACACAGTTTTTCAGAGTCTGGGTTTAATAACACTTTAGGCTTTAGGCTCTACTTTAAGCTCTACAAACACATTGTTTAAATTATTTTACTGTGATGACATACACATTTCCAATGTCCTTCAAGAAAACTGTAGAAGCAGTTTACTCAGTAGGCCTATAAAGTCAAATAGCATGTTTTTCTTGGTTGATGCAATTTTTTATATTTTTACTGCAATTCTGCACACTCATTTAAGAAAGAAATTTAAAAACACTTAGGCCGTGTACACACGACCGAGGTTCTCGCTGGAAACCAGCGAGAACCTCGCTGGAAGCTGCATTCCAGCGAGGACCTCGGCCGTGTGTACGCTCTCGGCGAGCATCCCGTCGGGAAGCCCGTCGAGCAGAAATAGAGAGCACGCTCTCTATTTGCTCGACGGCCCGCCTGGATGAATGGCTGGTTGCCATTCCCGACGGGCGGGTCGCCGATTTCGACGGCCGGCAGAGAACCTCGACGGGCGGAACGATGTGTTCTGCCCGTCGAGGTTCTCTGCCGTGTGTACACGGCCTTAAAAGGTCTATTTATAAATGTTCTCACACAAGATTCACCCAACTTTCAAGCAAGGTTCACTCAGTGTTGCCAACTGTATGTATATTTACGGACAGCCTGTAAATTCAACCCATTTTCGGCCTGTCCGTTAAAGTCCGCTTTGGGCATCAGGTGCCCATAAAAAAATGTCCGCGAGCCGACCATACAACTGCGCATGTGCCGTTCCAAAGCCGTTCGGCCAGGAGGCGCATGTGCAGTAACGTAATGGTGCCGCTCAGCGCTATTTTTAAATAGATCGGGACTCTGGTCAGCAAAGGTTACTTTTGGTTTTATTTCCAGAGGAGCTGAACGTGCCGAGCCGTACTCATCATCCCGGGACTCTGCCCCCTCCCATCACCTTCGCCCCCTCTCATTGCTACTGCGGGCTGTACGGAGAGAGAACCGACGGGGAGAGTCTATGTCTTCCCTGTACTGAGAATGGCATCCCCGGTATCGCTCCACACGTGCAGGATCGGGAAGTTCTAGGAGTTCAATGGCTCCATAGATGAGGATACACAGTCCAATCCCCCTTGTGTCCCAATAGTTCTTCTACTGCCCTATATCTAATGAGATGTACTATTACTCAGCACTCGGGACACTATGGCGGTCCCGATGGCTCATGCAGTGCAGTGTGCACTCGAGGATGTGACTCAGGCTAGAGTGGGTAAATGCACGTTACATTAGTACAGTGACATGCTTCGATCTGCTCATAGAAAGGCGACCCTGAACTACAGTGACAGTTGTGGCTCTCGGATGTCTATCCTTTGAAACGCAGCCCCCTGCGTTCCTTGCATAAGACCGATGGCCGTTTTAGCCAATCAGGTTCCCGAATTCTGGTTATCAGGAACCTGATTGGCTGAAGGGTCACCAAGGCGGCAGAAGACACCGAGGGAGGACATGGAAGCTTCAGGTAAGTGCATTTTACAGGGAAAGGGGCGACAATGGGCACAGAGGCGACAATGGACACAGTGGCATCATGGGGCACAGCGGTGACAAAGAGCACAGAGGCAACAATGGGCACAGTGGCATGGGGCACAGTGGTGACAATGGGCACAGTGGCATCATGGGGCACAGTAGTGACAATGGGCACAGTGGTGACAATGGGCACAGTGGCATCATGGGGCACAGTGGTGACAATAAAGGGCACAGTGACATGCACAGTGGCATCAATGGGCACAGTGATGACAATTAAAGGGCACAGTGGTGACAATTGGCACAGTGGCGACAATTGAGGGGCACAGTGGCTGCGTTTGATGGCATGGCACAGTGGTGACAATTGATGGCACAGTGGCTGCGTTTGATGGCATGGCACAGTGGTGACAATTGATGGCACAGTGGCTGTTTGATTGCATGGCACAGTGACTGCGTTTGATGGCATGGCACAGTGGTGACAATTGATGGCACAGTGGCTGCGTTTGATGGCATGGCACAGTGGTGACAATGGATGGCACAGTTGCTGTGTTGCATGGCACAGTGATGACAATTAATGGCACAGTGGCTGCATTTGATGGCATGGCACAGTGGTGACAATGGATGGCACAGTTTCTGTGTTGCATGGCACAGTGGTGACAATTGATGGCACAGTGACTGCATTTGATGGCATGGCACAGTGGCTGCGTTTGATGGCACAGCGGCTGCATTTGATGGGCACAGTGAGGTTGCAATTTTTTTTCCGTTTGCGCCTCCTCAAAAATTTTGAGCACCAGCCGCAACTGCTTAGTACAGTGACATGCCTCCATCTGCTCATAGAAAAGTAGCCCTGATCTACCTGTCGCCTTCAGGGACAGTTGTGCAGCCCTCATTATGAATAGAACTTAGTACAGTGACATGTTCTGATCTGCTCCTAAACGCGACCCTGACCTGCAGTGACAGTTGTGCAGCCCTCACTATGAACAGAAGAACTTAGTACAGTGACCTGCTCCGATCTGCTCATAGAAGGACGATGCTGACCTGCAATGACCGTTGTGCAGCCCTCATTATGAATAAACATAGTACAGTGACATGCTTCGATCTGCTCATAAACGCAACCCAGATCTGCAGTGTCAGTTGTGCATCCCTCATGAACACAACTTTGTACAGTGACATGCTCCGATCTGCTCATAGAAGGGTGATGCTGACCTGCAGTGTCAGTTGTGCATCCCTCTTTATGAATATACAAACATGGTACAGTGACATGCTCCGATCTACTATTGGAGGCAATCCTGCTGTAGGTAGTCCCTGAATTGTGACACTACTGTAGCTAGTACCTGTAGTGACAGTTGTGCAGCCCTCATTATGAATATACATAGTACAGTGACATGCTCCGATCTGCAGTCTCTGATCATCTCTTGTACCATGTCTGCAGTGTCTGACCATCTCCTGTACCATGTCTGCAGTCTCTGACCATCTCCTGTACCATGTCTGTGTAGTCTCTGACCATCTCCTGTACCATGTTTGCAGTCTGTGATCATCTCCTGTACCATATCTGCAGTCTCTGACCATCTCTTGTAGTATGTCTGGAGTCTCTGACTATCTCTTGTATGTCTGCAGTCTCTGACCATCTCCTGTACCATGTCTGCAGTCTCTGACCATCTCATCTTTTATCATGTCTGCAGTCTCTGAGGGGGAGCCAGTAGAGGAGTTAAGAGCGGGAGCGCCGCCAGATTGGGGATTACGAGGGATCATGAGAGAAGTCAGATGTGTGTGGACTGTGTAGCGGAAACTATCAGATAAAACCAGAGCCGCCAAGCTGGAGTTGCCTGAGCCCTGCACGGTGCACCTGAGAGGAGGTCAGTCTGAGAAAGGGTTAATTATGTAAGGGGGGGGGGGTGAACACAATAATGTAAGGGGGCACTGAAAAAAAGGTTAACCCCCTTACTTTAGTGTATTCACTCTGCGGAAAGTAATCTCTAGTCACCAGAGTCCCCCCCCCCCCCTCATTAGAGTTCCCAATGTTCCCCTTTACATCAGAGTATGCAGGATTTCCTCTTATAGTGCAAGGGAGAACTCTGCGGACCCTGATGTAAGTTGGAACTCTGATATAAATGGGAGCGCAGAGCCCCTCCTTACATCAGAGTTCCCCCTTAGATCGTGATCTGTGGCATTGTCCTTTACATCACGGTTCGCAGAGTTCTCTCTTGCACTGTAATGGGGAACGCTGTGCTGGCTGTTATATTAACCTGATCTTCATGTAAATAGAGAAATTAGTTTTTTTACTTTTGTTTAACTTAAACACATTGCTAATAGCACTAGCAACATGTTTATAGTTTAAATACTAAAAATTGCACAGTTTAGCACCGAAAACAGCCATTGTAGGTGCTTTTTTGAAGTGCCAGTAAAAGAATTGGTGTCGTTCGTAATTTTTAGGCATCTTGCCAGTAAATTTCACTTGAGGGGGTTGGCAACACTGGGTTCACCGATTTTCTAATATAATCTTATGTGAAAAATGAAAGAATCTTAGTTAAAATATGATACATATACCCCTAAACATTTTTTATTTTCTTTCTCAACTGGATATGCAAGATTTCGGTATAAAATCTAAAAGCTGCCATCATGTATGTGCTTTCATATGATTCACTTTTATTTTTTTTCGTTATTTAATGTCATATCATCAGTATGCATACCACTTTTGATAAACAGCATTTATATATATATATATTGTAGATGTGTAAATATAGAGGACTACTGTAAATGATAAATTAGACTATCCAGAAATAATATTATTGATGTTCTGTGTTAGTTTTTTTGTAATATTGTCATATTCCCTGAGTTGTATGTGAACAAATCCATTGTGCAAAGTAAAAAAGTGTGCATTAATACACATAGGTTTAACCTACACCTGGACACTATCTATAACACGTATTTCATAGATTGTTTATTACATGCGTATAGTCCCCTCTATATTATTATTTGTTATGTGTGTTGGAATCATCTAGTTAGATATACATATTTTGTAGAAAAGCAACAACGTAGTTACTGGTGAAGTATATGTTTATTTCAATGAGATTTAGGTAAAAATCAAGCAGACTGGTTTCCTTATGGGTATATGCAGTGTAATGTGGAAGCTCTAGTCAAGCATTTTGATAAAAAAATAAATAAAGAAGGTATGCATTACAATTTTAACTACACATTGCACAAGTCCGATCACATTTAAAGGAAACATAATAATGCATCACTATTCATTAATCATTATTAAAAGTATTATTTTAATGCAGGGAGGACAAGTACCTAAATTTGAATTGGGTTCTTTCAGTCCCCTATGCAGCAGGATCTTAGGTATTTTTCCCTGCATATTCCTGTCAAATATAAAATTGGTGCAGCTTTTCATGGTTCCTTCTACACAGCCGCATCATTCATTCCCCATAAAGCGGGCAGTCGCATCTTCTACCATGAAAAAGCAGTTTGTACTGAAGCTCTACATGGAGCACAAGTGCAGGGATGTCATTTGATTTGTAGTCTATTGATATTTCCTTCATTTTTGTAACTGAAGGTACCCGTACCTCGGTATTGACCAGGGCTGGAGAAAGACTCTGCAGGAGCCAGAGTACTGTACTCACGAAAAAGATTTGGCTCATGTATAAGGGCATAATGTTGCCAACATCCCTAAATCAGTAGAAATGATGAATACCTCTAGTAAAGGTGGGATTTTCTGGGCAACCATAAATGGTAGTGACAACTAGGTCATAAAAATATATAAATTTATTACAAAGTATCAAAAAATATAAATAATTCACAATGGCATATCAATATACAAATCAAGCTAGAAATAATACTGCTATAGATCATCACATACCCCAGGACAAAGCTAAGGGTATGGATGGTCGTTTCCAATGCGTTTCAAATGTTAATTGTACATCCTTCTTCAGGGAAAATAAGCAGTAGAATTTTTTCTGAAAAGTGAAAAATACATAATAAAAGAAAACAGAGCTCTTATAGTCAGGCATAGACATTGTAGCATGTGGACATGATAAAAAGGGGGACACGAAGGGGCTCATAGTTCCGAAAGAGGGGACTCACCTTCTCCCAGATCAGGAGCACCTGGGTAATCCCTGGGGGGGGGGGCTATGTGTGCACCAAGACCAAAGAGGGCCAGACCGAGTGATGTATCCCCATGCCCATGAGACTTCTCCACTCAGGGGGGCTCCAAAACCATGGGGGGTGGGATGATAGTGAAAAACCACCATTCAGGTCAACAGCCAAAGATAGCCAACGGAGATCCCAGCTAAGGGGAAATTCAAATATATATAAAAAGTCACTAAGTTGTCATTTGTCAAGCAAGAAAAAGCAGGACAGATTTAAAGCCTTAGGTATACTCACCACTCCTATAGACCCAGTTTTATCAGAAATGAGCCAGTATTCCAGTGGGGAGTCCAGGATCAAAATATAGCCAAATATCAAAATGACCTCCCACTCCAACAGGAGATGGGAGGAAGATGAGTGCTGATGCTGCCCCCCTGATTTCCTTTAATACTTACCTGGATGATGATCATTGGCCCCAGGTGTGAGTCCACCTCCCCTTCAATAGAGCAGGTGTCCTCAAAGATGGATGTTAATACTAATGCTAATTAGGTAGCGAGGAGCACATACCAAGTGCGCCATCGCAATCTCCCCACTATACCACCATAGGGATCAGACGCTGGGATATTACGCTGGACACTGACGCCAGCACCCCGCGCCCCACGTGACTAGAGCGCAACGAATCAGGTGCGCCGCACGTCACGTCAGGCGCGCCACACGATACCGACGCCAGCATCCCGCGCATCACGTGACTGCCCACAACGAATCGGCTGCGCCGCACGTCACGTGACCCTGGCATGATGAATCCAGCATCTGGTGTCGCACCTCAGACGCGTCATTAACGACGCAACCGTGGGCTCCCAGTAGCTGCGTCATACCTCCTGTGGAGAGCCACATCAGTGTCTGCATAGAAGAGACAAAGACATTTATGGTTGCCCAGAAAATCCCACCTTTACTAGAGGTATTCATCATGAGTACTGTACTCACTATCCACTTATTGGGGGCAATGCTCTGCAGGCTCCAATGCATAAAAATAAAAATGCACACGGGTCCATTTTTTTTTTTTTTTACAAAAGATGGAATTCTGCTTTAAGTTACCAAGAGGGTAACTTGGAAAAAAACTGAAATATGATAGATTAGAAGGATGACTATAACAAAATCATTGACCAGATGTAGTCTTCTCCCTATTTAGAAAATTACAGTATAAGTGGTAGAAATCCAGGTTTCCAAGGCATGTTTTACAGAAAGTTGCAAACCATCAGTTTCAGTTAGCCCTGAAATTAAAACTTCTTTTCTTTCCTGGGGAACTCTAAAAGACGAGGCAGTAAATATGTACCTGAACATGTATGATGTGCCTAGGCAGGCATAGGGCTGCATATAGATATAAACAGTAAACTCTGATATAGTCTATAGTCATTTTGGTGCTATTGCAGAACAGTGACAGGGAAAATTGTGGTAAGTGATTCTGGGCGGTCTCTGGAGTAATAGGGCCAGATTCTCAGAGGCGCTACGATGGGGTATCTCAGATACCCCGTCGTATCGCCGTTTTTTTCCCCGGGTATCTATGCGAGTGATTCCTAGAATCACTTAGGCATAGATACGGGTGAAGATCCAACAAGTGTAATAAAATTACACTTGCGGATCGTAGATGTAATGACAAGCCCCGTCGTCGCTTACGTCGTTTTCGTCCGCGTAAGGTTACCCCTGCTAATATGTGGAGTAACCTTACGCAGTACCGTCGGATGCCGTCAGGTGCCGTTGGATGCCATGTTAAGTATGGCGTCGGGTCAGCGTCGGCTTTTTCCGTCGGTTACGTCGTTTTACTAAGTCGTTCGCGAATAGGGCATTGCATAAGTGACGATAACGTCGTTTTGACGTCGGTTTCAACAACGCTTTCCGACGTGAGCTGGAGCATGCGCACTGGGCTTTTTCCCCGGCCGGCGCATGCGCAGTTCGATCGACGCGGGGGCGCACTTAATTTAAATACAAGCCGCCCCCTTTGAATTACGCGGCCTTACGCTGGGCCATTTACACTACGCCTCCGCAAACTACGGAGCAAGTGCTTGGAGAATACGGCACTTGCTCTGTTAAGTTGCGGTGGCGTAGTGTAAATGGCTTATGCTACGCCAGGGCAAATCTATGAGAATCTGGCCCACAGTGTGTAAAAAAAATGCACAAATGCAAATAATGGAAATGGACATTATACTTAAAAATACTAAATTGGAAAAGTGACAGGACTCTTGAAAGTCCACCCCCACCCAACACACTTATACTTACCTTCCTGTGCTCCCCTGCTGCTCCATATCTCCATCTGAGCCCTTGCCAAAATATTCAGTGCTTCCATGTATGGGGAGCATGTGACCTCCTCCCAGGATGCAGTTCTTGGGCCTAAGCAGCCATTTGTTGGGCCCAAACACTGTCACGTGAGCAGGAGAATGTCAACCGTAGGTCATCTGTCATGTAGCTTGCATTGAGTTACATTGCTGGAGGAATTGAACAGTTGGGGAGCAGAGCGAAGATGGGGAAAGTGGGTATGGGTGGGCTAGGAAGAGACTTTGTCCTCTGGAGACAAGTGAAATAAGAGTTGTTTTACTAAAAGCAAATACATAGTGCACGTTGCAAAGCGCAAGTGCACTCTGCAAGAGCAATTGCTCCAGAGCTTAGTAAATGAGGAAAAGCTACGCTGACTTCTCTCATCCAATCATGTGCAAGCAAAAATGCAGTTTTTCTATTTCCCTTGCTTGTGATTGGGTTCTCTTTGCAAAGTGAAGCTTTACCTTATTTACTAAGCTCTGGAGAAACTGCTATTTGGCTTTAGTAAAACAACCTCATGTTTTTTTAAATAACTGGATACTACAAATGAATAAACATAAATCTGCCAGTGCATTTTATAAGCCCAACTCAAAATTCTAGATATCACCTGTAATGGGCCTCTGCTAATGGAGAAACACCAAGCTGAGGCTCTATCAGAAAAAATTACATTGTAGCAACAGATTGCTCCAAACTGTCCCTCTCTTGGAACCAAATACCCCTGTTCCCTTTTCCGTTTCATTTGTTCCTCTTTTAGGTATAATGAATAGACCTCTGTTAGAAACAATGTATTATTTAACATCAAAAGTGTTATACTACACTAATCTGTCATTTAACCTTTCTATTATTGCATTTGTTATTTTGAAAAACCGGTATAAAAGAAACCTTGTGTGAAAAAAAATGTGTGCGTTTCACCAATAATTTGTTGTATTATTTCTTCATGGTCCATGTGTACCCGAGAGTGTGGCAGGGGAGTGTACTTTGCCTACAAACTTTGTGACAAATGGTGCCCTCCTTTTAATCTTAGAAAGTTTGGAGGCATGACAATGCTTTGTAAGTACAAAATGTTAGACTAAAACAGTTGAATGTTTCAGAGCAGTTGGTGCTTTATAAGTAGCGTATATACTCGAGTATAAGCCAAACCAAATATAAGCCGAGGCACCTAATTTTACCACAAAAAACCTGGGAAAACGTATTAACTTGAGTAAAAGCCTAGTGTAGGAAATGCAGCAGCTACTGTAAGTGGAAAAGAGGGTCAACAATGCCCATACTGCCATATACTCCCATAAAGCGGTATTAAAGCGGAGCTCCAGCCGCGAATTTTTTTTTTTTTAAAGTCAGCAGCTACTAACAGTGTAGCTGCTGACTTTAAATAAGGACACTTACCTGTCCTAGGCGCCCGCGCTGATGGCCCCCCCGATGCCGGTCCCACGATCGCTCCGAGTCCCGCGCCGCCATTCACACTATGGGAAACAGGCAGTGAAGCCGTACGGCTTCACTGCCTGTTTCCTACTGTGCCTGCGCGAGTCTCACGCTGGCTTGTGAATGGGCGGCTGCTCTCTGAGAACACACACAGTTCCCAGAAAGCAGCGCGCCCCATTCACAAGGAGAAGAAGAAGAAGAAATCAAACCGCGGTGCAGGTGAGGCAGATTACGTACTTCCGCATAGCAACAGCTATTTCGGGTGAGTATTTTTATTATTTTTCAGTTTTTTTTTTTTTTTTTTTTTTTTAAACAACATGGCAAAATGTTGTTTTCATGGGTGGAGCTCCGCTTTAAATACAAAAGAAAACATTTATTATATTGCAGCTTACCAATTCTTACATGTAGTGGCTGCATTAGTTCTTTTTCAGTCTTTCTTTCCTTTATTTTCACCTGGTGATCCTGACAGTAAATCTGTTGATTTTTCAAAAGAAAAAGCTCTTTTGCAGGTGTAACAGCTAGAGCGATAAACAAACCAATTATCACTGACAATAATTAGCTTTTATTTATTTATAAAAAAAAAAAACAATATCCTAAAAGAAAAAAACTGTTGCTGCTTATAAATCCGCGTCACTGGGAACCCGATGCGCATGCTCGACGGCCTCGATGTCCACCAGGAACCCGCGATTGCCTAGTAAATGAGCAGGACCGTGGATCTGTGTGTGTAAACACACAGATCCACATCCTGTCAGGGAGAGGAGACCGATGGTGTGTACACCAACCGGCCACCTCCCCCCACAGTTAGAATCACTCCCTAGGGAACCCATTAACCCATTGATCGCCCACTAGGGTTAACCCCGTCCCTATATATTATACATATATATTTATACAGCAATCAATGCATTTTTATAGCACGGATTGCTGTATAAATGTGAATGGTCCCAAAAATGTGTCAAAAGTGTCCGATGTGTCCGCCGCAATATTGCAGTCACAATAAAAATCACAGATCGCCACCATTACTAACCTTTGCGCAAACCAATCAATATACGCATATTGCGTTTTTTTTTTACCAAAAATATGTAGAAGAATACATATCGGCCTAATCCGAGAGAAAAAATGTGTTTTAAAAAAATATATATATACCATATTTATCGGTGTATACCGCGCATTTTTCTGCCCTTAAAATCGTGGGTGCACGATATACGCCGATACGATACTCGCTTCCCGCGCTGTGTTTGAATCCGCCGCCGACATATACCGAACGCAGTACACTCGGCCAGGCTCGGCTCCCCTTGCGGTTATGCGAGAGAAGCCGAGCCTGGCCGAGTGTACCCGAGTGTACTGCGCTCAGTATATGTCGGCGGCGGCGTTCAAACACAGTGCGGGAAGCGGCGATCGGCACAGAGACCAGCTCGGGAGGACACCCCGACGGACGCCAGACCGGACAAGGCCACCAATGGATGCCGGGCAAGACACCAAAACTGTAAATATTAAAACATTTTTTCCAGGAATGTCAGGCTAAATTAGTGGTACGCGCTATACGCCGGTGCGCGTAATAGGGTGATAAATACGGTATATATTTTTTATAGCAAAAAGTTAAAAATATTGTTTTTCTCACAAACTTGTCCCTCTTCATTTGTTTATAGCGCAATAAATAAAAGAGGTGATCAAATACCATCAAAGAAAGCTCTATTTGTGGGGAAAAATATAAACATTTAATTTGGGTACAGTGTTGCATGACCGCGCAATTGTCATTCAAAGTGTGATAGCGCTGAAAGCTGAAAATGGCTTGGACATGAAGGGGGTGAAAGTGCCCTGTATTGAATGGTTAAAGGGGTTGTAAAGGTTCGTTTTTTATTTTCTAAATAGGTTCCTTTAAGCTAGTGCATTGTTGGTTCATTAACCTTTTCCTTTGATTTCCCTTCTAAATGTTTTTTTTCTTTGTTTTCTTTGTCTGAATTTCTCACTTCATGTTCCTCCTCAGTAAGCTGTTCTGGCTGACTAACCCCCATGGATGATGAGGGGAAGCTTACTGAGAAGAAACAGGAAGTGAGAAATTCAGACAAAGAATAAAAACATTTAGAAGGGAAATCGAAGGAAAGGGCAAGTGAACCAACAATGCACTAGCTTAAAGGAACCTATTTTGAAAATAAAAAACAAATATTTACAACCCCTTTAAGTTTGGCTTCAATTTGTTTGTGTTTCTAAATCTGCTAGTGCTTCTACACTCCCCTCCCTTCATACTAACAAGCTTGCTGTCCAAATGTGCCCCTGTGGTCCTTCATTTAGAGTGAAGACACTCTAATATAGGAGGTGTGTTACTGGCGAGATCATCAGGTGAAAATGGAGGGAAAAAGCCTAAATAAAGAATACAAATTCAGCCCCCTACATCTAATGATTGATAAGCTGCAATATATATTATTTTTTTTTGGGGTTTAATACCACTTTAATTTTATCTTCACAGTTTTCTGTCAAAATGAACAGTTTCCCAGGGGGTGCCTGGAAGGAGAGGTTGGGTTTTCAGGTCTACGAAACAGTTTAGATAAATCAGGACCTAATCCAAGGCTTCCACTGGACTGGTATTGCCCACGTGAAGCTAAGAGACAGATATTTAATGGACTTAACTTGTCTAGGTTAATAGCCATTTTGGTTGCGGCCATACACAAGAGATGACGTACCATTGATGTCTCAGTGCCAAAGATCACCCTTTGATCCTACATGATCCTTGGAGCTGAATATTCATGTACACTTCCTGTCAGGTTTATCACAGGGAAACAAATGCTATCATATGCAAAAGTGTTTTTAGAAGGTCAACTTTGCTGATGAAGTCAGTCAGAGGCTGTCTGCTGCATTATGATTATGTCCTTAACAAGGCCATGCAAATATCATCTCATGTTGATGGGTAGCCTAACGGTGGCCTAAAGATAGCAGTTAAAAGTATTCTTCTATTGGGTTACTAGACAAGGATACCACTGCATGTATAAAAAAGCCTCCCCTTCTATGCCTCCTTTGCCGGACATATGTTTTAATCTGATCAGGCACTGAAGCATTGACATATTTACTAGCTATTCCAGGCAAAGTGACAGTACTTTCTTCCCCTCCAGCCATGTTTTGCTAAATTATACCTCTCTGCTACCTCCTTGCTAAAGGAGTCCATCCAAGTAAATTCTAGTATCAGGGCTTACTTAGGATCTTGGCTGGACCAATCAAAATGGCCAAAGATCAAAACCTGACAAAATAACATTTAAATGTGTCAATGGTCTCCAGGACACTGCAATGCTGGGGCAAAGGTGCAGTACCACTACCCCTGTCAGCCTATACCAGAGCCAGAGGGAACAAGATGTCCCTTTGACCCAACGGCCCAACTGATTAGTCTCTGGGCAAGTTCCAAAATGCATAATTGAACCATTCTTTAATTTATTTGGCCAGTTTTAGATTGACATTAGTGATCTGCAGTGAGAACATTTAGCAATTACACTTTATGCTCTTGTACCCAAAGTTAGGTATACAATATTACACAGTGATATGGCACAAAAGTAATTTCTTTATATATCTAATTCTATAACAATATAAAAAATATCTGAAAACATGCCCAGGTATAGGAGAGAGAGCATGTAAATATAATAACATATTGTGATGTAATTCTGTGCTATCACTTCAACTCTTAAATCTCCAAGTAAATCAATAAAGTGTGGTAACTGATTGACAGGGTGGTTAGCACATGTCTAGTTCTGTATTTATTTAACCAGTTCAATCACCCAGTGTAAGAGCTTTGAGCTGTGACTGACAGTGATCCCGGAGTACGTGGAATCCTGCTTATACGGTAAGATGGCATGATATGCAGTTACTATGTCAAGACCGAAGATTTGCCTTCGAAGCTCTTAACTTTCAATAGCTGTTTGCTCTATATCAATCAGTAAATCTGCCACACATGTAGCAAGATTTTAGTGTTTGGTATCAGCTTAAATCCATATAGTAATCAGCAGAGAAAACTTGTGACATAGGCACCCTTGTAAATATACAATGCGCCCTGTTTGAGCACTGCAGATTCAGCGTAACTAAATCCAGTATTTTGACAAAACAATATTTTGAACACTGATAGGCAAATTGAAAACATTTTTATTTAGTGGGCTGCTGCATGTCTAAGCTTAAACACAGGTTCCTTTGAGTTTGAGGACCCCCACCCCTCCAACATCCCTTGTAGTCTAGGCCTAAAGCCCCATACACACCATCAGATTATCTGAAGATTTTTGTCTTCAGATTTACCAAAACCATGTAGTACAAGGGCCTGCCTGATTGCTTACAAATGGAAACTCTTAAGGTTTGACCTCATATTATATGGTTTTGGTAAATCTAAAGACAAAAATCTGCAGAAAATCTGATGGTGTGTATGGGGCTTAATGGATTGTCATCCTCAATCGCTAATATTTCATAAAATTCGAACATGTTATTGTACAGTAATTTTAAACATTGTTTTTAATCTTTTTAAATCTGCATCTTTCATTAAATAATAGACATGTTATGAAGATCATAAGATTTTCATATACTGTGTACACAAATTTCAAGACAATTCAGAGCTTCCAAAAGAAAATGACTGAAGGAGCAAACATCACAATTTTTCTTGTTCCCGAAAAGAACTTACGGTTTTCATGTAATGTGTACTGGTTTCTTGTTCAATCATTTTTATTGTAGGTATATCAAAAATGTACAACAGTACAAAAGCGCCTTGTCCACCCACACAAGGGCTGTGACTGGCAACATAGAGAACATAAATGTACATACACAGCATAAGCAAAGAAGGAAGGGCCTCCTTCTCAAACAGGTATATGCAAGTATATCCAACTTAAACAAAACATACAGTTGTATGCAAAAGTTTAGAAACCCCTGACAATTTCCATGATTGTCATTTATAAATATTTGGGTGTTTGGATCAGCAATTTCATTTTGATCTATCAAATAACTGAAGGACACAGTAATATCTCAGTAGTGAAATGAGGTTTATTGGATTAACAGAAAATGTGCAATATGCATCAAAATGAAATTAGACAGGTGCATAAATTTGGGCACCCCAACAGAAAAATTACATCAATATTTAGTAGAGCCTCCTTTAGCAGAAATTATAGGGGCAGATTCACAGAGAATTAGATTCTCGTAGAGTATCAGAAATACACTACGCTGCCGTTTTTTACCTGGCTCTACGTGGAATTCAGGTAGATTTTGTCCAGTAAACGACGGCGGCGTAGTGTATTTCTCCCGTCGCAATCCATCTGCGCGAGTAGGGTGCGTGAAGCATTTAAAATAGGCGCGTTCCCGCGGCGATCGAACTGCGCATGCTCCGTTCCCAAATTTCCCGCCATGCATTGCGCGTAAACACGTCGTCACGTCGTAGTAGCATCGTTTACGTACATTCCTATTCCCGAACGAGTTACGTTAAAAAACAAAAAAACAAAAATTAAAATCGACGCAGGAACGACGGCCATACTTTACATGGGTTACGCACTGTTAGACCAGCAAAAAGCTCCTCTAACATTACGTAGCCAAAAAATGACGTAGGCGATTGCGAGGGACACTCGTACCTTCGTGGATCGCCGTAAAAAGTCATTTGCATATCCCGACGCATGAAAACGACGCGAACTCCTCCCAGCGGCCGCAAATATATCGCAGCGTAGATCCGAAGGCTTACGAGGACGTAAGCCTCTCGGGTCGAAGCCCGAAGCCGCCGTATCATGGTTTGAGGATTCAAACTAGTGATACGGCGCGCGAAATTTGAAATTACTCCTGTCTAACACCAGTTAGACAGGCGTAATTGCTCTGTGAATCTGGGCCATAGCCTCTAGATGCTTCCTATAGTATGTAATGAGTGTCTTGATTCTGGATGAATGTATTTTGGACCATTCCTCCTTACAAAACATCTCCAGTTCAGTTAGGTTTGATGGTTGCCGAGCATTGACAGCCTGCTTCAAATCACCCCACAGATGTTCAATCATATTCTGGTCTGGGGACTGGGATGGCCATTACATTGTACTTATTCCTCTGTGTAAATGCCCGAGTAGATTTTGAGCATTGTTTTGGGTCGTTGTCTTGTTGAAATATCCAGCCCCAGTGTAACTTCAACTTTATGACTGATTCCTCAACATTATTCTCAAGATTCTGCTGATATTGAGTGGAATCCATGCTGCCCCCAACTTTAACCAGATTCCCAGTACCGGCAATGGCCACACAGCCCCACAGCATGATGGAACCTCCACCAAATTCTGTGGGTAGCAAGTGTTTTTCTTAGAATGCTGTGTTCTTTTGCTGCCATGCAGAACACCCCTTGTTATGACCAAATAACTCAATCTTTGTTTCATCAGTCCACAGCACCTTATTCCAAAATGAAGCTGGCTTGTCCAAATGTGCGTTTGCATACCTCAATCGACTTTTTGTATGTGGCGTGTGTGCAGAAAAGGCTTCTTTCGCATCATTCTCCCATACAGCTTCTACCTGTGCAAAGTGAGTGGAAGGTTGCACAGTGCGGAAGGTGCGCGTTGAAGGTTGCACAGTTACACCATCTGCAGCAAGTTGATGTTGTAGGTATTTGGAGGGCGTCCGTGGGCTGTTTTTGACTGTTCTCACCATCCTTCGCCTTTGCCTCTCCAATATTTTATGTGCCTGCCACTTCTGGCCTTAACAAGAACTGTGCCTGAGGTCTTCCATTTCCTCACTTTGTTCCTCACAGTGGACACTGACCCCTTATATTTCTGCGATAACATTTTGTAGCCTTCCCCTAAACCATAATGTAGAACAATCTTTGTTTTCAGGTCATTTGAGAGTTCTTTTGAGGCCCCCATGTTGCCACTCTTGAGAGGAGAGTCAAAGAGAACAACAACTTGCAATTGGCCACCTTAAATACCTTTTCTCATGATTGGATGCACCTGTCTATGAAGTTCAAGGCTTAATGAGCTCACCAAACCAATTATGTGTTACAATTAATCAGTGCTAAGTAGTTACAGGTATTCAAATCAACAAAATGACAAGGGTGCCCAAATTTATGCAGCTGTCTAAATTCGTTTTGATGCATATTGCGCATTTTCTGTTAATCCAATAAACCTAATTTCAGTTATTTGATCAAAATGAAATTGATGATGCAAACACACACATATTTATAAATGACAATCAAAGAAATTGTCAGGTGTTCCTAAACTTTTGCATATAATTGTGTATGCATTTTGGGGAAAAAAAAAACATATTTCCCAACGTGGTCAGGACCTTTATGTCAACAGCTCCTTAGCGGGCAGTCCTGACACTGATAGGCAGCCAAAAAGGGGTGGAAAATACATCAATGGAAAAACACCAGAGCAGAGAGCAAAACGGCGGAGAGAGGGAAAAGTAAAATAGAAAAGAAAGAAGAGTGGTAGGGCCCGGGGTCACCGAGACATCAATTAGAGCCAACCCACGCTTGTCAGGGGGAGATCAGGAAAGGCATATGCCAACCATGGTTCCCAGACTTTAAAAAACTTGGCGTGTGTGTCGTGGAGAATACTAGAAATTTGTTCAATTAGCATCATGACTCTAAGATGGTCCCTCACTCTCTGAAAGGGGACTGTGTATTTTTTCCAGGCCTGGGCAATCGTCCTTTTGGCTTTATGAACAAGTAAGATGACAATTTTTGCAGACGAGTGAATAGGCCCAGGATGGGGCAATGCAACAAAGCACATTTAGCCTCCTTCCGAGTATTTAAATGGAATGGAAGGAACAAGGAATACAGCAGACCAAAAACTCAGGACCAGAAGCCAACCAGTCGAGGGCAGATTCACCAGATATGTAGAGCATCCCCACGATGGCCACACCCCGAAAACAGCGATCACTATAAGTCAGAATAGAATGGGCAACATGGGCCGGAAACCAATATCACCACAATAACACTTTATATGCTGCCTCTTAAGTGGCAATATTAAATGAACATTTAGCAATCGAAGACCAGACATTGCTCCAATCCGCCAGATCTATCCAGATCTTGCTCCCACCGAGCCACAAAGGTAAAGAGAAGTTAAAGATGATTGTGGTGCAGAAAAGAAAATTGCACCATCTATGGCCGACTTAAAACTTTAATATAAGGATTAAAACAGAAAAAAATGTAAGGGCCCTAGGTTATAAAAGGCATAAATATTGATCTGGACACAATAGATGTAAAAATTAATTCACCAGAAATATTGACAGATTTTTCAGATTGTTAGATTTTTTTCTTCTTTGTACTAATAATGTTTATTCAGAGTATGTGAAGTGTTATATGTTATAAAATGTATTTATGACTTTTTTTTTTCTCTATGTACAGTACTGTTCAAAAGTTTTAGGCAGTTGTGAAGAAATAAGGTAAAGTAACAATGCTTTAAAAATATATATTTTACTTGTTTATTTTTATCAATTTAAAAAATGCAAAGTGAATGAACAGAAGAAAAATCTAAATTAAGTCAATATTTCAATACCCTTTGGCTTCAAAACATCAATTCTTTTAGGTATGCATGCACACAGTTTTTGAAGGAAATAAGCAATAGTCAGCAATATGTTTACTTTTCAAATTTGTTTTTAAATTCATTCAAATTGATTTGAATTCGAACATCATTTTGTTTTATTATAAATTATTTTGCTTTCCTTTAAATTCGTTCCTGTTGTGATTCGGAAATTCTAATAAATCGGAATTTCCGGATATAAAAAAATTGCTAGAATTTTAATTTGAAATGAACTGCACATGTCCAATAAATAATGCCTCGTTATTTTGCCCTGAAGGTCCATATTCTGCACTTCTTTTTATGTGGTGACAACACTCCGTTATTCCAGTTGTTCTCCTGAGTTGTCACCCTGTCACATATGCCCCTATTGACCACCCTGGCGGTATTCCCGAGTCTGGCTCAGGGTAAGATTTCTGTACCAAAGCGGTATCCCCGAGCCAGACTCGGGCTCGCCTCGCAGCAGCCACAGACAAAGTTACTTACCTTGTCCCTGGATCCTGCGATGCCTCCCCGCTGTGTGAGCGAGTGGGTCCTTGCTCGATTCACACAGTGTCCCTGTGTGCCGCCAATTTCCGTTCCCTGCAACGTTACGACGCATGGGGACGGAGAACGGCACCAAATTCAAAAAAGTAAATAAACTCATTACATACAGTATGCTGTAATCTTATAATGAAAACTGTTCTTTCTGCCTGCAAACTGTAGATTGTCCATAGCAACCAAAAGTGTCCCTTTATGTCAAAAGTGGTTTTAGAGCAGCTAGAAAACAGCGATAATAAATTATAATCACTTGCAGAATTGAGCGATAGCGATTTGTGGGGAAATTCGTCATAAAAAATAAAAGTAATGACAGCGACAATTCTGCAACTGATCAAATTTCAGTGATTTTGAGTTGATTACATTATTGAATAATTTTTATTATAATTATATTGTTATAATTATTCATAATTATTTATTATATTATAATTTATGATTTTGTTTTTCAAACTTTTTCATACCTGAGATGTCTACTAGACTCTTGTTTGGACAGATTTAAGTGAGTTATTCCTAAGAATTACAGGCCTACAATGTAAAACGCCAAATTTCCTTGCAAAATAATAGTACCTCTTTCAGCACCTAAAATCTGAAATAATCAGAGGTTAAAGATTGCAAAAGGCCATGTCAGTCCGCTTTGTACAGACATGGTCCACCTTTGTCACTATCAGGAACCTGGTCCTGAGCAATGATGTGCAGTGGACGCTGAAATGTATGTACATAGTAAGTGGCTGAAAGATGCTGGAGGAATTCAGCAATGTGATGCAACAAAGGAAAATAACTGTATTATTAAAAAAAATACAATTATTTATGATAAATGTTGCTTTAGAATACTAAATGTTATAATTTTTTACACACTGCTAACTAGTATTGAGTCACCAACCCAGTCATGACTGGTTCTCTTTAAAATGTTGGTTGTTGATTGTACATGGACATAAAAAAGTCCTATTCTGCCTGAGAACATGAAAAAGATGTATTAACCACTTAAGACCCGGACCAATACGCTGGTAAATGACCCAAGGTGTTTTTGCGATTCGGCACTGCGACGCTTTAACAGACAATTGCGCGGTCGTGCGACGTGGCTCCCAAACAAAATTTGCGTCCTTTTCTTCCCACAAATAGAGCTTTCTTTTGGTGGTATTTGATCACCTCTGCGATTTTAATTTTTTGCGCTATATACAAAAATAGAGCGACATTTTTGAAAAAAAAACACTATTTTTTACTTTTTGTTAAAAAAAATCAAATAAACAAAATTTTAGTCAAACATTTAGGCCAAAATTTATTTAGCCACATGTCTTTAGTAAAAAAAAATCGCAATAAAAATAAAATAGCTACCTAGCGGGAACAGCGACACTAATACAGCGATCAGAAAAATGATCGCTTAGTGACGCTGGCAATAGGGAGTGAAAGGGTTAACTAGGGCGGTGATCAGGGGGTTAAAACTTTATTAGGGGGGGTGGGAGGGCTATCCTGAAACTAACACTAACTGATTTTACACTGCCTGTCACACTGACACTAAATGCAGTGATTAGATCACTGCATTCAGTGACACTGTGACAGGGGGGGTGGGGGGGCAGATCGCAAGGGGTTAAGTATGCCTATGTGTGTGTGTGTCAGTGTAATGTTGGTGCACACTTATTGTGAGGTGTTCCTCTCATCGCAGCGGTTGGAAATACCGCTGCGATGAGAGATTACATCACTTCCCCCTTCCTGTGTTTACACAGGAGGAGGAAGTGACACAAAGGGGGAGCGCAGCGTTTGGCTGGGAGCGATCGCGGGGGGGCGGGTAAACACCGACATCCGCCCGCTCGTCCCGGATCGCTCCCGGAGACACCGGGACCTCCGCACGCCGCGGAGGGGGTCCCGATCGGACCCCCGACCCACTACTGGGCGAGGACGTAAATTTACGCCCTTGTGCCCATCCGTGCCATTCTGTGGCCGTAAATGTGCGTGCGGAGGTCCTTAAGTGGTTAACAACATTAGTCAGTTACATAATGCAACGGACATGCCACATATAAACTGCTGAGTACATCCAATCCCAGGTTATGTAATCTATTACGTTTCTGCAAATATATAATAAAAAATATAATAATTTAATGGAAATTATTTTGCATATACATATGTTTTTATAGAGCAGACAGCAGGTATTTATAAGATGACTGCAACATCCAGAGATCATGGAGTTCAAGAGTGCGTTCCTGAATTTGTACAGATGAATAACCTGGCCTGTGAGTCTGTTGGAGGAAAGGTAAACATAATAGTACAGGATTGTTTGATGATCAACGGCGAGCAAATCTAAAACACATCGGCCCGGATTCACGTAACACTTACGCCGACGTATCTTGAGATACGCCGTCGTAAGTACAAATGTGCGACGTCGTATCTATGCGCCGATTCCCTAAGCTAGATACGTAGAAAAATAAGGCTTTAACCGCCCGATGTAACTTGCCTACGCCGGCGTATCGTGGGCGCATAGTTACACTGGACGCATCTGGCGTTCCCCTATTTAAATATGCAAATGAGTAAGATATGCCGATTCACAAACGTACTTGCACCCAGCGCATGTTTTAAGCGGTTTGGGTAAGGGTTACGTCCGGCGTAAACATTTTCTTCATATAGGAGGCGCAACCCATGCAAAGATATGGACCAGGGAACAGACGCCGTCAAATTTTTTGTCGTGTACGCCACTTGCAGTAATTTTGACGTGACTGTGAGCATGCGCACTGGGATGCGTCCAAGATACGACGCATGCGTAGTTCGTTTTTAGTACTTGTTTGAAGCCCAGCCCATCATTTGCATGGGGTCATGCTTCATTTAAATGTAACACGCCCACTTCTAGCCCACTTCCACCTACTTTGACTTACGTCAGCTTATGCCGACGACTATACGCTACGCCGGCGCAACGTTGGGAGCATTGCTTTGTGAATTCCATGCTTGCCTCTCAACATTGCGCAGGCGTAGCGTAAAGAAGATACGCTACGCCCGCATAAAGATGCGCCGATGTATGTGAATCTACCCCATCATGTACAGCCCATTTACCTCCCCACTTCTCAATTTTTTTTTTTTCATACTTGCCTTTTTCAGAAGCTGGTCATTTTGCCACACATGGTCTTCTTTTCTTCTTTTTTTGGTTCTTTTTTTGCAGTAGGTAGTTCTCAGTGATGAAGAGAGCAGTTCTGATGTGATTACTCTGTATCACTGTATGTGAGTGTAGGGCATTGTTATGACACCCCCTCTGGGGTGGGTTCATGATGCCCTGCCCTTGCAGAATGTTCTGTGATGATGGGAGTTTTTGAGCCTAGAAGATTGAGTACGTCTAGTGGATTAAGGGAAGCACTACAGGGGACAGCATTGGAAGGGAGGTGAGTATTGTAGCCAGGGCTACTTTTTTTTATTTTAAACCCATGCTGGTAGACTAGCATGTGTTTAAAACAAGTCTAGGTGCCTGTCAGGCTCTGATGCAGCTTACTGTGTATGTGTCGACAGGCAACATGCTGACAGAAGGAAAGAGTAATGACTCTTTAGTGTACTGTTGTCGCTAAAATGTTCAATAAGCAGCCTGGAGTGTGATATTGATCCAACTGCGGGTTGGCTCTCCTGTGTGAATCACCGTCATTGTACGTTGGGCACATACACAGCAATCTGTGGGCGTGTGCGTACCACTGCAGATGCACGCATATGCCCATTTGCTAGCGGGGGAGCCAATCAGCTGGTCAGCCACCCGTGATTACTCCACATAGAGGCAGAACAGGGATCTGCCGGTGTAAACAAAGCAGATCCCCAGTCTGTCAAGGGAGTAGAATGAGATTGTCTGTTCCTAGTGATTAGAAACAGCAATCTCTCTCTACTCCCTGTCAGTCCACTCTCCCCACAGTTAGAAAGCACCTCCCTAGGAAACATTTAACCCTTTGATCACTCCTGGTGGTAACCCCTTCCCTGCCAGTGTCATTTATACAGTAATCAGTGCATTTTTATAGTACTGATCGCTGTATATATGTCACTGGTCCAAAAAAGTGTCAAAAGTGGCCGATCTGTGCATTGCGATGTCGCAGTCCCACAAAAAATCGCAGATCACCGCCATTACTAGGAAAGAAAAAACTAAAACTAAAAATGCCATAAATTTATCCCGTAGTATGTAGTTAACTTTGGTGCAAACCAATCAATATACGCTAATTAGGATTTTTTGACCAAAAATTATGTAGAAGAATACATATTGGCCTAAACTGAGGAAGAAATTCGTTTTTTTTTTTTACTTTTTTGTGAAAGTAAAAAAGAATGTTGTTTTTTTTTTCTAAATTGTCTCTCTTTATTTGTTTAAAGTGCAAAAAAACAAAAACGCAGAGGTGATAAAATACCACCAAAAGAAAGCTCTATCTGTTGGAAAAAAGAACACCAATTTAGTTTGGGTACAATATTGCACAACCGCACAATCGTCAGTTAAAGCGATGCAGTGCTGTATCGCAAATAAATGGCCTGGTCAGGAAGTGGGATCCTTCCGGGGCTGAAGTGGTTACATTGTATATTTATCACTCAACCCCAACATCTTACTCTCTGGCTCCTCTCTGTCTTTCCTCTTCAGTCAACTATGACTCTGCATCTGTTCCAGTGTTCCATGGTCAACAGTCGCTCTTCTCTCCCTCTGCCATGACTAACTTTTACTCTGCCCAAATATGCTTCCCAGTACACAACAAGCTACCTCTACTAGCACACCACAGGTCTAGGTTTAACCCTAATGTTATCTCCTATTTCCTCTGTCATGGTCCATGACCAACTCCAACTTGGTGTGTTGTGCTAGTGGACTATGATAAGCATCAATTCAGACTCCCAGTGGTCTATATTCAGATCTATTTAGGCCTTCTATAACCCCTTAGCTGCCCAACTAAAATATTGTCTGATTGGCCAGCGATGCCTACCGATGTGTATAAATAACATATAAACTTATAAATTACACAGAGGCCAAAAAAAATCTGCCAAAATGTACTCTTTCGTGAACAGGCACATGTTTGCTAGCAACAGTAGATTTGGAGACACTTGTTTGTATAGGTTATGTAGGGCAGTGTTTTTCAACTCCAGTCCTCAAGGCACACCAACGGGTCAAGTTTTCAGGATTTACCTCAGATGAAATGGCTGTGGTAATTACTGAGGCTGGCCATACATGTTCAATTTTCTTGTACAATTTTCTTTTAGATTTACCAAAAACCATATATTATGTCAAACTAAAAAACACTTTCAATTGTATGCAATCAGGCAGGCCCTTGCAATACATAGTTGAAGGTAAATCTAAAGAAAATTGCACAGAAAATTGTATCATGTATGGCCAGCCTAAGGGCCCTTTCACACGTCCGTTCAGTTCGTCCGTTTTTTGGACGTCCGTTAACGGACCTCAATGCTTCCCTATGGGTTAGCGTCCGTTAGCGGATGAGCATCCGCTAACGTCCGTTAACATCCGTCAGCGGTAAGCTCCGTTTTTTTGGACGGAAGAAAACCCGATTTTTCTTCCGTCAAAAAAACGGAACGGACGAAAAACGGACGTTAGCGGATGATCCGTTTACCATCCGATCCGCTAACGTCAGTTTTTCATCAAAATATGTAAAAAAAAAAAAAAGTTCTAAAAAAAAAAAAAAAAAATGGATGAAAAAATGGATGAAAAAAACTGATGAAAAACGGACGGAAAACGGAACGGAAACGGATGTAAACGGACAGAAAACTGACGAAAAACTGATGAAAAAACGGATCAACTGAAGGGGGAAAAAACTGATCTAAAAAACTGAACGGACGTGTGAAAGAGCACTAAGCCCAGGTTCACACTGGGCTGCGGGAGTGAAGCCGTGCGAGTTCAGCTGAACTCGCACGATTTCACTCCTGCTGGCAGTCCCGATTTCAGCCGCAATTTAAGAGACATCTGTGCAGGTTTCTGCACAGATGTCAATGTAAATCGCGGGCTGAAATCGCAAAAAGTAGTGCAGAGACTACTTTTTGAAATCGGTGCAGCGCCGCAGGTGCAGCGTCGCGCCGATTAGGACAGTGCCATTGCCGGCAATTTGCGGCAAAATCCGCCGTTTTGACATGCGATTTGACATGCCAAATCGCATGTCAAAACGCACCAGTGTGAACCAGGGCTTAGGCAGTGAACCTGATCAAATCACCTGTGCAAAATAATGGAAAGCCTGAAAACATGACCTGTTGGTGTGCCTTGAGGACTGGAGTTGAAAAACACTGATGTAGGGGAATTCATATTCCTTTTAAAATTGTAAGCAGTGAAGCTTACAACATGTACATGTACGTAAACAAGTTATTTTTGGAGTGTTTCTGTTCAGTGACCTGAAAACTGCAATGTTAAGCATTAACACACCGCTGTCTTAAAGTTATCTAAAAAACCTTTCATGCAGAAACATTTTTCCTTTTTTTACACTTTGGTCAAAGGTAAAAATGATGTACATCTTAACAACTTCAGCCCTGGAAGATTTGGCTGGCCAATAACGGGCCTTTTTTTGCGATTAGCCACTACGTCGCTTTAACTGACAATTGCGCCGTCGTGTGAAGTTGCACCCAAACAAAATTATGTCCTTTTATTCCCCTCAAATAGAGCTTTTTTTTGGTGGTATTTGATCATCTTTGCATTTTTTTTTTTTGAGCTATAAACAAATTTTATAAAAACAAATAGACAATTTTGAAAAAAAAATATATTTTTAACTTTTTGTTATAATAAATATCCCCCAAAAAATACATAAAAAAATATTTTTTTCCTCAGTTAACGCCGATATGTATTCGTCTACATATTTTTGGTAAATAAAAATCTCAATAAGTGTATATTGATTGGTTTGAGCAAAAGTTATAGGGCCAGATTCACAGAGCCCTTACTCAAACCATGAAAATACGGCTGCGGGCTTTAATCCGACTGGCTTATGTGTTCGTACGCCTTCGGATCTACGCTGCAATAAATTTGCGGCCGCTGGGTGGAGTTCCCGTAGTTTTCCACGTCGGGGTATGCAAATGAGCTTTTGCCGACGATGTCAACGTCTTTTTTTATTTTTTACGTAAGTCATCTGGGAATAGGAATGTACGTAAACGACGCTACTCAAACAACGAATGACGTATCAACGTTATTTCGCGCAATGCACGGCGGGAAATTTCTGAACGGAGCATGCGCAGTTCGTTCGCCGCGGGGACGCGCCTAATTTAAATGCTTCACGCCCCCTAATCGTATTTCGATTACGCAGCGAGAAATACACTACGCCGCCGTACCGCAAGGGACAAAATCTACCAGAATTTGGCGTATAGCCTGGTAAAATACGGCGGCGTAGTGTATCTCTGATACTCTGCGCCAATGTAATTGTATCTGAATCTGGCCCATAGTGTCTACAAAATAGGAGATAGATTTATGACATTTTTTTATTTTTTTATTAGTAATGGCAGCAATCTGCGATTTTTATCATGACTGTGACATTATGGCGGACACATCGGACACTTTTGATGCTATTTTGGGACCATTGTCATTTATACAGCGATCGGTGCTATTAAAATGCACTGATTACTGGGTAAATGACACTGGCAGGGAAGGGGGTTAAACACTAGGGGGCGATGAAGGGGTTAGGTGTGTCCTAGGGAGTGATTCTAACTGTGGGGGGGCTGGGCTACAAGTGACATGACAGTTATCACTGCTCACGATGACAGGGAGCAGTAGATCTTTGTCCTGTCATAGGCAGAACAGGGAAATGCTTTGTTTACAGCTCCATGACACGATGGTGGACACCCGGCGGACATCGAGTCTGCGGGACTCACTCATGGAGCATATGGCTGGTGCATGCGGTTGGCAAGCAGTTAAACTGAGAACAAAAGTTTTATTTTTTTTTAAATCTGAATAACATAACATTAGCAGGTTATCCCTACTTCCTGGATAACCCCATAGGATTGTATGTTAATAAATGCTTGATATGCTGCAAGGCCACAATTATTTTTATCCTCCTCCTGTAAAAAAACTAAAGTGAATGAAAATCTTTATACCTGTTACAATAAAATCATGGTGAAGAGGATCTGGGTAAATTGTCCTGTGTAAGGGGTTAGCTCGATAGCGGGGGGGGGGGGGGGGGTGTGACCCCCTGGATGGGTTCACTACACACTGAACTATACAGAGAGGCAGCCGAAGACGATTGAAAACAAAGAGTTTGGTTTATTCTTCCATATTGCTGGAAACATCCAAACAGCATAAACAAAACAAAACATAAAAAAAACCCTGGCCACTTGGGGCGTCTACCTTCACCACGTAGGAACCTATCTATGGAGTCTGGCACAGCCTACTGCTGGGCAGACACTGCTGGTCATACTGCAGAGAAACAATAGTCTTTTTGATTTTTATCACACAGAAAAATCAGCAACCACCTTACCTCTTCAGAAGTCTTTCTCACTGCTCTCCTTAACTCAAAAAGCCTCAAAAAGCCTCAGGATGCAGAAATCAGTAGTCATCCTTTGGATGACTTATAGAGGCCTTAATTGCCTCATTCTGAACAGCTGAAGTTTTCCAACACCCTAAACCTTTCTGGCTATTTCTGCAGCCGACACTTGGTAGTAAATTGCACTGCACCCCACTAAAGGCATGGTATGGTGAGATTGCTCATACAAATGTCTAGTTCACAACACACTGTGAATTTAGTTTTTTTTTTGTCAGCTGGGCAGGTTAGGACATGCTTTATGCCACGTACACATGACCATTTCTAATGTCATGGAAAAAATGAAGGTGCAGATGGACAACAAAACAGCCTCTCCATGCTCCTAAGTGAGTTCACACAATGGCCCGGGCCCAAGAAAACTCAAAAAGGGGAAATGAAGAATGCCAATGTTAACCCCTTACAGGACATCTATACTGGAAAATCAAATATTAAAAAATAAGCGTACTACACAGCCAGCAATGTAGTCCAAAAATAAAATGATGCCAATGGATACAAACAAGGCCTTAAAGGATCACTAAACACATTTTTTTTCAGCTAAATAGCTTACTTTACCTTAATGCAGTGCTGTTTTCATGTTCTCATTGTTCGTTTTTTGCTTTGAAGTTACTGTAATTCTGCTCTGATCTCCACACTTCCTGCTTGTCTGGCTCCTTATGAAAAATCTCATGGCAGCTTTTCACTGTGGTCCAAGCTGTGTGTCTAATAAAACTCCTCAGAAACAATCTGAAAGTGAAACTAGAGGCATGTTATATGATTGATTTTTATCTATTTTTAATCGTTTTTAAAAGGAATCGGTTAACTTGTATGTCTCTATACCCTGTAAACAGTCATTTCAGCAATTTTTTTTTTCCTTTAGTGATCCTTTAAATACTGTATATGCAATACAAAATTTGATAAATAAACCTTTTTTTCAAATGTCAACAAAATTAATCCCAAATTGTACAAAACATATAAAAACCATATCAAAAATAAGTTAAAAACTCTAGGGGGGGCCCCATTCAAAAGATGACTTGGTGCAAGACCTAATAAATATTGCAAAGTGCATAAGTATATAAATGCCACAGTATGAAATCCCTTCAAAACCACAGAATTAATGCAAATGATGTTTAATTATCAACATTTTCACTTAAAAGTAATAATAAACATTTGAGTGGGAAAAAAAAAAAAGTGCTAATTAGGAGGGGGTTGTGAAATATATACGTTTATCAAAATGCTTTTTGAGAAGCTGAGTATCCGTGCAGTGATAAGCAATGAGTAATGTTAATAAGCAGCTTGATGAATATTGCATCAAAATGTATATCAAATCCAACATATGTGTAAATATGAAATCCATTAAGTGCACGGGAATTAAATGGGTCATCTTAAAAGATCAGCATGCATTTGATAGATAATTAATTTACATTCATAAAAATCAAAAATAGTCAAAGGCAATCAAAGGTAAATATGCTGATAACAGATGTAGTCATATAGTTAAAGCTGAACTACTCTATTAAAGGCATATCTCTATTTTACAATATTTTGGGACAAAACAATGTTTTCGCCAAGACTCCTTCCATGAAAACTTGGGAGCTGGACATGTAGAGTCAGTATACGTCTGACCAGGGGAAATCTGCTGTCGCATCTATCTATAAAGCCACTAGAAGTGCCAACTTATGGGAATTGTCTCAGTTTTTTTTACTGTGGTGGTACATGACTCCCACATGAGTGGCCGACTTTGATAAGACAGCCTCGCCACTCTGTTGGAGACAGTGTGGCCGTAGAGGCTTCTTGATCCATATTCTGGGGAGCTGTCCTTTGTTGAAGGCTTATTGGGCGGGGATTTTTAATCTCTTAGAACAACTAACCAAATTCTGAATCCCCTACAATACAGGATTGTCAATCCTGTCTTTAGGTATAGATGCAATTCCTTGTACCCATAGGACTGTTGTATCTCATGTTTTACTAAATGCTAGATTAGAGCTGATGAGGCGCTGGAGAACGGCGGAGCTCCCTACGCTTTTGGATGTTGTGAGGTCCACTAATCTCCATATGACATATGAGACTATGTTCAAAGCCTCTCAAAACAGGTATGATGAAAGGTGTAGAGTCTGGGAGCCCTGGAGGGACTGGTATAGGAACAATCTGGCTAAACTATAGTTCCTGACATACAGTTTTAAATGCTACATCCAACTTATCTTTTACTTGTCTTTTTCTCTTCTATTTATCTTTTTTTTAATTTTTTCTCTGCACGGACGGATGCGACTGCGTATTTTATGAGTATTGCCATGTCACCTCGGAATTTTATTTTCTATTTTTGCAACTGTACTGTCGTACTCAACTGTTATAATTGTTGCCTTTTGTTCAATGTACATTCTATTTGTATGCACTTACTATATTTTCAATAAAAATCTATTGACTGAAAAAAGCTGAACTACACTGTATCTGAGCACCACAAACCAAAAAATGCTGTTTAAGGCTAGGTTCACACTAGCCCGCTCTGTGCATTCTGGTTGTGGGTGCGGGAAAAGCTTAATTGTGCTGCTCTTGTGAGATGTGCAAGTCGCCGCTCATTCTGAATGGCACTCTCATCCATCACTTCCAGCAGTGAGATAGCGGGTGCGGTAACCGCAGGGAAAACACATGGTTAAAAAGACTATGCGATTTCCCTATGCCCACATTTTCAAAATGGTACATGCACCTTTTTGCTGCTGTTCTCGTGGCACAACAGTCCATTTAAATGAATTTGCTGCCATGCCCAAGCAAACATGTTTGCGAGCCTAATTAATTTTTTATTTTCAAGGCAAACTCACCCACTCATCTACGTCTCCATGCTTTATTTTATTAAGAAATAACTTTGAAAAACACCCCCTAGCATTTCCGGCCGTGGCCATCTTCAGTGAGGGTAGTTACTTCATGTAGCATTTACGGATGGGGGTGCCTTCCTTCTGTTACAAGGCTGGGAAGTTTGGTGTCTTAAAATGGACATGGTTCTACAAGAGGCATAGTGTTAATCTATTGTACAGTTTTATTTGAACATATTTTACATACAGGTAGATTTATCATAATAAGGACAGAAGCATGTTAATGTTTATGGTAAAATTCTCTATGTGTTTGTTAAGCTAGCCACACCTTTAAGGCCCCGTACACACAAGAAAATAGATTTGTTCAAATCGGTTGGACCGACCGATTTGAACAAATCTGTCTGCTGGCCGTTTTGGTTTGATCCCTGTACACACGATCAAACCAAAATCCCCGCCAGCAGACAGCGCGGTGACGTGGCAGTGACGTTGATGCCGCCACGTCACCGCACCAGGAAGTAAATTACTTCCGCGCATGCGTCAAATCCATTTGACGCATGTGCGAGAAGATATGTCTGCTGGTTAGCGTACTAACCAGCAGACATATCGGGCGGACGGATTCCCAGCCGACAGATTTTAAAGCATGCTTTAAAATCTGTCGGCTGGCCAAATCCGTCTGCTCGCCCGTACACACGATCGAATCTGTCTGCTGGGATGGTCGGGCAGACCGTTTCCAGCAGATAGATTTGATCGTGTGTACGCGGCCTAAGGCCTTGTTCACATGGGGCGTATCAATGCAGACCTCCGTGTGTAACCGTGATTACCCACGCAGGGTAGCAAAGTTGTTTTGTACATCCATTTGCAGGCAGTCCAACTGATAATAGAACTAAACTACATAGTATATTATATATTTTTTCAAGACTCACTGAAAAAAAAACATTTTTTATAGGTGTTATTTGCAACTGATGACTGGTTTGCTGCTGCAGAAAATTTATTGAAAGTAAGTTTTCTAATTCATTTTTGCATGTTGTTTTTATTCCAAGAAAAAATTATAGGAATCTAAATGTTAAGCAGGGGTCAAGTTTTTTGAGCCTCTTTTTTTTTTAACCACACCTAAACATATGTATATCTAAACCTAATAGCAAAGATGTAATATATTGCAGCTTACCAGTCCTTAGATGCGGTGGTTGCATTAGCTTTCCTTCATTTCAATAACACTTTCAGCTAATACAGTAAATATTTGCTAAACTTGGCAGAAATCTAATCTCGATGTAACTTCTGGTGTACTGAGCTGAAATCTCAAACAATTTTCTAAGCTTTCCAAGTGATTTTGTCTGACCTACTAAACACCTCCCCCATGGGATGAAGATCAGGTGAGGAAAAGTCGTTTGAATTTCAAGCCAGGAGATCAGTCTAAAGCCTCATACACACGATCGGACTTCCATCTGACTTTTCCGTGGATTTTGCTCCGAATGGGCGTTGGCTGTGAACTTTTTCAGCCAACTTTCATCAAATCACGTGGTTTTTCAGTTCTTTACCGCCACCCTGTGGGCAACTTCTGCTATTGTTGGCTTATCTTTAGCATTGGTTCTGAGCATGTGTGCTTGTACTTTGAACTTAAGTCTGATGGATTTGTGTACACAAGATCGGATTAATCGGCGTAGGACATTTAATGCTGGAAAGTTTGTCTGTTTTCACAGCGAACATTTGCTCGATGAAAAAGCAAAAACATTTGTCTGATGGAACGTACACATGGTCGGATTGTCCGTTCAAACAGGTCCATCGAACATTTGTTGTAAAAAAGTCAGATCGTGTGTATGGGCCTTATGGCTTCATGCAGTATGGGCATAAAAAACCCCAGTTCCCATGGCAGAAAAAAGCGCTCATATAGAGCGTTTTTTTTTTACATATTTTAGGGAGTTTAGCAGAGTTTAGTGTTTTTTTTTTGCCAGAATGCCCCAATCAGAGACGCAAACCAGAAGGTTTTTTTCCTTCCTCTAAATGCTGAGCTCAAAATATGCCTCTAATTGTCCTAACATGCATGGACACATAGGATAGCATTGAGCTGCTTCTACAGGCAAAACACAGAACTCCTGTAGAAGCAGCGATTTTTAAGCCAGTGTGCATGAAGCCTAAGGTGACAATACTGCAGTAGAGTGGTGAGCATTGTCACCCTAGGACAGGAAGTGTGGCAAAATCACCAGGGGAAAATAAAGTAACTGAAGCCTGAAGAAAAAAAAAAAAAACAATGAAGCCACTACATCTGAAGCCTTGTACACACGATCGGTTCATCCGATGAGAACGGTCCAACGGTTCACCGATGAAGCTGACTGATGGACTGATGTGCCTACACACGATCGGTTCATGAACCGATCGTGTCAGAACGCGTGACGTAAAACACAACGACGTGATCAAAATAATGAAGTTGAATGCTTCCAAGCATGCGTCGACTTGATTCTGAGCATGCGTGGATTTTTAACCGATGCTCGTGCGTACTAACAATCGGTTTTGACCTATCGGTTAGGCATCCATCGGTTCAATTTTAAAGCAAGCCCTCTGTTTTTGGACTGAAGGATAACGGACCGATGGGGCCTACACACAATTGGTTTGGACCGATGAAAACGAACCTCAGTCCGTTTTCATCGGTTTAAACCGATCGTGTGTACGCAAAATGACAAGCTGGAATAAATTACATTTTTGTTTTTTGGTTTTGAGGCTTTAATTTGCTGCACCTGGACAGATTTTTGTACACATACACAGAAGTTTGAGAACTAGCTTCTGTATGAAGTTCAATGCCATGGTACCTAGTATACAGATCCTAATGATAAATATTCATAAATACATTATTTTTTCCTTTATCAACTTATATGCAGATTTGTTTTATAAGGCTCTTAACTTGGAGCATGTGTGTTTCAGCCAGTAACATTAATTTTATTTTATTTTTTATTTCAATTCATTGTTTAGAAAATGCTGGTATGTGCATTCAGAGGTGCACCTATTATAAGCAGAAGACACAGAGACAACATTACTTGAATTTCATAGTAAAGAATACAACGCTAAATAAATTTCCAAAGAAGCACACTCTAGCTGCCATCACTACAATCGACAAACCAACAAATGTTATATACAAAAAATGCTTCGCTTAAATAGCAAAATGTGAATTGACAGTGATTTTCTCACAGAAATGTATATACTATGAACCAATATAGTGTAAAAATTAGAAATATTTAAAAAGCAAAAGTTCAATTCATATACAGTATACACAAAAGTCCAAAGTAGAAAAATTCCTGTGTAGTTGAAGTGATTATATATGGCAATGGTGACTGTCCAGGTATAACACCCAATGTGAATATCCAGCACCAAAGACGAGTATTGCGCTTACCAGAACATATAGACTCAGATACCGTAGTAAGGGAAACAAGGCATATGTAATCCACATATTGATTACAAAAGCAGTTTAGAGGATCTCACATCACCAACTCGCGACAGGATTGCCACTCGCTCAATTGTTTTGTACATTCCGAAGGACCATAAAAATATAAAAGAGCCTCCAAATAGTGTAAAACCGTATTTGATTAATTTATTTTAAAAAGGTAGAACACTTACATCACATCCAAAGATAAAAGCCTGTCATAAGATCCAATAAGGAAACGACATGTAGAATGCAATGGCCTAGATAGAATTGTGGACCCCATAAGCAATATATGAATTACATATGCCTTGTTGACTTAGTACTACGGTATCTGAGTTAATATGTTCCGGTAAGCGCAATACCCGTCTTTGATGGTGGATATTCACATTGAGTGTTATACATGCAATACTACCCTTGATATATACTCACTTCAACTACACTGGAATTTTTCTACTTAGGACTTTTGTATATATATGACTTAAACTTTTTTTTTTCAATTATTTCACATTTGTACACTATATTGGTTTATAGTATATAGGTTTCTGTCAGAAAATCACTGCCAATTCACATATTGCCTTTTAAACAAGAATGGGAGTATAGCCTCACATAAAAATAAATACTAAATAAATAAAAGTGTACCATCATTCCAGTTAATTTGCGAAAATAGGGGGGGGGGGTGGGGGCAATGGAATAGTTGCTGAGGCTAGACCCAAAGCTTCCCACACGATTGAATAAGAGGACTATCTCAGTACTGTTAAATCAATATTAACAGATTTGTAAAACACAAGTTTATTGATAAAAGTTAACGAAACAGATAGTTGTACATCTCAATGATTGGTCAAGGTCAACAAGTTTTGCGGAAGTTCACTGCTTCAACAGAACAAACCAATCTGTAGAATACACAATAGGAATAAAAACATGTAGTATAGTTCAGCATTTGAGTATGTAGTGCATAAGAAAAATATTAATAACTTACCCTATGAGTGAATTGATACAGCACAGAGCTGGGCCGCCCAAATAGTTTCCCCCGCGGCGGACATGGGGGTATGGTCGTGGATATCTAAAAAGTAGGCATAATAGATATATATATATATATATATATATATATATATATATATATATATATATATCTATTATGCCTACTTTTTAGATATCCACGACCATACCCCCATGTCCGCCGCGGGGGAAACTATTTGGGCGGCCCAGCTCTGTGCTGTATCAATTCACTCATTGGGTAAGTTATTAATATTTTTCTTATGCACTACATACTCAAATGCTGAACTATACTACGAGCTAGATTCACGTAGCCCGTCTTATCTTTGTGCGGGCGTAGCGTATGTCATTTACGTAATGCCGCCGTAAATTTTTCAGGCAAGTGCTTTATTCACAAAGCACTTGCCTGTAAAGTTGAGGCGGCGTAGCGTAAATGACCCAGCGGAATTCAAATTCGGCGGGTAGGGGGCGTGTAGTATTTAAATCAAGCGCGTCCCCACGCCTAACGAACTGCGCATGCGCCTGCCGTGACTGAATCCCAGTGCGCATGCTCCAAATCACGTCGCTAATTGTCAATGAAAGCGACGAGAGCGTAACTAACGCACAGCTCCATTGTGAATGGACTAACGTAAACAACGTAATTTACGTCTGTCCCGACGTCCATACTTAACATTGGCTGTGCCTCACTATAGCCGGGCGTAAGTCTTACGTAAACAGATACGCCGGCCTGGTGTACATTCGGGAATCGGCGTATTTGTTCATTTGCATATTTTACGATGGGTACGCCACCTAACGGCCAGCGTAAATATGCAACTAAGCTACGACGGTGTAAGTGCCTTACGCTGCTCGTATCTTAGCAACATTTAAGCGTATCTCATTATGAGCATACGCTTAAATTTGCGCAGGCTCAGATTTGGACTTATGACGGTGTATCTACTGATACGCCCGTTTTAAGTTTTTGTGAATCTGGCCCTACATGTTTTTATACCTATTGTGTATTCTACAGATTGGTTTGTCCTCATGAAGCAGTGAACTTCCGCGAAACTTGTTGACCTTGACCAATCATTGAGATGTACAACTATCTGTTTCGTTACCTTTTATCAATAAACTTGTGTTTTACAATTCTGTTTATATTGTTTTAACAGTACCAAGATAGTCCCCTTATTCAATCGTGTGGGAAGCTTTGGGTCTAGCCTCAGCAACTATTGCATTGCCCCCACTCCCCCCCTATATTGCCTTTTAAGCGCTGTACTTTTTGTATATAACATTACTTCATGGCAAACTAGGACTGTACCATATGCACTAAACTTCAGTGTAGATAGGTTTAGTGGTTGCGATTTTCTGTGCACACATGGTGACCTAATGTCTGTGCCCCCATTACAGAAATTCACTCTCTCTGTTTGTCCTGTTTACCATTATCACTGAAAGTGAAACTCCGAAATTTTAGTTTATCCCCAGAACAGTAATAGAAGGGATTAGGATGCTAGTTCTGAGGACTCTGGTAACAACCAGAGATTCCCTTAATTTGGAGAGATTCCTTCTCACATTCTGATTAGGCTATTGGAAAGGAAGGGAAGGGAAATGTCCGCAATGGAACTCATGGCTAAAAAAAAACTCAATCCAAAATGAAAAAAAAAAATATTTGCCTTTAGTTTTACTTTATGGGTAAATGACCTTTAATGAGCACATTTGAAAATACATGATTATATTTGGTACCAAATGCAATTTTTTTATATTTGTCATTTAGAAAAATGACCCAGAATTTAAAGTTGGCCTCTTTACAGAATATGGCAAATGGATGGATGGTTGGGAGACAAGAAGGAAGAGAATTCCAGGTAAGATATATATATATCCTGGCTCTGTCTCTTCACTATTACAATTTATAAACTGGACGGAAGAAGTAAGGCCCCATCTTAATGTAGACCCTTCCTATTCCTTTTGAGCTTAACTATATTGGAAACTCGCAATCTTAATTATTTCTGAAAGACAGCCACGGCATACTCAGAGCCTAGGCTATAATTTTATCCTCTGGATAAAGTGCTTGTCAATTATGGCTGCAACTGAGTGGTAAAAGTATTTATTCTATGTAGAATTACAGCCCAATACCTCCACCATGCTCCACCTTTGCCTACACAGTGACACCTCTCTGCAGGCTCTCTCCAAACAAACTGCCTTCCATTCCTGCAAAATATTTCAAGTTTGGACTCATTGGTCCAAAGCACTTGCTGCCATTTTTCTGTACACCAGTTCTTGTGTTGTTTTTTTTGCACAAACAAATCACTTGGTCTTATTTCCATGTTAAAGTTATGGCTTTTTAGATGAAAGTCTTACATGAAGGCCACTTCTGACCTGACTTCTCTGCACTGAAGATTAGCGTACCAGGGTCCCATCGGTTTCTGCCAAGTCTAAGCTGATGGCGGACATCTTCAGAATGTGAAGGGAAGTCAGCATGACGTGTATTTCATTTTCTGCCCTATTTTGCTTTAGCCAAGCACTATATTTTTCCATCCTCAGTGTTGCCAGTTTCTTTGTGCTTCTGCAGAGGAGCTTGGACAACACGTCTGAAAACATCTGTCTTCCTTTAAATGTCTGCCTGTTAGATATCTTGTTGCTGTGCTAATGCTTGCCATCCTGTAAGATGTTTTAGGCCATGGGTAGGCAACATTAAAGAAGTGGAGATCTACCTGAACAACATGGGAAAATCAAAGATCACCGGGAAAAGTGTTGCCTCCTCACACCTGATTTAAACCTGTAATTGCCACACTACCGTGTCACAATCGCATGTATTTCACAGCAATCATGAGTTTAAATCAGGTGGTGAGTAGTGATGTCGCAAACCTAAAATTTTGCGTTCATGAACAGCGAACGCAAACTTCCCCAAATGTTCGTGAACCGGCGAACCAGGTGAACCGTCATAGACTTCAATGGGCAGGCGAATTTTAAAACCCACAGGGACTATTTCTGGCCACAATAGTGATGTAAAAGTTGTTTCAAGGGGACTAACACCTGGACTGTGGCATGCCGGAGGGGGATCCATGGCAAAACTACCATGGAAAATTACGTAGTTGTCGCAGAGTCCGTTTTTAATCCATAAAGGGCATAAATCACCTAACATTCCTAAATTGTTTGGAATAACGTGCTTTAAAACATCAGGTAGTATAAGGGTTAGGGTTACAGATAGGGTTAGGGTTACAGACAAGGTTAGGGTTGGGGTTCACAGTGACAGGACAAACTCTGACAGACCAAACTCCCTGTTTAACGCAGCGCAAACAACCGCAAACAACCCTGGCAGACAACTGAGCACTCTTCTGTATTGCAGTGAACTTTTATTTTAAATGTTATCTACTGTGCCAACAAGATATATATGGGATGTGGCACTGGACAGGTGGGCACAGTTTACGCTGTGAGCCTGGGCCCCTTACATTACACAGCACCCCACAGCTCTGGGCCCCTTTACATAGCACCCTGCACAAATGGACCCCTTTATATTACACAGCACCCTGCACCACTGGACCCCTTTATATTACACAGCACCTTACACCACTGGGCCCCTTACATTACACAGCACCTCACAGCTCTGGGCCCCTTTACATAGCACCCTGCACCACTGGACCCCTTTATTTTACACAGCACCTTGCACCACTGGGCCCCTTACATTACACAGCACCCCACAGCTCTGGACCCCTTTACATAGCACCCTGCACCACTGGATCCCTTTATATTACACAGCAGCCTGCATCACTGGACCCCTTTATATTACACAGCAGCCTGCACCACTGGACCCCTTTATATTACACAGCACCTTGCACAACTGGGCTCCTTTATATTACACAGCAGCTTGCACCACTGAGCCCCTTACATTACACAGCACCCCACAGCTCTGGACCCATTTACATAGCACCCTGCACCATTGGACCCCTTTATATTACACAGCAGCTTGCACCACTGGGCCCCTTACATTACACAGCACCCCACAGCTCTGGACCCCTTTACATAGCACCCTGCACCACTGGACCCCTTTATATTACACAGCAGCTTGCACAACTGGGCCCCTTTATATTACACAGCAGCTTGCACCACTGGTCCCCTTACATTACACAGCACCCCACAGCTCTGGACCCCTTTACATAGCACCCTGCACCACTGGACCCCTTTATATTACACAGCATCCTGCACTACTGGGCCCCTTTATTCTACACAGCAGCCTGCACCACTGGGCCCCTTTATATTACACAGCTTGCACCACTGGGCTACTTACATTACACAGCACCTCACAGCTCTGGGCCCCTTTACATAGCACCCTGCACCACTGGACCCCTTTATTTTACACAGCACCTTGCACCACTGGGCCCCTTACATTACACAGCACCCCACAGCTCTGGACCCCTTTACATAGCACCCTGCACCACTGGATCCCTTTATATTACACAGCAGCCTGCATCACTGGACCCCTTTATATTACACAGCAGCCTGCACCACTGGACCCCTTTATATTACACAGCACCTTGCACAACTGGGCTCCTTTATATTACACAGCAGCTTGCACCACTGAGCCCCTTACATTACACAGCACCCCACAGCTCTGGACCCATTTACATAGCACCCTGCACCATTGGACCCCTTTATATTACACAGCACCTTGCACCACTGGGCCCCTTACATTACACAGCACCCCACAGCTCTGGACCCCTTTACATAGCACCCTGCACCACTGGACCCCTTTATATTACACAGCAGCTTGCACAACTGGGCCCCTTTATATTACACAGCAGCTTGCACCACTGGTCCCCTTACATTACACAGCACCCCACAGCTCTGGACCCCTTTACATAGCACCCTGCACCACTGGACCCCTTTATATTACACAGCATCCTGCACTACTGGGCCCCTTTATTCTACACAGCAGCCTGCACCACTGGGCCCCTTTATATTACACAGCTTGCACCACTGGGCTACTTACATTACACAGCACCCCACAGCTCTGGGCCCCTGTACATGGCACCCTGCACCACTGGACCCCTTTATATTACACAGCACCCTGCACCTCTGGGCCCCTTTATATTACACAGCAGCTTGCACCACTGGACCTCTTACATTACACAGCACCCCACAGCTCTGGGCCCCTTTACATAGCACCCTGCACCACTGGACCCCTTTATATTACACAGCACCTTGCACCTCTGGACCCCTTTATATTACACAGCAGCTTGCAACACTGGACCCCTTTACATTACACTGCACCCTGCACCTCTAGTCTAGCTAAACTCAATACAGTGTATAAATATATATACAAAACCTGGATGCATATATATCCTCTACACACTGCAACTCTAACTGACTAGCCTGCCTGCCTGCCTGCCCTATCTAACTCCAAAAAAATACACACTCTCTCTCTGTCTCTCTCTGTAAACCACGCAGCACAGATTAGAGAGAAAAAAAAAACAGACTGATTGATTACCCCCCAAAAAGGGCTGTTTGGGATGCTGTCAGGACGCTGTTCTAACAGCAGAGATCAGATGAGTCTTTCAGGACTGGAGTATACTGGCCTAGCTATCGCTTTCCCTATAAAATCAGCAGCAGCAACACTGTCCCTCCTCTCACTAAGACTGCAGGTTCAGAATGAATCTAAAATAGATGCTGCCCTAGAGGTGGGAGGGTCAGACAGGGAGGGTATGCTTCTGATTGGCTGGAATGTGTCTGCTGACTGTAAGGTACAGGGTCAAAGTTTGCTCAATGATGATGAATAGGGGGCGGGTCGAACATTGCATTTGTTCGCCGGCGGCAGCGAACGTGAACAAGCGATATTCGCCGGGAACTGTTCACGTCTTCAACTATCGCCTCTTTACCTCCTGTCAAACACACCCGGATCACTTTTCAGAGGAGCAGCAGTGCTTGCTGCACTTGTGAATGAGCCCTTAGTTGCAATCAGCAGCGGCACCCTTCACACAAATTTGGGTGGTGGTAAAGCTCTGAAGTTTATTTGCTGCAGCAGGAATTAAACCCCCTGCTACAACCTGTTAAATGGGACCCATTCAAGTAAATGGGACAACTCTGTAAGTGTCCCGCAACTGCATGCTTCTGTGGGGTCCAAGGGGTTAAAGCAGGTGGTGAGAAAGCAACTGTACTACACAAGGTTGCAGGGCAATTTCAGTGCGGCCTCATTTACTTGAATGGGTCATGCTTGGTAGGTTGTACACCCACCAACCATGACAGGGTGTATAACTCTTGCTGCAGCTGTGACATGTGTACACACCTGGCCACTGCAGCTAAAGGGAGTGCAGTTGGGGCAGAGGTGGTAAAGACACATCTTAACTATGGGGTTTTACCACCCAAAAGTAAATGAAACCCTTACTGTTCTGAGCCCCCTATAAGGCTACATAAACACTGATGTGTTGCAGTTTACCTGCACCATGGGTATATCGCAGTGCATCTGCCACCGTCCTGGGTTAGCTGCGCTTTGCCATATAAGTCTATTATTATATGCTGCAGATGTGGTGCACTTTCTGGAAGTGCACCCAAACTCCTGCATTCAGAAAGTGCACCAAACCTGCAGGATATTATTGAAGTCTATGACTAAGCACAGCAAACCCTCAGGAAAGTTGCAGGTACACTGGACCCGCGGTGTGGGTAAACTGCAGCACATCAGTGTTAAAGTAGCCTTATACTATTATGCCCAGTGTATTGCTTCACATTTACCTGAAGATCTCTTCTTTTTGGCTGCTGGCACCACTTTGGAGGCTGTTAGTGGATAAGAGATGGAGTGAAGGTGGTATCACTCCACACGGGTCAGAAGCCAGCACTAGTGTTGCTCACGAATATTCGCATTGCGAATATTCGTTACGAATATTGCATATTCGAGTATTCGCGAATAACTCGAATATCGCGGTGAATATTCGCTATTGCGAATATTCGTATTTTTTCAAATTTATTTTTAAAACAGATCACATCCTAGTGATCTCCATCGACGTCTAAAAGCATTGCTGGTATGATTAGAGACCCTGGGCCGAGTAGCTGAGGCGATCCTTTTATGTTTCCGAATATTCGCAAATACTTTCTCTGCCCTTCTGTGTTTTGTGTATAAAAAAAAAAAATAGCTTTAGTTTAGTCATATAAGTTTGTGTAAGTAGAGTTAGTGTTAATGCATATTAGTTTAGTAATCCAGGAAATGATCTCCGTTTTCGCATGTTGACGAGAATTTCGCAATCAATTTCGCATTCGCATTAGCGAAATTTCACATTCGCATTAGCGAAATTTCGCAAAATGTTTTTTTTTGATAAAATATCACGAATATTCGATATTAACGAATATTTCGCGAATATTCTTCTATATATTCGTGAAATATCGTGAAATCGAATATGGCGTATTCCGCTCATCACTAACCAGCACTACAGAGGAGGCATCGGCTTATGTGGCTCTTGCTCCCTACTCCAGCTCCAACTTTACAAGTAGTCCCTCTGCATTGCACTCTGATGCTCTGCAATGGTGGGTCAGCAAGCCCAGACCTTGATCCACCAGTCACCTGGCCTCAATCTACTGGTTGCTGACCCCTGCTTTAGGCTGTCCATATATGAGTCGAAAACTGAATGAAAATTCTTGTCTATCTTTAAGTCATTCATTTATTAGTGTGCCAGCTGCGACACATGACTTTCATCGCATTTGAAAGTGCCTGATTCAACATGCTGGGTTTTTTAAAAGAAAAACAAAATAATTTAAATAGTGGCAAAATCCTATACGCCATTTTTTGTTTTTCAATTGACTGAACATTCGGTTTTCAAATCATCTATGGCCGACCTAATGCCTGCCTTGCCTACACAAGATCGTGAAAAAAAAAATGCTCTAGCAAAGCGTGGTGATGTACAACACGTATGATAAAGGGGAAGTTCCATTCGGATGGCGCCACCCTTGGGGCTGCTTTTGCTGATTTCGTGTTAGTTTTCAGTCTTCGTGCTTTTCAATCTGTTACAGCATGACGAATGTGCTATCTCCATTACGAAGGCTAGTTTTACCAGAACGAGCGCTCCCGTCTCATAACTTGCTTCTGAGCATGCATGTTTTTTTACGTTGTTAAAGCCTCCACACAACCGTTTTTCACGACGTGAAATACAACAACGTGAAGAAATAGAGAATGTTGTCAATTTTTAATGCCCATTTTTCACATCATGAAAAATGCTCTGGAGCCCACACACAATAGTTTTTAATGACATAAAAAAAAAGTAATGTTTCACGTCATGAAAAACGGTCGTGTGTACGCGACTTAACATTTAACTGTCTTCAGTGGCCTCAGCTTGCTAGAAGAGGATGTTTTTTTTTCCTCACCCAGTTTCAATCCTCCTACACAGATGATTGATCTATTGATTTTGTTTTAACCTATATGTTATCTTATTGATTATTAGCACCCTTTTGGGTATAACAGTACAGTACTGTAGTTTCTGAAGCAAAAAAAACTATTGCTTTTTGAAGGTTTTGAAATGTGACTGGCATTATCCTTTAAATTCTTGTCACATCCTTTAATTGTAATTGTCACATTTACAAAGCATGGCTTAAAACTTAAACACTGTGCACTCTGCCCCCAAAATAATGTGCAAACTAGGAAATAGTTTTAACTATTTGAGCACAGCACTGGACTTTACTTATAGATCACAGCATCAAGTGGAACAATGAAAAACATAATAAACTGCATTTTCTTTTGTTAGGTCATGATTGGTGTATTATTGAACTGGGTGTTCCAGGGATAATTTATGGATTTCATGTGAACACACGATTCTTCACTGGAAACTACGCTCCTCGAATTTCTGTCCAAGCTGCATGCTTAGAGCCAGGTAAATGATATTTCTCATAAAATGGACAGATCAGGTGTTTTTTTCATTGATGTGGGGATGAAACATGTAACAATATGTCAGGGTAACCAGCCCGTAGAACTGGTTACCTAGTTACAGCCCAGAAAAATAACTTGTCCCAGTCAAGGTCGGATACCCACAGTTTTCATGTCAAGCTACAACAAGTCCATGCATAATGCATTCCAAATGTAATTTTACAATGGTAAATTGGTAGTTTGGTGGGTCTAAAGCAATGTTGTTCCTATTATTTTTATTATAACATTTTAAATATAGAGCTTGTTGCAACAGCATGTGTTCTGTGTCCTGACTGTTTCCAAGCTCTAACATTATACAAAAAAAGGGCTTACTTAACCACTTGCTTACTGGGCACATAAACCCCCTTTGTGCCCAGGCGAAATTTCAGCTTCCGGCACTGCATCAATTTAACTGACATTTGCGCGGTCGTGCGACGTGGCTTCCAAACAAAATTGGCGTCCTTTTTTTCCCCACAAATAGAGCTTTCTTTTGATGGTATTTGATCGCCCGTGCGTTTTTTATTTTTTGCGCTATAAACAAAAAAGGAGCGACAATTTAAAAATATATATATATATGTTGCTATAATAAATACCCCAATTTAAAAAAAAAAATATATTTTTTTTTTTCTCAGTTAAGGCCGACACGTATTCTTCTACGTATTTTTGAAAAAATTGCACTAAGCGACTGCTTTGCGCAAAAGTTATAGCGCCTACAAAATAGGGGACAGAATTATGATTTTTTTTTTAATATTTTTTTTTTACTAGTAATGACGGCGATCTGCGATTTTTATTGGGACTGCGACATTACGGCGGACACATCGGACACTTTTGACACATTTTTGGCGCCATTCACCTTTATACAGCGACCAGTGCTATAAATATGCACTAATTACTGTATAAATGTGACTGGCATTGAAGGGGTTAACACTAGGGGGTGAGGAAGGGGTTAAATGTATATCCTGGGTGTGTTCTAACTGTGTGGGGGGAGGGGGATGACTGGGGGAGGTGACCGATGCTGTGTCCCTATGTACAAGGGACACAGATCGGTCTCCTCTCTCCTTGACAGGACGTGGAGCTCTGTGTTTACACATAGAGCTCCACGTCCCTGCTCTGTCACCGCCAAACGCGTGTACCTGACGGACACCGCGGCCGTCAGGTGAGGGGGGTGAGGAAGGGGTTAAATGTATATCCTGGGTGTGTTCTAACTGTGTGGGGGGAGGGGGGTGACTGGGGGAGGTGACCGATGCTGTGTCCCTATGTACAAGGGACACAGATCGGTCTCCTCTCTCCTTGACAGGACGTGGAGCTCTGTGTTTACACACAGAGCTCCACGTCCCTGCTCTGTCACCGCCAAACGCGTGTACCTGACGGACACCGCGGCCGCCGGGTACACGCATCGAATCCTCGGCGATGCGACGGCACTGTTTTTCGCAAAAGTTATAGCGCCTACAAAATAGGGGGCAGAATTATGATTTTTTTTTAATATTTTTTTTTTACTAGTAATGACGGCGATCTGTGATTTTTATTGGGACTGCGACATTACGGCGGACACATCGGACACTTTTGACACATTTTTGGCGCCATTCACCTTTATACAGCAACCAGTGCTATAAATATGCACTAATTACTGTATAAATGTGACTGGCATTGAAGGGGTTAACACTAGGGGGTGAGGAAGGGGTTAAATGTATATCCTGGGTGTGTTCTAACTGTGTGGGGGGAGGGGGGTGACTGGGGGAGGTGACCGATGCTGTGTCCCTATGTACAAGGGACACAGATCGGTCTCCTCTCTCCTTGACAGGACGTGGAGCTCTGTGTTTACACACAGAGCTCCACGTCCCTGCTCTGTCACCGCCAAATGCGTTTTCCATGTCGGACACCGCGGCCGCCGGGTACACGCATCGAATCCTCGGCTATGCGACGGCACTGTTTTTCGCAAAAGTTATAGCGCCTACAAAATAGGGGACAGAATTATGATTTTTTTTTAATATTTTTTTTTTACTAGTAATGATGGCGATCTGCGATTTTTATTGGGACTGCGACATTACGGCGGACACATCGGACACTTTTGACACATTTTTGGCGCCATTCACCTTTATACAGCGACCAGTGCTATAAATATGCACTAATTACTGTATAAATGTGACTGGCATTGAAGGGGTTAACACTAGGGGGTGAGGAAGGGGTTAAATGTATATCCTGGGTGTGTTCTAACTGTGTGGGGGGAGGGGGGTGACTGGGGGAGGTGACCGATGCTGTGTCCCTATGTACAAGGGACACAGATCGGTCTCCTCTCTCCTTGACAGGACGTGGAGCTCTGTGTTTACACACAGAGCTCCACGTCTCTGCTCTGTCACCGCCAAATGCGTGTACCTGACGGACACCGCGGCCGCCAGGTACACGCATCGAATCCTCGGCGATGCGACGGCACTGTTTTTCCCCGCTGCGCGCCACCCAGTGGCGCGCGCGGGGAATTACAAAAACATTGACGTCCAAAGACGTGACCCCGGCGTCTCAGGTCCGCGCTGTTGACGTCTTTTGTCAATAGCGCGGATCTGTAGTGGTTAAACCTTATGCCTCGTACACACAATCGCGATTCCCGAAGAGAAAAGTGCGATGTGAGCTTTTTGTCATGAATTCTGACCATGTATATGCTCCATCGCACTTTTTCTTTAAGAATTCCGGCCAAGAAAAGATTGAGAGCAGGATCTCAATTTTCGTTACAGGAAAAGCTCCTATCGTGATCATCTGTATGCAAAATACGACGCAAAAAAAAACATGCATGCTCAGAATCAAGCAGAAGAGGCTAACTATTACAGCCGCTAGACTTGTGACTGGGAAAAAAACATAGGAATCAATCTCCTCCTCTCTGAGATCCCTTCATTGGTTGCCAGTAAAAGACAGAATCACTTTCAAGGCTCTCTGCCTAACGCACAAGTGTATTCAAGGAAATGCCCCCCAATATCTATGCGAAAAACTAAAAGCTCACAACCCCAATCGCGTTCTGCGATCCACCAACCAAAACCTACTCCAGATATCCAAAGGAGAACGTAGATTCATAGTCCAAGGACCTAGACTGTGGAACGCTCTACCAACCAACATCCGATTGGAGGTGAACCACTTGGCCTTCAGAAGAAAGATCTCTTCTGAGGTAAAAAAAAAAAAGGGTTCACTCAGGGAAAGGATACTAAGCGCCCAGAGGCGATTCAGTTTGCATGTGTTGCGCTATATACGTTTTTCACTCACTCACTCACTAACTGCCTATTAAACTTCATTGATCTTGGCTCGTCGTACGTCACCGTGTTCTTGATAGTTGGAATTTCGTCCAAGATTAGTGTAACCGTGTGTATGCAAGACAAATTTCAGCCATTTTCCTGCTGAAAAAAACAAAACGTGTTTTACTTGTTGGAAATCGCGATTGTGTGTAAGAGGCATTAGTGTACTTAGGTATTTGCCCATGCGAGAGTTGTGTCTATATGCATGGGGTTGCACAGGTTTCATGTTAATTCTGATGCAGCAGCTGCACGTACATAGCCGCTGCTCCTAATTTGACAGTTATGAGTGTGAGTGCGGGTGATGGTCCCTGAATTCAAACACTGTACATTCGGGGACCCATGTCAACATGGGAGCAGCAGCTGTGTCTGTGCAGACACTGGGTCCCAATTGACATGAATGGGATGGCAAGCACTGGGATGCACGGAATACCTGTGCATCCACAATTCAGACAAACACAGCCCTCGTGTCCTTAAAGGGGTTGTAAAGGAAATAATTTTTTCCCTAAATAGCTTCCTTTACCTTAGTGCAGTCCTCCTTCACTTACCTCATCCTTCGATTTTGCTTTTAAATGTCCTTATTTCTTCTGAGAAATCCTCACTTCCTGTTTTTCTGTCTGTAACTACACACCGTAATGCAAGGCTTTCTCCCTGGTGTGGAGAAAGCCTCTTGAGGGGGGAGGGGGCGAGCAGGCAAGTCAGGACACTCTCTACTTTGCAGATAGAGAAAGGAGCTGACTGTTCATGGGCGTCCTGAAACTCCTGCTCGCCCCCTCCCCCTCAAGAGGCTTTCTCCACACCAGGAAGAAAGCCTTGCATTACGGTGTGTAGTTACAGACAGAAGAACATGAAGTGAGGATTTCTCAGAAGAAATAAAGACATTTAAAAGCAAAATCGAAGGATGAGGTAAGTGAAGAAGGACTGCACTAAGGTAAAGAAAGATATTTAGGGAAAACATGTTTTTCCTTTACAACCCCTTTAAAGCGGAGTTTCACCCTAAAAAACAACTATGTACCATGCCATCCTGCATATTAGCGTCAGCTACAGTATGCCTATATTTTATTTTTTTGCGCTGTACTTACAGATTAAACTATTTGTCTGTTTCAGGCTACCGCGGGGTAATAGGCGTTCCTATCAAGAGGGGAACATGATTGACGGCCGGCTATGGCGCGTCACGCATTCCGAAAATAGCCGGAGTAGACTCGGCTCTTCACGGCGCCTGCTCACAGACTAGGAGCTGACTGCGCAGGTGCCCGTGTAGGACTCGGCTCTTCACGGCGCCTGCGCAGTCAGCTCCTAGTCTGTGCGCAGGCGCCATGAAGAGCCGAGTCCTACTCCGGCTATTTTCGGAACGCGTGACGTGCCATAGCCGGCCGTCAATCATGTTCCCCTCTTGATAGGAACGCCTATTTCCTGCCCGGAGTCTGAAACGAAAAAAACAGATTAAACTGTAAGTACAGCACCGAAAAAAAAAATAAAGGCATACTGTAGCTCACGCTAGTATGCTGAATGTCAGTGGAGACAAAGATTTTTAATTTTTTTAGGGTGAACCCCCTCTTTAAGTATGCCCACATGAATGAGGCCTAATAGTCAAATATGCATGCTTGCAACAGATGATCATGTAATGAAAGCAGTGTAATTGGCTCATACTTAAAGGCAAAAAGAATACTTTTTTTTTTATTTATTTTTCACTGACATAAGCCGCATCCTTACTTAGCCTGCATGTTTTGCTTATGGTGTATATGTTTCTAGACAGGTGGCAACTGTACTATGATTATAAAATAAATACAAATAGTTAAATTATAAAAGGCTTATCAGAAATAAAAACACAAATGCAGAATGATTTTCATAAGTTCTCTGTTTTCAGAAAAAAGAGCATTGCCACCACGTGGGGACAGAACTGGATCTGCTGCTTCAGAGGAAGACTATCAAGTTGCAGAAAAGGTAGGAGAAATAAAGACACATACAGTACATCTCACAAGCATATGGGCTAAGAAAATGTAACACTTTAAGTCCTGCCCATTAATAATTTCTAGTCTGTAAACCATGCCCTGTTTTGCTGATTAAAAGGAAACAATAATGGTTTTGGAAAAATGATGGAGAATCAAAACTTATAGCACATACAAAAATGTCCAAGTCATAAACCACAAACAGCGCTGATGTTGGTATTTCAGTGTGGCTGAAACAAATGTTCAAAATTCAGACCAACTCAACACATTAAAATGGAAAATTGTATCAAATACTTACCGTAATTTTCCTTTCCTGATGCCAAGACATGGCAGCATACCTATGATATAGCCCCACCCCTATATCCGCCCACAGGACACGTGATAACTCTCTATAAAACTCTGACTGAGAGCTAGCTCCCCCATTCTCCGTATAAAGTACAAAATATCAGAGGGAGGGTTCGTATGCTGCCATGTCTTGGCATCAGGAAAGGAAAATTACGGTAAGTATTTGATACAATTTTCCATTTTCCTGACGCCAGACATGGCAGCATACCTATGATACATGAAGAGCTTTCTAGAGGGAGGGTTTAATGCTGTAACTTAAAAAAGACAAAGAAGCTTGGATAAACTTCCTCCCAAACTCTACCGTAGTAAGAGCTGCTAGATCCACCCTGTGGTGTATTAAGAACATATAATGTGATGACCAGCTTGCCTCTTTGCAGACTGTCTACAGAGACAACCCTGCCTGTGCTATCCAAGAAGATGACATCACCCTGGTTGAGCGATGAGCTCTAACCATCTCTGGAGGATCCTTACCGCCTCCACATGCCCAGTGAGTATTTTCACGATTCAGGCCGAGATGGTTCAGGCCGAAGCCACTTACTCTTTAAATCTTAATCATTCTGAATGTAGAAGTAGCCTGAGATGGACATTCCAAAGTCCTCAAAGCCTAACTTGAGCAGATCGGCATCTGATTGCACTGGGAAGTCTGGAAGCACCCATTCACTGAAAAGACAAAACATGGATGTCATGCTTTGGAACAAAAAGACTTCAGCCCAACCCTGTCTCGGAAGAACATGGAATGAGGCTCCGTCGCCCCAAATTTTGGAGTCAACGCACTCTCCCCTGAAATCAAGGCTAATAAAAGGCTGATTTTAAAGGAGATCTCCCATGAAGAGCAGTCTTCTGTCAAGAGTACAATGAGGGTTTGCTAGAAAATTGAGGACTGCTGCCAGGTTCCATTAAAGGAAACCTATTTCTCTTGGGAAGGCATAGTCCAAGTACCTCTCATGAAGTGATCCATCAGCAGGTTTGCTGCCCATTTTTTTTTTTTTTTTTGGGAAAAAGCCAAGATGGCAGAAATTTTCACCTTACGCAAACTGAGCTCCAAATCCAATTCAGATTGTAGAAAAGACAGGATTTGAGATAAATTTGGGTCACAAGAGTCAAACTGATGCCCAGCTGCAAAGCTTGTGGGCCTAATCCATACTCTGGAGTAGATAGCATCGATTGATCCCTTCGAAGAATTCTGCAGAGTTCTAATCCCCTCTGGAAAACTCTTGTAACCTCTGCCTTACAATTTCCAGGCTGCTAAATTTAGATGTGATGGTTGCCGATGTAGAGCATCTCCCTCAGATAAGAGGAGATGAGGAGTCACAGGCAGAATTATCGGTGTGCACACACTGATACCCATTGCCAGAGAGACCCATGGTCTGTGAGGCCAGTAAGGAAAACCTGTGATGACTGTCAGGCTCAACAATTTCTTTAATCCTAAAATTCCTGGAGGGAAGGTATAGGACAGTTGCCCAACCCAAGGCTTGGTAAAGGCATCTGTCCCCTCCACTAATGGAGGAGGGTAGCGTGAGAGGAACCAGTTCCCCTTGTAGCAGGCCGATGAGGCAAAACAGATCCAGTTGAGCGAACCTCCACTCGTGGATGATCCCTTGGAACACTTCAGGGTGAAGGGACCATTCGTTGGGATCCTTGAATTGCCCGGATAGACAATCCGCTTCCAAATTCTGATAGGCTGGAAGATATATGGCCCTCAAATCTGGGAGATATTGCTGGGCCAAAGCCAGGATTGGTTCCACCTCTCCCAGGAGGGACTGGCTGTGCATGTTGCCTTGTCGCTGTATATAGGACTGCTGCCATGTGGTCCAGACAGAGTAGGACTGGCAGACCCTATGTGTGTGACAGTAAAGTATTCAATGTCAATGCTGGTAGGAGTTCCAGAATATGGAAACTAGGCCCTGAGTGGGAAATTCCCACCTGCCCTGAATCCTGAGATGCTCACAGGTGGTGTCCCACCCTGCTGTGCTGGTATCTGTAGCAATAATGATCCATGGCTACAGCCCTAATAGACTAAGCCATTTAGCAGTTTATCTTTTTTTTAATCACCAGAACCCTGGTGCCTCTGGCTAGACAAAATGCTTCCATTGCGTCAGGAAGCCTTGTTGGAAAACTGACTTTCCAGTGAGCCCAGGGGATCCTCGGAATACAAAAGCCATTGTCCCGAGAGGACTCATGCACTGGGATGCTGACAACACTGGTGCAGCCAACGCCTGTTGGAACCTCTCCCTGACTTTAGGGAGTTTGAGGTGGCAAAGAAACTGAGACTGCCTGAGTACTAAACCAGGCCCCTAGGTAGAGCATATTCCGCATAGGCACCAACTAGTTTTGGCAATGCTTGCCCCCCCGACTCAAAACGGTTGGTATGACTGAAGGACCAGGACATGCTGATAGGTATACTGCAGGTCCACTGAAATCCTCCAGTAACCTTGTTGAATGACCTGGATTTATGGTATGGAGAGACTCCATCTTGAGTCTATCCGTATAGATTGATTCAGCCTCTTGAGGTAGTTCTGGAGGCTGCCGATTAAATAACCAATAACGGCCTTGCCATTGGAAATGATTAAGTACAAAATGAATGTGTGAAAAGCGTCTATGTGACCTTGTGTTGGTGTTTTTGGGGTCATCACTTTAGACAATAAAAGGAATATTGAAATTCCTGGATGCGCAGCCATTTCTTCTCTTACATGGCCTGAAACCGCCATTCTTCGGTAGTGGTCTTACCGGAACTGGGTCACTTTGAGCCACTTGGCTCCAACTGCCTCCTGGGCAGGCCTGGCGTTAAAAGGGCTTCTGAGTATCTTGGGGAGCCGCATGGGTCTTCTGACGCCCTTGGATGGGCGAAAGCCTCCAAAATCGCAGTACCTGTTTGGTGTTCCTTTGAATGGTTGCCCCCTCTGGCTCTTCGATCCTGGGGCAGAAGATCTGATCTTCCTCCTATAAGCCTGGAGAAGATAGTTTCCAGTATTTTGACAAAACAGCGCCTTCCCATCAGAAGGCAGCTTACAGCAATTCAGCTTTGAGGATGGGCCAGCCGCCCAGGATTTGCCCCAGTGCACCTTTGGCTGCGACTGAGCCAAGCATGGCTCTGGATAACCATCGAATGATGTCTATAGCTGCCTCACCTGTAGAGTCCGCTGAAAGCCATCTCGTCAAGAGCCTTGATGACTCTTCTCTTTGGCAGCTGGGTTTAATCGCATACTTCATGTTCTGCGCCCACATACTCACATAGCACTTGCTATGGATGTGAAAGCAATGCGTCTCACAAGGATCTTGTGAAAGGAGGAAGGGCCTACCATCGGAAGTGTCACATTCTTGGTCAGTCTGGCGACTGCCGCATCCACCATTGGAGGGTAGATAAAGGAGTCGCATCCTTCCCCATTAGTGGAAACAACTTCTGCAACCTATTGGTTGAGGAGGATTTTCTCTCTCCCTTTCTCATTCCTCTCTGAAAACAGGCTTCCTATTTCTGTCCTAAGAGAAAAAAGGTAGCTTACCTGCTTCTTTAGATTCCTCCTATGGAACCCAAAGGCTTGCTCACACTTGCAGCATGATCTGCCATTGCCCTAAAAGGCAATCTGTGCTTAGGTCACCTTTCAGAGGTATTTGAATTTGTCACTTAGAGTAGACCAATGTATATGCAATGCGATTTTCAAAGAGCGATTTGTACACAATGTTGTAAATCGCATGGGTGCGGCCCATTCACTTGGTTGCCCTATGTGCGCAAACAGAAGCCCCTGCTCCTATTTGAGGGCGACCAACTCTGCACAATGTTTTGAAAGGTGCGTTCTCCAATGTGACTTATCACAGCAGAATCGCATGGCATTTGGGGTGCCCTGAAAGAATAACGGTACCTAATGCATATTGTACAGCGATTGTCACACAATTTTAAATCAGATTGTACAGTGTGTAATAACAGGCTTTCTCCTTCTTTGGAGGAGGTACCGGATCCCCCCATTACAGTGCAGCTTTATTGCCATAACAAATGAGGATATTAGCATAAAACAAAGCCTCAACCTTCAGGATCTTCTGTTGAGGAGGAGGCAATATCATCTCCCTCTGCCGGAAAGGTTGGCTATAATACTGGGTTTGGGGAACTAGCCTGGGCTGGAGTCACCCCCGAAGTGCCTGGTACCCCTCCAGTTAGAGAGGGTTGAAAGGCTTGGTTTAGACCTGGTGTAGTGCCCATACTGTCCATCCACTTCTGTCCCTGGCTGCCCGAGATGACTGGAAAATTCAGCCAGGGGGTTGGAGACTATTTTGCTGAGCAAGGTGACAGGTGACACCTGCTGACTCCCAAACTCCTCTCTGGCAAGCTGCCTGAAGCATTTGCTGCAAAGTAGCATTCCAGGCATAGGGTCATCTCCACATGACCAACATTCGCCTTTCGGGCGCTGAGCCCTCAGAGGAGAAGCTGTGTGCGTTCTCTTAAGCGTACATTTGCACCCTTTGTACTGGGGTCTGCCAGGACTGGAGGAGGCATCTTCCGCCCTGAAAATCCTGATGATCCAGAGAGGGCCTCTGGACCTCCTTGAGCGGGCGTGAGCGGCCGGGGTTGCAACAGATAAGAAGGCACGCTCATCAGGGCTCAATGCACTCTTTTCTCCCGCGTCTTCTTACTTACCAAAAGTTGGCCCTCTACCCGATAGTGGGGGTGGTCTTTGTTATGTGGCAGTAGGCTCATGCTGATGGGAGTTACTGAAAGGTGCATGGGGGACTGCATGTCCACAGAAATAAGGGAAGTGAAAGAGAAAAATATACATATATCTCAGCATTTTTTTTTTTTTTTTTTTACAAATAGTAAAAATAATCTGGCAGAACCCCCATCCCCCTAGTAAAAATTGCTCCTTACTCCTCTCTCCCCCATATATCCCCATTACTAGGATAGATAAGACTTACCTCAGAAGGAGATGTTTAAAAGCAAAGGCATTCATTAGCTGCTCCCTGCAATTGGATCACCTGAGACTCAGTCCTCTCTCACCTCTACTCTGATACAATTAGGAAGGCCAACACCCATCCACACAAAAGGACACCTTAAGCTGGCTACACACCATACAATCTTCTGCAGATTTTACCCTTCAGATTTATCAAAACCACACAACATGAGGCCAAACCCTAAAGCCTTAACCTGTATGCAATCAGGCAGGCACCATATGGTCCTGGCAACTCTAAAGGAAATCAGACAACAAAAGTTGCAGTGTGTATGGGGCCTTTAAAGACATGAGAACAAGAAAGAAACTGACAGACCTGGAAAAGGGCTTCCATAGGAAAGAAGTCATCATGCAGTCCCAGCTTGCTCAAATCAGACTCCATCGCCGGCAATGCCAAAGGAGGACTGTTGTCTCTGATTAGAGAAGACCTCAACCCCAGAAGACCACCAGAAGGGGTTCCCCACCTTGTTGGTGCATTTAGCGTGCCTAAGATGTGGGACCTCGAACTGGGAGAGGCTGAACCCAGCCGGAACTTCGACAATAGTCGGCAGGTAAGGGCGTATCCTGAATGAAACTGTCTGTAGGCTGATATTTTTAAGGACAAAAAGGAGAATGGGGGAGCTAGCTCTCAGTCAGAGTTTTATAGAGAGTTATCACGTGTCCTGTGGCCGGATATAGGGGCGGGGCTATATCATAGGTATGCTGCCATGTCTGGCGTCAGGAAAACAAGTTGCTGAAGTGCAGAGCAGTAGGAAGAAAAGAGTCCATAGGTGATTGTATTGGAAATCAGATAGCGAGAACCTTCCACCATCAAGATCCAGGTTCACCACGTGGGACAAACATTCCCCCTCTGGGGTGCACACTCACCGGAAGATCTTAAAATCAGGCGATGTAAGATTTCCCAAAGGCTGGTACACTCGTCACAACATAGGGACAGAACGATCAGCTGGAGACTTCCTGTCCTCCATCCATGATCCCAAACCGTTTTAATTTGTGGACATCTTTTGTCATAAAAAGCACCCTTTATCCTTCTGGCTCTCTCATACATATTGCACTTAATTGTGCAGATTGTGATTTAATCATTATTGTAGTCTGTTTCCAATTAGGCGCTGGGAGGTGTACTATAGGCCTTTCAGTTACACCTTTGTTCTAATAATGGTTTTGGACCATCTTTTTTTTTTTCATTAGTTACTTTTGTTTTTTAAGGCTCGCTTCACACGTGCGATTCCATGCGTCCCTGTTCACTGTTTCAGGTGCGAATCAGCTCCGAATTTGTGCCTGAATTCGCACCTAAATCTGCACTAGAAGACGCACAGGATCTTTTTTTATTGCGGACCATGGCCACCCCAGAGATGTATAAACCGGCTACATTGAGAGATGGTCACATTCTCCTGTCATGCAAATTGGAAACTCACATCCAATTTGCATATGTGTTAAGGGACCCTAAATGTTTTTAAAAACTGTGATCTTACTATTTGATAGATAGATACAGTAGACAGACAGACAGACAGACATGAAAAATTGAAATTTTACACATTTTGTCATTTTAAAACCAAAAACATAAATATATTTTATTGGGATTTTATGTGATAGACCAACACAAAGTGACACATAATTGTGAAGTGGAAGGAAAATGATAAATGTTTTACACTTTTTTTTACAAATAAATATGTGAAAAGTGTGGGGTGCATTTGTATTCAGCCCCCCTGAGTCAATACTTTGTAGAACCACCTTTCACTGCAATTACAGCTGCAAGTGTTTTTGGGGATGTCTCTACCAGCTTTGCACATCTAAAAAGTGATCATTTTGCCCATTCTTCTTTGCAAAATAGCTCAAGCTCTCAGATTGAATGGAGAGCGTCTGTGAACAGCAATTTTCAAATCTTGCAACAGATTCCCAACTGGATTTAGGTATGGACTTTGACTGGGCCATTCTATAAAATGAATATGTTTTGATCTAAACCAGTCCCTATTGTAGCTCTGGCTGTTTATTTATGGTCTTTTTCCTGCTGGAAGGTGAACCTCCATCCCAGTCTCAAGTTTTGCCCTGTATTTGGCTTCATCTTTCCATCAACTTTGAGCAGCTTCCCTGCCCCTGCTGAAGAAAAGCATCCCCACAACATGATGCTGCCACCACCATGTTTCACGGTGGGGATGTTGTGTTTAGGGTGATGTGCAGTGTTAGTTTTTACGCCACAGATACTGCTTTGCTTTTAGACCAAAAAGTTAAATGTTGGTCTCATCTGACCAAAGCACCTTCTTCCACATTTTTTCCTAAACTGCAAATGGGACTTCTTATGGCTTTCTTTTAACAATGACTTTCTTCTTGCCACTCTTCCATAAAGGCCAGATTTGTGCACGACTAATAGTTGTCCTGTGGACGGATTCTCCCACCTGAGCTCTGCAACTCCTGAAGAGTTATCATTGGCCTCTTGGCTGCTTCTCTGGTTAATGCTCTCCTTGACTGGCCTGTCACTTTCGGTGGGCGGCCATGTCTTGGTAGGTTTGCAGTTGTTAGTAAAAAAGGGGTGATACTGCGCTGTCTAGGCAAGATACAAAAAAGGATTAAATTGCAAGCGGCTTTAAATGGTGAGATACTCACAGCAAAAACAGTAATATTACAAAAACAAGCTGCGCAATATGAGAAGCTCTAAAATGATAAAGAGCAATACCAAACAGTGAAAGCATATATATATATATAGTCCATCAAGCAGTTAATACAAGTGGAAAAACATCTGATGGTATAAATCGGCAGTGAAATTCCGTATGTTCAAGCAGATGGTGACATCACAAACAGGAACCTCAGAAAAGTGATACAGATAGAAAAACACCTTCACCGATGGAAAACACTGTCCCTTACCAGAGGGGAAGATCCCAACTAGAGACCTTCTGATCGCAGATGGCTTTCTCCCCAGCCAGGGGGTTCAATAGCACGAAATCCAATGGTCAACAACTCCCCAGGACGAAGTCTGTTTAGACGAAACGGCGTAGGGAGACGGCGTGCTGACGTCTATAACCGCAAATCGTGTCCAGGAGATATTCGAGTTGTGCTAGCCGGCCGGCTACATTTACATGCATATTTTACCTACATTTTTGTAAGTGCAATTTTAATTTAATTTTAATAAATGGTAAATGGTTTTACACTATATACCTTTTTTCTTATAATTTGTCATCAATCAACATTGATCACTTGCTCATTACGGGAGGAGTTGTTGACCATTGGATTTCGTGCTATTGAACCCCCTGGCTGGGGAGAAAGGTTTGCAGTTGTGCCATACTCTTTCCATTTTCGAATGATGGATTGAACATTGCTCCGTCATATATTGAAAGCTTGGGATTTATTTTTTTAACTTAACCCTAATCTATCTGGTATTTTCCTTGGCCTTCATAATGCTGTTTGTTCACTAAGTTTCTCTAACAAACCTACGAGGGCTTCACAGAACAGATGTATTTAGACTGAGATTAAATTACACATAGGTGGACCCTCTTTACGAATCAGGTAACTTCTGAAGGCAATTGGTTCCACTAGATTTTAGTTAAGGGAATCGGACTAAAAAGGGGGTTAATTCAAATTGAATGCCACACTTTTCAGATATTTATTGGTAAAAAAAGTCTCCAACTGTGGCCTATTGCTTGCTTTTATCTGGCCATTGGGAGACTATTTCATCCACTGACATTGGGGTATAATTCCACCCACTGACACCAACAATGGGACACAATTCCTTTTAATTATACCAATTATAGGGCAAAATTGCTCCCAATGACACCAACGATGGAGCACAATTCCACCGAACAACATCAACAATGGGGCTCTATACCTCCCAATGGCAACAAAGATGGGGGGCAATTCCTCACAATGACACCAACAATGGGGCATAGTTTCTCTCTTTGAAAACAACAATGGGGCCAAATGACATCAGTCATGGGGCACATTTCCCCATAAATTATACCAGCAATGGGGCACTATTACTCCCAATGACACCAATGATGGGGAACAATTCCTCCCAATGACACCAATGATGGGGCAGAATTTTGCTCAATGACACCAACAATGGGGCCCAATGACACCAATGATGATGCACAATTATTCATATTGAAAAAAACAACACAGCGAGTGAGTGAGTGAAAAATGTATATAGCGCAGCATTATTTTTTTTCCAAGTAATGTCAGGACCTTTTCACTATTCGGCCCTCGTAAAGTCTGAAGGACAGTAAACTGGCCCTTTGTTTAGAAAGTTTGGAGACCAATGGTCTATCACATAAAATTCCAATAAAATACATTTACGTCTTTGGTTGTAACATGACAAGATGTTGGAAATTTCAAGGGTTATGAATACTTTTTCAAGGCACTGTAGATAGATAGATAGACAGACTAATATTTAACTAATGCCAAAGAATTCCTAAAGCACTATGGGTTAGCTGAAATGTCTGCATGCCTCAAGAGCAGGCTTTGTTTAATTGAAACCTTGGACTGAGCCATCGGATTAGGGATGAATTCATAGCCAGTGGCGTAACTAGAACCTTCAGGGCCCCGATGCAAGAAACAATGAGGGGCCCCCTGACCCCCCAGACAGGGCTCTTTTCTCCAAGCTCGGTGGTGGAACAACAGGACCCGGTTGCAAGTGGGTGGCTGCATATACAAGGAACCGATTTCTCCATTCCCCCTGCTTCTCCCCCTTTCCCTCCCGCAGACATTCAGCTGCTGCAGGAGAAAAATGGAGAGATTGGCTCCTCTATGCCAGTGTTTCTCAATATTTTTCAAGCCAGGGCACCCTGGGGTGCCAAGGTTCGTCATCACTGCCCTAGGTGAATGGGGTTGCACTGAAACCACCCTGCAACTGTGTGCATTGCATGCAGTTGCAGCATAGCGATGATGCATTTAAGGGGTTAAAACAGGCGGTCAGGAGGCATATTGCCTCTTTACCGGCTGTCAAATGTCTGTGAAAAGCGATCTGAGCATGGATCGCTTTTCAGTGGAACAGCATTTTTTTGCTGGTACTGTGAACAAGCAAAAACTATTTTTTAAATAGGTTCTGATTGTACACATATAGGGGGTCATGTAAACACACATACACACACACATATATACATATATACATATATATAAATGCACATATGCACACACATATATACCAGTGGTGGCTGGTGCTCAATTTTTTTTAGGAAGGTGCAAGAAAAATTCTGAATGTGAAACTGAAAAACAATTGCAGTCTCTTGTGCCCATCAAAAGCAGCCACTGTGCCCTCAAACGCAGCCACGGTGTCCATCAAATGCAGCCACTGTGCCATCAACCGCAGCCACTGTGCCCTCAAACGTAGCCACTGTGCCCTCAAACGTAGCTACTGTGCCATCAAACGCAGCCACTGTGCCCATCAAACGCAGCCACTGTGCCCATCAAACACAGCCACTGTGCCCATCAAACGCAGCCACTCTGCCCATCAAATGCAGCCGCTGTGCCATCAAATGCAGCCGCTGTGCCATTAAATGCAGCCGCTGTGCCATCAAATGCACCCGCTGTGCCATCAAATGCAGCCGCTGTGCCATTAAATGCAGCCGCTGTGCCATTAAATGCAGCCGCTGTGCCATCAAATGCACCCGCTGTGCCATCAACCGCAGCCACTGTGCCATTAACCGCAGCCACTGTGCCCATTAACCGCAGCCACTGTGCCCATCAAATGCAGCCACTGTGCCCATCAAATGCAGCCACTGTGCCCATCAAACGCAGCCACTGTGGCCATCAAACGCAGCAACTGTGCCCATCAAACGCAGCCACTTTGCCCATCAAAAGCAGCCTCTGTGCCATCAAATGTGAATTCTAAATATAATTGCTGCAGCTGCAGACTGTGTACAATATTGTCTGTCTACAGCTCGAATCAGGAAGTAATTATCGCAGGACACAACATCTGACTGACACACTATGTTAACCGGTCTCAGACCATACCAATTAGATGCCACACTGACACTTTTACACATCAGACTTTCTGAGACTGTACCTTCTTCTCAGCTCCAGCCTGAGCCTCCACTAAACAGGGCAGACCGTGTGGGAAAGCCAGCCAAGGCACTGCGCGGGATCCTCTGCTCCATTGTGGGTGGGACTGGACTGGAGGAGGGAACAACGTCATGATGATGTGGGCGGCACTCCGCGCTCGCGCTTAGCACCTTATTGTCATGGCACCTGTCCTGGCCACACAGTGCCAGCCAGGAAACAGCCTAAATGTAATCGTGGTGGACATTGGCGGGAAGCGGTGTCACCTCCTAGCCAATTGGCAGACACAGGCAGCGCTGGCTGGTCAGACCATGATGCCTGCACTGTCAGCAACAATGCTCAGAATCAGGACACACAGAGACGGCACTATGCCGCCGAGCCCCGCGGACTGACATGCCACGCTCGCATATTGATCCATCCAGGTCGGCCTGCATCCTCCCAGCCAGCAGTGTGCCCTAGCCGGCCGCGTAGCGGGAGCGCTGGACCTGCGAGTTCTGTACTACTCCACAGGGCCCCCTGCAGCAAGGGGCCCGGTCGCCATGGCGGCCTCAGTGACCCCTATAATTCCGCCACTGTTCATAGCCATAATTTATGTAAATCTATGTGTAAATTGCAGCTTTCACTGTTGATTGCAACAGATTTGTAACAGCCCTTACTTTTTCTTTCTCGTACATCACGGGACACAGAGCAGCATATTCATTACTATATGGGTTATATGGAGTACCTTCAGGTGTGGACACTGGCAATCTCAAACAGGAAGTCCCCTCCCTATATAACCCCCTCCCATAGAGGAAGTACCTCAGTTTTTTCGCCAGTGTCTTAGGTGTTGGTCACGGAATAGCTTTGCCTCCACATCCTTGGGATTAAGGTGGGCTAACCGGATCTGTCCAAGGAGCCTCAGTGACAAAGTGGACAGTACCCGGGCCCCAAACCGTGGGGTTTTGCCTATAATGCTCCTCTCTAGAGGGCTGGACCCTGGGCCCAGGACTTGGAGTTTTCTAAACCAAAAGATCATGTTTGCCAGGGTGCTGTATAGGTCCAGGACAGCGGTTCCTTCCAGGACCCCAGTGCCTGAAGGTCTACTACGCTACCCACGGAGATGGGAGAAGATTGGACCGTTTTGCAAATGTCCTGCGGCATGGAGCAGGTAAGAGGGGAGCCTGCGGGACTTGGTTCGACAGCAGGCTCTCCAGGGGAGATCTTAAGGGGGGTAGCCTGAGTATGCTCTGCATTGGCACCATGGTCACTATGTCTGATGGACAGGATGCCCTGAAATGTCCCCCCCCCATCACTTGATCCCCCTACCTATCTATGTATGTTTGCTAGCTACCTGCTGCTCGCTGGTTGAAGATCTTTTAAAAAAAAAAACAAAAAAAAAAAAACAGATCTGTCTCTAGGCTAAAGGGACTCCTTAGGGGCCTGTTTTTAGCCTTACCTAGCCGGGATTCAAATCTGCCGCCTGATGCGTCCTCCAGCCTGCATTCCTGGGCTCCAGAGTGCGTCTCCTCCTGGGCTCTCCTCCCCCGACAGACGCTCGCGCGTGCACGCGCGCATGCATATAGAAAAATGTTCACGCCGTTCGGGGGGGGGGGGGGGGCGGGGAGCGGGGAGCGTGACTGCAGTGTAGAGTGGGCGTGCCTTCAATTGCTGTTATACACAGCAGGCGCGTTCTTAGCTCAGTTCAAAGCTGAGCTGGAAGAGAGAGGACGTAGAGCTGGCAGCACAGTGACTCCCGGTGGCGAGAAGGGGTACTACATCCTGGAGTCAGCTCCAATACTTTTTGTTAAGCCAAAAATCCCCTTGGCAACAGGTTGAATGCTGGCAAACATGTTGGGGGTGGGGCTGTATGTTGTGAAAAACAATAATATTATAAAGGAAAACATACTGAGCCCCACCGTTTTTGGGCATTAGTGATCCTATTGTCCCCTAAACCTTATTTTTTTGTACTCCTGGCTATAACAGTCTGTTGTTGTAGGCGGAGTCCCTCGGTTTTGTATTATGGCTTCCAAGGGTTCAGGATCAAAACACAAAAAAAAAAAAAGAAAAGGCAAAGACAAAGGAGTTCCTCCTCTGGTTCTGATGATATGCCAATACTTTCCCCACAGGTTATTCCTATAGGGGTCACCTTGGATAAGCCATTAAGGGGGTCTGGTGCTGAGGCTGGCCCAGGTCGGCCCAACCCTGTGTTATCACAGAGGAGATGCTAGCCGTCACCCTAGGGGGGTTAGAGAAAAAAGTTAACAGCTATGATCGCTGGCTCTATTTCTGGCAAGAAGCGGACTAGATCCCCATCGCCAAAAGGTGTATCCTCGGATGCTGAGATTCTCTCTCCGGAGGAATTAGAATTTCAGGAGGATCGGTTGGACCAGAACCTAGAGGAAGGATCTACCACTAAGGAATCGTTTTCAGCCTCCCAAACGGAGAGTCTGTGGGTCCAGTCTTTGACAGACATGGTCCGCTCGGCATTTAATTTGCCATTTCCAGAGCCTCAGGTTCCTGCGGTATCCTCTTTGGGTTATTTTAAAGCGCCTTTAAGCAACGCAGCTTTTCCGGTCCATCCTCTGTTAGAGGAATTGGTTTTTCCAGGATTGGGACGACCGGACAGAACTTTTTCTGCCGCCTAAAGCTGACGATAGGGTAGTCTTTATGCACGTCTGCCAGGAAATATTTGTGCTTTCAGGCACTCTTTCCCCTGACCAATTGCTCTTTAAAAGGGGCCCGGATGGCTCAGTCGGTAGAGCATCGGACTTTTGGTCTGAGGGTCCAGGGTTCAAGTCCCGGTTCGGGCGCTGCTTTTCAACTACCCGTGAGGTCCTTGAGGCCACATCACCCTGAAAGCGCCCGATCTCGTCTGATCTCGGAGGCTAAGCAGGGTCAGGCCTGGTTAGTGCCTGGATGGGAGACCACCTGGAAGGTTTTCTGTTATTTACCCTATGGAAAAGACATTTTTCTAAGAAAGGGGCGCTCCCAACTGTGGACGCAGCCATCTCATGGGTGAATAAATCATTAACTGGCCTGAGGGGAAACATACAAATGTTTAAGGTCCCGGTCGATAAACGTTTAGAGACACTTTTTCTAGCATCCTTGGCTACGGCCGGAGCAGTGGTACAGCCAGCAGGGGCTGCAATTGGAGTTTTGTCAGGCGTTAAAGAACCAGACAAAACAGATGCTTAAAGACATCCCTGCCTAATAGGCAGAGGAGTTATTGGATATTCCCAGAGCTCTGTGCTTTGCGGTAGAGGTTATAAAAGACTCCATCCAGCAGGCATCTCGTTTGTCACTATTTTTAGTGCATATGAGAAGGCTCTTATGGTTGAAGAACTGGGCGGCCGAGCCCCATGTAAAAGACTACTGGCAGGTTTGCCCTTTCTATGGAAAGATCTGGATAAATACATTCAGACTGTTTCAAGTGGCGAAAAGTACCCTTTTACCAGTCAAAAGAAGTTCCGGGGTCCTGCGTTTAAAAGGCAGCTCCCCCCTGTTCCGGGGCCCTCAAATTCCAGGCAGTATCGGACCTCCTGCGCGATCAAACTTTTAACAATGGATCGCAAGGACAGGCCTCTGGGGGCAAGGGGCCATGGTATCGATCCCCGACAGAGGGGGTCCGATCATCTGTGGCCACAGGCTACAGATTAGAATTTCTAAAATTTCCTCCACAAGGAAGGCCTCAATGCGGGCGGCATTGGATCATCTGCTTTACCAGGGCATAATGGTAGAGGTACCAGCCCAAGAACAGGGGCTAGGTTTCTATTCCAATCTGTTTGTCATACCAAGGCCCATCGGCGATGTCAGACCAATTTTGGACCTAAAAGGTTTAAATGCTTACCTAAGGGTTCGCTCTTTCCGGATGGAATCCGTTTGGTCAGCAGCCGCCACACTCCAGAAGGATCTGGCTTCTATAGACATAAAGGATGGTTACCTTCATGTACCAATCTTTCAGCCACATCAAATATTTTTTTTTACGCTTCGCAGTGATACAGCGTCACTTCCAATTCGTGGCGCCCCCCTTCGGGCTGGCTACGGCCCCCGGGTATTCACGAAGGTCCTAGCTCCAATTCGATTCAGTCTAAAGGATCCAAGGGGTCTCGGTCCTAGCATACCTGGACGACCTCTTAATCATAGATCACTCGCTTCCTTGGTGGAATGCGCAGTAGCCCTCATGGTTCAGTACCTCGAGAGGTTCGGCTGGGTCCTAAACCGGGGAAAAAATCAGCATTTCAACCTACAAAGCAGTTGGAATATCTCGGCATGAGATTAGACACAGAACAGAAGATGGGTGTTCCTGCCCCTGGTAAAGGTCGAGGCTATCAAAAGATTGATTCAGTTGGTTCTAAGCAAAAGAGAACCAACTATTCGCCTATGTATGCGATTACTAGGCAAACTAATGGCCATGTTCGAGGCGATACCGCACGCTTCCACACTCGTGTCCTACAGACAGCAATTCTAGCAGCTTGGAGCAAGGGAGCAAAGGCCTTGGAGTTTCCTTTGACGCCGTCATTAAAGGTCAGGCAGAGTCTATGCTGGTGGTTAAACCCTCAGAACCTTCTGAAGGGGAGTCTTTCTGCCCAGTGGTCTGGAAGGCTGGAGAGCGGTCTTGAACGGGTTCACTCGCCAAGGAACTTGGGCAGAGGCGGAGAGGCAGCTGCCCATCAATGTCTGGGAGATCAGAGCGGCTCGGCTAGCCCTCCTGGCATAGACATCCAGATTACAGGGGTCCTCGGTGAGAAGTCATTCAGACAATGCCACAGCGGTGGCATATATGTGAACCACCAAGGGGGAACCAAGAGTCAAGCCACTCAGAGTGAGAGGAGCTTGGTTTTTCGGTGGGCAGAGGTTTATGTACCCTGCATATCGGCGACATTCATTCCCGGGGTGGACAACCTGCAGGCGTACTTCCTAAGTCGCCAAACCCTGTCGCCGGGGGAGTGGTCTCTGCATCCACAAGTTTTTCAGACAATCTGCCAGAAGTGGGGAGTGCCAGACGTGGATGTCATGGCATCAGGATTCAACAAGAAGCTAGACAGGTTCATGTCTCGAACGAGGGACCCTATGGCCTGCGGAACCGATGTGTTGGTTTGCCTGTGGCATCAATCATAACTTCTATATGCATTTCCCCCGCTGCAGTTACTACCCCGCCTGTGGCGCAGGATCATAGCACAGGCCGGTTATCCTGGTAGCCCCAGCTTGGTACCGGAGGGCAGGGTACTCACTAGTCCTGAAATTGGCAGCGGGAGGCCCTTGGACTCTTCCTCTATGGCCAGACCTACTCTCACAAGGCCCGATCCTCCACCCTGCATTACGGAGTCTAAATTTGACGGCCTGGCGGCTGAATCCCTGATTCTCAGGGGTAGAGGTCTGTCTAGGCAGGTAATCCCTACCCTCATTAAGGCTAGAAAGCCGGCCTCCAGGGTAATTTTGTTACAGGGTTTGGAGGGCCTACGTAGGCTGGTGTGAGGCTAAGAGATGGGTTTCCCGCAAGTATACCGTTGATAGAGTATTAAGTTTTATCCAGCTAGGAGTGGATAAAGGCCTGGCATTAAGCACGATCTAGGGACAGATTTCAGCCTTATCAGTGTGGTTTCAGAGGCCGCTGGCCGCCCACTCGCTGGTTAAGATCTTCGTACAGGGAGTCTTACGTGTTAATCCTCCGATCAAATCACCACTTTGTCCATGGGACTTAAATCTTGTTCTGTCAACTCTACAGAAACAACCCTTTGAGCCGTTGGCTGAGGTACCTTTGGTTTTACTGACTAGAAAGTCGGTATTTCTGATCACCATAGTTTCGGCCAGGAGAGTATCGGAATTGGCAGCCTTATCTTGTAAGGAACCATATCTCATTTTACATAAGGATAGGGCGGGTTTCCGTCCTCATCCTTCCTTTCTACCAAAGGTTATAGCCAGTTTCCACTTGAACTAGGATGTGGTACTTCCATCCTTCTTTCCAAAACCCACCTCTAGAAAGGAGGGGTTGCTGCATACGTTGGATATTGTCAGGGCCATAAAGGCCTATCTTAAAGCTACAGAGAAGGTTCGGAAAACAGATGTGGTGTTCGTTTTACCGGAAGGGCCCAAGATGGGTCAGGCAGCTGCTTGATCCACCATCGCAAGATGGATTAAACAATTAATCGTTCAGGCCTGCGGTTTGAAGAGGTTGCCTCCTCCTTTGTCGGTAAAGGCCCATTCTACCAGGGCCATGGGCACCTCCGGGGCAGCACATCATCAGATCTCTATGGCTCGAATATGCAAGGCAGCAACGTGGTCATCAGTCCACATGTTTACAAATTTTTTATCAATTGGACGTAAGAAGGAATGCGGATACAGCCTTTGGACAGGCAGTACAGGCCGCAATTCAAGCTCCTCAGGATCTGAGGGGGCTCCCTTGATTTAGATTTGAGATTTACATTTCTTGTCTAAGTTGGATTTACTAGTATTTGAGTATACCTCTAAATTAAATCCTTTTTTGGAAGATGTCTCCCTCCCCTCATTAAAGCATTGCTTTCGGACATCCCATATAGTAATGAATATGCTGCTCTGTGTCCCGTGATGTACGAGAAAGAAAAAGAGATTTTTTAATACAGCTTACCTGTAAAATCTTTTTCTTGGAGTACATCACGGGACACAGAGCTCCCACCCCTCTTTTGGGGAACATTTTTGGGAGGCATACTGCTTGCTACAAAACTGAGGTACTTCCTCTATGGGAGGGGGTTATATAGGGAGGGGACTTCCTGTTTGAGATTGCCAGTGTCCACACCTGAAGGTACTCCATATAACCCATATAGTAATGAATATGCTGCTCTGTGTCCCGTGATGTACTCCAAGAAAAAGATTTTACAGGTAAGCTGTATTAAAAAATCTCTTTTTTTTTAACACTCTGTAAAACATGTAAAAATTAGCTGAGCTAGGGGGATAAACTTACAGTACATTAGAAAGTAAAAGCATATGTCTTGAATGCCAGAAAAGAGGTCTTCCTCCAATAAAAAAAACTGTCCGACAGCTGGCTGCGAATGTGTGGTAGCGTGCGTGTGGCTCACCCCTATGCATTTCGTCATACGTGACGTGATCAGGGGTACCCACACACGACAAACCACACTCTTATATATGAAAACCAGCCAAGGAGAATCATCATGATTGGTTAGAAATTGCTAATGGGAAGGATTAAAACGCTAAATGCTAATGTCAAATGTATGCCAGTCAGAATATTTAGAGGCATGTCTAAGGTCAATGTAGAGCCTTGTGAGCAGAATGAGACAGGGGTGTGACATTTGTGGTGATACTACATATGTAGAAATTATTTTTTGTTTGTACCTTTACTTGGGCCAAGAAAAGATAGTGCACAATTTTATCCTACCTAAAACGCACTGCCACTAAATAAAAAATGTTTTCTTTTAATCCTACATAAGACATACTGACATACAGAACTGTTTGTTTACTAGACGACGTTCCAAGGACAATTGCTGGTGCACATTTTTTGCAGTGCCACAGAAGAGGGCCCACCTCAGTGCGACACCAGTGAGAACAGGTTAAAAATGTGGCAATAGGTAGTGGACAAAAAATCCACTGTGTCACTTGCTGGTCACAAGTGGTAACTATGAAAAATTAATAAGGGAACGTTACATTTCATTGGTAATAATAAACATATTAAACGAGGAAAGAAATTCATTATATACAAAATCACCATCAATGGCAAAATCCTAATTTATGTTACCAGCTGCTTACATTGTACCTTAAAGAGATCCTTCAAAGTGTAACAGGTGCTTTTTTATTCCAGTTTAAGTCAGAAAACTGGGACTATCTTTTAAAAATGGTGGAGTTAAAGCCGGGATATGAGGAGAGCTCTCACAATTACTTCCATGTCAGTTCAAGAAAAAGATGGACACATGTTCGCCTCAATATATACCCAGGTAACTAGAAACACACAGAGCTGAGAGGTATTGTTAGAGGTAGCCACTTCATACACATATACTGACATTTTGACTTAGGGTCCTTTCACACGTACGGACCGTTCGTCCGTTTTTTACAAGTCCGTTTACGGACTTGTAATGCATCCCTATGGGATCGCGTCTGTTAGCGGATGATGCATCCGCTAACGTCCGCAAAGATCCGCGTCCGCAAAGATCCGCTTTTTCGGACGGAAGAAAACCCTATTTTTCTTCCATCTGGTGGATCGGATCGGATGAATACGGACAGACGGTCCGTATTCATCCTATTCCCCATAGGGGACAGCGGAGGAAAGACAGGGCGGTCTCTGCACAGTGTGCGGGGACCGCCCTGTCCGCCGACAGCTCAGCGGGGATTTACGGAAGATCCCCGCTGAGCCGACGGACACACACGGAGCAGATGAAAAACGGTCCGCTCCGTGTGAAAGGACCCTTACTATGTACCAAGGGTTAAAGTGCTATGCCCCAGGGTTCTGTACTGGGACTAATGCTGTTATTTATCAATGATTTTGAGGTTGGGATTAAAGCTAGCCAGAAAAGAGCTCTTGTTTGAGGATTCTAGGTCTTCTACTAGCAGAAGAAAAATTCATTTGATACCTTGCTGAACATCATTCAAAAATACTTTAAAATGTTATTTGCTTTTAACATTTTCTTTTTGAACGAATGGACTTTCCCAAATGAAAATCACATTCCCTGTTATGCCGTGTACACACGATCGGACATTTCGACAACAAAACCGTGGATTTTTTTCTGACAGATGTTGGCTCAAACTTGTCTTGCATACACACGGTGGCACAAATGTTGTCGGAAATTCCCATCACCAAGAACACGGTCACGTACAAAACGTACGACGGCACTATAAAAGGGAAGTTCAATACCAAGTGTTCCACCCTTTGGGCTCCTTCTGCTAATCTAGTGTTAGTAGAAGTTTGGTGAGAGACGATTCGCGCTTTTCAGCCTTGTGCTTTTCAGTCCGTTACTGCGTCACCAATGTGCTATCTCCATTATGAATGCTAGTTTTACCAGACCGAGCACTTCCGTTTTGTACTTGATTCAGAGCATGCGTGGAATTTTGTGCATCGGAATTGTCTACACACGAAATTCCGACAGCAAATGTCCGCTGGAGCCTACACACAGTTGGAATTTTCGACAACAAGCTCTCATCGAACATTTGTTGTAGGAAATTCTGAGCGTGTGTACGCGGCATTAGAAATTAGTTCATTTGAGAAAAAATTTCCATGCCGCTCCTTTGAAATTTCTCATCACTGCAGCCAAAAATGAACATCGATTTAATCCCACTAAGGATTAGAAAAACCTATGAATGTTCTTCTACTAGTGTATGGCGATCTTTATAATTCAGTTTTAGTGTTTGCTGACATTACCAAAACTAGGGATGGATAAAAATTCAGCACAAGATGTATCATCATTACAGGAAAATCTAGAAAAATTAGAGGAATAGGCAGCTGCATAATAGATGAGGTTTAGTAGTGAAATATGTAAAGTTATGAACTTGGGTGCTAAAACGTGCACGCAAAAGAGGCTTCCATGTTTGAATATTTGATGGTGTTTGTGAGTCCTTGTAGATTATGCAACAGCATGCAATGCTAATCTATGGCTAAAAAAAACCTTCAGAATACTCTCATGCATTAAAAAATGCATTAATTCAAGAGATAAATCAATAAATCTACCCCCTTACAAAACACTGGTTTGGGTTCATCTTGAGGATGCAGTTCAGTTTTAGTCACCAATCCACAGAAATGATGTCCTCGCTATAGAAAGAGTTCAGAGAAGGATAACAAAATAAACAATTATGAGGAACAATTAGTTCACTCCGGAGAAAAGGCACGTATGATCACAATGTATGAACATATCAAAGGTGATGATATAAACTGTAATAACCTGTTTACTCTAAGGTCTTCTATTGAAATACAATCTATGAATAGAGGGGGCAGACCTTTCAATCATCCACCCATCCTCCTCTCATAGATCACAATTTATTCATAGAAGCTATAGTACGACTTATGTAAATGGAGGTAGGGGCAGAATTGGATGCTCTCGAGGAGTATTTGTGAGCGCTCCTTAGTTCTATTAACTGCCAGGTGCTTATGGTGGTTTGGGGGGGGGGGGGGGTGGATATCAGATGAGAAAGATGACTTCTGAAGATGGAAGCACAAAAGGACACATCACACTAAAGGTAAGTCACACCCCTTGTACTATTTTTTTTTAGAGGGTTTGTTTGGTAAACTTTGGCTTTAAATTCAAAAGGAGTTTGCTTCAGGGATTCATCTAATTGCCAGTATGTGGCCAGAAAAATTCGTTTTTTAATGGCCGATTTGTCAGAAAATGCCTGGTGTTAGCACTTCAATCATCACAACACCATGCTTAATATGGTGTCAGGATAATTGAAGCACATTATTTTTATTATTATATTGTAATATAAAATTAAACTCACCAGAATGCAGAATCTGCAACCAGATGCAGCTTGTCATTTGCCACCAGATGCAGCTTGTCATGGTGCCTGTCACCAGATGCAGATTGCCATAGCCACATGCCACCAGATGCACATTTTCACATGCCACCAGATGCAGATTTCCACCAGATGTAGATTGCCACAGTCACGTGCCACATGCCACCAGATGCAGATTGCCACAGTTACTTGCCACATGCCATCAGATGCAGATCGCCACAGTTACTTTCCACATGCCACCAGATGTAGATTGTCACAGTCACTTGCCACATGCCACCAGATGCAGATTGCCACATGCCACTGTCTCCTGCCTCCTAGATGCATTGTCACTAAGCACAGTGAGTTCCACGTGAGAGAACAGTGGTGATGCGGGGAGGGCAGTGGGAGATGATGTCATCTCTCTGTTTGCCTGCTTCACCCCTAACAGTGTAGCGGCAGGGCTGTGTGGGTGGAAGTGCAGTGAGGCAGTGTGGGTGGAAGCGCGGCAATGGCAGCAATCTCTCTGCTCGCCGCCACACCTCAGCGCAGATTTTGCGGCAAACAGGCTGCGACCCCTGCTCTATGGGATAGCTACAGAAAGCGGGTCCATATGTGCCAGCCTGGAGGATGGATGTGACATCAGAGGAAGGAATGCTCTGAAACACAGCCTGGGAGGAAGACATTGAAGAGTGAACTTTCTGGAAGAAGGCAGCTGAGAGAGACTACAAAAAGGGATCCTGTGGAAAACTTAAGTCAGATTGTAGTTTGTTCAGGACAGAGAGGTTGGAGCAGATTTTAACTGGTTGTTTTGTTCTAAAATGGCCATAGATTGTGCGATTTTCTTTCCTGCAACCCCCAAAGCTATTGTGATCTCCCAGGGAGGAGGCCGGGGAAGCTGTCCCTTTTGGGAGAACATACAGTAACTATTGCTAGCGGCTATGAAAATGTTTGGTCAACTACAGTCATGACATTTATCTTATCAGCTATTTATCTTAACAGCATATTTACATTTTTTTACAGATGGTGGTATAGCAAGATTTAAAGTGTACGGCATTGGACAGAGAAACTGGTCCTTGTGTAGTCCAAATGACTTGGAGGATCTTCTGTCAATGGTTAATGGAGGTGTGTGTCTTGGATTCAGTGACGCACATTATGGACATCCACGGAATCTCATAGGTATCTACAAAACCAGCTAATCTTTACCATTATATGCTATAACTAAAGGAAATCAGATTATGGACATTAATCATTATCTACAGTACATCACTTTTCTTCATTTTTATTTTTATTTTTTATAACTGTGTTGATTTAACCTACAGGAACAGGAAAAGCAGATGATATGGGTGATGGCTGGGAAACAGCGAGAAGACTGGATCGTCCTCCAATATTAAAGGTAAACAAATATACCAGGATATGCATTAAAGTATTTGTGCGGCTTTCTAAATAATATTTAGTTTGCTATAGCACTGTCGAAAATACTTGTTTTAAACCTTTTTTCTATCACTGCTCCTTATGATCTCAACTGAAAGCAAATGCGGTAGGGTGAAAAAACAGGAGCACAATCAGAAGACAGAAACAGGTGTTGTCCTATAACAGGAAGTGCTCAAGCAAGGACTAGGCATTAATTTAATGAAAGCAGCAGATTAAAATATATAAAATTACTTTGGAAAATACATTGTAAATTAACAAGATTTGCAGGAATTTAGTGATTGGATTTAGATCCATTTTAAGCATTGCTTGCTTAGTGAGTTTCTTAAGTATTTTTATTACTCTCGTCCACAGTTTGAAAAGTTGGTTCATCAAAAACAGCTATTTCTAAAAAAAAAAAGGAAATCTCAGGTGGCTAGACGTAGAACTTAGATCAGAGATCACACTACATGATCAGATTGAAAATTGGATCAAATAGCAGCCACAGTAGTTGAAATTAGCCTTAGGAACCCTCAGATATTAACAATAACAGAGGATCTGAATATTAAAAGTAGATCAAAAAGAACTCACTTGCACTTTAATTTTGCCAGTAAACTGGAAGCTTTCTCTAAAAATAAATTGGCCAATAATAAATATAGGTAAGTAATGCCTTGTTTAGATAGACCTCATATACCATACAGTGTATATTTAACTGTCCCTGCACATGTGTCAATAATCCCTTGAAAGAATACACCACCATATACCCTGTATTTGTATGACTTTAAATGTTTGTAAAATAGAAGAAGGTGTATTTGTGAAGTATGTGAAGATATTTCATCAGTTAAATTTTTGCCTTATAGGCAGATGACAACGGCATTCTTCAGGTTCCAGGAAAGGAATGGACAGTTTTTCGTCTTGGTCATCCAGGTCTCATAACACATATAGAAATAGACACCAACCATTTTAAAGGTATGATCCTTAAACCAGCCTGCAGTTTACCTGATCTATAGAAAATATTTACAGTGCTTTACTTTTTCCACATTTTGTTATGTTACAGCCTTATTCCAAAATGGATTTAATTCATTATTTTCCTCAAAATTCTACAAACGATATCCCATAATGACAACGTGAAAGGAGTTTGTTTAAAATCTTTGCAAATTTTTTAAAAATAAAAAAATAAAAAAATCACATGTACATAAGTATTCAGACTTTGCTCAATATTTTGTTGAAGCACCTTTGGCATCAATTACAGTCTCACATATTTTTGAGTATGATGCTACAAGCTTGGCACACCTAATTTTGGGCAGTTTCTCCCATTGTTCTTTGCAGGACCTCTCAAGCTCCATTGGGTTGGATGGGGAGTGTCGGTGCACAGCCATTTTCAGATCTATACAGAGATGTTCAATAGGGTTCAAGTCTGGGCTCTGGCTGGGCCACTCAAGGACATTCACAGAGTTGTCCTGTAGCCACTCCTTTGTTATCTTGGCTGTGTGCACTGCTTAGGGTTGTTGTCCTGTTGGAAGATGAACCTTCACCCCAATCTGAGATCCAGAGTGCTCTGGAGCAGGTTTTCATCAAGGATGTCTCTGTACATTGCTGCTTTCATCTTTCCCTTGATCCTGACTAGTCTCCCAGTTCCTGCCGCTGAAAAACATCCCCACAGCATGATGCTGCAACCATTATGCTTTACTGTAGGGATGGTATTGGCCAGATGATGAGCAGTGCCTGGTTTCCTCCATTCATGATGCTTGCCATTCAGACCAAAGAGTTCAATCTTTGTTTAATCAAACCAGAGAATTTTGTTTCTCATGGTCTAAGAGTCCTTCAGGTGCCTTTTGACAAACTCCAAGCATGCTGTCATGTGCCTTTTACTGAGGAGTGGCTTCTGTCTGGCCACTTTACCAATACAGGGCTGATTGGTGGAGTGTTACATAGATGGTTGTTTTTATGGAAGGTTCTCCTTTCTTCACAGAGAAATGTTGAAACTCTGTCAGAGTGACCATCAGGTTCTCGGTCACCTCCCTGACTAAGGCCCTTCTCCCTCGATCACTCAGTTTGGCCGAGCCACCCGCTCTAGGAAGATTCCAAAAGGTTCCAAACTGTTTCCATTTATGGTTTATGGAGGTCACTGTGCTCATTGGGACCTTAAATGCTGCAGAAATGTTTCTGTACCCTTCCCCAGATCTGTGTCTTAATACAATTTTGTCTCGGCGGTCTACAGACAAATCCTTGGACTTCATGGCTTGGTTTGTGCTCTGACATGCACTGTTATCTGTGGGACCTCATATAGACAGGTGTGTGCCTTTCCAAATCATGTCCAATCAACTTATTTTACCACAGGTGGATGCCAATCAAGTTGTAGAAACACCTCAAGGAATATCAGTTGAAACAGAATGCACCTGAGCTCAATTTTGAGTGTCATGGCAAAGGCAGAGAATACTTTTGTACATGTGATTTTTTAACTTTTTATTTTTAATAAATTTGTGAAAAAGATTTCAGACAAACTTCTGTCACATTGTCATTATGAGGTTTTGTTTGTATTATTTTGAGGAAAATAATATATGTAATCCATCTTGGAATAAGGCTGTAACATAACAAAATGTAGCAAAAGTCAAGAGATGTGAATTTATTCCATAATACAATGAAACCTTATGGAAATGCTGTACACAAGCAGAATGTTCTGGCTGATGTCTGGAATGGGTGTTGGATGCACAGCATAAATATTGCAAATAATAATAATATTTAATACTTGAAGTGAACAGGTGCCATATTAAAGGCTGCTGCCTCCAGGTTTTCTGCTAAGTGGATTACTGCTGCGTCATTAGTAGACTAAATAGCCTGTGTAATTTGATATCCTGCCATTCATGTCTTTTATTACACCTACCCTATCTGCTAGTTCATACAAACCGCTTCATTGGTGGCTCTGTGTCAGGTCCAGTGTCTAAAGGTGACCAGACACGTAGGCTACACAAGGGAACTGAGACCAAACAAATGATTTATATATTAAGTGATATTTATTTACAGTGAAACACAGCAAACAACGAACACCGCAAACACAGCACACAGTAAACGTGAACATAAACAAACCTCAAAATTACAAATAACAAGAGAACATAACTACTAACTACTGGTAAATACAAAAACTATCTAAAGGACAAGGGGGGAGTGGGATCTCAACAGGGTACTCGAATAGAAGCAAGGCAGGGGGAGGCAGGAACAAGGCAGAGAGGTACAAACTGGATCAGGCACAGGCAGCAAGGAGGGGGCCAGAATCGTGAGACCCTGGTGGAAGGGAGGAGCAGCCTTAAATATCCACCTGGAAGCTGGAGCCAGGTGTGGCTGATGAAAACCTGCTGGCTTCTGGGAGACACCTGCTGGTGGACACTGGAACTGCAGCCATCTGTCAAGTGAGCCCCAGTGCCACCAGCAGGTGAACTCAACTCTCACACTCTGTCAGCTCCCTCCTGCCCGACATTCTTCTAATGAAAAATTGAAGGAGCCCTGCAAAAAATTGTCAGCTAAGCAGAAGCTGCATCCAATCAGATGCAGCCATTCTTACAGTATTCTGCTAGCTCCCGGGACTGATTGTCAGCCATAGGTGTGCTCAGGGTGTGCCAGGTGTGCCTGGGCACACCCTAATCAATCAACCTGTGCTGTGCATATTTCCCCTGCTGCTTGGCTGCAGAGAAATGGACTGTGGAATCTCTGTCTTCCGTTCCTTTTCTCTATCCCAGAAGTGAGACATCAGGGGTCTGTTTAGACCCCTGATATTTTACCAAAGTCCCCCAATGGGGCTCCCAAAAGACAGAAATAAATAAATAAATATTGAAACAATTAAAAAACAATAATTGCAAAAAAGTAATAATAAAAAAATAATAAAAATAAACTACTAACACCATTCTCTGCACTACTGACACTGTCTAGTGCTATATATATATACAGTGCAGAAAATAAGTATTTGAACACCCTGCTATTTTGCAAGTTCTCCCACTTGGAAATCATGGAGGGGTCTGAAATTGTCATCGTAGGTGCATGTCCACTGTGAGAGACATAATCAAAAAAAAAAAATCCAGAAATCACAATGTATGATTTTTTTAACTATTTATTTGTATGATACAGCTGCAAAGAAGTATTTGAACACCTGTCTATCAGCTAGAATTCTGACCCTCAAAGACCTGTTAGTCTGCCTTTAAAATGTCCACCTCCACTCCATTTATTATCCTAAATTAGATGCACCTGTTTGAGGTCATTAGCTGCATAAAGACACCTGTCCACCCCATACAATCAGTAAGAATCCAACTACTAACATGGCCAAGACCAAAGAGCTGTCCAAAGACACTAGAGACAAAATTGTACACCTCCACAAGGCTGGAAAGGGCTACGGGGAAATTGCCAAGCAGCTTGGTGAAAAAAGGTCCACTGTTGGAGCAATCATCAGAAAATGGAAGAAGCTAAACATGACTGTCAATCTCCCTCTGACTGGGGCTCCATGCAAAATCTCACCTCGTGGGGTCTCAATGATCCTAAGAAAGGTGAGAAATCAGCCCAGGACTACACGGGAGGAGCTGGTCAATGACCTGAAAAGAGCTGGGACCACCGTTTCCAAGGTTACTGTTGGTAATACACTAAGACGTCATGGTTTGAAATCATGCATGGCATGGAAGGTTCCCCTGCTTAAACCAGCACATGTCAAGGCCCGTCTTAAGTTTGCCAATGACCATTTGAATGATCCAGAGGAGTCATGGGAGAAAGTCATGTGGTCAGATGAGACCAAAATAGAACTTTTTGGTCATAATTCCACTAACCGTGTTTGGAGGAAGAAGAATTATGAGTACCATCCCAAGAACACCATCCCTACTGTGAAGCATGGGGGTGGTAGCATCATGCTTTGGGGGTGTTTTTCTGCACATGGGACAGGGCGACTGCACTGTATTAAGGAGAGGATGACCGGGGCCATGTATTGGGAGATTTTGGGCAACAACCTCCTTCCCTCAGTTAGAGCTTTGAAGATGGGTCGAGGCTGGGTCTTCCAACATGACAATGACCCGAAGCACACAGCCAGGATAACCAAGGAGTGGCTCTGTAAGAAGCTTATCAAGGTTCTGGCGTGGCCTAGCCAGTCTCCAGACCTAAACCCAATAGAGAATCTTTGGGGGGAGCTCAAACTCCGTGTTTCTCAGCGACAGCCCAGAAACCTGACTGATCTAGAGAAGATCTGTGTGGAGGAGTGGGCCAAAATCCCTCCTCCAGTGTGTGCAAACCTGGTGAAAAACTACAAGAAACGTTTGACCTCTGTAATTGCAAACAAAGGCTACTGTACCAAATATTAACATTGATTTTCTCAGGTGTTCAAATACTTCTTTGCAGCTGTATCATACAAATAAATAGTTAAAAAAATCATACATTGTGATTTCTGGAATTTTTTTTTTTTTATTATGTCTCTCACAGTGGATATGCACCTACGATGACAATTTCAGACCCCTCCATGATTTCCAAGTGGGAGAACTTGCAAAATAGCAGGGTGTTCAAATACTTATTTTCTGCACTGTATATATATATATATATATATATATATATATATATATATGTGGGGTGCACACCCTAATGCAATAAGCACCCATGCCGTCAGCATACAATAGCTGTAGCTAGAGATTCGTGCTGAGGTGCTGAGATTCGCAGGCTAAATAAAAACAAATCAATGTGTATATGGCCGACCTAAAGGTATTCAAAAAGTGAACTTAAATATATTAGAAAGCCCTTTATGCTCTGCACTAGGGATGAGCTGAACACCCCCGCGTTCGGTTTGCACCAGAACCTTCGAACAGACCAAACGTTTGCGCAAACATTTAGAACCCCATTGAAGTCTATGGGACTCGAACGTTCGAATTCAAAAGTGCTCATTTTAAAGCCCAATATTCAAGTTATTGTTGAAAAAACATCTTTGAGAACCCGGGTCTTGCTCCAGGGAACATGTATCAATGGGAACATTTTTAAAAATTTTATTTTTTTCAGGAGCAGGACTCCTGAAAAAATTACTGTTTTTAAAACTTTTTTCTTTTTCTTTCAATTTAAGCATCATTAAAATCACTGCTCCAGGAGCGAGTCACTCGAATTTGGCACGAACAACCCGTTTTGTTCGAATTTCGTCGAACGTACGAACAGACAATGTTCGAGTCGAACATACGTTTGAATCGAACGCGGAGCTCATCCCTACTCTGCACCTTCATTGTCATAGAAGCACAATATATTATTACATGTTTACTTGTGAAACAGAAATATATATATATATATATATGTCTTTTTTTAACAAAGTCATTTGGGAGGATTCTAGGGTTTTGGGGTTAATATAGTGTGCTGGTTTCTGTTTATGTCAGGGAATTCACCTAACTCATGTAAGATAGAAGCGGCAGTTCTGACACCTAAAGAAGAGGAAGAGAAAACCAAAGCAAAATGGGATGGAAAGTTGGACGACATTTGGAAAACACTTCTTCCTATCACACAGGTATTTCAAAGCTTAATGTCCTAGCATAAGATGCACTAAAGAGTAACTTTAAATAGCTGTGGGAATTTGAGTTATATAAAGCCCCTGTGTGTGAAGACAATCTTTCCAAGGGCAGCACACACTGCAGTCAGGCACACAACATTTTCACATTCTGAGAAAGTAAACAGGCCATTTAGCTCATTTTTGGCTGTTTATTTTAGGGGAAGAACGTGGATGGAGTAGACGTGAACCTGGGGATACTGCAGAAAACAATAGTATGAACAATGAGGACTAAATCATAACTTCAGGGTGAAGGCACCCCCTTTAAAGTTGCAGAACTGAGCAGCAGGCAAGAAAGAATCCCAACAGAGATGCAGTCCTGAATGCAGACAATTGCAGCTAAAGATCTTCCTGAGGAGTTTAGGAAAGTCTTTAGCTTACAGAGGCTGGTAATCACTGTTTTTGATTTCCAGGCAGCCATGTGCATGGTCAGCAAACTTCAGTATTCCAGCAGCCGGTATTCTGAATTTTTAGTGGACTTTTAGAGAATATTCCTGAAAGGATAGGGCAGAGGTCCTCCCCAACCAAGCCATAGCTGGGACCCCATAAAAGTGCTGCAGTCCAAGGTGAAACTCCCAGGGATGCCACAGCCATGAGGCTGGGTCTTACTCCCCTAGGACCAAGAGGCCGTTGCTCTAAGCCCAAACCTATTTATACCTCCCTCAGCCTCCTGCTGGTCACATCCATATAAAACAGTGATTTGGTGAGGGAATATTAACAGGGAGGCTGGGATTTAAATTCTCCCAGCCAATGTCTCAGGATCCATTGGGATAAAGGGGGAAACAATTGAACCCAAGCCAATAGAGCCCAGAGCAGACCTGTTAATCAATAGGTGTTCTCCCTTACAGGTTACAGGGAGGCCAAAAACTAAATTTAGCACAAAACACTAAACACAGTAACTCTGAGGATGCTACACACATATTCATTCAAAATTGAATGTGTATGGTTAACTCTATTGCACTGAGAGTAATGAACATTCTGCCCCATTGTGCTGAGACAGAACTAGACAGCTACCATAAAATTACCATTGCTAAACTCTTTCGGAATCTTAGCTGTTCTTATCATTATAGATGGACACATAAATACTATTACAGAAATGTACAAATTACCCATCCAAGCACTGTTTTGTAGTGTTTTAAACACAAGCCTAGCTGAAGGGCCACAAGAAAGGTTGGAACTTGTCCCATGCAACCTGCTAAAGCATCATTCTAATTTTGGCTTATGGTGGTAATATCCCAGATAAGCAATCACTTTTGTTTTTTTTCATGGCAGTTATCAGAATATTCTGTAAAACATTTAAATTAATATATTTTCATGTGTTTCTTGCCTTTAGCTTCAACCTCACAAGCGGCATTTCATTGAAGGAACTTTAATTTCACTGCAAGAGGTTGTGACTCATGTGAGGATCACTATTGCTCCAGATGGAGGTGTAAGCAGAGTACGACTCTGGGGTTTTCCGCGACAGCTTCCATAAGAAGATATCAGTAGTCAAAGGAGAGGTTGATTTGTGAACTTTTTGACCCTTTGATCTTCTGCTTGATCACTGCAAAATGTCTTATACAAAAGACTTATGTGAGGATCACTATTGCTTCAGGTGGAGGTGTAAGAAGAGGGCAGCTTGCTGGTTTTCCATGACAGATTTTATAAGAATATACTATAACAATTAGTCAAAAGAAAAGTTGATTCATGATTATTTTTACTTTTTAATCTATTGGTCTTCTTGATTCACATGAAATGTAAAGACAAAGATTTAAAATAAATAAATAAATAAACATGTTGTGAAAGAGGAAATCTTTGTTCGGCCTCTTGTTTTATCAAACTGTATAATCCATAATTTAATTTTATACATATGCTAGTATAGTAAAGGAAATTTTCTTCATTTATTCTGTAGCGCTCTTTGAGCCACAGTCCTTCTCCATGGTGGTGTCCACTCTGCACTCTGCATTTATTGTAATTTTATTTCTGTTAATCTGACTGTGCAAGCTTAACCTCCCTAGCAGTAATCCAGGGAGTGTCTCGGGGTTAAATAACAGTACCATTAGCCGTAACCCTGACACACTCTCGGGACTGCATCGCAGTATCCTGGTAGAGGTTACTTACCTTGTCCCCAGGATCTTGCCTCCCCGCTGCGTATGGTGGCCAGATCCTCTGACCGATGTACTGTGTTCCAGGCTCCATTCCCTGCAAACATTGCGAGGCATGGGGATGGAGCCAGTGTAAATTTAAAAAAAGTAAAAAAAAAAAAACAGAACACATACAGTACACTAATCTTACAGATTACATTACTGTATCAAATAATTTCACCTCCCTTTTGTCCCTAGTACTTTGTCCAGTGCCCTGCCTGCAGTTTTATATTATATATACAGTTCTTTCTGCCTAAAAACTTGAGAATGTCCATGGCAACCAAAAAGTGCCCCTTTACATCAAAAGTGGTTTTAGACCAGCTAGAAAACAGCGATAGTAAATTAGAATCACTTAATTAAGCGATAGTAATTTGTGGGGAAATTCATCATCAATCACTGAAAGTGACGACAGTGACAATTCTGCAACTGAGCAAATTTTGGTGTATTTGATTTGATTACATTTGTAAAAATATGTTTTAATATTATATTATTTTTTATAATTATTTATAGTTACTATAATTTATGATTTTGTGTTTCAAATTGTATCACTAGACTCTTGTTTGGACAGATTTAAGTGAGTTATTCCTGAGAATTACTGGCCTACAATATAAAACTCCAAATTTCCATGCAAAACAATGTGCCGCTTTGAGATGCAAAAATCGGACATAATCATACCGCCAGGGAAGTTAAAGTGCCTTTGAATTGGACCACACCAGTAAGAGCTGAGTACTTAGGATTGCCAAAGATACCTTCTGCCAAGACATAGCTCTTCTCTCTTCTGAAAATTTCTAGCTACTGTCTGTGCTGGCCTTGCTCCTTATGTATTCACCTCCCTAAATAACTTTTCAGGTAGCTGTCAGAGAATGAGAGAAGGGAAATATAGTGTAATTTGAGAAACATCTCTGAATCTCCTGAGACTGCTGAGATCACATCAAAGATGGCAGCACCCAGCAGCCATCTCAGGTCTTTAGATGTCTACACAAGGGTGGTCTTCATAGATAAATCCCATGCATATAACACATTAAATGCAGATATAATAATATGGGACAATTATTGTTCAAATGATTGGTCTAGTAACAGGGTCTCTTCATTCTGCTGTATGAGATAGGAACAGTTTCGGCACCCTGCTACTGTTGCATTTCCACATACATATATATATATATATATATATATATATATATATAGACATTATATTATCCTCCTGCTACTCTAATTCCCTGTACACACGATCGGTCAATCCGATGAGAACGGTCGGATGGATTTTTCCATCAGTTATCCGATGAAGCTGACTGATGGTCAGTCGTGCCTACACACCATCGGTTAAAAAACCGATCGTGTCCGAACGCGGTGATGTAAAACACAGCGACGTGCGGAAAAAAATTAAGTTCAATGCTTTCAAGCATGCGTCGATTTGATTCTGAGCATGCATGGATTTTTAACCGATGGTCGTACCTACTAACGATTGTTTATCCATCGGTTCATTTTAAAACAAGTTTACATTGGGGCCCACACACGATCGGTTTGGTATGATAAAAACGGTCCATCAGACCGTTTTCATCAGACAAACCGATCGTGTGTACGAGGCATAAGTTGACCAAAGACCATTACAGTGCCATTTGTCATGCAAGCTTAAAAAAAAGCAAAAAAAAAGCTGTAAACTGGGAAATACCAATAATTTATGCCTTAGTTAAGCAGAATGGCTAAAAACTGGCATGCAGATCACAGTAATTGCACCATAACATTTAACAGGGCAAATAAAATTCAAATGTCACATATTCTAATCATCCATAAACAGACAGGGAATGGATGTATAATATACACAGTATTTTATTAGTCAGAATAGTATTTCATTATTAACTTTATACAATTATATTGAGAGGAAGGAAAGTTTAACAAGCAGACTTCAGTGACGTGGCCTCAGGAGTCTTTCAGAGTGTTATTCTAATCATTGTTTTCTTACATCTCTGCCATATAAAGCTAAGAGGATCTGATGGAAAAACATCCTCCTGATGACCTCCTAGATAACCTTTCAGCTACTCTTATCTTATGAGAAGACAACTTCATTTTAAGAAAAGTAAACTAAAATTAAACTTGTTTGGATAGGACAAGTAAGTAAATAAGAGTCAAGTGGAGCAGAAGTGGATCACGGTGTGTCGGTACAAGCAGCAATTGAAACAGAGAGGCAGAGGTGAAGAGAGATAGGAAGACAAGATATTTTACTTACATTTTAAAAGTAATTTAGGCCAATAAATCAGCTGCAAGTGTTCTAATGTCAAAATGAACAAGTTGTGCAACAAACTTCCTTTACTTTGAAGTTCATTTCAAGCTTATTATTCTTTAAGAGAGTAGCCTTGCAGAAGTTGAAATAATAAAGCAGCTCCAATGCAATACTCACCTTTTTTCGACAATGTTCCCTTGAGATTCACCACTGTGCAGTTCACTTGTGAACACAGGGTACAATGGACCCTCCCAATGGGGGTAGATTATTCAAGCACCCATGACTTTAAAGGAGAATGCTACAGATACTAGCTCCCCCATCCTTACTTGGTGCCATTCTTCACTGGATTCAAGACTGCCCACTGCTGGAGGAAGAGGATAATCTGTGAAGTCACCTAACCAGACTAAAGCCCAAAGGATTTAAGGAATGCATGCATTTTTTTTTTTTATAAAAAAGGATGATATGGAGGTTCAGGTAGGATAGATGGGGGGGGGGGGGGGGTTGTGGTTACAGTAATGCTGGACATGGGTTTTAAGATGCATACAATGTGTACACACCTCCATAACCTTGGCTGATACTCCCTTGTCGAGCCTGCTTAGGGTTAAAGGAGTTGTAAAGGAATATTTTTTTTGCTGAAATTACTGTTTACAGGGTATAGAGACATAGTAGTTAACTGATTCCTTTTAACCACTTGATACCCGCCCGCCGTCAAATGACGGCGGGCGGGTAACTGTATTGTCCTGACTGCACGTCATATGACGTGCGGTCATAGAAAGCTGCTAGGGGCGCGCGCGCACCCGTCGCATCACCGAGAACCCCGTGCGTGTGCCCGGCGGCCACGATGGCCACCGGACACGCGATTGCCGAGTAACTGAGCTGGGATGTGGAGCTCTGTGTGTAAACACAGAGCTGCACGTCCCTGTCAGGGAGAGAGGAGACCGATTGTGTCCCTTGTACATAGGGACACAATCGGTCACCTCCCCAGTCACCCCCCTCCCCCCACAGTTAGAACACAACTAGAATAAACATTTAACCCCTTCCCTGCCCCCTAGTGGTTAACCCCTTCCCTGCCAGTTACATTTATACAGTTATCAATGCATATTTATAGCATTGTTCACTGTATAAATGTAAATGGTCCCAAAAATTTGTCAAAAGTGTCCGATGTGTCCGCTATAATGTCCCAGTCCCGAAAAAAAATCGCAGATCGCCGCCATTCCTAGTAAAAAAATAAATAAAAAAAATCATAATTATGTCCCCTATTTTGTAGGCAATAGAACTTTTGCGCAAACCAGTAACTATATGGTTATTGCGATTTTATTTTTTACATTTTTTTACCAAAAATATGTAGAAGAATATGTATCGGCCTAAACTGAGATAACATTTTTTTATTTTTTTTTAAATGGGATATTTATTATAGCAAAAAGCAAAAAATATTGTGTCTTTTTTCAAAATTGTCGCTTTTTTTTTTGTTTATAGCGCAAAAAATAAAAACCGCATGAGCGATTAAATACCACCAAAAGAAAGCTCTATTTGTGGGGACAATTTTGTTTGGGAGCCACGTCGCACGACCGCGCATTTGTCAGTTAAAGCGACGCAGTGCCGGAAGCTAAAATTTTGTCTGGGCAGGAAGGGGGTGTAGGTGCACGGTAGGCAAGTGGTTAAAAATGATTAAAAATAGATACAAATCAATTATATACAAAAAAGTAGTGAAGTCCCTGGCCTTCTTTCACTATCTCGGCGCTCCGCAGCTAACAGGTTATTAAGTAGCTTAATTTCACAAAACACCATAAATAATATCCTAAAAATGGTGTATACAATTATATATGTGAAAAAATGACAATAATATGATTAAAAAAATTATTATTAATAAGGTTAAAAAATAAAATCAACCTCAAAAGTTCAGCAGCCGCTTAAAAATTATAAACATATATATCAAAGATAGTAAACAACAAGTCCTTTCAAGTCCTGTAAATCACTAAAAGCAGCGCTAATCATCACTCCCATCAGACTGATAAATCATTTCCTACGAACAGTTCATAAGAAGTGTGGAGGACAAGCAGGGTGTATCACCACGTGATTAATGTTGGTTTAGAAGGTGTTCTTCACTCCAAAATAACATCCACCATGTATCACACGCCCCTTTCGGGTATGTGCTCACCAGAAAGCTGAGTATAGTAGGCACTGCATAGAGGTGTCTTTAATCAACTCCAGGATCACACTCCGTTTGATCTCCCCAAATGGTGCTGTCAGTATCCACGTTTGTCCAGATTCATAAAGAAATAGAAGGCTCACAATAGTGTAATCCCGTCACTCTTCATTTATTTAAAAATCTCTCTTGACATAACGTATAACATATACAGTCCCAAATGCTTAAAATTACTTTCAGTATTCATTATATGGACGCTCCGTCCATCCTGTTTCACATACGCTCGCTTGGCTTGCTTCAATAAAGTTTACTGCGTCCACCGCAGACACTCTCAGCGTTACTTCCCTATGTGTGAAGATCAGATGGGACGCAGATGGAACGCACAGCGTCACTAGGTCACTTCCTGATGCCGTGAGATTAGCCCTGACGTTTCGTCTTACGACTTCTTCTGAGGGTTTCAATTATATTATATACCTGTACCTGCAGTTTCAGCTTCATTTTTAATCTAGTTTCATGTTTCTGTGAAGTACAAAGACACACAGAACAAAAACAAACAAACACAGGGCATGGTTTGTTTTTAAAATGAATCTGATTGGGGTTTTAGACACACAGTAATTACACCCCCTTAATCAGGGACCACAGAGAGAAGCTCCCATGAGTTTTTTCATAAGGAAACAGACAAGCAGGAAGTGTGGAGATCAGAGAAGAATTACAGCAACTTCAAAGCAAAAACTAACAATGAGGACATGAAACCAGGATTGCAGTAAGGTAAAGGAAGCTATTTAGCTAAAAAATTCCTTTAGTGACCCTTTAAGTTTCCCTCAAGAGAGTGTTTTCCCCTCCCTCCTCAATAGACAAAGCTATCTGTAAAAAGATCACTCATTAAAGCAGAGCTCTACACAAAAGGAGAAGCCCCGCTTGTTCATACCATCCCCCCACTACTACCACATTTGGCACTTTTTTGGGGGGGAGCGGGTTCTTGGATTTGACAGGTACTAACTCCCACTTATGTGTAAGATTGCTGCGCCGATCTCCGATCGTGTCTGACACAGACACAAGCAGGCACGGTATTCACAGACACAGAGAGCAAACCCACCTAGCAGTTGGAAGAAGTTTTTAATATATTAGCACTCCTATATTTGGGATGCGACACAGAGCAGAAGGCAGTGCATGCATTGGATGGTGTGTGACTGAGGGATGTGCAAACAGGAAGTTGCCTTTTTTGTTTGGCGAATAGGGATCAGCTAGCTGTAGCAACACATGGGAATAGGGGAATCAATCAGTCATAAAAAACAAAGAAAAAGTGTAGCGCTAAAACTAAACGAAGACTACTAATTATGTAGCTCTTTTAACAACTAAAAATGTCCATAATGTGTGAAAAAAAGTTCATAATGACAATCCGGAAACTTCTATTCACCACAGATAGTGACTCAATGGATAATGTGGTAAGTATAAGAGGATCCGCCACCAATGAAATGAAACCTTTAAAGGCTTACCAGAAGATGAGGATCTGAATAAGCATATACTCATCAGATCTACAAAGCTTCAACCAATATCCTCGATCCAAGTGTGTTTAAGAACTCCTGGGATATCGTCATAGGTGAAGTGATGAATCCACGGGAACCATTTGATTGGTTGCAGATGAAAAAAACTCCTCTGCTGCCTCTTCCAGCAACGTCTCCTCACTACTTCCTCAGTCATGACAACATTTAGGCTCATCACACATTACAATCTCATTGTACAATTTCCTTTAGATCCACCAGCAACTATGTAGTACAATGGCCTGTCTGATTGGGTACAGATTGATTGGATAGATTAGCTGGGTCCTCATATTACAGTATAGTTTTATTACATCTACAGTTGATTATCTTAAAATTGTGCAGTCAGATTGTAATATGTGTGTTGAAAAAGCCAGTCTCCCTCCACCCATCCCTACTACATTCTATAGGGGAACCATTGACCAGCTTCATCATTGTCTGGTATGGGAACTGCATTTCTGCTGACTGCAAGACACTGCAGCGGCTAGTGAAGACAGCTGAAAAGAATATTGGTGTCTCTCTCCCCTCCATCCTGGACATTTTCCATACACGATGCTCCAGAAAAGCTACCAGTATCATGAAATATCCTGCCCATCCCTCCCACCGTCTCTTCCAGCTTCAGGTAGAAAGTACTGGCTTATCAAAACCAGAACTGTCAAACTGCTCAACTGTTTTTTTCCCCCAGGCTGTGAGAGCTCTCAACTCCAATCCACTTTGTAACCTCTTCTGCAACTTATATATTGTGACCAGGAACACCTCACTTCCCCTCCTTTTTACTCTTGAATATGCACTAGACACTTTTTATAAACACTTGCTGCTACAAAGACTTTTAGAATATACAGTATATGTACAGTTACGTAGTTCCCAGATGTGTAAAAGTCTATAATTTTTTTTTCATAGAATGATAATAAAACTAGATTTGACTTGATTTAACCACTAGGGGGCTTTAAGGGGTTAAGTGTGCCCTAAGGGAGTGATTCTTACTGTAAGGGGGCATGGCTGGACGTGTGACATCACTGATCATCGTTCCCTATAACAGGGAACAGATGATCAATGAAAAGCCACAGAGAAGAACAGGGAAGGTGTGTTTACACTCACCTCTCCCCGTTCTTCAGCTCCTGTGACCTGATCGCAGGTGCGGTCATGGAGCTTCGAACCATGTGGACTGGACTTTGCGCCCAGCCGCGACCCACGGCTGGGCACTTAATGGGCAACGTACCTGTACGTGCCTGTGCCCAGCCGTGCCATTCTGCCGACGTAAATCGCCGTTAGGCGGTCCTCAAGTGGTTAAGGAGCCCCATTGGGTAGCTTTGATAAATATTAGTACCAGATAGAAGGGAGGACCTGCACCACACAGGGTGATTAGGGTGTACCCAGAGGCGATTTAGTTTGCATGTGCCGCGCTATATAAGTTTTCATTCATTCATTCATTCATACTCAGGCACACCCCCTGCACATGCCTATGGTTGAACCTATGAAAGCATGCCTATTTTTCATCGTAAAGAAAGAGGTGGGTGGATTGTTTTGTAATGTGCATGTTGAATCTGCGGTAGCTGCACTCTTTTTTGATGCTATATACCAGGGATGTTAAACTCAATTTCATAGTGGGCCGCATCAACATTAGGATTGCCCTTAAAAGGGCCAGTTGTGACTGTAAGATTAGATATCCAGCGAATCCCCTCCCCTTTACATTAGATATCAAGAGTCACCCCACCATCAGAAGTTGAGTCCCCCACTCTCCCTTACATCACAGTGCACCCCCTTTCCTTATGCTGATTCTGGGAAGAAGCTGGATGCATTGCTTGAAAGCAGAAAATAAGGGACCAGAGGAGGGCTGAGCTCTCCTGCAGTTACAGGAGAGGTGCAAGGGCCACATGAAATGGCCTGGAGGGCTGGATTTGGCCCGTGTCCTTATGTTTGACACCTGTGCTATATACCTCACAATGATAAAAATAATGAACAAAGGACAAACTGAAAGATGATATGATGGAATAAAAAAATATAGCCCTTTTTACAGCCCCACGCACACACTGGGTGTTAGCTAATCTGTTCTAAACACCTTTCCACTTGTCATCTATGGGCCAGATTTATAAAGAGTTACGTTGGCGTATCAGTAGATACGCCGACGTAACTTTGAATCTAAGCCCGTCGAAAGTTTAAGTGTATGCTCAAACTGAGATACACTTAAACATGCCTAAGATACGACGCCCTGCACCGTCTCAATTTGAAAATTTTACGTTGTTTGCGTAACTCGTCCGTGAATGGGGCTGGACGCCATTTACGTTCACGTCAAAACCAATGACGTCCTTGCGACGTCATTTGGAGCAATGCAGCCTGGGATATTTTCCGGACGGCGCATGCGCAGTACATTCGGTGCGGGAACGCGCTTAATTTAAATGCTCCACGCCCCCTACCCGGCTAATTTGAATTAGGTGGGCTTGCGCCGGGTGATTTACGCTACGCCGCCGCAACTTTACAGGCAAGTGCTTTGTGAATAAAGCACTTGCCTGATAAACATGCGGCGGCGTAACGTAAATCAAATACGTTACGCCCGCAAAAAAATACGACCATCTACGTGATACTGGCCCTATATGTGTGCAGAAAAAACACTTGACGCGTTTAAATGCCAAGAACTTGGGCTTTAACTCATGTCATTGGAATGAATTTTGGCCAATAAAATGAATTAATGCTCAAGTGGTTGACGCTAATTCAACGGCAATGCATGTTTTTTGCTGCCAAGATGAAGCTGCTCCTGGACAAGCTGGCAGTGTTTTTTTTTGCCTCTAAAGTCCTCTAAATGCCTATGTGTGCACGGACACATAGGCTAACATGGAGGGGCATTCAGAGGCAGAAACAAATTGCCAGACGCCACTAAAAGCAATGTTAAATCCATTGTGTATAAATTAGCCCTAATTCAGGCTAGAATTTTTTTTATTTACAAAATGAAATACACTCTGTGAAGTTACTCAAGTTCCAACAAACAGAGCCCCCTCCCTTCCCTTAAAAATCCTTTCCTATGCAGTCTTGATTAGCAGTCCCATGACAGAGAAGCTGAGCTGTTATGAGCAGACAAGCAATATGTAGACCAGCAGACTGTGTGCTAGACATGTGGGAGTAATGACTGTGCACAGCAAGGAGACCACAGCTTATTATCCTCTGTACACTGCCTGGTACAGAACTCTCACTAATTCATTCACATGATTAATAGCAGAATTTTCAGCAATCAGTCTGAAAGGTACTATGTAAATGGCATCAGTATCGCATACATACATAACAAAAGGGTAATAACAATCCTGTGCCAGATCCAAAAGCCCCGTTGGCAATTTCAGTAGCTTTACCAAAACGTGTGACAGATTCAGGTAGTTCTTGCTATTACAGCACCAAATTCAAAACTGCCGCAATGCCTGTCTCTATGAAGGATAAATATGCTTTTAAAAAACAGTAACTATTTAAAAAATATATCCAGAGACACCAAAAAATTTGCATATGTAGACTCCTTTCTAGCAGTGTGTGATTTCCAGTGACTGCGTACATTTACTGTAGCATAGAGATCATTATTTAGGGCTCCTGGCAGTAAAGACGTTAAATCAAACATGTAAGGCCCCTTACACAAGGGTGATCTGATCAGGTCCGCCTGTCAGTTTTTCAGACGGATCTGATTGGACCCTCAATTCAGCCCTATAAACCGGCAGGTACAGTATAAACAGGCTTGTGTCCGTTTACACCCGCCTACCTCCAATCTGATCCAGTCTGTGTGTGAGAGTGGGTAGGGAGATAGAGAGGTTGTGGCTTTTGCTGTGTGTGATGGCCATAAGATGGAGGATGGTGATTGATGGCTGGGAGAGGTTTTATGGGTTCACACCCTTGCAGGGGATGGTTCTGTTTGGCTGGGTCTGGTCTGGCCTGGTGTGTGGGTGTGTCTGTGGTAACATACTTGGTTGTCTGGTTGTTGGTTGGGGAATGTATGTATTATGGCTGTTGGTGGTAATAGCTGGATGCAGGGCTGTCTTAATGAGAGGGCACACCTGGGCACTGCCCAGGGGCCCCAGATGCATGGGGGGCCCCTGCACTTTGCCCCAAGCATCTGGTCCTTGAGCCCACGCCGCCCCGAAATTGGGAGTCCCATAATAGCACTGAGTGTGATAGATACACAGGGAAGGCAGTCTGCCTCCTACCTACTCATCATTGTAGGGGCCCCAGAGCATTACTTGGCCCAGGGGCCCAAGATGCTATTAAGACGGCCCTGGCTGGATGGAGAAGCAAGCAACTGAAGTGATAAAAATGTATGTGATGCTCTGTAGAGCTTAGATGTCACATGTCTGGACTATTGGAGTAGTTTGTAGTCAATTATAATGTGTGATGTGTCAGTATATATGCACATTTTTTCGCTTGCTATCGTGCGCTGCGGTAGGGCAGCACGTTCATTTGAGTGGGTAGCCTACTGCATCCAAATAACTCTGAAGAAGTGTGTAGCACTACCCCCAAAGAAGCCGCTGGTTTGTTTTGGGTGGCAGGTTATTACCTTGCCGTCTAGGTCAGTGGTCCCCAACCTTTGTTGAACCGGGGACCACTTTTGGTGTAGCCACTTTTTTCAGGGCCCGGTGGGGGGGCGTCATATAAGGAAGGCGGGTGGTTACAACCCACCATGCACTGTAATATAAAGGGGCCTGCACTGTAAGGATTACCCTCCCCTTTATATCACAGTGCCCTTTTGCAGTCATGGCCCCACCATCACAGTCCTCCCTGCGGTTATGACCCCCACCCCCATCACAATCCGCCCTGCATTAATCCACCCCCCCTTCCCCAATCATAGTCCTCCCTGCAGTCATGCACCCCCTTTCCCTGCTCCAATCACAGTCCTCCCTGCGGTTATGACCCCCACCCCCATCACAATCCGCCCTGCATTAATCCACCCCCCCTTCCCCAATCATAGTCCTCCCTGCAGTCATGCACCCCCTTTCCCCATCCAATCACAGTCCTCCCTGTAGTTATGCACCCCCTCCCCCCAATCACAGTACCTGCATAGTGCCCATTTTAATCGCTGCCTTCCCTGCAGCCTAAGTCTATTTTCTCATGCTTTAGCAGGAGGTGAGCCCTGTCACGGACCGCAGTATAGTTAACAGCCTGCATGTCCTGTATGTATTCTGTCATTTCTCCCGAGCGGCCGACAATGTTAGCCTATTAGCAAGGCAGGGGGCGGGACAGCTGCAGATCGTGACAGAGAGCCAGAGACTCTTCATAATAACAAATGGGAAATCTCCTGCTTGTTAATATAAGTTTGGCAGCTCTCGCTCTCTGTCACGATCTGCAGCCGTCCTGCCCCCTGCCTTGTTAATAGGCTAACATTGTCGACTGCTCGGGAGAAATGGCAGAAGACACACAGGCTGCTACATACTGCAGTCCATGACAGGGCTCACCTCCTGCTCTGATGGCAGCCCACTCGACAACAGGCCACGGACCGGTAGTGGTCCGCAGCCCGGAGGTTGATGACCCCTGGTCTAGGGTATCAGATGAGAGTTGAGAAAAAGTTCAATGTCCACACTTTAGACTTCCTTTTCTTTGCTTTATTTGCCCAACTTAGTAAAAGGATAAAAGTGGTAGTTGAAGAGGTGGAAGGGTAATATAAAATAGGTTCAGGTGTATAACTTTGTTCGGAAACACTCCTGCTTCCAGCAACGCAGCTTTCATCGCCACTCTAGCCAGAGTGGGTATTGTGCACCTGGATAGGCCTCTCTCACTAACCTAGCAGCCAGGATGTCACATTAAATCTTGGTAAAGTCTCTGCCACAGACCTTCCCAAAGATGGAGACACATTCGCTCCAAAATCCTCTGAGCACAGGATTAAGCACCTGGATCTCTCCTGAATAACTTATTGTAAACTTAGAACTGACAGGCGACCATCATTCAGCCTTTCAGTAACGGTGCGTTCTTTGATGAAATTCAAGGCCTCTCCTGATATACCGGCCTCTTGCCGGCCTCTTGCTCGGTGCTCTCCAAAACAGGTTCTTCATCGGGTGGCTTCCTCCCAGACCCAGTCTGACTACCGAGCCTATTTAGTAGATCACAATCCTGGACCAACATAGTTCCGGAGCTAGGAACACTTCAACACACACCCCCAACCAGGAGGGGGTGGTGGGATGACAAACCCAGGATCGACAATGACCCCGGACCAGTGATGTCTGTCCCTTAAGCAGGCTGCTGAATGGGAGCACCCAAAACACCTTGACCTGACTGCTGCCACCCTCGGCCTGGGGCGGTAACCGCACCCCAGACAACAATAATGGTCCCTCACAATACAGCTATAGCTGGAACAAAGGCCCAAATTTAGTGAAAAAAAACTAAAAACTAACTCTCATGCCGCTTACACACAATCATTTTTCTGCATGAAAAAAAACAACGTTTTTCGGCATGTAGAAAAAACAACGTTTTTCCAACTTCATCATTAAAACGACGTTGCCCACACACGGTCGTTTTAAAAAAATGCTCTAGCAAAGCGCGGTGACGTACAACACATACCACGGCACTATAAAGGGGAAGTTCCATTCGGATGGCGCCACCCTTTGGGCTGCTTTATCTGAATTCCTGTTAGTAAAAGACGATTCGCGCTTTTCTGTCTGTTACAGCGTGATGAATGTGCTTACTCCATTATGAATGGTAGTTTTACTTGAACGAGCGCTCCCGTCTCATAACTTGCTTCTGAGCATGCGCGGGTTTATAACGTCGTTTTAGCAACGTTTTAACAACGTTTTTTCCAACTTCATCATTAAAACGACGTTGCCCACACACGGTCGTTTTAAAAAAATGCTCTAGCAAAGCGCGGTGACGTACAACACGTACGACGGCACTATAAAGGGGAAGTTCCATTCGGATGACGCCACCCTTTGGGCTGCTTTATCTGAATTCCTGTTAGTAAAAGACGATTCGCGCTTTTCTGTCTGTTACAGCGTGATGAATGTGCTTACTCCATTATGAATGGTAGTTTTACTAGAACGAGCGCTCCCGTCTCATAACTTGCTTTTGAGCATGCGTGGGTTTATAACGTCGTTTTAGCCCACACACAATCATTTTTTACAACCCGAAAAACGACTTTGTTTAAAACGTCGTCAAAAAATGCAGCATGTTCGAAAAAAAATGTTGTCGTTTTTCAGAACCCCGAAAAATTATGTGAGGCCCACACATGATCATTTTAACCACTCTACACCCGCACGCCGTCAAATGATGTCCAAAAAGGGGATCTGTTATCCAGGGTGGACATCATATGACGTCCTGCACTTTGCGGGGGGATATCTGAATGATGCCTGCACCTAGAGGCATCATTCAGATATCATGATCATTATTACATTATGCCGCCACCCGGTGCTTCTCCGGGTTCTCCCGTCCCATCGGGGGCCCGGAGAGATGATCGCCATCCGCTGGATGTGCAGCATAGAGATGACTGGTGACCAGATGGTCACCAGTCATCTCTATGACCGTCGGAGGTCACATTTATCATGATCTCATTCTTTCCAGCCTGGAGGAGAGGTGTGGGGTCTTATTTACCCCGCATCTCTCCTTAAAGAAGACCTGTCACACACTGTTCCTATTACAAGGGATGTTTACATTCCTTGTAATAGGAATAAAAGCGATCGGAAAAACAAAATGTAAAAAAAGTGAAAAAAATAAATAAATAAGTAAAATAAAAATAAAAATAATTTAAAACGCCCCTGTCCCCGGTAGCTCGCGCTCAGAAGCGTACGCACTCATAAGTAAATGTCCTTCAACCCACACATGTGAGGTGTCCCCGCGTGCGTTAGAGCGTAATGCCGCGTACACACGATCACTTTTTGTGATGAAAAAAAACGACGTTTTTTAAAACGTCATTTAAATTGATCGTGTGTGGGCAAAACGTTGTTTTTTGTCTTCAAAAAAAACGACCAAAAAAAAATTCCAACATGCTTGAATTTTTTGTGTCGTTTTTCAAAACGTCGTTTTTTGTTTCACAAAAAGTCACCGTGTGTAGCAAAAACGTCGTTCAAAACGACGTTTTTCAACCCGTGCATGCCCAGAAGCTAGTTATGAAGCGAGCTTCAATGGAAAAGAGTGGTGAACGTAACCTCGCTTTTTGTGAAAAAACGATGGTGTGTATGCAAAATTGTCTTTGAAAAGTGACGTTTCAAAAACGTCGTTTTTTACTTCACAGAAAACGTTGTTTATTTTCATCGCAAAAAACGACCGTGTGTACGCGGCATTAGACCTCTGTAAATCTAAACTGGTAACCTGTAAAAAATGTAAAGTGTCACCTATGGAGATTTTTAAGTAACAAAGTTTGGCGCCATTCCATGAGTGTGCGCAATTTTAAAGCATGACATGTTAGGTATCTATTTACTCGGCGTAAATTCAACTTTCATATTTTACTAAAAAATTGGGCTAACTTTACTATTTTGTTATTTTTTAATTCATGAAACCATTTTTTTTTACAAAAAAAAAAAAGGCTTTTGAAAAATGATTGCGCAAATACAGTGCAAGATAAAACGTTGCAATGACCGCCATTTTATTCCCTAGGGTGTTTGCTAAAAAAAAAAACATATATAATGTTTGGGGGTTCTGAGTAATTTTCTAGCAAAAGAATGATGTACATGATTGTACATGTAGTAGAGAAGTGCCAAAATAGGCCCGGTATGGAAGTGGGTTTTAAAGCCCGGTATTGAAGTGGTTAAATGACATTTTTTTAAAACAACATTTTTTCATGCTGAAAAATGATCGTGTGTACCGGCATCAGACTACCCTCTAAATTTAAAGAAGCGCCGGCTAAAAAGTAGCAGGCCGCTACAAGTGCATGACACTTTTCTTTTTAAGGAATGTGCACTTCTTGTGTGCTGTGGGAATGCACATGATTTTGCATGTGTTCCTGCATTGCACATAAGTACACCTAGCCTAAAATTATGCCGCGTACACACGATCATTTTTTGCGAAGAAAAAAAACGACGTTTTTTAAAACGTCATTTAAATTGATCGTGTGTGGGCAAAACGTTGTTTTTTGTCTTAAAAAAAACGACCAAAAAAAAATTCCAACATGCTTGAATTTTTTGTGTCGTTTTTCAAAACGACGTTTTTTGTGTCATAAAAAGTGATGGTGTGTGGGCAAAACGATGTTGAAAACAACGTTTTTAAACCCGCACATGCTCAGAAGCAAGTTATGAGACGGAGCTTCAATGGAAAAGAGTGCCGTCGAACGTGGTGTACGTCACCACGCTTTGCTAGAGCTTTGTAGAAAAACGATGGTGTGTACGCAACGTCGTTTTGGAAAATGAAGTTTGAAAAACGTCGTTTTTTTTCATCGCAAAAAATGATCATGTGTACGCGGCATTAGGGTTCAGTGGATTTCTAACAGCTTACTAACACTTGCTGCGCGTATACATAGAAAGCTCTCATACTGCCAAAATCTGCTTGCTATAAAAATAGTTGAGATTTCAGGGTTTCTGTTGTGAATTTTAAAGAATTGTTTTTTTTGCAACTCCTACAACTACAGAGGTGAGGGAGAAAAATGTTTGTTCAGAAAATATAAATATATTTAACATAAAATATATTAAATATATTAGTGTGCATAGTCTGGGCCCAGGTTCTCCTTAAGCATTCAGAAAAAAATAATTTGCTTTAGGATCTCCTTTTACTATACCGTTCTTCATATCGCTTTTACAGAAACCAATCTGTAAACCAATTATGAACTCATCAAAGCTGTTGGACTGATATCTTCAACTATGTATTACTGCACATATTATTTATTTTCATAACTTATACACGATTGACAGACATACCATGCCTCTTTTTTACAGACTACATAGGCCCAGTAGAAAAATGTGAGTAAATCATTAGTGCACTGAGATTTTCCACTAGATGGCTCCAAATAACCACATATTAAAACAATACAGTCTGTTTCATCTTAGTCTTTGTGTATATGCAGATACATATACAGTATACAAGTTACTACACAGGGTCTCTAGACCATTTTATTATCTTAGAAACTTTTTTTTCTTTTCACACACTTTCTTCTAGTACAGATTCGATTTTGTAATTGCCAAATAAATTATTTAAAAAGTAAACATAACTAGCAAAGAACAAACAGGTTCTGAAATCAGAAAAATCCCAAATTTGTATTGTGTGATTCTCTATAGACCTTACAGGTCTTTATGTAATGATTCCAGCCATTCAAAAATGTGCAAACTGCCTTTTTTCCTGTTGTGTTTTTTTTGCTAGCATATTTCGGTAACATGTAACATCTATATGGTGGTATGTAACAGTATTCTATGATTATGAAATGATTTCCAACACACCAGCAGTAAGGCCCTGTTCACACCCGAGAGATTTTCTGCTTGAAGATTGTAGCTCTAAAACACCCAACAAGCCAAATCCCATTCATTTCAATGTCCCCTATTTACATCTGAGGGGTTTGTCACCTGTAATAAAACACCTGTTGCTCAAAAAAGTACATAAGTTTCCTTTTGACTTATTAGAGCTGATTGTGGCCCTAAAGCAGGGGTGGCAAACACAAGGCCCGTGGGCCGAATCCGGCCCGCCAGGCCTTGTCATGTGGCCTGCGCAGCGGCCCCCATCAGCAGGGGGATCTCTCTCCTGTCAGTAATCAGCAAGGGGCCGAGCTGCGGACAGATAGGCCTGAGAGCCCGGAAGTCAGGAAAATAGTTTGTCTCCGGCCGCCTCCTCCTTGACCTCTCCCCCCTGACCCCGCCCCCCAAGAGGCGAGAATTGGCGGGTGCGGCATCTCCTGTGCCCACCACCCGTCCGTGTGAGAGGCCCACCCGCCGCAGACTGAGACAAAAACTGTGCTCCGTGTGTCGGAGAGGCCCTGGCTGGCCGGCGGAGGAGGGCCCTGTGTTGGGGGTATGTAGGCTGCCAGCTGAGTCATATGACACAAGAAGCACCGAGCCATAGACTGTGCTCCGTGTGCCTGAGAGAAGAGGCCCTGACTGGCCGGCGGAGGAGGGCCCTGTGTGAGGGTATGCGGGCTGCCAGCTGCTGCTGAGTCGTATGACACGAGAAGCACCGGGCTGGCGGAGAGAGGGGGATGTGCCATTCTGAAAACTGCTGTAGGAGATCCAGGATAGTGTGGCCGAGCTGGAGCTCGAGTTATCTGAAGGTAAGAGTGAACAGCCAATCAGATCACTGCAATACCCAGTCTGCTGTGGCACACTGACAGCTAGGCATGCTGAGACCTGTAGTTCTATTCCATCAATGCTGATCATAAAACCCATACCCCCCCCCTTGTGATTGGAGGCTGGGCAGTGTGGGGGGCTTAGAGGAAGATGTCTCTAGGATTGTCTTAATAATCATGAACATGGGGCCGTTCATTTAAAGATGGGGTACCCAATTCTGATCTTGTGTCCCCAGTGACACCAGGCACCCAATTCAGATCCCACATCCCAGTGACACCGGGCACCCAATTCTGATAACCCGTCCCCAGGGGTGGTAGCAGTGGTACTTGAGGGGGGGTGGTAGCGGTGGTACTTGAGGGGGATGGCAAGTACCAGCGCTGCCACCCCCCTCAAGTACCACCGCTGCCACCCCCTCAAGTATCACCGCTGCCACCCCTCTAAGTACCACCGCTGCCACCCCCCCCCCAAGTACCACTGCTGCTATCCCCCAAATAGGTAAGTCTGCAAGTCAGGGGGGAGTAAATTACCCCGGGCGTTGACAACCCATGCTACGCCACTGGTTTAAGCGCAGTTACAACCGGCCCTTTGAGGGCAACCAAACTGCGGATGCGGCCCCCGATGAATTTGAGTTTGCCACCCCTGCCCTAAAGACTTCACTGGAAACACCTGAACATGAGCAACATTAAAATTTTATTGGAGTTTTAGCATGCGTTTCTGGCCACACAGCTGGTCCCATTATCATCATCACTCGGTGTACAGTATATAATACAGTGCAGGCGGTGTACAATATATAATACAGTGTGTGCAGTATATAATATATTGCAGTCGGTGTACAGTATATAATATAGTGCAGTCGTTGCACATTAAATAATACAGTGCAGTCGGTGTACAGTAAATAATACAGTGCAGGTGATGTACAGACAGTACAGTATATAATACAGTACAGGCAGTGTACACAGTATATAATACAGTATGTACAGTATATAATACAGTGCAGTCAGTTTACAGTATATAATAAAGTACAGTCAGTGTGCAGTATATAATACAGTGTAGGTGATGTACACAGTATATAATACAGTGTATACCGGTAATAATAGGTTTAAGCAACCATCGGCAGCATCTGCATTATATGGCGCAGGAATATCTAGGGGCAAGAGCAGACTTGTAGACCTTTCCAACTAAGCATCTATTGGGTTACTGGGTCTTGAGGATGGACCACTGGCCAGAACTTGCTCAATATGCAATCAAGCTACTGGCCTGTCCTGCATCCAGTGTGCTTTCTGAACGGACATTAAGTGCTGTTGGAGGGTTTGTAATTGATCAAAGAGTGTACCTGTCCACAGACTCTGTTGATAGGCTGACATTTATCAAAATGAATGAGTCCAGGATCAGCAGCTATCAAGCTCTTGATGCTGATGTAACCAGGGCAGGGACATGGTCACCCGGAGCCCAGGGCAAACATGACAAATTGTGCCCTTCCCCCAGATGTATAATTATGTGTCAGCAAAAATCCCCATCCCACCAAAAAAACAAAAAAAAACAACAAGCACTAATATGCATGCCTGTCCTCCTAAACATAAATCCCCCTCCCTCGCAGTACAATCTTCTTAGCTCCCGGCACTGCGTCGCTTTAACTGACAATTGCGCGGTCGTGCGATGTGGCTCCCAAACAAAATTGACGTCTTTTTTTTCCCCACAAATAGAGCTTTCTTTTGGTGGTCTTTAATCGCCCGTGCGGTTTTTATTTTTTGCGCTATAAACAAAAAAAGAACGACAATTTTGAAAAAAGACACAAAGGGCCAGATTCACGTACATCTGTGCATTATTGGACCGGCGTAGCGCACCGCCTTTACGTTAGACTGGCGCAATGTAGCGGCGCAATCACCCTATTCTCGTCGGTTTTGCGCAGAAATTTGCGCCTGCGCAACGTTATTTCAGAGGCGCAAGGCGGAGTAATTCAAATTGGGAAGGACGTGGGCGTGTTACATTGAAATGAGCCGTGACCCCATACAAATGAAGGGCCGGCCGGCTCGCGCATGCGCACATGAAGCAGACCATGGTCAGCACCTCTGTGCGCATGCTCACAACTCGGGAACGGCGCAATCAGTGAAATTGGGCAACTTAGTGAACTACGCAGACAGCATAAATAGACAGACACAAACGCACTTCCTTTGCAAAAGTACATCCCTTTGTATCCCTTCCTATACAGCAAGGTGCTTTTGTTCTGTTGTTTCTTAGCGTTTGTTTGTTTGTGACGTGTCTTTGAGATATTTGGGGACTGTTTTGCACAGTGATTTTGTCTTTTATGTGTTTTCTTTGTTGTTATTTTGTTTAAATTAGATTTTTGCTGGGCATTTTTTATTTTTGTGAAAAAGAAACTACAGCGCTAGCCAACAGTGAATCAACGTATCAAACCAGTGAAATAATGTCTAAAAATTAACTGAATGCAGCTCAAATCTAGTATGTGCTAACAACAAATGAATAAATGTAAATAAAGAGTGATGAGCACAAAACACTAAACTAAACTACAAGGGAGCGGATAAGGCTCCTAGGGTGAAACAGTAAACAAGTGGAGTAGCAACCAAAATAAATAAGTGAAGTCCAGTGATAGTAGCCAATCACATCTAAAAAGCAAAAAACACACAAATAAAAGTCCAAAAAGGTGTTGATAGATGGTGCAGTGATAACAATCAACCCGTGTGTGTCAACAACTAAGGTAGCTTCTATCCATAGGCAATCGAACAATCCAGACGAGTCTCCAATGGTAAATGTGCTCACAGAGCGCTTACCTTCCAACAGGAAGTCAGGGGCCTCAATACAATCCTCTGGGTGTTGTAGATCTCCGTCTTGGATGGATGATGATGTCCAAATCCAGCCGTGGTCAGAGTTCGCTCTTTGCAGGCTTCTCATTACTGACATGTGCTTTTATTTTTGCTCGTCAATTTTTTTGTTTTTTTTGGTTATGTGTGTGTATGATTTGGGAATGTGGGGGTGACATTCCTGCCGGAAAAGGGGTGTCACCCTCATTTGTGGTGAAGAAGTGATCCCCAGGTCCGTGTGAATGGTGTATGAATGTACAGTGACATAATTGGAGCCGTGGCATGGCGTTGCTGCTCACAAGTCCTGCATGGTGGGCTTGTGCCAATCCAATGTGATGAGGATGTGATGTGTCTGTGCTAGGGACCACAGTGGTGTGCATGCATGCATTCTCATTGTGCCACGATTAATGTGTGTGTTTAACGTGCAAAGATGCCTAATGTGAGCTGGCTCCTGGCTGCTCTTCCCTCAGAAGACGGGGTAACCTTGGTTAGGGGGGTTCCGTATAGGAGTCATGAGATGGGGTCCCAGTGCATATGCAGAGTCACCCTGAAGGGATAAGACAGGAGGATGTTAGTAGTGCATGTGCCCCTTGTGATTTCAGCATCATGGGGGGGACAGTCATGCCTGCCACCCATGTCACTCACCAACCAGCCAGCTGTCCCCATACATGTTCTGTTCAAAATCTGTGGGGATGGGGCTAGGATTGTATATGTAGCTGTCATGGGTGTCATGGGTGGTGTCATGTGTTGGGCTCCTGCAGGGTTGTGGTTAATTCCAGGATGGCATGAGGGGTGAATCTGAAGATGCAAGACACCTCAGAATCACTCATGCCAAAGATGTCTATGCGTGTGTGATATATCAAGTGAAGAGTGAGGGGCTTGTATCAGATTAGATTATTATATCCATCAAGGTTTTAAAGGGCTATTGAAAGATAGTGAGACCGTGTTTGTAATTTGTATGTATGTTATGTATTGATGTATAAATGTATGTATATTTTTTGTAAAAATGTTTTTTAACCACTTGTCATCTGCCCACCGTCAAATGACGGCGGGCAGACGACTCCATTGTTCTGACATCACGTCATATGATGTGATGTCCCTTTAAAGCCGCGCGCGCGCACCGGCCGCTCTGCGGGGATCCCGTGCAAGTGCCCGGCGGCAACGATCGCCGCCGGGCACACGCGATTGCTCAGTAACTGAGCTGGGACGTGCAGCTCTGTGTGTAAACACAGAGCTGCACGTCCCTGTCAGGGAGAGAGGAGAGCGGTTGTGTCCCTTGTACATAGGGACACAATCGGTCACCTCCCCCAGTCACCCCCCCCTCCCCCCACAGTTAGAACACTCATAGGACACACATTTAACTCCTTCCCCGCCCCATAGTGGTTAACCCCTTCACTGCCAGTCACATTTATACAGTAATCAATGCATATTTATAGCATTTTTCACTGTATAAATGTAAATGGTCCCAAAAATGTCAGAAAAGTGTCCGAAATGTCCGCCATAACGTCGCAGTCCCAATAAAAAAATCGCAGATCGCCGCCATTAATAGTAAAAAAAAAAAAAAAAAATGCCATAAACTATCCCCTATTTTGTAAACGCTATAAATTTTGCGCAAACCAATCGATAAACGCTTATTGCATTTTTTTTTTACCAAAAATATGTAGAAGAATACGTATCGGCCTAAACTGAGGGAAAAAATATTTTTTTTATATATTTTTTGGGTTATTTATTATAGCAAAAAGGAAAAAATATTGAATTTTTTTCAAAATTGTCGCTCTATTTTTGTTTATAGCGCAAAAAATAAAATCCGCAGAGGTGATCAAATACCACCAAAAGAAAGCTCTATTTGTGGGAAAAAAAGGACGCCAATTTTGTTTGGGAGCCACGTCGCACGACCGCGCAATTGTCAGTTAAAGCGACGCAGTGCCGGAAGCTTATATTTTGTCTGGGCAGGAAGGGGGTGTAGGTGCACAGTAGGTAAGTGGTTAAAGCAAAGAAAATTTTTTGGTAAAAAAAAAAAAAGATCCTCTCCCGTGCCCTCCTCCGTGCCCTCCTCCGTGCCCTCCTCCTTCTTTGCTCATCTAAAGTCAGTAGTATAGATATGAGCATGGATGCCACTGACATGTTGGCATACAGTTTGTTGGGCAGCAAGTGTGACTGCTCAGCTCCTCACTAACAGTGTTGCTTTCTCTGACATGTAGACGAATTGTCAAATTTTATACCACCTTTTATATGGTCTAATTTTAGACAGGCCGTGCAGCTGTTGCGCACAGCGCGTAGCCTGCGCTGCACCAACGTTCTTTTGTGGATCCCCGTAACTCCCTCATTAGCATATTTGAATAGCAAATCAATGGTGTGTCTAGCGCAGTTTTGCGCGGACGGATGCGCCTGTCTATCGAAATTACGCTGGACAAAAAAAAGTAGATTTCTTGCGTTTCTCGTTTTGGGGATGCGGAGTATCGAAACGCATGCGCAAATTTAGACTTACGCTGCGCATCTCCTGTTACGCCGGCGTAATCGCTCTGTGAATCTGGCCCAATATTTTTTGGTTTTTGCTATAATAAATATCCCATTTAAAAAAAAAAAATTATCTCAGTTTAGACCGATATGTATTCTTCTACATATTTTAGGTAAAAAAAAAAAAAATCCCAATAACCGTATAGTGACTGGTTTGCGCAAAAGTTATATTGCCTACAAAATAGGGGACATAATTATGGTTTATTTTTTTATTTATTTTTTACTAGAAATGGCGATGATCTGCGATTTTTTTCGGGACTGGGACATTATAACGGACACATCGGACACTTTTGACACATTTTTGGGACCATTTACATTTATACAGTGAACAATGCTATAAACAGGGCTTTTTTCCAGGGGGAACTTGGGGGAACTCAGTTCCACCACCTTTGGCTCAAAACCTTTGGTGCCCGCTCACCACAATCACTTGTAAACATAGAAGTCTGGTTTCTGTGACAGCTCTGCACTCTGTGTGTAATGCAATCCTGGTATGTAATGCCCCTTTAACACCCTTCTACTGTTTGTGAAATCTGATCAGGGTCGTGGTTCCTGCACCTATTTTCTGAGAAAAAAAGCTCTGGCTATAAATATGCATTAATTACTGTATAAATGTAACTGGCAGGTAAGGGGTTAACCACTAGGGGGCGGGGAAGGGGTTAAATGTTTCTCCTACATTGTGTTCTAACTGTGGGGGGAGGGGGGTGACTGGGGGAAGTGACCGATTGTGTCCCTATGTACAAGGGACACAGCATCGGTCTCCTCTCTCCCTGACAGGGACGTGGAGCTCTGTGTTTACACACAGAGCTCCACACCCCAGCTCAATTGCAGCAATCGCGTGTGCCCGGCGGCCATCACGGCCGCCGGGCACACGCACGGTGTTCTAAGTGACGCATCTAATTGTAGCATCTAATAGCATCCTAAAGTGACAGGACTACATATGACGTCCTGTCAGGATCATAGAGTATTCCGCCCGCCGTCATTTGACGGCGGGCGGGTATCAAGTGGTTAAAGACGTTATCACACGTATAGACACCCAGCAGGTACAATATTAAAAGGAATTTTTTATTTAAGCATCAATAAAATCACTGCTCCTGGATATAAATATAAATATTGTACCTGCTGGGCGTCTATGGTTTGCCTGTGAAAACGTCTTTGAGAACCCGGGTTTTGCCCGAGGGAACATGTATCAATGGAAAAAAAAGTTTTAAAAACGGTTGTTTTTTTCAGGAGTCCTGCTCTTAAAAAAACAACCCGTTTTTTTTTTTACTTTTTTTCATTGATACATGTTCCCTGGGGCAAGACCCGGGTTCTCAAAGACGTTTTCCAACAATAACTTGAATATTGGTCTTTAAAATTATCGTTTTTGAATTCGAACGTTCGAGTCCCGTAGACTTCAATGGGGTTCTAAATGTTCGCGCAAACGGTCGGTCTTTTCGACGGTTCTGGTGCGAACCTTACGCGGGGGTGTTCGGCTCATCCCTAATTGTGGGAAAATCTTTTTCTCACATCTTTTTTCACATCCACTCATTTATGCTTTAGCGCAGTGTTTTTTCCTGTTTGGAAATCTTTTTTTCTATAATAGATTGTTCTAAATTTAAATCTAAATTAAAAAAAATATATTGTACAAAAATAATTTTAATTTAAACAAATTGGTGAAAAAACGGTGTGAGGGGGCCCTTTGGGTAATTATTTAGGTAATTACACTATCCTGGTGCTCCAGGACCTTCAAAAGTGTGATAGGTAGGAATACAATTAGATGTGTAATTTATGCTCCTAGAATACCTGATGGTGCTCCTTGCATGTTGGTCCTCTCTATGTGGCCAGACTGTGAAAAAGTTTCACACATGGGGTATCACCATATTCAGGAGGAGTAGCAGAATATATTTTGGGGTTTAATAGGAAGTATGCATATGCTGTGAGTGACTTTTTATTCTGACAATTTTACGTAAAAAAAAAAAGAGCTTGGAGAATGCAGGGAACAACCACATGGTGAAGAGTTTGGAAAAAATGCAGGAAACAAACACTTGACAAATCACTAAGTTAGCTAAAAAAGCTTGAAAATCACAAAGGTGTGAATGAAGACTAATTAACTATGACTGGACCTTAAATGACCATAATAGCTTTATAAGATTTATGTCATGGAATGAATATGGCAGTCTCAAGTCCTGTTGTGCATTCTACGTGTTTGTATTACATATATAAAAATTTCAAGATTTGAACATTTGAACAATAGTATAAGATATAATACACTTTTAAATCAGAATGTGGGTGGCAGCAAGGAGAGAATATGGTTGATCAAAAAATGTAACTCCAGCTTTGTTTACACTCGTGTTAAGTTGGATACTGTTAGAACCAGAGCTTTTTTTCTCAGAAAATAGGTGCAGGAACTCAACCACGACCCCGTTCAGATTTCACAAACAGTAGAAGGGTCTAAAAGGGGCATTTAATTCCAGGATTGCATTACATACAGAGTGCAGAGTTCAGGGGGGTTACACACAGAGTGTAGAGCTGACTTGTAAACACAGAAACCAGACTTCTGTGTTTACAAGTGATTGTGGTGAGCAGGCACCAAAGGGTCTGAGCCAGAGGTGGTGGAACTGAGTTCCCCCAAGTTCCCCCTGAAAAAAAGCCCTGGTTAGAACGCCCAGTAAGTGGATCTAGTTTTGGTATGTCTGTACAAGAATGCTAGGGATTAAAAACGAACGTGTGATTAAAATTCTTACACATTCCTCCATCTGTATGTAGCCCAGCCAGCAGTCCCTTCAAGCCTTGCAACCTATACTTGCTGGGAAAACTGCCACTGATTTGGTTTTCTTAAAGGAAATCTCCACATCCTTTTACTGTCTAATATTTTAGGGCATTTTGCAAAGAAATACTTGTGTTTGTGGATTATAAACACCTTTACTTAAAGGTTGATCACTTTGATCACTTTGTCATCGGTTTTTCCACTGGCCAGTGGTGCGCTACGGTCTGGTAAATTGTAGTTAGGCCCTTATAATCAGCTGCATCCTTCTTGCTACATTTTAGGGATATTTGATGCTTTGTGTGTGTTGTTTATTACTGCCTGCAGTGTCGTCTCCCACTTTTGCGGCCGGCGCATGCGCATTTCCATCGACGCGGGGGCGCGCTTAATTTAAATACAAGCCGCCCCCTTTGAATTACGCGGCCTTACGCCGTGCCATTTACACTACGCCGCCGCAACTTACGAAACAAGTGCTTTGAGAATACGGTGCCGTATTCTCAAAGCACTTGCTCCGTAAGTTGCCGCGGCGTAGTGTAAATGGCCCGGCGTAAGGCCGCGTAATTAAAAGGGGCGGCTTGTATTTAAATTAAGCGCGCCCCTGCGTTGATCGAACTGCGCATGCGCCGGCCGCAAAAATAGCCCAGTGCGCATGCTCCAGCTCATGTCGGAAAACGTGAATGAAACCGACGTGAGCGTTGTTTACGTAAAACCCTATTCGCGAACGACTTAGTAAAACGACATAACCGACGGAAAAGGACAACGCTGTCCCGACGCCATACTAAACATGGCATACGACGGAACTTCGTAAGGTTACCCCTCATATTAGCAGGGGTAACCTTACGCTTACGGAAACGACGTAAACGACGACGGGGCGGCGTAAAAACGTTCGGGAATTGGCGTATTAGGCTCATTTGCATAGGCAAATGAGAAAACAACGTAAAGGCCACCTAGCGGCCAGCGTTGTCATTACATCTACGATCCGACGGTGTAATTGTTTTACATCTGTCGGATCTTTAGTGTATCTATGCGTAAGTGATTCTAGGAATCACACGCATAGATATCCATTGAAAAAAACTGAGATACGACAGTGTATCTGAGATACACCGTCGTATCGCAGCGGAGAATCTGGCCCCATGTCTTTGCACCAAACCCCCAAGGAAAATTGTATGTCTGCTTTTTTTTTACAAATGTGGGAAGAGTAGTTGAACATTTTAAGAAAAAATGAAATCTGCCTATTATGGGTATAAAAAGCTGTAGCTTTATTCTGGGAAGACACCTGTGCCAGCTCTGGAAGAGAACTCAGAAAGATCAGGCAGCACAGGCCATAAAAATGTGGAAAGCATCTGATATTATTAACCTCTTTCCCACAGCGCTATAGCAAAAATACTGCTACAGCGCGGTGGAGTTATTTTGGGACGACGTCCCCGGGACGTCGTCTTTCACTTCTGCGATTGCGCGTCCCCTGGGACGCGCTCGCGTAAGTGTCCATGCTCGCCGGGTCTAGAAGAACCGGCGCATCACGGATCACGGTAAATTGCCGCTGATAGCGGCCATTTACCACGTGATCGCGCCGTCAAATGACGGTGCTATCACTTGTAAACAAACTGGCGTCATTTGTGCTGTGGCTGGATCTGTGACAAATGCAGTCACAGATCCAGCCATCCCAGCTCTGCAATCCCCCAGTACTCTGCAATCCCCCAGTACCCTGCAATACCCCAGTACCCTGCAGTACCCCAGTACTCTGCAGTACCCCAATACCCTGCAGTACCCCAATACTCTGCAGTACCCCAATACTCTGCAGTACCCCAGTACCCTGCAGTACCCCAATACTCTGCAGTACCCCAATACTCTGTAGTACCCCAGTACCCTGCAGTACCCCAGTACTCTGCAATACCCCAGTACTCTGCAGTACCCCAATACTGTGCAATACCCTGCGCAATACTCTACAGTACCCCAATACCCTGCAGTACCCCAATACCCTGCAGTACCCCAATACTCTGCAGTACCCCAATACACTGCGCGTTACTCTGCAATACCCCAATACTCTGCAATACCCTGCGCTAACTCTGCAATACCCCAATACCCTGCGCGATACTCTGCGCGATACATGTTGGGTATCTATTTACTCGGCGTAACGTCATCTTTCACATTATGAAAAAAAATTGGGCTAACTTTACTGTTTTTTTTATTTTTAGCACAAACCAGTTTTTTTTTAAAAACACGCGTTCAAAAAATTTCTACGAAAATACCATGCGAGATACAAAGTTGTAACTGCCGCCATTGTATTCTATAGGGTCTTTGCTAAAAAAGCATATATACTGTTTTGGGGTTCTATGTAATTTTCTAGCAAATAAATAATGATTTTTACATGTAGGAGAGAAATGTCAGAATTGGCCTGGGTCCTCCAGAACGCCTGATGGCGTTCCCTGCATGTTGGGCCTCTGTATGTGGCCACGCTGTGTAAAAGTCATTCAAATTGTGAGAGCACCGAAAGCTGAAAATTGGTCTGGTTAGGAAGGGGGTTTAAGTGCCCAGTGGTCAAGTGGTTAAGAGACAGAGCCTTGTAGAAAGCTTGTAAGCAGTTTCAGACATCATTCAGAATCTGAAGAGCCAAGTTGCTCTGCCATGGAGGGGGTCTCTGATAAGACAATACAGCTGGCCCTCCTGAACCTAAGATCAAGAACACAGTGACATGACCTTTTTAAAATCAGCCCCTGTGTTAGGCAACACCCTTTAACATATTCAGTAAAAACTGCATTATAGAGGTTGGGATTTATCTTTGTGTAGCGCCACCCCGAAGGAGCTGTTGGTTAAATGATGGGTCCTCTGTCTTCCACCTTGACTTCAAGAACAAACACAGCCCCTCGGACCAACCTGGGTAAATGGAGAGACCTCTGTAATAACAGATAGACACAATTGAAAAATACCCTGCATCTGGCTGTATGTTAATTGCACACACACCCGTTTAGTGATAAGTAATTTGGTATATTGAAGCCACTTAAAATAAAGACAGTCTGAGATAATATAGGTTCACCCAAGTAAATAAGCATAGTCAGATATACAAAATTTCACTATACCCAAGTTAAGAGTTCTTTGACTTTAAATAGAGTCAATGAGTGAAATGGCAATAAGTAACGTGAATAACCCTTATTAACCACTTCAGACCCGCGCTATAGCCGAATGACGGCTACAGCGCAGGTCTGAATATCCAAGCCGCTGTCTTTTGACGGCCGCCTCTTTGGGCTTTCCCCGCGCACGCTCCAGAGCGTGCAGCGGGGAAGCTCTGTGTTGGCCGTGTCCCCTGGACACAGCCAATCAGAGATCGCGGCGAACGGCCAATCAGAGTGGCCGTTTGCGATGCGATCTGTGCGGCAAATGAGAGATGATCTCATATGTAAACATATGAGATCATCTCTCATTGCCGGCTCACACAGAGACAGCGTCCTGTCTCTAGAGAGGAGACCGATCTGTGTCCCCTGTACATAGGGACACATATCGGTCACCTCCCCCAGTCATCCCCCCCTCCCCCCACAGTTAGAACACTATGTAGGGCATGGGTCTTCAAACTATGGCCCTCCAGGTGTTCAGGAACTACAATTCCCATCATGCCTAGTCATGTCTGTGAATGTCAGAGTTTTACAATGCCTCATGGGATGTGTAGTTCCACCACAGCTGGAGGGCCGTAGTTTGAGGATCCCTGATGTAGGGAATACATTTAACCCCTTCCTCACCCTCTAGTGTTAACCCCTTCAATGCCAGTCACATTTATATAGTAATTAGTGCATATTTATAGCACTGATCGCAGTATAAATGTGAATGGGGCCAAACATGTGTCAAAAGTGTCCGATGTGTCCGCCATAATGTCGCAGTCCCAATAAAAATCACAGATCGCCGCCATTTCTAGTAAAAAAAAATAAAAAAAATAATAATTCTGTCCCCTATTTTGTAAGCGCTATAACTTTTGCGCAAACCAGTCGCTTATTGCGATTTTTTTTTTTACCAAAAATATGTAGAAGAATAAGTATCGCCCTGAACTGAGAAAAAAAATGTGTTTTTTTTTTTAAAATTGGGATATTTATTATAGCAACAAGTAAAAAATATTGTATTTTTTTTCAAAATTGTCGCACTTTTTTGTTTATAGCGCAAAAAATAAAAACCGCACAGGCGATCAAATACCACCAAAAGAAAGCTCTACTTGTGGGGAAAAAAGGACATCAATTTTGTTTGGGAGCCACGTCGCACAACCGCACATTCCCCAGGTTTTGTTATTATCTGCTGTAGCCTTCCAATGCTACTTACTGCTATGGCCAGCAATAGATGGGGCAGTGGACAAGTTTATGTTTCACCTGTGGTGCATGTATTGGTCCAGCAGTACACCAACACCTTTGCAGCCATTGTGCTACATACTGGGTGTTTGGTGTGCTCCTGCACCTTTAAGGAGGGGTGGCTCCCCTTCAGTCCACCTGCCCCTATCTATTCATTAGAATGCATGTACCTCCATTGTGGGGACACTAATTGTTTACTGTTAGGACCACAAATTACATGGTGCCTGGCTCTGTGGCTCACGCATGCGTTTGCAAATGCGTGCGGACAAAACCCCTGTTTTTGACGCATACTGTTAGACAGGTTAATTGGTTGTTCTGCGAGCTGGTCAGTAAATAGGCTTGGCTTTTCCCTGGGCATTCCCCAGGTTTTGTTGTTCTATGCACACGTGAGCCTGATTTTGCACTTTCCAGCATTACTAAACCCCAATGTGTACTTAAAAAGTGAGGTATGCCTGTACTTGCTTCAGTGGGAGCACTATGGTCAATATGGTCATTTTATCTTTGGGAACTCTGACATCAATTTGCCTCTACGTGAGAATCATTTTACAGCAGCGTAAGCAGAATACTGAGATCCTACACAACATTACTGATGTTCATCAGTTAATGGACTATGTATCTTGTTTATTTTGTGCATTACATTGCACGTAGCATTACATATAGTACATTATACCATCATATTCTATGGGGGGACACCTTGCGAAGGAGTACAATAGAGTTGGGTGAACAGTTCGAGCCAAGCAAAAGTTCAGCCTGTACATTGCCTGAACATTGCCTGTTCACCCATTCAGCGAACACCCAAATTTGCCCTGGAAAATGCCCCACCATGCATTGCGCACTGCAAAGTGCATTATAAGCCCTGATTGGGGAAAACGTTGTCCAGTCAAGGCACAGTGAATAGCTGGTTGTTTAGGAGTGGGCCAGAACCCCAGTTGAAGACACGTATGTCGTAACGCGTAGGGTGAAGGGAGATGTACACCGGGATTGCTGTGATACCAGCGCGGTGCCGCTGTGTTATATGCTCATTTTACTTCTATGTTTGTAAGTGCAAATTTTATTTATTAAACTCCTCTGTATCAATGATAATGCACTATTGGAGGTCCCCTTTCCTGTTTTTATCCCACCTCTGAGACCCAGATCATACTATCCATGTTGTGGACACCAGGAACACCAGGGAGATAACCAGCAGTGGATCTGCACATTGAGGTCTCTTTTTAGCCGTTTAGAGGTGAGAGTTCTGGGAGACCAGAGTGTGTGTGTGGTGAAGTGCACATCTTTCACGGAACTAGCGGGTATCCTGGAACACCTCTTAACATCATGGACTCTGTTTGCACTTTATAGTATTGTGCACTATTGATCTATATGTCACTTGCATCACTCTGCAAACCTATATCCAACATATGTTGGTCTTATGCACTTTGCGCAATTACTTTTTCTTTACAGTTGTTCTTTTTCAGGTGTTGTGTTTACACTTTTGTTTTCTTTATCGTACATCACGGGACACAGAGCGCATAGCCATTACACTTGGGTTATATGGGTACCTTCAGGTGTGGACACTGGTGTAATCAATTTCACAGGAAGTTTCCTCCCTATATAACCCCCTCCCACTGGGAGTGCTTCAGTTTTTTCGCCAGTGTCTTAGGTGTTGGTCACGTCTAGCTGTCCCTCGGAGGTCTCGGGACCCAGGATAGCTAGCCGGATCCGTCCGAAGTGCTTCAAAGCCAAGGTGTACGGTACCCGGGCCCTGCTGGATGGGGTTTTTGCCTATAATGCCTCTCCTTGGAGGGCTGGATTCTGGGCTCCAGTGCCTTAGTCTCTTCCAAGAACTAAACGCTACTGATGCCAGGATGCTATATAGGTCCAGGGGTGTGGGTTCCTTAACACAGGACCCCGGTCCCTGAAGGTCCAAGACAATACCCACGGAGATGGGGGAAGGCTGGGCCTCTTGCATTATGCAATACCCTGCGGCGTGGAGCAGGTAAGAGGGAACCTGCGGGACTTGGTTCGACAGTAGGTATCCCCCTGGGGGTTCTGGGTTGGCTAATGGTATGCTTGTGCATCAGCCACTATCTCCACTATGTCTTTTGAGGCAGGATGGGATGTACTAATGTTTACCCAGATAACATGTAGATATATATATGCTTTTAAAGATATGTATTTTGCTACTCCCCCCAGATTTGCCTGTTAGCATGATACTGCAGCCCCACGTGTATAGAGAGGAAGTGCTGACAAAACTCCTGTTTCCTAGGAAGCCTATGGGGACAGCTTCCTCTATGTGTGCACTACAAAGATTAGTGGCTTACCGGGTGTCTGTTGGGAGCGCTGGTCCGGGCTTCTCCTCTGCTCTCTGCTTCCTCCATGTTGGTTTCAGCGTGGGGGGGGGGCGGGGGCGCGTGCGCGCCGCCTTTTACAGCATCAGCGTGTGTGGGGGGGGGGGGGCGGGCCAGCAGCGCCAGGTCTCGGATAAAGCAAAAAAGCATTTCCTGGCTGGTCATTCCCTCCTGAGAGCAGTGGAGAGTGAGGACATAGAGCGCACAGCTGAGCCAGTTCTGGCTAACCGTGACACCCAGTGGTGGTTTGTGGATCTTCAGGTCTGGACTTAGTCCACACTGACCAGAAAAAAAAAAAAAAAAAAAAAAAGATTTTTTTCTTAAAGGGACTCAGCCTTAGATCTGGCAGTATCTGAGTCGGTGCAACCTTGGACTCCAGCTAACGGGCATTGGTGTGGCAATACTCACAGGACTTTCCTCGGTATTGCCGCCTTCTCAGGCGTATGAAAATTTAGAATTTTTTTTACCATAGCCTGTCCTTATTAATGTTTCACTTCTAGCTACAACAGTTGGGTGTTGGCTGTAGGGGTGTCTCAAGGTTGTGCAATGGCTCCCAAGGGATCAGGACCAGCTAAGGCTGCAAAAGGTGCCAAAAAAGTAAAGGGGTCTCCATCGGGGTCAGAGGATTTGGGCCAGGCTCCAGTGGTCCCACCCTCACCAGATAGACCACCAAACAGCATCGTGCAGGAGCCATTGAGGGTGCTAGGGGCAGAGGCGGCCCCCAATCAACCCATTCCCGTTTATGTTACGGAAGAAATGCTAGAATCCACCCTGGGTGGGCTAGAGAAAAGGTTAACTGCTTTAATTGCCCGCTCTTTGCCGGGTGGAAAACGGGCTAGATCCCCGTCACCTAGAACGGTGTGTTTGGATGCAGAGGTCCTCTCTTCGGAGGAATTGGACCCACAGGGGGATCAAGCGGACCTGAGTCCTGACGGGTCAGACATTGAAGATTCCACTATAGATGAAATTTTTTCGGCTTCTCAAGCAGAGAGTCTGTGGATCCAGTCTCTGACGGATATGGTTCGCACTGCTTTTAAACTTCCAGTGTCAGAACAATTAGCCCCCGCGGTATCCTCTTTAGGTTCCTTGAAGGCCCCATTGAGTGGTGCGTCTTTCCCGGTTCACCCCCTTCTGGAGAGCGTGATTTTTCAGGATTGGGCTCGACCTGATAGGATTTTTATCCCTCCTAAAAGGTTCACCATTCTCTATCCTATGGAAGAAGAATTTGCAAAGAAATGGGCACTCCCTTCCGTGGACGCAGCCATTTCCTGCGTAAATAAATCCCTGACCTGTCCGGTGGAAAATGTCCAGGTGTTTAAAGATCCAGTCGACAAAAAATTGGAGACCCTACTGAAGGCTTCTTTTACCACAGTAGGTGCCGTGGTTCAGCCAGCAGTGGCAGCCATTGGCGTTTGTCAGGCTTTAAAGGATCAGACTAAACAGATATTAAGGGACATACCGGCTCAGCAAGCTCGTGAATTGGCTGACCTCCCAAGAGCTCTCTGCTTTGCAGTAGATGCTATTAAGGACTCCGTTCAACAGGCGTCCCGTTTATCTCTGCTGTTGGTTCATATGCGTCGCCTTTTGTGGCTAAAAAACTGGTCAGCAGAGGCACCCTGCAAAAAGCTTTTAGCAGGATTTCCCTTTCATGGTGGGAGACTATTCGGTGAAGACCTAGATAAATATATCCAGACCATATCAAGTGGTAAAAGTTCTTTCTTGCCTATCAAGAAAAGATCGCGTGGGCCCGCATTTAAGCGACAGGCCTTCGCAGGCTCGGCCCCTTCAACTTCCCGTCAGTATCGACGGCCTCCCGGGCGTTCAGCATTTAATAGCCGCCCACAAGGACAAGCCACGACAGGCAAGAGGCCATGGTCTCGCAAGCCGGTTAAACCAGTCCTCAAGTCAGATTCATGAAGGGGCGCCCCCACTCTCTTGGGTGGGGGGAAGGCTTCGGTTTTTCTCCGAAGTGTGGAAGGCCAGAATTCCCGACTCTTGGGTAAGATCCGTGGTAACCACGGGCTACAAGCTAGAGTTTCGGGAAGTCCCCCCAACCCAGGAATGGGGTCTGGGATTCTACTCCAACCTTTTCATAATACCAAAGCCCAATGGCGACGTCAGGCCTATCTTAGACCTCAAACGCCTAAATCGCTTTCTAAGCATTCAGACCTTTCGTATGGAGTCCATACGTTCGGTGGCAGCCAGCCTACATCAAGACGACTTTCTAGCATCTATAGACATAAAAGATGCGTATCTGCACGTGCCGATCTACCCGGCACATCACAGGTTTCTTCGTTTTATGATAGATCACCGCCATTACCAGTTCGTAGCCCTCCCTTTCGGGTTGGCAACAGCTCCGCGGGTATTCACAAAGGTGTTAGCCCCGGTGCTAGCCATCCTAAGGACAGAAGGCATTTTAGTCTTGGCATACTTGGACGATCTTCTGGTTATCGACAGCTCAGCTTCCAACCTCAATCAGGCAGTAGATCGCACAGTTCAGCATCTAGAGGAATTCGGGTGGATTGTAAACCTAGAAAAATCGGTATTGAAACCCACAAAGCAGTTGGAATATCTAGGCCTTCGGCTAGATACAGACTGCCAGAGGATAATTTTACCTCAAGCAAAGATCAGATCAATAGCTCAAGCAGTTCAAGTGATCTTAGGCAAGAAGAGGCCGACTATTCGCCTATGTATGCGACTGCTGGGGAAGATGGTGGCCGCCTTCGAGGCTGTACCCTACGCCCAGATCCATACCAGATATCTTCAGGCAGCCATTCTCTCTGCTTGGAACAAGTCCATTCAGGCGTTAGATCGTCCGTTAGTGCTCTCCCCGAAGGTCCGACGCAGCCTGTCTTGGTGGCTGGTCCCTCAAAATTTGTCAAAAGGGAAATCCTTTTGCCCCATCACGTGGAAGATAGTATCCACGGATGCCAGCCTGTCAGGTTGGGGGGCAGTTCTAGAAGAACAAACCCAGCAAGGGCAGTGGTCGGAGGCAGAAAAACTGCTTCCCATCAATATCTTGGAGATCAGAGCTGCTCGGCTGGCCCTGATCGCCTGGACTCTCCCCCTTCTGGGTCTGCCAGTAAGGATACAGTCCGACAACGCCACTGCGGTGGCATACATAAACCACCAGGGGGGCACGAAGAGCCCAGCAGCCCAAAGAGAAGTAAACCTGATTTTCTCATGGGCCGAAGCCCATGTACCCTGCATCTCGGCGGTGTTCATCCCAGGGATAGACAATTCTCAAGCAGATTTTATGAGTCGTCAACAGTTGCTCCCGGGGAAGTGGTCTCTTCACCCCCAGGTATTCCAAGAGATTTGCCAAAGATTCGGAGTCCCAGATGTGGACATTATGGCAACGAGATCCAACAAAAAGTTGGACAAATTCATATCCCGAGCCAGGGATCCCTCGGCCTACGGGACCGATGCCTTGGTTTGCCCTTGGCACCAGTTTTCTCTTCTGTATGCGTTCCCTCCACTGCAGATGATTCCCCGCCTTCTACGGAGGATCCGGGTGGAGCGCAGGCCTGTGATCCTGGTGGCCCCAGCCTGGCCCAGGAGGGCTTGGTACGCACTCATCGTGAAAATGTCAGTCGGGGCGCCGTGGCCGCTCCCCCTGCGCCCAGATCTGCTGTCTCAGGGCCCAATCTGCCACCCTGCTTCACAGCAGCTAAATTTGATGGCTTGGCGGCTGAATCCCTAATTCTTAAGGGCAGAGGCCTCTCAGATCAGGTCATATCTACATTGATTCAGGCTAGGTAACCGGTCTCCAGAAATATTTATTACAGAGTCTGGAGAACCTATGTGGAGTGGTGCGAGTCTCAAAAATGGCATCCTCGAAAGTTTTTTATTGACAGGATCTTGCGATTCCTCCAGGTTGGCGTTGACAAAGGGTTGGCTCTTAGTACTCTAAAGGGGCAGGTGTCGGCTTTATCAATATGGTTTCAAAGACCCTTGGCCACCCATTCGCTTATGAAAACCTTCTTGCAGGGGGTCTTGCATGTGAATCCCCCTATTAGAGCTCCCCTCTGCCCCTGGAATTTAAATCTGGTCTTGTCAGCTTTACAAAGGCAGCCGTTTGAACCTCTGACAGAAATCCCTCTTGTGCTACTAACCCGAAAGTTGGTTTTCTTGGTGGCTATGGCTTCGGCCAGAAGGGTTTCCGAGCTGGCAGCCTTGTCATGCAGGGAGCCATACCTTATTCTGCATAAGGACAGAGTGGTTCTGCGGCCTCAACCTTCTTTCCTTCCTAAGGTCATATCCAGTTTTCACTTGAATCAGGACCTAGTCCTACCATCCTTCTTTCCTACTCCCCAGTCCAGAGAGGAAAGACTGCTTCATACTTTGGACGTGGTTCGAGCCATGAGGGTCTATCTCAAGGCTACAGAGAAGATTCGGAAAACAGATGTGCTTTTTGTTCTTCCGGATGGCCCCAAGAAGGGTCAGCCGGCTGCCAAGTCTTCCTTGGCTAGGTGGATTAAGCAGCTGATTTTTCAGGCCTATGGTCTGAAGCGCGTTGCACCTCCCTTATCAGTTAAAGCCCATTCTACGAGGGCCATGAGTGCCTCCTGGGCGGCACACCATCAGATCTCTATGGCACAGGTTTGCAAGGCGGCAACCTGGTCTTCCATACATACGTTTACTAAATTTTATAAGTTGGACGTTGCAAAGGGTACGGACGCAGCTTTTTGGGCAGGCGGTCCTACGGGCAGCAGTATAGAATCCTCTGGCCCGGTTCACGCCCCCTTGTTTTTCTGTTGGTGGAGCTATTTTTTCTCCTAACAATGTTTTTATTTGGCTATTCTTGGCCTTACGGTCTCCCTCCCTTCATGGAGCATTGCTTTAGGACATCCCAAGTGTAATGGCTATGCGCTCTGTGTCCCGTGATGTACGATAAAGAAAAAAGGATTTTTAATAAACAGCTTACCTGTAAAATCCTTTTCTTGAAGTACATCACGGGACACAGAGCTCCCACCCCTCTTTTGGGGAACATTGTATAACCTCGGGAGAATTGCTTGCTACAAAACTGAAGCACTCCCAGTGGGAGGGGGTTATATAGGGAGGAAACTTCCTGTGAAATTGATTACACCAGTGTCCACACCTGAAGGTACCCATATAACCCAAGTGTAATGGCTATGCGCTCTGTGTCCCGTGATGTACTTCAAGAAAAGGATTTTACAGGTAAGCTGTTTATTAAAAATCCTTTTTTTGCTGCATTGTTTTTTCTGTATGTTTAGGGCGACCTTGTAATTTTAGCGCAGAAGTCCCCCCCTTTTTCATTCATTACTATGATTTCTTATTGTATGTTTTTTCTAATCTCCAGGCATTTGAGTGAAACGTATTAGAATTTCCTACTCATTTACAGTAGCTTTTGAATTATTCTCTTAAATGATTAGGAAATTCCAATACGTTTCTCTCAAAAGCCTGGAAATGACAAAAAACATACGATAAGAAATCATACATTATACCACGAGGATGGTTATGTGGACTAAATATACTTATACATGGAGCATGAGTACATCAGAAATTAAAAATGTATATTAAAAATGTATATTGATGTAATGGGATCTATTGGGGTTGTGCTTTATTTTTGATATTTTATTACCATACTCACATGAGACTTGTACAGCTTTATGTTTTTCTTTTTAAATAACAAACATGTCATACTTACCTCCACTGTGCAGTTCCTTTTGCTCTATCAGCTCCAGCATCGTATAACACTCTAGGACAGTGATGGCGAACCTTGGCACCCCAGATGTTTTGGAACTACATTTCCCATGATGCTCCACTACACCGCAGCATGCATGAGCATCATGGGAAATGTAGTTCCAAAACATCTGGGGTGCCAAGGTTCGCCATCACTGCTCTAGGAGAAGTGCTCTCTCCTGGGGGATTACCCTGCAGGCGTGCTCCAGAGTCCAGCATTCGGCATCCTTAGGCGCCGAATGTAGAACTCGGCCTCGCCCCCCGGCGCATACACCATTGGATTTGATTGACAGCAGCGGGAGCTAATGGCTGCGCTGCTATCAACGTATCCAATCAAGAGCCGAGAACCATGGGCAGAAAGATAGCACGTCTTCGCCGAGGGATCAAAGGGGTCAGGTGAGTAAAACGGGGGGAGTCACTATCAGAAGTTTTTTCACTTTAATGCATAGGATGCATTAAGGGGTTTAAAACCTTTTAATTGGTTTTAAGTACTAGTAGGGGTATTTTAGAGTAACATGTAATGAAAGACTATTTATTTTTTTATGTTTGTCGCTGTGTGAATTTATCTACCTTGAAACTCCCGTTTACATTTATTTCCTTGGTATATCTGGGGTTAATTTTGTCTAACTTCCTTTATGGAGGCTGAAAATCAATTTTCACAACACTATTTTAAATTGCTGTCTTTTTATTTTGCAATTGCTCGGTCTTTATTGTCTTCTAGGAATGTTCAATCCAGAAATTGTATTCTGACACAAAAATATTTATCACAGACTGTGGTGCCTGCAACTTGATAAAAATTCAATCTGGAATGAGAACATTTTATGCTTTTATTACAGCCATTATGAAGGATTTAAGGCTTGCTTATTGCTGGATTGGTGTAAATGGGCATCTGCCGCTTGGTTCTTTCTGAATAAAAAATAAATAAAAATTGTCATTAACCTGGTAAATTCTGTGAACCAAAGGGATGCATCTTATTTAGAACAAACATGTCACATGGGAGGAAGGATCACATTGTAAAGAAGTTATGTAGATATTACATTTGTGAGTCACTCTACCCATGACCTCCCTCTGTCCTGATCAGGGCTGGCCTTAGGTGTTCAGGCGCCCTGTGCGAGCTAATCCTGTGCCCCCCCCCCATCTTCACCCCCCGCCCCCTGGTCACCTTAACATACACACCTTTGAAAAAGTCTATTGGACTAAACGCGTCAGGTGACCTAGCAGCGACATACGTCACACGTCAACGTCACTTCCGGGTAACAAGCACTACGAGGTGTGGAACGCAAGCCGATACACATCACGCTCGCCATTGCAGCTTTACCGCAGCATATACCCAGGATCTGATCGCCTGACATTTTGTTTTGCTTTTGTTTTCATTCATTATATTTGTTTTTTATCTTTCCTGCAAGCAAGTTTTTACTGACTTTTTGAATACTGTTATACTTTTTATTTTGTACAATAAATTACCCAGAGTATCTTTTGTACTACTCTATGTGGATCTTTCTTTTTGTTCCAAACAACATCACACGTGGTTCCCGTACCCCGCTGAGGATACCTTCGGTCTGAAGATAGCTGGTAAGCTAACAGCAAACCCCTTCCGATTTCGTAAGGCTCAACACCCCCTAGTGGGGACGAATATCTGGTGAGTGGGGACCCAGCAGGGGGAGTACGGATGTCATATCGGAGATCAAGACACAGAAATGTATCCTTCCCTTCTTTGCCTATCAACCATTCCACATTTAATACAATATGATGTACTGTTATTCATATTACTGATTATATCGCTCTGTCTTCATTAGAGGATACCCCGGAGTTTATGTTGCCTCTTTGTTTATTGTAATTTTTTGTGGGGATCACCCGGTTACCAACACTGGGCCAGATTTAGGTAGGAGAGCGGATCTTTATTTTGGAGTAACGTTTGTCATTTACGTTACTCCGCCGAAACTTTAGGAGCAAGTACTGTTATTCACATAGCACTTGCGGCGGCGTAGCGAAAATGAGCCGGCGGAATTTAAATTGGGCGGGTAGGGGGCGTGTATTATTTAAACTAGACGCGATCCCGCGGCGAACGTACTGCGCATGCGTCGACTGTCAGTGCGCATGCTCCAAATTCTATCACTGAACGTCAATGACGTCAATCCCCATTCACTGACTTTTTACGCAAACGACGCTAAACTTTTTAAATTCGACGCGATGACGACGGTTATACTTAACATAGGATACTCCACCTAGGGGGCATGTTTTCCTTTACGCCGCGTATCGCTTACGGAAACATCGGAAAGTCACTGCGTCGGGCCCGCGTACGATCGTGAATTTCCGTTTCTCGCTGATTAACATATTCTCGGCGTTAATCAGCGGGAACGCCCCGAGCGCCATTTTTAAAATTGCAGTTCCGATACGACGGCGAAATACAATTACGCCGCTCGTATAGGAACTCCAACCTGGCGTATCTTGTTTTCTGCTTACAGAAAACAGATAAGCCAGCTCAAAGTGAGAGTTATGCTGGCGTATCACTGATACTCCAGCCTAACTCTACCTGAATCTGGCCCACTGTTTTTTGCAAGTTAGAGTCGATGGACTTAATGTAATGTACTTTAGTTTGTTGCACTTTTGAATATTAGGATTGGACCTAATAACTTTATGCTTACACCTCCTTCTTTTTTACCACAAGTATTGCACATTGTGCACCCAATTTTCTTATATACATACACATTTTTTGTAGGTTTGGCACCTCCATTGTTATTGGTCGTCCCAGTCTGACACTCACTATTATTTTTACAAATCTCAGTTTCAGCATCCACTGAGGGCAGTCTGAATTTTTCCAATCCACTATTAGGGCACCTTTTGCAATCATACCAGGGGCCCCTTCTATGAGCCCACCACTCTGAGGAGCCCAACACTTATATTCTAACACACTCTCATCTATATTGAACACTAATCACTGTTCACACCGATGACAGCATTTTCAGCTACCACACTTAGGCAGTGCCACCACCCCTTTCACACCACTTCCACTATCTCACCCACACCTCCCTCGGGGAGTCCTTTAGGGGCGCAGCAGCCCATACACCCAAACCGTAGCGCGGAATTTATTACTTTACTGTAGCTAGCTCGCCTCTCCCTGCCTGTGCCAGTGTGCCGCTGCCTAAACCCGCGGTGCTGCCACCACGGGTGTAATACAATCGCGGAGGGGGTGCCGGTCTGACACCCCCCCAGTATGTGGTACCCAGGGGCGGCCAGCCCCCCCTTAGTATGCCTCTGGATGGCCGCACGGCGCTTCTGTTGCCCATGGCTCCCTGTGCAGCCGCACAGCTCGCACACCCCAAAAGCCGGCCCTGGTCCTGATTCACTTCTTACGGTGCTTATTTGTAGAGCTGGATCCTCACACCTGCCCCTTGTTAATCAACCATATCAATCTCATTGTAATTTTAAAATTGGTGGAGTGGTGGACAGGTATTTCTGAAGGGCCATTTATAAAAAGCACTTCAGAGAGCACACTCAGGTGGCCAGTGTGCCTGTGAATGGCTGTGATCTGAACCACCACTGGACAGCTCAGTTCACAGACACAAAGTACAGAGATGATCCAAATTGCTCTGTACCTTGTGATCGCTGTGATGACCAATCACAGGGATCACAGATGTGAACAATTTAGTGTTTATATTATTTTCTGACACAATGGAAGTAGTAGTAATAAATGAATAGGGAATTAATGAAGGGAGCAACAGCAGCAGATTCATGGTGAGGGGATATATCTGATTGAGGGATATTTTTTTCACCCTCCTCCTGTCCTATATCTCATCTCAATGCTCTCTACATGTGAGCTGTATATTAATCCTTCACCTACCTTATCCTGAAAGTTAAGCCCGTAGTCTCCAATATCCCACTGTGTAGGATCAATAAATTAACCCCTTCATCCCCTCTGTGTATGTCTTTTATATTTAATAATACTGTACATGTATTCATATATAATTATTTAGTGTGCCATGTAGTACTCCATTCTCCATGTTTTAACCACCTCAATACCAGCACGTTTCTTAATTTTTCTGAAAAAAAATCTAAATTGTTGGTCTTTTTTCCTTTATATAGTTAAAAAAACTGTGGTTGTGCATACCACTCAAAAAAGAATTTAAAAATATTTGCGTACTGTGTTGCATAACTGAGTAATTGTCAGTTAAACTATGACAACACTTAAAACTGAAAATACCCTGGCGATAAGGAGATATTGGAAACAGGTGTGTGGGCGCTTCTACCTTCCTGCTTTACGGCTCTGACTTAGATTCTGAGGCTGCCAACACCTCAATGCAACATTGATCACAGGAGAAATGGTCAGCACTTGGGGTGGCATCAAATAGCAGTCTTCCTTTATTAAAAAAGCTTAGCTATTGTTGATGCCACCCGAGTGCCGACCATACCTCTAATAAAGGGATATAACAGTGTTGTACTCAAGCAGTTAAGGTTGCAGCCTTTATAAACCTCAGTCTGAGCATCGGAAGTTGCATGTAAATTATTTGCTGCTTCCTTGACCCTGCTCTTGCATGTCCTCCTGTTTATTTGTTATAACCGCAACATGGGTCTTTGACTATAATTTGCATTTTAAGAAGGAGCGGCATGTGTCAAGTTGACCACTTTTACATAAGTTCAAAAATAATTTTAAATACTACACACTTGTTTCAAATTTCTGCTGTTGTCTAGTAATGCCAAGATAGTCATATGTCATTTATCATGCTGAAAAGCAGAACAAAATGAGTAATTTTTTAAACCCAATACCACATCTAGAAAGTTGTGCAGATGAAAATATTATAGATCAGTAGTATGCTTTAAGTCTCTCAAAAGCCTGGTCAACATACAAATTTTTTTGGTTATTTGCAAGATGAAATAATGGCTTTCCTGTATATTTTAACCTTTGTGCAAGGTGAGGATGTGTACGGCTTATCAGACCGTTTTCCAGCGGACCAAAGTTTCAAAACATGCTTTGAAACCTGTCCGCTGGAAACCTGAAACCTGTACACGAAATCATCGGACCAAAAACCCCCGCATGCATTGAACTTCGTTTTTTCATCACGTCTTTGTGTTCTACGTCACCACGTTCTGGTCCGATGGGATTTTTGTCCGATGGTGTGTACGCACATCAGACCAACAGACCACTTCAGCGTGGTGCGATAAAAACGGTCCGTTGGACATGTTTCATCGGACATGTCTGATCGTGTGTACGCGGCCTTAGAGTGGTAATCACATTCTGCATAAAGTATATATACAGACAGGATTTTGATGAAAATTGTCATTTTTATATTTGATGTGGAGTGACCCAGTTTACTGCTGTGCATTCCCCTGATGACGTCACATATGACAAAACCAGTTGGGGGGAGCTAGGGCACACGCATGCATGCTAGTTGTCTGGCCGCCATCTTTGATAGTGGATGTCCTGTGTGGCTTGTTAATTCAGTGCAGTCAGTCTACTTATTTTACTAAAGAATTTTTATAACGGTTTTATACTATTTGGAGCGCTTTCCTTTTTTTATTCTTTACATGTGTCACTATCATCTTGCCTAAGAGAGTAATATTTAAAGCAGAGCCTTATTACAGCGAGTTTTGTCTGTATTGTCCGCTCTGGGCTTATTAGAGCTGTGGAGAATTTGGTCCTTCTTGACTGGATTCTTCCTGGAGGTGTTTTATGCTACTTTCTACTGACACAACTTGTTTTCATGATCTCTCTGGTAAAGATGCTCATGTTATTCTGCTAAGTGGCTTTGTAATCACAGCGGTGTGGTGTACAAGAGATTGACACCTATGTTTGAAGTGGGTTTACCTTACAAGCACTTTACATTTACATTACTTATGGACATTTTTTACTTTTATTGATATGTTATTTTACAGAACAGAGTTTGCACTGCATTTTATTTACTGACACTAAGTTGGGAGATAATTTATGTCATTGTCAATTTTTGTTAGCACCTTTGCACTGTTCATGTATTTTAGGTATATATATTAACCACTATAGCCCCGGAAGATATGGCTGCTCAATGACCAGGTCATTTTTTGCGATAGGGCACTGCATCATTTTAACTGCCAATTGCACTGTGACACTGTACCCAAACAAAATTTACATCCTTTTTTTCCCACAAATAGAGCTTTCTTTTGGTGGTATTTGATAACATCTGCGTTTTTTTGTGCTATAAATAAAAGAAGAGTGACAATTTTGAAAAAACAATGGAGGTTATTAACGAAAGGCAAATACACTTTGCACTACAAGTGTAAACAACATGTGCAAAGGGCACTTGAAATTGCACTGAAAGTATACATGGAAGTGCAGTCACTTTAGATCCGAGGGGGACATGCAAGGAAAATAAAAAACAGCATTTTAGCTGGCACATGATTGGATGATAAAATCAGTAGAGCTTCTCCTCTTTCAGATCTACTCCTCATATTTATAGCGACTTCCAAGTGCACTTGAGGTGCAATTTCAAGTGCACTTTACACTTTTGTACTTGTAGTGCAAAGTGGATTTGCCTTTCGTAAATAGCCCCCAATATCTTTTACTTTTTGCTATAATAAATATCCCAATTTCTTTCTTTAAAACAATTTTTTTCCTCAGTTTAGGCCAATATGTATTCTTCTACAGATTTTTGGTAAAAAAAAATCGCAATAAGAGTACATTGATTGGTTTGCGCAAACGTTATAGCATCTACAAAATAGGGGATAGATGTATGGCATTTTTATTATTATTATTATTTTTTTACTAGTAATGGCGGTGATCTGCATTTTTTGCGACGAACAGATCGGACACTTTTGCCAAATTTTTAGGACCATTGACTATAAAAAACATTGCTATAAAAATGCACTGATTACTGTATAAATGTCACTGGCAGGGAAGAGCTTAACAATAGGGGGCAATCAAGGGGTTAAATGTGTTCCCTAGATCTGTTCTAACTGTGGGGGGATGGGAGTGAGTAGGGGAAGAGAGAGATCAGTGTTAATACATTGTATGCATACACGATCGGTCTCCTCTCTCCTATAAGAACCAGGGTCTGTGTGTTTACATACACAGATCACTCTGTCACAATCGATTGCGTGTGCCCGGTGGTCATGGCGCCCACCGGGCACTTGCATTGGCTCCTTGTACACACTGCGGGTGCGCGTGCCCCTAGTGGCCAATAAGTGAAGTGATGTAAGGTAACGTCGTTTCTTCCAGCCATGCCATTCTGCTGCAGTAAAAATGTGGCGGCTGGTCGGCAAGTAATAAATCACTCTGCTAATACTTGATGTGGTATATACAGCGGGAAAAATAATTATTTGACCCCTGAAGATTTTGTTTGCCCATTTACAAAGAAATTAAGGGCCAGATTCTCAGAGGTGCTACGCCTGCGTAAATGTATATGCACGGCGTAATTGTAAATGTGCGCCGGCGGATCGATGCGCCGTAAACACAGAACCACATACGCCAGAAAATCTTTTTCGTCTGAGCGGCGACAATGCTTTAAGCTAGCGCGGCGCAGGCGCATAGTTACACATCGCACATATTCAGCTCCCATTGAATTAGCATGCAAATATGCAAATGAGGGAGATGCACGGATTCCCGAAACTACGCGCGTTCGGCGTAGGCTACGCGTGGTGCGCGTAACCCGAAAGCCTTGAGTAAACATACCCCTCATAAAAGCACGTGTAACTTTGCTCAAGACCGTGTGCAAGTCAGCTGGAGAGCACCATAACGGACGAGCTGAGCAATCACACTTACTGGACAACACATTCGTATGCCAACATGCCAGGGGCAGCCATGGTCTGCGCACTACTACAGAGGAAGAGGAGCATAGAAGGAGGAGGAGGAGGAGGAGGGGGGCACGTGAGAGGATCTACCGAGCGCACATGAGCCTCTTTGGCATGGGTGATGAGGAGGTGTATCGCATCTTCAGATTCAGCCCTGCTGCCATTCTGGAACTAACCACAGCCCTGCAGGATGACATCACCAGCCCAACACACCGCTCACATGCACTGCAGCCACTGGTGAAGGTCCTGGCAACCCTCCATTTCCTGGCCAGTGGATCATTCCAGCGTACAAGTGGAGTGGTGGCTGGGATGTCACAAACCAGCATAAGCAGATGTCTGCACCAGGTTATCCCCGCAATCCTCAGACGCATGTCCCACCACATCATCAGACCCACCAATGAGCAACTGCGGCAGAAGGCAATGACAGATTTCTACAGAATTGACGGATTCCCACGCACCATCGGGGCCATTGATTGCACACATGTGGCACTACAGCCCCCCAGTGCTACAGAGCACATTTACCGCAATCGGAAGCATTGGCATTCCATCAACGTACAGGTGATAGCTGATGCCAAATACCTCATATGGCACGTCCGTGCCAAACACCCCGGATCCAGCCATGACAGCTACATATACCGTCAAAGCACCATCCCAGAAGATTTTGAGCAGAACATGTATGGAGACAGCTGGCTGGTTAGTGAGTGACATGGGTGGCAGGCATGACTGTTCCCACCATGATGCACTCATCACGAGGGGCACATGCATGGCTAACATCCTCCTGTCTTTTCCCTTACAGGTGACTCTGCATATGTACTTGGACCCCATCTCATGACTCCTTTCCGGAATCCCCAAACCAGAGGAGAGAGAAGATACAATGAATCACACATCAAAACCCGTGCAGTGGTTGAGCGCACATTTGGCCTCCTGAAGTCCCGTTTCCGATGCCTGGATAAGTCTGGGGGGGGGCCCTGTTGTATTCCCCAAACTTTGTGGGTCAGATCATCGGTGCATGTTGCATTCTGCACAACTTTGCCATGAGAAAAGGCCTGCAGATTGCCCTACGTGATGACCTGACCCCCAACCAGACAGCCCCCCCTGCCAGAGGAGACCCCGTCTGCTGATGGAAGAGCAGTCAGGAGGGTCCTCGTGTTACGAATCTTTGACCGTTAAACACACACATTCATCATGGCACACAGACAATGCACGCGTGTACACCACTGTGGTCCCTAGATCACACACCCCACATCCACATCACATTGGATTAGCCCAAGTCCAGCATGTAGGACTTGGGAGCAGCAACGCCGCGTCAAGGCCCCAATGATGTCGCTGTCCATTCATACACCATTCACACAGCTGTGGGGATAACTTCTCCCCAACGGCCGAGGATGACACCCCTTACTGGCAGGAGTGCCACCCCCACATTCACCCACCATTCACACTGCACCGTGTGCAGTATCAAGAAAATAAATATAAAGCTCTTCACCAGAGCAAAAAGCAAAAATTAAAAAGTTCTTCACCAGAGCAAAAAGCAAAAATTAAAAAGCTCTTCACCAGAGCAAAAAGCAAAAATTAAAAAGCTCTTCACCAGAGCAAAATAAAAAAATAAAAAAATTATTGGGCCTGGCGTGGGCTCCGCCTGGTGCCACGGCTCCTGCCCCTCACTTGCCTGGGGGCAGCCACAGGTGGGGGGGGGGGGTGGGGTAGCAGGTGGAGGAGAAGCATCCCCACGTCCCTCCCTGGCTGCCTGTATGCCCTCCAAGGCGACCGCAATGCGTGTGAGCAGAGCATTCTGGTCCTGGACAGCGACACGCAGACCTTTGACCTCCCCCACAAGCTCGGAGGTGGTCGCCTGCAGCTCCCCCAGGCTGGTGACTGTCTGTCAGGGGATGCCTACGCAGGCATCCAATACTAGGCAACAGGTCAATGGGCTGCACTAAAGTCAATAGGCACCAGGATAGTGACAAAATATATGTTTAATAAAGGTTAAGCACACGTGAAACAATCATGTAAAACCCCCAAGACAAGCAAGCATAACACAGCAAACCCCAAACCAATAATCAACAAATATATACAAGGTGGGAGCATAAATACCAGGTCAAGCAGGGATGTGAGGAACAAGGGGAACCAGAGTCCAGGACAGGGCAGGGATCGAATCAGGAGAGTCCAGCACAAGGCAGAGATCAAATCAGGGACAGGTTGGCTCCAGCTAGCAGATCAGGCAGGTAACAGGCTGACAAGGAAAATACTGAAGCACTGGATTGTAGTGCAGGGCGGGCTTATATACACCTGTAGCAGTTCATCCCAATTAGAGAGGAGTCCATCCCATGGGAGACACCCACTGGTAGACATCAGAACTGCACCCCTGTTGCTGGGAGAAACAGTGCCACCAGCAGGTGACCAAAGCCATGACATGAATCATGACACTGTCGCTGCACTGTTGCCAGTGACATCCAGGATGGCATCAGTAATGGCGTCCGAGGAGGCCAGGCTGTCGGCCAGGCGCCTCATCTCCACCACAACCTCAGAAAGTTGGCGATTCTGCTGGTCCTGCTGCCTGGCCAGCTGCTCCGGCAGGACCTTGGGAACACCCCTGGTCTTGCAAGTCGCCTTCCGGGGAGTGGCAGGGGACCTGGCATAAGGGGAGGATAATGAGGGGCCGGAGATGAGGGGGTGGAAACAGAGGGACTGGAGAGGTTGGGGGTGGACCCTGAGGGGCTTGAAAAAGATGGGGGGGATAGCTTGGGCTGGTCCGGGCAACCCATGGTCCTCCTCCAAAATCAGGTAGAGCTCCTGGTCCTGGTCGACGAGCTCCTCCTCAACCGCCTCCTCCGTAGAGGTGTGCCCACTTCCCTCCAACAAGGCCTCTTCCAGGGGGGCAGCCAGAGGGACTGGATGTTCGGGGGATGTCTCCAGACGGGCCCCGGCAGCCACAGATGGCCCCGCTCCCTCCTGCACATCTGTGGATGACACAAAAGATGCCCATGTTGGTGGACCCACACACTTGGCACATGTTCCCTTCCACCCCCACACATGCTACACAACAGATAGTATATAAAACACACTTACCTGTCCTCAGGGCTGGCTTTTCAGACTCATAGCCCCCAACTCCCTCAACCTGCTCCCTCTGCAGGCAGCAGGCGACCACCTTCTCCTCCTCAGTCAGGCGGATGGTACAGGGTGCGCCCCCTCCAGTGCCCCTGGCATGCCGACTAATTCCAGCCAGCTTGCCCTTGACCAGACGCCGCAGGTCATTCATCTTTTTTTGAATATCCTGCGGGGTCCGGATCTCATGTGAGAGGGCATTCACTTGGCAAGCCACCTTCATGAGGATTTGATCCCTCCGGGACTTGCTGGTCCGGGCACTGTCAGCACCATGGAGCCTGGAATCGTACTTTTCCATGGCTGATATTACAATGGCCCTCTCCTCTGGGGAGACATTTTTCTTCCTCCTCTCCTTCCCAACAGAAGTCATGGTACAGCACAAAGTTTTCCTGTGACAATACAAAAAATGGGAGACTTTTGCGCTGCACGGGCGCATGTGTGGGCGCATTATATACCCAGCGCCGGCGATTTGTAGGGAGGCTTTGCGCATGCGCAGAAGGCATCCACGTCACGGCGCGGGTCAACCACGTCACGGCACGGGTCATCCACGTCACGGCGCATGCTCCGTTCGTCCCAGCCTTCATTTGCATGGGGTCACGCTTCATTAGAATGCAACACGCCCACTTCCCTCCTACTTTGGAGTTGCGCCGGATTACGCCGATGAATTTCCGCTACGCAGGCCTATCTTGGAGTGCATTTGTTTAGGGAATACGGTACTTGCCGCTCCGCTTTACGTCGGCGTAGTGCATCTGAGATGCGCTACGCCTGCATAATTAGACACGCATCTACGAGAATCTGGCCCTAAGGGTCTATCATTTTTATCATAGGTGTATTTTAACATTTTATCATTTTGGATTTTTGGTTAATATTCTGTCTCCATCATTTAAAACACACTTATAATAGCAATTATAGACCCTTAATTGTGGGCAAACTTACAAAATCTGCAAGGGATCAAATAATTATTTTCCCCATTGTATTTCCTGTGATTGGATTTGTAATTCCTATTATTGCACTTTTTTGTGCACATCACTTTATTGATCTGTTCATTGATCAAGTGCTGCACCTCTCTATAGCATATCCAGTATCAGGGTATAGTGTTAGTAGCTTTTGGTTTTTATCCAATTTGTGATCCAAGCACAGATTTTTCTTTTTAATTTGTTAATGCTTGGTATATTCTGTTTAGATTCTTCCTTTCTGAGACTGATTTCAACTCTCTTCTTTTCAGAAAGAACACATGGTAATTGTCAGCTAACATTTACGGCAAAAATTGTGTGGTAATGCTGGTCAATTTTAAGAAAATATTTTTTTGTTTTTTTTACTACAGATTTTAGTATAGAGTTGTTAAACCACTATTACACCATAGAGCAAGCATGATGAATTTAACCTTGAATCTCCTTTGTCCCTATAACTCCCAATTTGGAATACCAAAAGTTGTGTCCTGGTTAAAATAATGAAAGAAAACTGTTAAAAAAAAAAAGAAGAGGAGTGACACTGAATTGTAATTTGAACTGTAAAGGGCAATAAAGAACGGTTCCCGGTGAAGAAATCCAGGGGGCCTTGTAACACAGTTCCATTACAGCCCTTCTCTCCTTTGTTACCTGAGTGGATGAGTATTTTTTTCCCCCAAAGAATTTTATTAAAGGTTTTTAAAGTACAAGCATCAAGATGATAGATGAGTATTTTTTAATTCTCTTTTGTGAGCATCTATCCCTCCCTTATTTAAAGTGGGTAGCAGCCAGGCATGCCAGCGGGGGACGCCAAAAGAAGGGGATTGGGCCTGCTCTTTGAAAAAACATTACACAGAGCAGATAAGTATACCACATTTGTTATTTTAATAAACAAAATGAGAATTTACAATCACTTTAAGTGTGCCCTGAGTTATCCAATGTAATGTATTTCTCTATTTTCTCTCTACCTCTGAACCCTTCATCCACAACTGCACCACTTGTCCATTGGTCCATTACCATTGGTCTTCCCTTCTTTCCTTATACTCCACTGCTCATCTCATCTGTGTAGCTTTTGATAGAGTAGGGAAGGAGTAGAACAGGTTTTAACTGCTATCTGGGGCTCCATTAAGGAGATTTATCCTCATTTATTTTCCTGCTGACAATGATTTTACCAGACGAGAAGTGAGAAAAGATCTGCAACCGAAAGAAATCTAAATTTGACAGGGGTTCTGGCTTAAAATATCTGCATTGTGTAAATGCCCTGAGTTAAATCCTGGTTGACACAAAATGTGTGCCTATCAACACTTGTATATACATTGTGCCTCCATTAAGCCTGCCTTCATCAAGTATTGTGGAGATAAAAATCCTTGTTGGATACACAGAGACATGTAGAGATAGGCCCACATTGTGTTTGTCTTTAAAGTTTGCGAGACACTGCTGATAACCCAGAGCTTCTGCATTCAAAATGTATTCATTTAAATGTAATGCCTATAGATAAAGTAGTAGCAAGGGGTGATTATTATGGCCCATACACACGATCAGTAAACCGTACGAAAAATACTTGCAAAATTATTAGATGGGAGAAGCACAAACATTTTTCCCCTAGGATACCAGATCATACAATTTTTGTTTAATCAGTACAGTTGTCGTTTGAAAATACAATAAAAATACACTACAACACATTACATCACTTCCAATTTTTTATTGTGTTGTACAGGAATTTTTGTAACTTTAATAAACTCTTAATTTTTGATATATGAGATTAGCATGAAAAAAAAAGCAAAAAAACGGACAATAATTTGTTTGATAATCTCTTTGTGTGTACCAGGCATTAGTGAACAACTTGCTGCCAATAAAACATACTTCCTATCAAAGTCAACCATGGCTTAAATAAACAGACACTCTGCTGAAATAGAATGTTGGTGGCTTCTGTAAACCACCTTAAGTTTCATATACTTAAGTTCATGTATCTTCTTTACATATACTTGCACAGACTGCTTAAAGGGGTTGTATAGGTTAGAATAAAAACAATTAAAAAATAACAAACATGTCATACTTACCTCCACTGTGCAGTTCGTTTGCACAGAGTGGCCCCAATCCTGCTGTTCTGGGGCCCCACGGCGGCTGTATTAGCTCCTCCCCGCTAAAGCTAACCCCCTCTGGGAAGCTCTTTGACGAGGGGGTTATCTTGCGGGAGTGCTCTCGTGTCATACACTTGGCGTCCATAGACGCCAAGTGTATGACTTTGGATGCATTAAGGTGAAAAAACACAAACCTTTACAACCCCTTTAAGTAAAAGACTGGGCCAAATTGAAAGTTCTGTTTTTTTTTTTTTGCTTTGTGAGACCAAAATGTGCAATGAGCAAACATTTTTAGAAGTCCCTCCTAATACATCACTCACTGGTATGAAGAAGGAGAAAAAAAAAGTAATCAACTCCATATACCAACTTAAGTTCAGGTATATCTTCTGCTTTCAAAGCCATTTCAGTTAAAACATGACAAAACAAAACAAAGAGGTTCTTATTAAATAGAAGAGGGAAGCAAGAATAAAACCTTGTGAGTGAGTGAGTGAGTGAGAAACTTGTATAGCACGACACATGCAAACTGAAAAATGATGTTGACCATACACAGTTATGCCACGTGCACACATTCCAACATCAAAACCGTGGATTTTTTTCCGACGGATTGTCTGCTCAAACTTGTCTTGCACACACGATCACACAAATGTTGTCGGAAATTCCGAACGTCAAGAACGCATCACATACAACACTAGGATGAGCCGAGAAATGTTCAATGATTCCGAGCATGCGTCAAATTGATTCTGAGCATCCATAGGATTTTTGTGCATTGGAATTTGCTACAGACGATCAGAATTTCCGACAAGAACTTGAACATTTGTTGTTGGAAATTCCGACAGCAAATGTCCGATGGAGCCTACACACGGTCGGATTTTCCGACAACAAGCTCACATGGAACATTTGTTGTCAGAAATTCTGACCGCGTGTATGTGGCATTGGAGTTTTTTCATTCAACCTGCTTCATTGCACATACATCATGTTAGGGGCGAATTCTGGTTGTGGCTATTGCACTTCCACAGCAGACAGCAGTAGCTATCAAAATATCCAAACAGCAATTGCATCTGATTAGATTCAGCTGCTTTTCAGCTGACAATTGTATATCTAGCTTTTGAAATTTTTACTAAAAGGTTGGACACAAAAAAAGATGGCAGCAGGTCCACCCACAGAGCAAATGCGTCGCTTTAACTGACAATTGTGCGGTCGTGTGACGTGCTTCCCAAACAAAATTTGGCGTCCTTTTTTTCCCACAAATAGATTTTTCTTTTGGTGGTATTTGATTACCTCTGTGGTTTTTAGTTTTGGCGCTATAAACAAAAATAGAGCAACAATTTTGAAAAAAAATGAATATTTTTTACTTTTTGCTGTATAAAATATCCCCAAAAATATATAAAAACATATTTTTTTTCTTCAGTTTAGGCCGATACGTATTCGTCTACATATTTTTTGTAAAAAAAAATCGCAATAAGCATTTATTGATTGGTTTGTGCAAAAGTTACAGAGGTACAGAGGTACACATCCTTTCACAGGTAAAGCAAATATATTATTTCATCTACACATTTGGCAGTATTCCGGAATTTCATCTTTAAATTTTATCTAAAAGACAATTTTTTTCACCCTTAACCCTATCCATTTGTCTTTATGACCATTGTCGTTGGAACTGAACATTTGAGTTGTCACCATAACAGTAATATAGGGGAAATCTTGAAAAGGAGACAACTATTGAGGACACCAGTGGTCTAACAAAGGATTTTATTCACTCTATTTCCTCTACTTTACTGCTGTGTCTATGGGGCGGGATGTGAAGTAAAATAAATCTTCCTAGTGGAACACAGACAGAATGAATAAATACATAAAATGCCAAAGGTCTTAGCCTTTCCTTACACTATCCAAAGCTAAAAAAAGTTTTGATTTATAAAATTTAAACCATAGAGTCGATGGCAAAAGGGGTGGAACCTGTATGACAGGCATATAATGAATGCTACATACAGCCCTTCATAGTGGTAAACCTCATCTGGGCTTGCCTTCAAAAACATGCAACTAGATTAAGCAGCCACAAGGCTCAATTTATAAAGCTAATACACCAAGATAAGAGCCCAATGACATTTGAAATTTAGAGTCACTAGACTGAATTAAAGAATCTTACTCTCGTGTTAAATCTTTGTGAATTCGGCCTAAAGTCTAAATTTCCAACAGATGTTAGGTTTCCAAAGCGGGCAAAATCCTTTCTTGTATTAATAGAGGTATGGACTCCAGAGAGAGAGATATCATGTTGCCCCTGTACAAATCATTAGTAAGACCTCATCTGGAATATGCAGTTCAGTTTTGGGCTCCAGTTCTCAAATGGGATATTGGAGAACTGGAGAAAGTGCAGAGAAGGGCAACTAAACTGATAAGAGGCATGGAGGAGCTCAGCTACAAGGAAAGATTAGATGAACTGAATTTATTCACTCTGGAGAAGAGGAGAATAAGGGGGGATATGATCAACATGTACAAATATGTAAGGGGTCCTTATAGTGAACTTGGTGTTGAGTTATTCGCTTTATGATCAACACAAAAGACAAGGGGGCACTCCTTACATCTAGAGGAAAAAAAGATTTCATCTCCAAATACGGAAAGGTTTCTTCACAGTAAGAGCTGTGAAAATGTGGAACAGACTCCCTCCAGATGTGGTTCTGGCCAGCTCAGTAGATTGCTTTAAGACCTGGATACTTTCCTAAATGTACATAATATAACTGAGTACTAACATTTCTAGGTAGAGTTGATCCAGGGTAAGTCCGATTGCCTCTCGATTGCCTCTCGGGGGATCAGGAAGGATTTTTTTCCCCTGCTGTAGCAAATTGGATCATCGCTCTGCTGGGGTTTTTTGCTTACCTTTGGATCAACTGTGGGTATAGAATTGGGTATTTGGGATTAAACAATATATATATATATATATATATATATATATATATATATATATATATTTATGGTTGAACTGGATGTGACTTTTTTCAACCTGACTAACTATGTAGCTAGGTATCCTTTACAAGGCTTATGGTAAATGGTGCAATTGTCTTTGTGCTGTCTATGTGTGTATTCCAAACAAATTATGAGTCATCTTCCTGAAACATTACTTCTCAGAAACCGCATGTTGGATCAAAATTTAGCAAAATCTAGATACCCTCTTCATTTTCTCCTTGCAAAAGGTGTCCTAATTTACTATAAAATGATTATTTATCTCTAAATTAAATCACTCATTACTCATTATTATAAATTAAGTCTAAAGATAAAAGAATTCAAGAGAAAACTTTGATTCCTTTATAAAAGGGAATAATCTGCAATTTTATTCTAAAGCATATTCAATTAAAGACTGAAGCAATTCTGCATGATAAAGACAGTCGATATTAAGGCTTCTATTATACCAATTTATCCTTTACTGGTTCAGCGATAAATCAAATTCCATTTGTAATGATTTTTCTGTATTCATGGCAAAACATATAGAATTGTTCCTTTAGGATGAAAGTTTAAATGTACATTAAAAAATCGAATAAAATATCACAGACTGCTGTTTGTACAAAGTGGAAAAATAATTAAAGTTTATTAAAAAAGGATTTTTTTTATATTTTACAAAAGTAAGAGATAATATATTTAGTACTGTATAATCACTGTAAATGTAAATAATTCAATTAAATAAAACCTTGCAGCAGTGAAAAAAAATATTTAACACATTCCAGTACTGTGTTACTAAGTTATGTTGAATGAAAAGAATGCATGTAATTTTAATTTAATACCCAAAGAGGTTATATATTATTTCCTGACATAATACAGATTAGCAAACATTGTACATAAGTGCCTACAGCTAGACTATAGCGGGGACTTCTGCGCTTTCATCCTATTCTGTCATGGGATACGAACTGGTGACTGTCACAGATACAGGGAAGATAAAGGAAAGAAAAAGTTGTTATTCTTGTAGGGCTTAACGCTTAATTTTTTCCTCTCTAAAATAATAAACATGGTATACTTACCTGCTCTTTGCAATTATATTGCACAGAACAGTCCCAAACATCACCTTTTGGGGGGTCCCACCGATACTCAAAGATGGGGTGCCCAACCTTTCGAAGGCTGGGGGCCACTTAAGCGACTTAGTATTTAGTCGGGGGCCACAGTAAACGGAGTGGGCAGGTGACAGGTCTGTGTCCAGTCTGCATATGCAAAGCAGACACAGTCACAAACACAATCTACTTTATCTCTGATTCAATCAGATAGAAGGAGACAGATCCACTTCCACAAAAGTCTGTTTACATCGTGTGAAAGGAGCCTAATGCCTTGTACACATGATCGGAATTTCCAATGGAAAAAGTCAGACGGACTTTTTCCATCGGATAATCCAATCGTGTGTAAGCCCATCTGAGTTTTTTCATTGGAAATTCCGATGAATTCCATCAGAGTTTAGATATAGAACACGTTCTATTTTTCTCTGATGGAATTCCATTGGAATCCGATGAGATTTGGCCGGGCAAAAGCCGAATTGTGTGTTCACGGCATAAGGCTGCTTTTACACTGAAGGTCTGCGGTCAAGCCCACACCGTGGATACGGCGCGATGTACTTGTGGTTTTCCCGCCGGTTAGCTGCACTTTGCCATAGATGTCTATTATATTCTGAAGGTGTGATGCACTTTCTGAAAAGCCGCTTGCTTCCTCTACTGCCGGCTTAATTCACAGTGCTGATGCTCTGGTGTAGCAGGTCGGCAACCTGCAATATGAGCTTGTCAACCAGCCATTCCAGAACAGGTGGTCGTGGGCAGGGCCATTTGAAGGAATTAGGGGGCCCCAAGCAAAATGAACATGGAGGCCCCCCGCAGAAACCCCCCTCAATGCAACCCCCCCAGTGCAGAGACACCCCTGCACCTCTGGACCCCTTTACATTACACAGCACCTTGCACCTCTGGACCCCTTTACATTATACAGCACCCTGCACCTCTGGGCCCCTTTACATTACACAGCACCCTGCACCTCTGGGCCCCTTTACATTACACAGCACCCTGCACCTCTGCACCCCTTTACATTACACAGCACCCTGCACCTCTGGGCCCCTTTACATTACACAGCACCTTGCACCTCTGGGCCCCTTTACATTACACAGCACCTTGCACCTCTGGACCCCTTTACATTACACAGCACCCTGCACCTCTGGGCATCTTTACATTACACAGCACCCTGCACCTCTACACCCCTTTACATTACACAGCACCCTGCGCCTCTGGGCCCCTTTACATTACACAGCACCTTGCACCTCTAGACCCCTTTACATTACACAGCACCCTGCACCTCTGGGCCCCTTTACATTACACAGCACCCTGCACCTCTGCACCCCTTTACATTACACAGCACCCTGCACCTCTGGGCCCCTTTACATTACACAGCACCTTGCACCTCTGGACCCCTTTACATTACACAGCACCCTGCACCTCTGGGCCCCTTTACATTACACAGCACCTTGCACCTCTGGACCCCTTTACATTACATAGCACCCTGCACCTCTGGGCCCCTTTACATTACACAGCCCCCCATAGCTCTGGACCCTCTGTGGAAATAATAGTATCAATGTCAATAATAGCAGTGGCAGAAATAACAGTAGTGTCTCTGGACATCGATTTTCAACTTCAACCAGTATCAACCATTCTATATCCACTATATATCCGTAAACTTGCTGCTATCTTATCTTCCCGTTGTTGCCTGCCATTTTATGCTTTTCCCAGGAACAAACAATAGGGACCTGCTACGAGCTGTTCTCATCAGCCGCACAACACCTTGCACCTTGCAGATGCAGACATCACACTTCACTTTGCTCCATTCCCTCGCCTACCCCTGCTCTGCTCACCCCCCCCCCGCAACCTTACCTAGCGGGGAGGAGATCACACCGACACAGAGATACCTATTGCTACGGATCCCCAGATCCCGGTTCTCGGCTCTCCCTCCAGCAGGCAGCTAACAACAGGTAGCCGGTAGGCGGTAGACGGCAGGCGAAAAAAATTGCACATCGGCTTCATCAATTGGATCACTCGGAGCTCCGAGGGTACGAGGCTGGGATACGAGGCTGCCTAGTGCAGGATGTCGCGGGGGCACGTGGGTAGGACGCCGGCGATAAACATCCATGCCGCCGGAGGGTGGATTGACGGACCTCAGCATCCGCTCCGTCCCTGCGTCCTCATCAGGCCCCTCCCTTCTTGTGATGAGCACTTCCTGTCAGTCCAGCCAGGAACAGGACACTGAATCTCCTGTACCGCTCGGTACTCGGCCGGACTGCCAGGAAGAGCTCGGCCACGCTACAGCATGGGAAGGGGAAGTTGGGGGCCCCCGGTCAGCATGGGGCCCCCAGCAATTGCTTGCCTTGCCTGTCCTGTAGCGACGGGCCTGGTCGTGGACCACATCAGAGGGTGGCCACTGGTTGGGAACCCCTGCTCTAATATCCTCCTTGTCTGTGTGTGCATCCATAAAAAGTTGTGTGCTTTGGGGGCACACATGCGGGCATGCTCCCAAGCTTGGCTGTGTGTATCCATAGACACAAATAGTGTGGCTTGGCCCTGGCCCGCTCCCTCCTCACAGGATTTGTTTGACATTTGTAGAAGCAAATGGCTCCCACTGCTGCCTCTCTTTGCCATGAGGAGAGAAACGGAGACCAGCGCAAACAAGCACAGTGCTAGATCTAGATTTGTCTTATGTAGGCATAAAGGGTAGTGGAGGGTGTTGCCTTTAGAACCACTTTAAAAATGTACCAGCACGCTGACTAATGCAAGAAAAACTGTTCTTTGATCCATGTACATGAAATCACATACACACGCCTGCCACAATCGCAAATTACAGGCCTGGTCCCCAGAATATAATAGGTTAGTGCACAGTTTTTTTGCAATGCTGCCTTTTCTGACATTTAAACATTTAGCTAGTTTAGACACTTCACCTAGTGCAGACACATTCAACAGTATGTATACAGTGTTAAGCCACGTCAAGCATTTTTTAACCTGTAGTAATTGGATTTGGGAGTGGAAGATAGAAGAGGGCAGAGAAACGCTGCAAAACTGTAACGTGGATAAAGCCATTGTAAAAACGCTTCTAAAAGCTTCTAAAACCACTTTTTCCTGTTATCAAGTACTAGCTTTGCAGCTAGTTTGTGTGCATGAGGCCTTAAGGGGTAACAGAAGGACATTGGACTGTTTGCTCTAAGTTGTTACTTTGAAAATTTGAAAATTCTATACAAAATCATCCTTTAACACCCAAAGCAACTCTGCTGGACGGATGTCACTGTAAAATTATTTTTACAGCATGTATCTAAAACATGCAAATATTATGTACAGGCAGGCTCAATATTTTAACGTTGAATATTTCCATTTAGTAATAAGCAGATAAAATAATTTAGAAATCATCACCAAGAATCCTAGTTTAGCCTTTGGTGAATCCCATTTAAGAAGCATTCATGACAGCACCGCACCCACTCTAGGTCGGTGGGTCAGTCGGCACCCACATCCCCCTGGTCAGTCATTCAACCTGGCATTTACCCCATCTTGATTGTAGGCGGGCAGCGCTCCTAAGGGCGTTGGCAGCGGCTCTTGTGTCCTCTCCTCCTTTTGTACATCACATCGGCTTCCGGCGTGTTTCTCCTCCCTCCTCCTCCTAGGCGTCCAATAGCATCACCTGTCCTTTCAGCCAATTGGGTGACGGATCCCAATACCTGCTTCCTGATTGGCCAGGTAAAGGATCAGTGTGGCAATATACTCATTCGCTATTGTCACACAACTGGGTGGGCTTGGGTTGAAGTCAGTCAAGTTCCTTCACCCCAAACTCAATCATCCATGTCTTTATGGACCTTGCTTTGTGCACTGGCCCAAATCATTTGGTGGAGAGGGGATCATGATGTGGGGTTGTTTTTTAGGGGTTGGGCTTGGCCCCTTGATTCCAGTGAAGGAAACTCTTAAGGCGTCAGCATAACAAGACATTTTGGACAATTTCATGCTCACAACTTTGTGGGAACTATTTGAGATGGTCCCTTCTATGCAAACATGACTTCACACAAGTGCACATAGCAAGGTCCATAAAGACCTGGATGGGCAAGTTTGGGGTGGAGGAACTCGATTGGCCTACACAGAGTCCTGACCTCAACCCGATAGAACAAATTTGGGATAAATTAGAGCAGACACTGCAGGCAAGACCTCACAAATGTGCTTCTGGAAGAATGGTCAAGCATTCCCACAGACACACTCCTAAACCTTGTGGACAGCCTTCCCAGAAGAGTTGAACCTGTTATATCTGCAAAGGGTGGGCCAACTTAATAATGAACCCTACAGACTAAAACTGGGATGCCATAAAGTTCATGTGTATGTAAAGGCAGGTGTCCCAATGTTTTTGGTAATATAGGCCCAGATTCACAGAGAGTTGGGCGCACATTACGCTAGCCGTAGCGCAAATGCCGTACGCCACGCTGACGCAGTGCGGAGAGGCAAGCACTGCATTCAGCAAGCTATTGCTCCCAATGCTGTGTCGGCGTGGCGTATTTTTCGAAGGCGCAGGCCGACATAGGTGGAAGTGGGCGTGACCCCATGCAAATGATAGTCTGAGCATGGTGCAGTGTTTTACGCCTTCGTATCACGAACTGCGCATGCGCCATGACGTTGCCTGACGTAGACGCATGAAACTGCACCCTTATGCGCATGCTCACAACCACGCCGGCACAACTGCCTAAGCTACACCGGATCACCACTTACGCCGTGAACGTAACGTACGCCCAATACGCCGGCCTGTGTTCTCTGGTGCAGACCTTTGCATGTCTGTTGCCGGGTTTCACCTCATCTATGGGGAATAACTTTACGCCGGACGTACAACTTACGCGCACCTCAAGTAGCATGCGTCAGGCGCACGTACATTCGTGAATCGCCGTATTTCCCTCATTTGCATGTTTGAATGCCTAATCAATGGGAGCAGCAACACGCGTCCAGATGAAAAGTGTGCCCCCTTACGCTGGCGTATGTAAACTAAGTCGGCGTAGGGTGGCCAGTTTTTAGGCGTATGTTGGTTTGTGGGTCCGGCACACAGATAGGCCGGCGCACATTTGCACTTACCGGTGCAAATTTCCACTTACGTCGGCGTAAGTGCTTTGTGAATCTGGGCCATAGTGTATATTACTGGCAGGATCACCAAGTCAAAATAAAGGGAAAAAAAGGAAAACAAATTCAGCCACCACATCTAAGGACGGGTACATTTTTATTTTGGGGTTTAGGTGGATCTTAATTGTTATTACTTTCTTCTCTTTATGTTGTTACATACATTCTTATGACAAAATTATAAATGGGGGATATCAGAAACTTTTAAACAACTGTTCACTGTGGAGCATTTCAACAAACTTTAGATTGATGTGATATATCAGTATTCTCAGCCCGCCAAAAGAAAATAAATGGCATGCTCTGAAAGAACTGTATATTATAGATGAAAATCAGGCCATCATTTGTCTTAATTAACTGTATGAGTTTCTAGTGAAACCATGTTCTGTAATAATGTGAAAGATTAAGACATAAGCACTGTTATTTGAAAAATAGGCAGTAAATAATTAGTTTGCATTGGTAAAACAATTAAATTCTAAGGGATTGTTCTTCCTCATACTGAATGTACAATAAATCATGTATGTGTGGGATGTACACTGTAGGTGCCACTGACTGCTCTTTTTTAGGCTATGGACTGCAGCAATCGAGGAGTAGAGGTTGGCAATGGCTTTCCTCCCTCCGGTTAAGTGCCTTGCTATTGAGTGGCTTGCTATGGGGGCACTCATGCTGGGAAGGAGGGAGCTGCACATAGAAGGTTTTGTACCTTCACTCATAAAGGTAAAAAAAAAATATTAGCCTTTAGAGCCACTTTAAGGTAACATTTTTCAACCATAAGTCATGGGTCTTCAAACTACGGCCCTCCAGTTGTTCAGGAACTACAATTCCCATAATGCCTAGTCATGTCTGTGAATGTCAGTGTGTTACAATGCCTCATGGGATGTGTAGTTCTACAACATCTGGAGGGCCGTAGTTTGAGGATCCCTGCCATAAGTCATTGTTGCCAGATGTTATTGATGGCCAGACCAAATTTAGAAGCATCAAAATGCAATTGTTACTGATTGCCTGTTAATTTTTACATGGTTAGTTTTGCTTTTTAAAGGTCCTATAAGGCTTTTTTTTGTTACAATGTTCTAATAAATATCACGCTGAAATTTGTTGTTTTATATACTGTCAAATGGGCAAAATAAGTGTAAAGGTTTTTGGTAATTTTCAGTTATAGCACTATTATAATAATTATTATTGATATTATTATAGCACAGACCCGGGACTTGACTGGCTGTATTATCCCAGGTTACATTCCCTGTGCGTCACATGGCAGCCAGCACACAGCAGTTTACAGTTACTCAACTCAGAAAGCAGGCAGTGCATGTTTTTTTGCAGTTTATTTTCTGGTAAAACAGGGTGGGGGTGAGCTTTGGGATACTCCAAACTAGTAGAATTATAATGGAGGACACCTCTAACTGTGCTGCCTCTTCAGGGTGCAGCCATCCTTTTATATTCGGTAACTAATAGACTACAACTCAGAGGATAATTGGTTGTTTTGCAAGCTGGTCGGTAAGTAGGCTTGGTTTTTCCCTGGGCATTCCCCAGGTCACTTTTGTTATCTGCTTTAGCCTTCCATTGCTACTTACTGCTATGGCCAGCTATAGATGGGGGTGGTGGACAGCTTTATGCTTCACCTGTGGTGTTTATTTTGGTCCAGCAGTGCACCAACACCTTTGCAGCCATTGAGCTACATGCTGGGTGTTTGGTGTGCTCCTGTACCTTTAAGGAGGGGTGGCTCCCCTTCAGTTCACCTGCCCCTATCTATCCATTAAAATGCATGTGCCTCCACTGTGGGGACACTTATTGTTTCGTGTTAGGACCACAGATTGAGGGGTGCCTTGGCGCGGCTCTGTGGCTTACGCATGCGTTTGCAAATGCGTGCGGACAAAACCCCTGTTTTTAACGCATACTGTTAGACAGGTTAATTGGTTGTTTTGCAAGCTGGTCGGTAAGTAGGCTTGGTTTTTCCCTGGCAAACAAGGAGAGAGGCGCCTCTGGTGACGTCACCATCCATCGCCCGCTGTTCCTGCTGCACGCCGCTGTGTTTTCTGAGGATTGTCTCATCCACTGCACCCACCCACCAACATCAAGGGAAACAGGACTGACTCCTCATCACACAGCGCTACACCAGTGGACACAAAGTGGATGAACGAGCGCACCAGATGACAGCCACCCCTCCCTTCTGGAGAAACTTTTGATATGCCTGTATATCACCACCAAAATGTGAGTGGTTTTCTTATTTTTGGCTTTGTAAATAAATTTGCTTTTAAAATACTGCACCCAGAGGCGCCTCTCTCCTTGTTTGCCTTTCTAGATTTGGAACTTGGTTTCTGTTCCCCACTGACGGCAGCCCTGAGTGCATATCCCCATCAACAAAAAACATTTTATTCCCAAACCCCATTCTAAACAGCCTGAACTGTTTTTATTTTATTAATTTTTACTTGGACCTTTTGTTGGACCCTTGTTTATATCACGCTGTTGGGATATATATATATATATTTTTCTCTGATTTTGCGCACAATTTACTTGTTGTTGGTTTTTCCCTGGGCATTCCCCAGGTCACTTTTGTTATATACAACTCAGAGAACCACTTTGTGAGGGTAAAGCCTGAGTAAGCAAAAATGTGGCATAGTCAATCTCTGGGATCTTTAGGCCTGTACTTACTGTGCCTTGGGTACATTTATGCACTCCTGCAGTATCGGCCGGCTTCTGTACTGGATGCCTCAGGTCAAATCCTCAGTGGACTTCCTACACTACCTTTCAGGTACTTTGAACAGCTGGAGCTGAGACCCAGATAGATTTCTTCTAAGCTGCAGCCTTTATCCAAGAGGGCCTCAGCTCCTATGGCTGGGTCTTCTCCCACGCCTGTGATAGACAGAATGCTAGTCCAATGCTGGGATGTGTTCTGTCTATCACAGGCGTGGGGTCAGGAGGCGGCGCTGTGTGGGCAATTGTAATGTAAACTCAGTTGTAACAGCGGCCTATCCCGCTTTTTTGTACCTTAGTTCTGCATAAAACATTTAAGTGTCATTTCATGAGATAACTTATAAGGGCGTGGTTTTTTTTTGGGGGTAAGATACTCCATAACAGTAATCATTTCTAAAGGGATGCAGACACTGCATATTTTCTTATCAGAACATAGAAAGTGCACCAGCTGATTAAAATTAATTAGTCACTCCCAATCAGAAAGGTTAAAATCCTTGCAACGTACATTGATCACTCAGAGGGGGTTGTTTTTTCAGTTCAAAAGTGGAGTTAGCCTTTAAACAAAGGTTTTTGTGCACAGAGGTCAGCTTTAACATATGTTTAAAACCAAATCTAACAGAAATCAAAAATTATATATTTTCTGTAGTTGTGTCCCAGTCTACATTATGTATACCGCCCAAGGTGTAACTATGAAAATGAGGGGGCATAAACCCTGGGTGGTATACTAGACCCTGGGCTGGTGGACCCATGAGATGTAATCCCATTCCTGACATTGTCTTTTATTTACATGACCTTCTTTGCAAAAATAAAAACACAGGGCCAGATCCACAAAGCACTTACACCAGCGTTTCACGAGATGCACGGCGTAAGTCTAAATATGCGCACGCGTATCTATGCGCCATATCCCCAAAACGATCTACACCTGAAATACAGAATTTTTCGACTGACGTAATTTGGATAGATCGGCGCATCGTGCGCGCAAAAATGCGCTAGACACACCATTGATTTGCTATGCAAATATGCAAATGAGGGAGATACGGCGATCCACAAAAGTACGTTTGTACGGCGCAGGCTACGCGATGTGCGCATCAGCTGCACGTCCGGTCTAAAGTTAGTCCTTATAAAAGCAGCTTTAAATTTGGACAATCCGTCTACATGTCAGCTAAAGCAACACTGTTAGGGACGAGCTGAGCAGCCACACTTGCAGGACAACAATCTGTATGCCAACATGCCAGGGTCATCCTTGCTCATAGCTATACTACTGACTTTAGATGAGCGCAGAAGGAGGAGGGCACGGAGGAGGGCACAGGAGAGGATATACCGCACACGCAGACATCTTTGGCATGAGTGATTCTGATTCTTCACCCCTCATGCCATCATGAAATTAACCACAACCCCGCAGGAGGACATCACCAGCCCAACACAACGCTCACATGCAGTGCAGCCACTGTGGTCCCTAGATCACACACACCACATCCTCATCACATTGGATTAGCACAAGCCCACCATGCAGGACTTGTGAGCAGCAACGCCACGCCACGGCTCCAATTATGTCACTGTACATTCATACACTATTCACACGGACCTGGGGATCACTTCTCCCTGGTCCTGGGGAACCCTTCTCCACCACAAATGAGGGTGAGACCCCTTTTTCGGCAGAAATGTCACCCCCACATTCAAAAATCATTCACAAACAGAAAAAATAATAATAATCCAAAAAAAAAAAAATGCCCAGAAAAAAAAAGTGCACAGCAAAAAAAAAAACACAGAAAAGGCCCCGGCTCCTGGGGGGAGACTCATGAGGGGGTAATCAGGGGAAGGAGGAGCATCCCCTGGTCTCTGCCCACCTGGCGGCCTGCCCTCCAAGGCCACGGCAATTCTGGTCCGGCCATCATTGAGGGTTGCCGTATTGGCCTGGATAGCCTGGGTGAGGGCCCACACATCCTGACCGAGGGCTCGCACATCCTGACCAATGCCTGCTGTGGTAGCCTGCAGTTCATTTTGGCAATTGATCAGAGCCAGGGAGTTGTAGGCCATGTCCCCAACCGAATCCTTTATGGAGGACAGGCTCTCCTCCATCCGCCCCAAACTCTGGGCGATCTGTCCCAGATGGCGGTCTGAAGGGCCTGGTCCCTTCTGAGAATTACAGGCAGAACCTCGGCCACCCCCCTGGTCTTGTGGGTCGCCCTACTGCCTCCAGATGAGACTTGTGGCCGGGGAGAAGGGGAGCCCCTTGGGGGGAGCCCTGTTGGGGGAGGAGTGGGCTACCCCTGATGGAGGCCTGGCTGCTGCCAGCCATAGGGGAAGACACCTCCAAAATTAACGTGAAGTCATTCCCTGACATGACCTCCTCCTCAAACTCCTCCTCCTCCTAAACCTCCTCAGAGGACTCCGGCCTTGTCTGGGGGTCTTCCTCAGACTGTTGTCCCGGGGATGGTGCGGACAGGCCAGATGGCCCAGCACCCTCCTGCACATCTGTGGATGACACAAAACATTCACAGGTTGGAGGATCCACACACTTGCCACATATTCCCTTCCACCCCCCCACACATGCTACACACCAGATAGAAAAAAAAACAAAAAAACTTACCTGTCCTCTCGGCCTCCTCAATAGAGTCAAAGCCAGGCAGCCCCTCCACTTGCTGCCTGTTGAAGGTCTGGGCCACCGCACGCTCCTCCTCAGTCAGCCTAACAGTGCATGGTGGGCCCCCTCCAGTGCCCCTGCCATGTGCTGCAATCTTGGCCAGCTTCCCACGGACTACACGCCGGAGATCATTGATCTTCTTTTCTATCCCCTGGCGTTTACCTCGTCGGCGATGTCCTGCAAAATCTGACTCTTCCTGGCCGGGGTGGTGTTGGCACTCTCCGGGCTATGCAGGAATCGCCCATATTGGGTAATGGCCCTGACAACAATTTCCTTCTCCCGCAAGGACAAATAAAATTTTCTCTTCCTCTCACTCATGTTCACACAACACTCTCCAAATCACTCTCCAAAACACTCACCAAAAATCTCAAAGACACGTCACAAACCAACAAACACTAACAAACAACAGAACAAAAGCACCTTGCTGTAGGAAGGGAAACAAATGGATGTACTTTTGCTAAGTAAGGGCGTTTCTCTCTGTCTATTTAAGCACTGTGCGTAGCTCACTAAGTTGACCGGGCCTAGTTCCAATCTCACTGATTGCGCCGTGCTGAGTTCTGAGCATGAATGAATGAATGAATGAATGAAAACTTGTATAGCGCGGCACATGCGAACTGAATCGCCTCTGGGCGCTTGTTGTTCCTGTCTCCTTTGATATCAAAAGAGAAAAGTCTTGACCTTTTTCCTAAATGCTAGGTGGTTCTCCTCCAACCGAATGCTGGTTGGTAAAGCGTTCCATAGTCTTGGACCTTGGATCGCGAATCTTCTTTCTCCTTTGGACTTGAAGTTGGCTTTTGGAACCTGGAGTAGGTTCTGATTCGTGGATCGCAAAACGCGATTGGGATTATGCGTTTTTATTATTTCGCATAAATAAAGGGGGGCATTCCCATGGACACATCTATGCGTAAGACAGAGAGCTTTAAAAGTAATTCTGTCTTTGACTGGCAGCCAATGAAGGGATCTCAGTGAAGGTGAGATGGATTCCCAGGGTTTTTTCCCAGTCACAAGTCTGGCGGCCGTATTCTGAACGACTTGCAAACGAGCGATTTGGTACTTGGGGAGGCCGAGGTAAAGGGCATTTGCATAATCCAGCCTGGAGTTTACAATTGCTCCCACCACGACCGCTAAGTCTTCTTTAGGGATGAACGGAGTGAGTCTGCGTAATAGGCGCAGTAGATGGTGAGATCCACTGACTACTGACCCTATTTGTGCGTCCATTGTCATAAAGGAGTCAAAAATGACCCCTAGGCTTTTGACTTTGGCGCTAGGGGTGATGAGCTTGCCCAGAATAGGCGGGGGGGTCCACGCTGTTGATGGTTGATTCCTGCGCTTGGCGTGAAACAGGAGAAGTTCTGTTTTCGCTCCATTGAGTTTAAGATAACTCTTTGTCATCCAGTCCTCTATCAAAGAGAGGCATGTCTCTAGATTGAGGTGGTGATCCTGTCTGTTGCAGATGCGGAAATAGAGTTGTGTGTCGTCTGTGTATGAGTGATAGAGCAGTTTTTGGCTGCTGATAATCTCAAAAAGAGGACGAAGATATATGTTAAACAGCACTGGTGACAGAGGCGATCCTTGAGGGACTCCGCATGTTACTGTGCGTTTTTCAGACATAAAAGGTCCTAACTTTACCGTTTGCGATCGGTTTTCCAGAAAAGAGGAGAACCAAGATAAATCGCCTTCTGCGACTCTGGCTACTTCAGCGAGCCGAGTCAGTAACAGTTTGTGGTCGACAGTGTCGAAAGCGGCACTTAGGTCCAACAGAACTAGAAGACAAGATTCTCCTTCGTCTGCGGCCTTGAGAACATCGTCCCATACTTTCAGCAATGCTGTTTCTGTCCCGTGTCCGGGACGGAAGCCTGATTGCAATGGGTCAAGTAGCTTGTAGGTATCCAGATGCTGTTGCAGCTGTTGTACCACTACTTTTTCCATTATTTTAGAGAGTACGTTGAGGCTTGTTATGGGACGGCGGTGGAGTGGGTCCTTGGGGTCCAGGGAGGGGTTCTTCATGATGGGTAGGATTATACCCTCTTTCAACTGTGAGGGCACTATGCCCTCCAAGAAAGACTGGTTGATAAACTGCGTGATGGGAGGAGCCAAGATGTCGGCGCATTCCTTCAGCAGTTTTGTGGGGATAATGTCATTTGGCGCTGTGCCATTACGCAGAGCACAAATGACATTCTTAGTGATCTCGATGGAGATGGGTTCAAGGGTAAACTTACCTGATATAGGAGAATTACTATGGGTGCTGTGTGAGAGGCTGCAGGGGGGGCTGAGGGGGGAATTGTTTTGCTGAATGCTTTCACGGATTGCCTCGATTTTAGTAACGAAATAATCCGATAGTTCATTGCAAAATTCTTGAGTGTCCGAACTGGGGGCTTCAATGCAACTTGGTTTCATGGTCTGGGTGACCATCTTGAAGAGTTCGCGGGGGCGGTTTAGGGCGCCGTTGATAGCCTCCGAAAAATACTTTTTCTTGGCTTGGAAAATTCCTTTGTGGTATTTTCTTGTCGTCGCCTTGTAGATGGATCGGTTTAGCTCTGAAGAACATCTTTTCCAGGCAGATTCTGCCCTTCTGCGTTCTTGCTTCAGTAACGACAGCTGGTTGTTGAACCAGCTGCGGTTGTTTTTCCGAATGCGGGTTCTTCGTTTCGGCGCTACCAAGTCGGCTGACTGTAGCATGGCCGAGTTTATGGCTTCCAATGTTTCAACGGCCGTTTGATGCGGCTGAGTTGTTTCTATTTTTTTTCTTAACGTCGTTTTGAAGAGTTCCGAATGGAGCTTCTTCTGACATCTAGTCCAGTGTGTTGTCACTGGATTTGATGTTTTTGTTGCAGGGGGGATGATGGAAATACTGAAAATAATTGCATGGTGGTCTGTCCATGGCAGTTTTTCATTTTCCCAGATTTTTATTTCCAGAGCTTGTCTGAAAATAAGATCAAGTGTGTGACCTGAAGTATGTGTGGGCCCACATACTAGTTGCTGCAATCCTAATCCTTCCAGGTGGTCAATACAGGCGTCGGCAATGGGGTCCTGTAAGGAGTTGGCCCAGAGATTGAAATCCCCGAGCAGCAAAAGATGTTTGCTGTTGAGGGTATAAGTGGAGAAGAAATCCGTCCATGATGATAGCAGCTGCGATTTTGGGCCGGGCGGCCTATAGCAGAGCAGAATGTGGACGGTCTCCTTTGAACTTGCTTGCAGTTGCAGAGTAAGGGTTTCCATGAATGGAAGAGGGTTTTGGCGGACTGGTTTGGTGATCGTAAGATGAGTCTTGTGGATCACCGCCAGGCCGCCTCCTCTTTGCCCTATTCTGTTTTCCGTTATGATACGGTAATTTTCTGGCACCAGTTCTCCTAGAATGGTGTTACAGTCGGCTGTGAGCCAGCTCTCTGTAATAAAGAGACAGTCTAGATCCTTTTGTTGAATGAAGTCGCGAATTTCTAGTCAGTGTTTTACTGCCGATCTTGTGTTAATCAGAGCACATGATATGTGCCTGCGCTGGGGTAAATGGCTGAAATGTCTGACCGTTGATCTGAGATCGATTCTCAATAGTCGCTCAGTTCTTAGGGCCTTTTTGGTGATGGCTGGCAGTATTGCGGCGCATTGCCTCAAACTCCAAATGGTGTCGGCAGAATATTGCCGACCTGCCATGATTGCCAATGCACCGGGGGGGGGGGTTCAGGGGCCCAAATGGGGAGAGGAATTAGCTCATTCCTCTCCCTAGCTTGGTCCAGAGGAAGGCAAAAAAACCCTAGCGGCGCTAGGCCAATATGCTCCGATAGGGAAAAAAATTCCTTCCTGACCCCTGCAAGAGGCGATCGGGTGACCCCTGGATCAAGCTTATGTTCGTTGGAGAGACTAGGGGGGGGCTGGGGATGAGAGGTGAGTGTGTTCCTGGTACAGAAGGATGGTTGCCTGAACAGGCAGTGGGATGCAGACCAGGGCTGACAGGTGGGGTACTTCTGTAATGCTGGGGGGGCTGAGAGGGTGACAATAAGGCAGGGTACAGGCTGTCATGTGGTGAGGGGGGGGGTTTCCTAGAGGCTGGGTGAGGATTGTAGGGCGAGAGGAGCGGCGCGCCTGTTAGGCCGCAAGTGAAGCATGCGCAGAGAGGTGCTGACCATAGCCTGCGTTATGCGCGCATGCGCAATCCGGCCGGCCCTTCATTTGCATGGGGTCACGGCTCATTTCAATGGAACACGCCCACGTCCTTCCCAATTTGAATTACACCGCCTTACGCCTCGGAATTTACGTTGGGCCGGCACAAATTTGTGCGCAAATACTACGAGGATACGGTACTTGCGCCTCTACATTGCGCCGGTCTAAAATAAAGGAGATGCGCTACGCCGGTCTATATATGCGCCAATGTACGTGGATCTGGCCCACAATTTCTGTCCCTCTCATTTATTTGTTTTTATATCTGCTCTTTGAGACTCTGCTAGGCTTATAAAGTAAAAAGGTGAGATTTTATCTAAGTGTATTAAACATAAAACCTTAAGGGTCAAAAGATAGATGTACAAAAGAGGCTCCAGAATAAACTTTGCTAGACATTTTATAAGCATTCTGTGACCTTGATAGTCGCCAGATCTGAGAACTAATCTAAGGCTCTTTGTTGCGTGCATCATCCCATATATTACTAGACATGCAGGCTTTTAGCCACTAAGCAATAGAGAAGTACTGTGTGGATAACTTGGCATATTACTAAATTCAGCTTGAGCTGGAGAGGAAGAAAAGAAAAGATTTAAAACCATATATCACAAGCAATTTGTAAGGGTTAGAATGACAAAAGATAAAGATGACATTCATTCTAGGGTGGTCTGACATTTCTGTGCTTTGTGGCGTATGGCTGTATGCAGTTAGCACACAATTTTATTAAAGCATTATCCTAATTTTTTAGCTCACATTAAACTTCCACTATTCCCAAAACAGATTTCAACATTTAAATACAAGATGAAATCTTAAATTAATACTGACCGTACCAAAACATTTCCTTTTGTAGTTTGATCCATATGACATTTTGTACTGAAATTACATTATTGAATAATAGATATGATTATTTATGCCCACTCTGAGAAGAGCACAACCTAGCCTAGATTTTTAACTCTTTTGCATCCCCAGTCTGTAGACTGATGATCCCCTGCATGATGCCCTGTGCGGAGGCAATATGAATGTACATTTAATTTTGTCACCCACAGCTACTCTACCTGAATAGCAACGGGGAACCAATCAGCGTGCTTCCTGATCATGTGATTACCATGTCAGCTAAGACTTGATCACATGGCTTTGTTTGCAAACGGCTGTAAGTGTACTGTTAGACTACTTATAGTGCACAAAGTTCAGGCATGTCTAAAGTCTGGCCCACGGGCCAATCGCGGCCCGCGTTCTAGTTTTGAATGGCCCATCTGGTTGTTTGGACATATATATCTTTTGTGGCCCCCGACGATCTCCCAGAGCCGGGGCCACAAAGATGTATATGCCTTGGAGGACAGGGAGGAGACGGGACGAGCACTGTACATACACAGGAGAATTTCCTGATAATGGGCGGCCTCTGTAATAGGAAGTCCCGTCTCCGGCGCTGCAATTGGATGACTGTTCTGTCCATCAAAGGAGGCGGCACTTTCTATTAAAGAGGCTGCCTTGTAAGCAGGAGATTCTCCTGTAGGTAAACTTTGGCACTCGTGGGTGTATTCCTGGAAATGGTGCTGCATTCCTGACGATGGTGGGTGCTCATTCCTGGCAATGGTGAGTGCTGCATTCATGGCAATGGTGGGTGCTGCATTCATGGAAATGGTGGGTCTGCAGATGGGCACCTGTGAGGCTGCAGGTGGGCACTGACCCTTATTTTGCTTCACAGTTCATTATTTAAATAAAAAAAAAATCCTGAAACTTTACTCTTAAAGTAAATGTGCGTGTTATATGGCAATAAATAAATCTCTTTACTCACACAGCCTTAAAGGCAAACAAATTCTTGTTGGGCCGTGTATTAGTGCTCGGACGAACACACTTATACTGAAATTTTATGGTTCAAAGAATGTCAGGCAAAATGGTCGGCCCTCACGAATGTTCACTTCATCAAATCTGGCCCTCTTTGAAAAAAAGTTTGGACACCCCTCACATAATTAGTAATAATTTTGTTAAACGAGGAAAGTACACAGTTTTTTATTATTATAGCCCAACTCTGGGAACATTTTAAATCTATCATTCAGTGGAGCTGTACCTGCATAGCAAAACAAATTGTTCATTTTGTATAGGGAAGAGGAAAAATACTTTTACTTACTCGATTCCCTGCCCACCTCTGGGGTGGGCGTCCTTCTGTGATGGAATGTTCTTACATTTCTTCAGTTAAATGTGGAGATATGGGCCCAGATTCATAGAGCGATTACGCCTGTCTAACTGGTGTTAGACAGGAGTAATTTCAAATTTTGCGCGCCGTATCACTAGTTTGAATCCTCAAACCATGATACGCGGCTTCGGGCTTCGATCAGAGAGGCTTACGTCCTCGTAAGCCCTCGGATCTACGTTGCGATATTTTTGCGGCCGCTGGGTGGAGTCCGCGTCGTTTTCACCGTCGGGGTATGCAAATTAGTTTTTACGGCGATCCACGAAGGTACGAGTGTCCCTCGCAATCGCCTACGTCATTTTTTGGCTACGTAATGTTAGAGGAGCTTTTTGCTGGTCTAACAGTGCGTAACCCATGTAAAGTATGGCCGTCGTTCCCGCGTCAAATTTAATTTTTTATTTATTTTTTAACGTAACTCGTTCGGGAATAGGAATGTACGTAAACGACGCTACTACGACGTAACGACGTGATTTCGCGCAATGCACGGCGGGAAATTTGCGAACGGAGCATGCGCAGTTCGATCGCCGCGGGAACGCGCCTATTTTAAATGCTTCACGCCCCCTACTCGCGTAGATGGATTACGACGGGAGAAATACACTACGCCGCCGTCGTTTACTGGACAAAATCTACCTGGATTCCACGTAGAGCCAGGTAAAAAATGGCGGCGTAGTGTATTTCTGATACTCTACGATAATCTAATTCTCTCTGAATCTGGCCCATGGACCCTTTTTTGCTCTTGATGATGTCTGGACTCTAGACTGCTAGAGCTTGGGGGATACAGATGCTGCATAGACCAGTCTAGCAGTGAAGAGAAATGGAGATTGGGTAATTTTTTTTTCAATTTTCTTTTGTTACCCTAGACTTAATAGAGACCTTAACCCCACTGCAGTGCTGGCGCAGCCCCACTGCAATGGATACATATTTAGTTGCCTCGAGTTGAGCTTTTATAATTGCAGGGCCCTGCTGCCCTCTACCGTCTGAATTTGTAAATAGTTGTCATTTGTTAATTGCCACAGAGTTCCTCTTCATGTTCAGCTTTTTTGCAGAAGCCTAAAGGTTTTTATGGCAATATTGACTGTTATTTGGAACTGTTCATAATTCCATCCACTTTGACTAAGGCCCCGTTCCAGCTGAAGAAAAAGCCCTGAATCATGATGCTGCCACCACCATGCTTCACTGTGGGTATGGTGTTCTTTTGGTGATGTGCAATGTTGTTTTTGTGCCAAACATATCTTTTAGGCCAAAAAGTTCCAGACCATAACACATTTTCCACATGCTTTTGGGAAACTTCAGATGGGTTTTTGCAAAATTCAGCCGGGCTTGGATGTTTTTTTTCATAAGAAAAGGCTTCCGTCTTGCCACTCTACCCCATAACCCAGACTTATGAAAAATACAGGAGATTGTTATCACATGTACCACACAGACAGTACTTGCTAGATATTCCTGCAGCTCCTTTAACCTCCCTGGCGGTAATCCTGAGTCTGGCCCAGGGTGGAATTTCAGTACCATTAGCGTTATCCCCGAGCCAGACTCGGGATCGCATTGCAGCATCCAAGCAGGGAGTTACTTACCTTGTCCCCTGGATCCTGCGATGTCTCCCCACTGCCGCCGAGCTCCGTTTCCTGTGATGTTATGACGCACGGGGGCAGTGATCAGCACCAAATTCTAAAAAGTAAAAACACAATACACATACACACACAATGTATAAAATAATTACACACCCCTTTGTCCCTAGTGATCTGCCAGTGACCTGCATGCACTTTTATATTATAAAGATTGTTCTTTCTGCCTGGAAACTGTAGATTGTCCATAGCAACCAAAAAGTGTCCCTTTATGTCAAAAGGGCTTTTAGACCAGCTAGAAAACAGTGATAATATATTAGAATCACTTGCAGAATTGAGCGATAGCGATTTGTGGTGAAATTTGTCATCAAACACTGAATATAATGACAATTCTGCAACTGAGCAAATTTCAGTGTTTTTGATTTGATTACATTATTGAATACATTTTTATTATCATTATATTATTATTTGTTATAATTATTCATAGTTATTTATTATATTATAATTAATTTATTATATTATAATTAACCACCAGGGAGGTGGACAGGGTAGGGGCTGATCAGACATACTGGGGCAGGGAGTTCCAGAGGATGGGAGAGGCTCTGAAGTAGTCCTGAAGGCGAGCATGGGAGGAGGTAACAAGGGATCTGGAAAGCAGGAGGTCCTGGGAGGAGCGGAGGGGGTGATTTGGGTGATATCTGCAGATGAGGTTTGTGATGTAGATGGGGGTGATGTTGTGAATGGCATTGTATGTTGTCGTTAGTTTTCTTGTTTACTGTGTTTTGTTTTATTACGTTTTGGACTGCCCCCGATCCTCCTAGGTGAATAACCTTAGTGCCCCTGTTGCTTTCTGGGATATTTGAGGTTCATATCCCAGGAGGCACCGGGAAGCCCGCATGTCACCCATTAACAGAGAAGGGGAGCGGGCCTAACAGCATGTCATCGATAGGCTGTGCCAGAACCCAGAAGAGTGGGCACAGCCTCCTGATGCTGTCACAAGGGAATGTGGCGACGCAGGACCCAGCAGTACAATGCTGGATCTTCTGTGGGTCAGTTTCTCAACTGTGGCCATCTGGTAAGTGGGGGAGAAGAAAAAAAAATAATGCAGGGGGATGAAAATCCTCTTTAGGTTAACACTATAATTTGTATTTATTTTTTCAGTTTTTAAATTGCTGTTTTATTTTTTATTACGCACACATAAGTCAATCTTTCTGTACAACCCTTTTAAAATTGGCCATGCTAAGTGCAATAATGACTGGTAACTGAAAAAGTCCTTAAAGTGATTACAGATTAGCTGGTCCAGCACCAAATGCTTGATGCTGTATTTCTGCATTTATGCCACTAACAGCATGAGATACATTTTACTTTTTTTTTTTTATATTTTCAGTAAAGAGACATAAGCCTATTTACGATAGCCAGATCTTACATAATGGAGAGTGAGAGAAACTAAACAATTGATAACCCATTGCTGTGACTTAGGAACAGTTTAGAGAAAGCTGCATTATTAAAGCTTAACTTTTTTTTTCTTATTTCTCTTTGCCCACGGTTGATACATTGCGGAGGAGTAGTGACTACACATAAATACTGTGGATAAAATTTATATTTTTCTGCAAGCAGTAGGAGTATAGGTTTATAAAAGTTTTCGTCCATTGAAAAGGTTGACATTTTTCCAGATCTACAGTATAATCAGGTTATTTTGTGCCTATTTCAGATAGAAATAGTGCTTAGCGGATTTAGTCTACACCTTTTGTTGCAGTTTTCTTAAAGATAAGAGGGGAAGAGTAAAATCTACCCTTAGAAACACTATTGTCAGACAGGTTAGACCTCAGAAAGAATCTGTTCCGTTATTTGGGTGTTAGTCACAAATCAATTGATTCTATTACCCTTTAAAAGATTTCACATACTTCTCCTGGGAATCACAAGGACGTTTCTCCGAGCAGCACAGAGTGTAATTGAATTTTGTCTGTACTGCACATACAATGCGGCATTTCCAGCTTGTCAATAAGAGATGAGAGTCAGATCATATGTGAAATAAATTAATAGGATAAATCTATGTAAAAAATGGGTTTTGTCCAGTATGGCATAGAATGAGAACAGGATGTATTTGCTCATATTGTCCATCTGAAGGAGAACTTATTTTAAATTTCAATCATTTTCCTGCAGTATTTGTAATTCATTGAGCCTGATGAATAATGCAGTTTTTATGACTGAGTACTCCTCCACTGGTACACCGCTGTTTTAGCTCCCCAGTTCTCAGCAGTCAAGTATTAACGAAGGCTAAAAAAACCTGAGTCAGAAAACTCCAATACAAGATCTCATTTCTAAAAGTCATTAAGTTAAAAAGCAATTCGAAGCAACAATGAAACTAATGGGTGAGCTACTTATGCTATCCAGCAAATATTGTTACTGTTCTAAAAGTTTGCTGTTTAATATCTGTGTTTTGTGTAATCTACTGCAGTAAGAAACCAGAGAGCTCCTAACTCGATCACAGGAAGAGTACCTTCTAAAGCCTCTGCTGTTTAAACTACCCTCCTTACATTTCTTCCAACACCAGTCACATTCCAACTAATAGTGCAGCTTTGAATCTGATTGGAGGCTATAAGAAACATCTAAGTACTGACTTTTATACAAAATTATTTCTGTATAAAAGAGACAGCAAGGAGCCTGCAGAGGGTGTGACTGAGAATTCCACTTCTGCATGACAAGTAGGAGTTCTCAGATTGTCAAATTACTGACACGGGGAAGTGGAGTGACCCTGTGCACTGAAGCAATTACAGGATGAAAACTAAAGCCCCGTACACACGATCGGAATTTCCGATGGAAATTCCCACCGTGTGTGTGCCCCATCGGAGTAATTCCGATGAATTCCATCGGAGTTTACATAGAGAACATGTTCTATTTTACTCTATTGGAATTCCATCGGAATTCCAATGTGAATTTGGTTGGACAAAGATCCAATCGTGTGTACAGGGCATAATAAATTCAGCAAGTAGGTGGTGCACCCTTTGTTCTTTTTAACCCCTTCAATACCGGGCTTTTATACCCACCTCCATACCGGGCCTATTCTGGCACTTCTCTCCTACATGTACAAATCATCATTCTTGGTTTCATGAATTAAAAAATAACAAAACAGTAAAGTTAGCCCAATTTTTTTTGTAACATATGAAAGATGATGTTACGATGAGTAAATAACATGTCATGCTTTAAAATTGCGCACACTCATGGAATGGCGTCAAACTTCATTACTTAAAAATCTCCATAGGTGACGCTTTGACAATTTTTACAGGTTAACAGTTTAGAGATACCGAGGAGGTCTAGTGCTAGAATTATTGTACGCGGCGATACCTCATATGTGGTTTGAATGACGTTTACTTACGTGGGCGGGACTTACGCGTGCATTCGCTTCTGAGTGCGAGCTACCGGAGACAGGCTTTTTTTTTATTTTTTTATTTCAATTATTTATTTATTTTTTTACACTTTTTTTTACATTTTTTTGATCACTTTTATTCCTATTACAAGGAATGTACACATCCCTTGTAATAGGAATAGTGTGTGACAGGTCCTCTTTAAGGAGAGATGCGGCGTCAATAAGACCTCACATCTCTCCTCCAGGCTGGAAAGCATGAGATTGTGACAAAAAATTCACCAATCTCATGCTTACTACCCGCAATTGCAGCTTTGATTACTTCTGGATACCCGGGTGTGACGTCAGCACATCGCGCCTGGGCCTCCGACGGTCAAAGAGATGACTGGTGACTATCTGGTCACCAGTCATCTCTATGCTTCCTATACGGCGCAGGGCGATTCTTTTCTCCGGGCCCCCGATGGCACAGGAGAGCCCAGGGAAGCATCGAATGGTGGCAGGAGGGGGATGTCCCCTCCCACGGCCTATAAGAATGATCAAGTGGTGGAACCACCGCTATGATCATTCTTATGGTGCGCAGGATTGCCGACAGAACACAATGATATCTGAATGATGCCTCTAGCTGCATGCATCATTCAGATATCACCGCACAAATTCCAGGACGTCATATGACGTCCACCCAGGGTGGGAGATCCCCTTTGTGGATGTCATATGACTATGTGCGGTATTGAAGTGGTTAAGGTTTCTTTCAATTTTGACTTAAAGGGAAACTCCACTTTCGTGGGGGGAAAAAATAGCAAATAAATAAAAAATATTATAGCGCATATAATTGCGACACTAATCATATTGTAATCAAATGTTATTAAAAATTACCTTTCCTTTTTTAATCTGCAGCTCTGTAATTTTCTGAGAATACTTTTCAATATGGCTACATGGGGTTGTTCTGTCACAGAGTGTGTACTGACCACTTCCCAGAAACAATTTCCTGCTTGTGTGACTTGCTCACCAATTTTCCCAAAAATCTGCACTAAGTCAGATTTCAGGCATCCCCTTTAACAAAAATGTAATTTTTGGAAAGCTACAATAAGAACCCGTCTAAAGGGACGCAGGCCCATCAGATTTCCTTTATAGTGCCCTGCAGCTGCACACCTGACAATTATTTATAAAACCACTCCCATTCAACCTACTCAGAACAGAGGCACAGACAAACAAGCATGGATTTTTTCAGAATAACTAAAAGTAGGAATCTGCAACAGTTTGTTATGCTCCTTGCAATTTACATAGATCACCCAGAAGGGAATGTTTTTTTTCTCAACATATGTGGAGTTACACTTTAAATGTACCTTTTAAAGCGATATTACAGCCAAAAGAAAGCTTACCAATTCTTAAACCCTGTACACATAATCAGACCGATGGACCGTTTTCATCGGTTTGTTTTCCATCAGTGAAAAAAAATAGAACATGTTTAAAAATGTTCCTATGTTTAAAAAAAAAAAAACGTGTGAAAGTCCATCGGTCAAAAATACATGCATGCTCAGAATCAAGTCTACGCATGCTCGGAAGCATTGAACTTAATTTTTCTCGGCACGTCGTAGTGTTTTACGTCACCGGGTTGAACATGGTCGATTTTTGACTGATGGTGTGCAGGCAAGACTGATGAAAGTCAGCTTCATCGGATATCCAACGAAAAAATCCAATCGGATTAGATTCCATCAGATATCCGATCCTGTAGTTGCACTCTGCAATTAATCCAGAGCTTAATAAATTATATGATGGTTCACTTTGCAAAGAATACCCACTCACACGCAAGGAAAACAGCATTTTTGCTTGCACATGATTGGATGATGGAAGTCAGCAGAGCTTCTGCTCATTTACTAAACTTTGGAGCAACTGCTCTTGTAGAGTGGTACTGCACTTCGCAAGGTGCACAGTCTATTTGCCTTTAGTAAATCAACCCCTATGTGTCCTGGATTAAGGTTCTGATTTTAGGAGACCGTTATAAACTCTGCATTAGAAAAAGGAAGAAACACCAGCGCCAAAGATAATACATGGGGAATTGAAATACAATGCTATATGTCAGAGATGAACAACAGATCGCAGTTGCCCTGATTTTGGAAAACCAAATTGTATGAGAAAACAAAGAAAAGTAGCGCTGATCTTAAGTCCCTTTGCATGAACCGGTCAAACTGATAAGAATAGGGAGTTATTTACTAAAGCTGGAGAGTGCAAAAACTGGTGCAGCTCTGCATAGAAACCAGGTTTTATTTAAATTAACAAGTTGAAGTTGGACGCTGATTGGCTACCATCAGGCCCGGACTGGCCATAGGGCATATCGGGCAAATGCCGGTGGGCCGCGGCGGCCCACAGGCCGGTTGTGGCCCGCGAACGGCCCTCGTGGCCCGGGGGGCGATTGCGGCCCGCAAACGGCCCTCGCGGCCTACGAACGCCCCCCGGCGGCTATTAAGCCTCACTGTGCTCATCAAATGCATACCACTGGGCCCATCAAATGCTGCTACTGGGCCATCAATTGTCATCACTGTGCCATGCCATCAAACGCAGCCACTGTGCCATACCATCAAATGCAGCCACTGTTCCATGCCATCAAACACAGCCACTGTGCCACCAATTGTCACCACTGTGCCATGCCATCAAACACAGCCACAGTGCCATCAATTGTCACCACTGTGCCATGCCAACAAACGCAGCCACTGTGCCATCAATTGTCACCACTGTGCCATGCCATCAAATGCAGCCACTGTGCCATCAATTGTCACCACTGTGCCATGCCATCAAACACAGCCACTGTGCCATCAATTGTCACCATCAAACGCAGCCACTGTGCCATGCCATCAAACGCGCCCTTTAATTGTCACCACTGTGCCAATTGATGCCACTGTGCCCTTTAATTGTTGCCACTGTGCCCATTGTCGCCACTGTGCCTGTTGATGCCACTGTGCCCATTGATGCCAGTGTGCCCATTGATGCCACTGTGCCCATTGTCGCCACTGTGACCATTGTCGCGGCTGAGCCAGAGGGAGCGGCGCTCCGGCGCCCTCTATAGATGCACTGCCACTGTCTATCTATCTTCTTTCTTTCTATCTTTATCTATCTTCCTTCCTATCTATCTATCTATCGTTATCTATCTATCTAAATCTATCTATCTATCTTCCTTCCTTCTCTTCTTTTTTTCTATCTTTATCTATCTTCCTTCCTTACTATCTTCTATCTTTATCTATCTATCTATCTATCTATCTATCTATCTATCTATCTATCTATCTATCTATCTATCTATCTATCTTATTTCCTTTCTTTATCTACCTTTCTTTCTGTATCTATCTCCCTTCCTTCCCTTATTTCTTTCTATCTTTTTCTTTCTTCCTTTATCTATCTTCCTTCCTTTCCTTCTTACTTTCTATCTTTATATTTCTCTATCTATCTATCTATCTATCTATCTATCTATCTATCTATCTATCTATCTATCTATCTATCTATCTATCTTCCCTTCTTTCTTTCTATATTATTAATTCTTTCTGTATCCATCTTCCTTCCTTTCTATCTATCTATATCTATCTAACTATCTTCCTTCCCTTCTTTCTTTCTATCTGTATCTATCTTCCTTCCTTCCCGTCTTTCTTTCTATCTTTATCTATCTTTCTTTCTTTATCTATCTATCTATCTATCTATCTATCTATCTATCTATCTATCTATCTATCTATCTATCTATCTATCTATCTTCCTTCCCTTCTTTCTATATTTATCTATCTTTATTTCTTTATCGATCTTCCTTCCCTTCTTTCTTTCTATCTATCTTTATCTATCTTCCCTTCTTGCTTTCTATCGTTATCTATATTTCTTTCTCTATCTATCTTCCTTGCCTTCTTTTTTTCTATATTATTCATTCTTTCTTTATCCATCTTCCTTCCTTTCTATCTATCTATATCTATTTATCTATCTTCCTTCCTTCCCTTCTTTCTTTCTATGTTTATTTTTCTTTCTTTCTTTATCTTCCTTCCTTCCTTCCTTTTTATCTTTCTATATCTATCTATCTTCCTCCTCCCCTTATTTCTTTCTATCTTTTATCTTTCTTTATCTTCCTTCCTTTCCTTTCTTTCTATCCGTATCTATCTATCTATCTATCTATCTATCTATCTATCTATCTATCTATCTATCTATCTATCTATCTATCTATCTATCTATCTATCTATCTATCTATCTATCTATCTATCTATCCATCTTCCCTTCTTGCTTTCTATCTTTATCTATCTCTATCTATCTATCTATCTATCTATCTATATATCTATCTATCTATCTATCTATCTATCTATCTATCTATCTATCTATCTATCTATCTATCTATCTATCTATCTATCTATCTATCTATCTTCCCTTCTTTCTTTCTATATTATTCATTCTTTCTTTCTATATTAGTCATTCTTTCTTTATCCATCTTCCTTCCTTTCTATCTATCTAACTATCTTCCTTCCCTTCTTTCTTTCTATCTGTATCTATCTTTCTTTATCTATCTTCCTTCCTTCCCGTCTTTCTTTCTATCTTTATCTATCTTTCTTTCTTTATATATCTTCTTTCCTATCTATCTATCTATCTATCTATCTATCTATCTATCTATCTATCTATCTATCTATCTATCTATCTATCTATCTATCTTCCTTCCTTCCCTTCTTTCTATATTTATCTATCTTTATTTATTGCTCCACCGGACATTTGCTGTCTGAATTTCCGACAAATTTGAGATCTTGTTCTCAAATTTTCCGACAACAAAATCCGTACACACGGTTGGAATTAATGACAACAAATGTTCAATGGGAGCTTTTTGTTAGAAATTCTGACCGTGTGTAGGCTCCACCGGACATTTGCTGTCAGAATTTCCGACAAATTTGAGATCTTGTTCTCAAATTTTCCGACAACAAAATCAGTTCTTGTAAATTCCGATTTTGTGTGGACAATTCCGACGCACAAAATTCCATGCATGCTCTGAATCAAGTACAAGACGGAAGTGCTCAGGTCGGTAAAACTAGCGTTCGTAATGGGGATGGCACATTCATCACACTGTAACGGACTGAAAAGGCTGAGGCTGAAAAGCGCGAATCGTCTCTCACCAAACTTCTACTAACACGACTAGTGTTGAACTTCTCTTTAATAGTGCCGTTGTACGTCTTGTACGTCACCGCATTCTTGACATTCAGAATTTCCGACAACATTTGTGCGACTATGTGTATGCAAGACAAGTTTGAGCCAACATCCGTCGGAAAAAAATCCATGGTTTTGTTGGTTCTGAATTTCCAATCATCTGTACGCAGCATTACTTTGCTGGGTACAGACGTACCATATATTGCTCTCAGGCACCTCCAAATCTTCATATTTTTTGCTGCTGTGATCTAACTTCTGGTTAGAGGGTGGCTAAATTCAATCTCGGTGGTCCGTTTGTATGTAGGAAAGTAGCTATAAGGAAACTATAATGTTTTTAGTTAGATTTTATTTTGGCTGTTTATTTTTTATTTTTAATCTTTTGTTTTAAAGGATTTCCAGCGCACTATATATTACCTGCCTCCAAAGTGGCTTTATCTGACTAAAACCTCAGACTGAGCTTTTTGATAAACAATGGGCCATTGCTGATTGAGTTTTGTATAAAACAGGCTTCTTTCAGCATAGCTGAGAGTGATACAATGCTTCACATGTGAAACGCACGCTACAGCTCCACCTGCTGGCTGGATAAGACTACTAAATGTTAATATGCAACATTTCAAATTTTATTGAAAACAAATAAAAAAAATATTTATTCTAGTCCAGACAGTAATAAACCAGTGAGTGGTTGGCATGGGCTACTGCATTGCGCATGTTGCTCCTTGCCTTGTTGAGACTTTATATACAATTTAATAGATGGTTAGTTCCTATGGTAAAACCACGTGGAGATAACCTTAGGGCCATGTCAGACTAGCGATCCTCTCATTGGTAACAACTCCCCACCAGCAAGATTGCTATGCAGGAAAGATCAGGGCAGTAAAATACTTTCCTGATTGCATGTGTTGTGCCCTCACTGCCTGGATAAGCAAAGCATTGCTCTCTTTGGCTACCTACAATCTGTACTAGTTTCATCATTAAGGGAGCTCATTCAGCTGGTGAGGGAGTGACATATGTAAGCAGGTGAGTATTTCACTGCACATTTTATTGATCGTGTCCCTGGCGAGTTATCTTTAGCAACGGATTCTCTCGTGTGACATGGGCCTTACTATTATATTGAAGAGATGATAACTGGTACAACCAATCCTTCCTTGTCTTGTCTTTGCGATAGCAGTGAGCTCACCTAATTTATATACAATGACGTAACACTGTGTTAGTGAGGTGAGGCTCTTGTACGGTATTAGTAACAGCAGTAACACCATTATACACTATATTGATGCTGACATCAATCAGCTATCTTATTAGTGGCATTTCTAGGTTTACAGTTAAGGCAGTTGAGGTAATTAAAGTGACTTGTAATTTATCCTGTAACTACATCCACATATAGAGCAGTTCAATATATTGACTGTAAAAGGGAATCCAGTTTGGTTGTGCAATTATATCACTGAACTAACACACCTATGGACATGTCCTTCCTGGTTAATTGCATGCAGTATGTTATGCTGTAAGACAGGCAAATTAGTTGTTTATTTAAGTAGCGCTGCATAACCCTTTTTACCTGAAGTCGCATGTCCCAGTCACTGGGACCCAGTGTGACACTCAGAGACAAAGTTGGGTCCTGACACGCTACAGAGAGGAAAATAGATGTTACGCTATAAATATGTTTGCATGGCTATTCATGCCACAGTAGGTTTTGTACCATCTAATGGTTCAGAGACAAAACAGACTTGATAATGTTAAGTTTCAACACTTACAGAAATACAGTGTCAGCTGCTCCATACGGGGAACAGGGGCGCTGCCACAATCTATATTTGGGACGCCGGAAGCATTGATTGCACTGTTGTTGTTTTTTAAGCACATGATTAGAGCCCGAGGCTCTAATTGGCTTTAAAAAAAGGGTGGCTTGAGGCGCAGAGCACTGCACCCAAGCCCACCCACTTCTGTGATGATAGCAAATTAATATTCGCTATTGTCTTCCTGCTTCGCCTCCCAGCCAATCAGAAAGCGGGAGGAGTGCAATTGGCCGAGAGGAGAAGCGATTGTACTGGTTAAATGGGGAAGGAGATCAGCGTATATATTACAATGAACGGTAATGAGGGTGAATCAAAGACTAATAGTGTGGAACAAGGTGGGTGATGTGTGGCAATATGTGCAATGAATGCTAATAATACCAAGGTGCAAACATGAATAAGGCAAAAAAATTCAAATAAATAGGGGTCTTTGTGCAATCCAAAGTGGATAAAATCTTCCCAGTCTTCTTGTGTAACTCTTCTAGGTGCTGTTCTCACAGAGCACTTACCTTAAGGCAGGTATATGTAGGCTTGTATGGGTATGGGTAGGTTCAGGGATGGCTCCTCCGCATTAATTCCCAGCTGTTGTCCGTCACCACGGGTACAGGTGGCCTCACAGAATCTTACCTATTTAAAATAGTCATTACGCTCCAGACTACGTCATTACGACGAAACCGGTCGAGCTGATGCACGCTGTCCACACACAATTCCGCGAATTATAATGCAACGCTTGTTTTGACTATTTTAAATAGGAAAGATTCTGTGAGGCCACCTACACCCGTGGTGACGGACAACAGCTGGGAATTAATGCAGAGGAGCCATCCCTGGACCTACCCATACCCATACAAGCCTACATATACCTGCCTTAAGGTAAGTGCTCTGTGAGCACAGCACCTGGAAGAGTTACACGAGAAGACTGGGAAGATTTTATACACTTTGGTCAACACCAGTATTGGAAACACCAGTGTGTGAAAAGGGGGTGGAGATTTCATTGTTCTTTGATTGATGGAAACGGTAACCTGTGTATAACCAGCTGAGTGTTTCAATAAAGTGGAGTTCTGTTTGAGCCTACATACAGCTCGTTTGGTGTGTGTTCTTCAAATGGATCGTGATCGGCACATAGCTGTAGGTCGGATCCCGGAACCTTGGATGACTGGACCATCAGATGTTGCAAGCTGCAATCTGATCCGATAGAAGCAGAGGAGTGTCGGGAGAGCAGGACCTGGGCGAGAAAGGGTCTCGTCACAGCATTCATTGCACATATTGCCACACATCAACCACCTTGTTCCACACTATTAGTCTTTGATTTACCCTCATTACCATTCATTGTAATATATGTGCTGATCACCTTCCCCATTTATTTACTGTAGGTATTTATTCATTTATTTACTAATTTAGATTGAGCAGCATTTATTTTCAGTTAATTATTCACAGCATTTTTTCACACTTGAGTGGTGGCGCGGCAGCACTTTTTATTCATTTACCTGATTGTATTGGTTGGTACTGGGGGGCAGGGAGAATGTATGGAGTTCCAGAAGATGGCTGCCACCATCGGCTCTGCATCTGTCATCTTAGCATTGCCACCAAGAGCCCACGTGAGTGCCACCCACCCGGGGTTGTGGGATGGTCTGTTTGCCAGGGGGGGGGGGTAAGGTGGTTTGTTTGACCCCCCCCCCCGGCTGGAGCACCAGCTGCCACTGCATAAACGTCCAGTGAAGTTTACATTAATCTTAAATTAGTGATTTTTTTTTACCTGCATTCTCTGCCATAGTTTGGTAATTTTATTTTATTCAACAGTGGTTCATTGATTGATACTAGGTTGTATTTCCATCTCAGACATCTATCGTTTTTTTTCCCGAAAAATGTAAAATATATTCAATTTTTTTTACACCGATGGAAAAAAGTCAGATGGGGCCCACACACGATCGGTTTCTCTGATAAAAAAAAGTCCATCAGACTTTTTGTCATCGGGAAAACCGATCATATGTACACGGCATTATTATCATAAAGTGCTAAACCATAGGTCTAATCAGAACTCATTCTACCAGGCCAAGAGGAAGTGTGGTTGTTTTATAAAGGTTACTGCACTAAAGAATTAACACTCAGTAATGACATGTCTTATTAGCTGTATTACAGTATAAAACCTTGTACACACGACCGTTTTCCTCTATACCACGTAAATAAACTTGACTTTATGCTCAGACCCACCCAGTTTGCGAGTTATTCCCCAAAGGTGTATGCTGCCATGATGCGACAGGAAAACGGAAAATTGTATACTCACCTTTCCGTAATTTTCCTTTCCCGTCGCATCTTCATGGCAGCATACAGATGCCCACCCATCTGAGGTGAGGTATGTATATACTGAGAATACCTGGGCGGGGCCCTCTCTGGATTTAATAGCTATGTGGTCCTATCAGGTTGTGGAGGTGGAGCCACAACCCCAAAGTTTTATGCTGCCATGAAGATGTGACAGGAAAAGAAAATGACGGAAAGGTGAGTAAACAATTTTCATTTTTTTCTTTGTTTTCTTTGTCTGAATTTCTCACTTCCTGTTCCTCCCCAGTAAGCTGTTCTGGCTGACTAACCCCCATGGATGATAGGGGCAAGCTTACTGAGGAGGAACAGGAAGTGAGAAATTCAGACAAAGAAAAAGAAAACATTTAGAAGGGAAATCGAAGGAAAAGGTAAGTGAACCAACAATGCACTTGCTTAAAGGTACCTATTTAGAAAATAAAAAACAAACCTTTATGCCGAGTACACACGATTATTTTTCGGCATGAAAAAAAACTGACGTTTTTAAAAACGTCATTTAAAATGATCGTGTGTGGGCTTCACATCGTTTTTCATGTTCTGATAAACGACCAAAAAAAAATTTGAACATGCTCCATTTTTTCACGTCGTTTTAAAAAATGTTGTTTTTCGGGTTGTAAAAAATGATCGTGTGTGGGCTAAAATGACGTTTTAAACTCGCGCATGCCCAGAAGCAAGTTATGAGACGGAAGCACTCGTTCTGGTAAAACTACCATTCATAATGGAGTAAGCAAATTCATCACGCTGTAACAGACAAAAAAGAGCGAATCGTCTTTTACTAACAAGGAATCAGCTAAAAGCAGCCCAAAGGCGAATAGAACTTCCCCTTTAGAGTGCCGTCATACGTGTTGTACGTCACCGCACTTTGTTCATCATTTTTCAAAAACGATAGTGTGTGGGCAACATAGTTTTTACTGGTGAAGTTGAACATGCTGAAAAACAAGTTTTTTCATGCCGAAAAATGATCGTGTGTACGTGGCATTACAACCTTTTCTAACAGAGAGATTTTTAATCAAGGGGATATCCAATTGCCTTCTGGGGATCAGGAAGAAAATAATTTTACTCCACTGGAGCAAATATAACCATGCTTTATAGGGTTTTTACTTTCCTCTGACTAACTAACTAACTAACTAACTAACTAACTATCTATGCCAGAGGTCTCCAAACATTCTAAACAAAGGACCGGTTTATTGTCCTTCAGACTCTTGGAGGGCCGGACTTTGGCCAGCGGGAGTAGAAATTTTCCTGGCATCATTGTTGTTGAACATCTGGTATTAGGGGGGGGGGTAGTGCCCCATTTCTGGTATCATAGGGAGGAATAGTGCTCTATTAATTGTCTCAGTGGGAGAAATGGTGCTCCATTGTCGGTGTCAGACGGCAGAATAGTGTCTTGTATCAGTGCGAGGGTTAGTGCCCCAAGGGCCGGATAAAGGCAAGCAAAGGGCCGCATCGGGCCCTCGGGGCACACTTTGGAGACCATTGATCTATGCAATTGCTTTAAAGCCCAACGCAAGCTTTTCTCCACCTCCAATCCCCGTCTTTCTTCTGTTCTGACTTCCCCCACAACCCTATTGGTTTTAAGTCCACATACATACCTTTTCTCCATAACGTACTGTATTTATCAGCATGTAACACGCACAGGAGTATAACACGCACCCTAACTTTCCACAGCCCCTATGTTTAACACACAGGCACAGTTATGCTCTATTTTTAGGATAAAAAAGTGAGTGTTATACGCCAATAAATACAGTACCTAATTTTACTTCATGGTTATATGCTGCATGTATGTGCATAACTTTACATATATACACAATAACCCTGATTTGCCATGTAGTTGACCAATCACACAGTGCATCCATGTCAGCTTGTAACAATTGTATTCTGCTACAAAGTGACAGCGTGTGCTATTTTTAAACATAGGTATAATACTTTTATTCTCATCTCTATATAATTTATAAACAGATTAAAAAAGAAAGGTCCCAAAGCGGAACCTTAGGATACACTGTTTGCAGTCTTGATCATTATTCTCTGAATTACAGATAACAATTTTTTAATTATTATATCTTAAACACTAAATTGGACATTTGCAAGAAACATTTTTACGCAATTTAACAAAGTCTAAATACATTACATTTACAACCACCCCTTAGTCTAGGTTTCTGCTTACTTCCACATAAAATGAACATTAGCCATAATAATCAGTTGTCTGCCTACATGTTCTAATCTGCACTAGAAAGCTGGCTGGATGCCCTAAGTGTCCCTTATGCTTTCATCTCCAGGTGTATAGTCATGTCTGAAGGGTTTCTAGAAGAATAAATTAGGAGAGCTGTGTAATAATTGTAATAAGTGTAATAAGTGTAATAATTGCTATAAACAGCCCATCTAAAAATGTAGAATAATCTAAAGTGATTGCATGTACTATTAAAGTAAATAAATGATTTATATGGTCCATTAATGGGGGAATAGCTGGAAGACATGGCTGCTCATATGCTGTGCCAGATAGGTATCATGTATAAAGGTCCTGTATTGCTGTGTTGATTAAATACAGCATGCAGAGTACTTCTTAGGCGGGCCATGCACATAGTGAATTTCTTTCCTGCAACAACGGGTTCATGCTTGATTACCCCATCAACACAGCAGTGTTGATGTGAGAATCCCTTCTGCTAGGTGATTGTTTTCTCACGGCAGCAATTGTTGCTAGTGGCTATAGCAGCCACTAGCGATAATTTCAGGAGAATCTGGCAGGCTGGTTATACCCAAATTGATCAATCAATCAACTAGATACATTTAGCTTGCCCATTAATGGCTCAAATCTTGACTGATTCAGCAGGACGCGAGTATGGCCAGCCTTACTTGGTGCATGAACAGTCATGAACAGAGAGGCCAACCGGGAAATGGATATCACTGCACAATTACAATTTTGCTTCCTAAACACTTGTGTTTTTCTTATAGATTTCTGGCTGCTAAATCACAAAAAATAACCTATAATTTAACCTCTCGTGTATAATATTTTATCGAAAAATTCTGTTTTTGCAATTTTTTCTTTCATATATTTTTAGTTCACTAATTATTGATTGCATTATGAGATGCTTTGTGTAGCTCATGCATGTCCAAGAATGCACTCAGGGCATATTGCATTACATTTGTGGAACTGGCACAGTTTGAGCATGCCTAGGCATGCTTAAGCCAGAGGGATGCTGTCCTGAAAGGCTAAAAGCAGCTTGCACACACAAATGCTACTCATTTTGTTGCTTGCAGTTTCTATGTATTTGGTGTGATTGTTTTAAGTCATAGCATTGCCTTTGTACATGTAATTGACATAACAAGTAAACCAGTTATAGACTTCTATAGGATGACTGGTGACAGCAGAAATGTCTTGTCAATGTCAGAACAGCCATGGTATGTTCTGCCACATTTGTGGCAAGTTCATGCTTAAAGCGGAGTTCCGCCAAAATTAAAAGTCAGCAGCTACAAATACTGCAGCTGCTGACTTTTAAAATAATGACACCTACATCTCCAGGGCGCCCACGATGTCCTCACCCGGCACCAGGGTGCAGGCACTGGCATTTTCAGTAAGGTAATTAGGAAGTGACCAAGTCCTGTCGTGACGAAATGTAGGGAGGCGGCATTCTGACGTCACAGCGCATTTTCTCTACCCAGATACGGGCTGTGTGTTCCAAGCCGGCTGGCTGTCTGTTATATGCTCTGCATGTCTACGATATTGTAAGTGCATTTCTACTTGATTTTATATATTAAATTAAGGTTTTACACTATGTGAGCCTTTTATTTTTTGCATACCCTCGGATCGCTATTGGGAGTGACTCATACATACCCAAGATACCAACTACCTTTTGGCTAGCATCGATCCAAGTCTCTTACCAGGCTCTTTATGATCTCCTGTAACTAGAGATCATTCCTATTTGGTAAGAGCATATGTATTACAGTGGTGAAGGTCTTTATCTTTCCAACACTTTTCTAATGTGATATTGTCTTTCACACGGTGGAGATTGTTCATGAACTTGCCTATGGCGGACTGATTAATCCTTGACTAACACTCATTTGATTATTGTGTTACGCACTTCACTTAATTCTTTGTATTGTTTTAATTTTATTGTTAGCGCAATCTCATTCTCTTTTGCATATTGTGTGATATAACACTTTTTGATCGCTGCTTCTTTATCTCTGTATTTAAACACGCGCAATATTTTTTCTTTTACGATTAGGAAGTGAAGCCTTGCGGCTTCATAGCCTGGTTCCTTTCTGTGCATGCGTGCACGTCCTGACTGGTCCCTGCTGTCTTCTGGGACCTGTGTGTCTCCCAGAAAATAGCAGGGAGGACGGAGGAGGGGTTGGACATAGCGTAGATCGCCGCGGATTCTGCGGCGATCTATTGCCAGAAGTGGGAGCAAATACCTGTTTTAGACAGGTATCTGCTCCCCCTCCCCCCGGAAAGGTGCCAAATGTGACACTGGAGACGTGGAGGAAAGTATAAATGGAAGTTACATTTTTGGGTGGAACTCCGCTTTAAGTCTCAAAGATGCAGCACTAATTGACCTGTTAGGAAAGTATATAAACTGTACTTTTGTTGTAAGATTGGTGATCAAGACGAGGCCTGGGCTCTTCACATTTGCTGTGTAAGATGTGGTGTCAAACTATGAGCTTGGCTTAGAGGAACTAGGAAGTCATAAGACTATATTACCAATGCTTTGGACCAGGGTAGTGCGGTGCAGTGTGCGGTGCCTTTTATTTTAGCAAGGCATTCAATACAGTTCCACATAATGAACTAATACACAAATTGTACAAGCTAGGACTTAATCCTTGGGTGGTTCAGTGGATATACAGTTGGCTAAAGGATAGATACCAGAGTGTGGGTGTGAATGGGGTTCACTCAGAACAGAGACCAATCACTGGTGTTGTACCACAAGGCTCTGTACTAGGTCCTGTTCTACTTAATCTATATGTAAGTGATATAACTAAAGGTTTGTTGGGCAAGGTGTAACAGAATGGCCCGTGACACCCAGAGACGTTGGAAGGATGAGAGATACTCTTGTGCCAGCAGCAACAATAACTCTTGGGTCGAAATCCACCCTGTGCCCTTTTGGGTGTAGGGTAGCTAATAGTGAATCATAATTCATATATTACATGAGATGGGACATTAATAATTCATATTGCAGGACTGGAATATTCCAAAAGGAGCTCATTTTGACTTGAGACCAGGTCTTCAAGACAAGTGACGCATCACTCTGTATAAAATAGGCTATTGAAATGTTAAGTGAGGTTGGCTCTTCAATGTGTGGACACATTCTGTGGAAAGGTGTAATGTATTGTCTAGGAGTAGATGCAATTGTCTATGGTACAAACTTGTCAAACCCCTTTAGAGTCAGTAAGTCTGTCTAGGTAATGTGATTGAGGTTTCCTTTCTGTGTGTGAAGATTATCTGTGATTGTGTATTATTCAAAAGGGAAAATCATTGTGTGATAAAGATGTCTGTGTTACTATTCAAGGTTAATTGAACACTATTGAAAGTACGGTGCCGACCGGTCTACATGGTTAGCTTACCTGAATGCCTTTTAGAGTGTGATTGAAGCCCCCCATGGTGTGAAGGGGGGTGGAGATTGCATTGTCCTGTGATTAACTGCATTATGCTGTACTGGATATAAGAAGCTGAGAAAATACTAATAAATTGTCACATATCTTTGGAAGCAAGAACGGAGCTCTGTCTCGTCTTATTCTGGGAAAGAATATGGATCGTGTATGCAATATTGTCAGAGTGTGTCAGATAAGCTTGTAGTGGTTGGATGGAAGGTCGTAAGCGGTGGTGACCGTTACATTGGTGGCAGCGGTGGGATGATTCCATCTTCAGAAGGACGGCTACAAGGACACAGGACAATGGAGACACTGTATGAACGGATGAGGCTCTCTTCCCTCATGGACTTACTGGAGAGCCGGGGCAGACCGGCCAGCAACCGTAAGAAAAGGGACATTATCGCAGAACTTGTCGAAATGAATAGAGCTAAGAGGCCCAGCGTAACAGACAGGACAGCCGAGGAAGAATTTTTTGATCGGGCTGTTAAACATGGACTGGCACAATATGGTCCTAATCCTCCGCCGGAGATCATAGGTCGGGTTATAGCGGCTGTGGATGCCACCTTGCGACAGCGAAGAAGTGCTGCAGCAGCTGAAGAGAGAGGAGAGGTGCAGATACCAGTCTCCATGGAAGAGGAATTCCAAAGGAGGTTACAAGAGATGCGGATACAGCATAGAGGACCAGTATCAGAGGAGACCCTGCTGGGATGGTCGGATGTGATTCGGTGCCAACTCTGGAAGGAAGCGTTAGCTCAGGAGCAGCATCACCAAGGAAAGGTCCTGCCCTCCATCTATGCAAGGTACTGGCCGCAGTATGACGTACGACTGCTGTTGTTGGGGGAACAACCGAAGCAGGAGTGGATAGCCGAGTTAAGCAGGCTGATCCGGGCAGAGATGCAGCTGGATGAGAGCTACAGAGCCTTCCGGTGGTATGTAGCCCAAGAGTGCCCATGGTCAGTGGATGACAGCCCCACAGAAGGCTATGACTATGATGGCCTGGGATTGTTGTATTGGAGGATGTCCAGTGATCCCGACTTTGGGGATGATCGGGAGTGGCGCTTGGAGGACATAATGGAGCACAGAGAGGAAAAATTAAATATCTTGGGAGGCCACTGGTCACAGGAAGATTTGGAATTTCTGGCCATTCGGGAATGGGAGCTGGAGGTCGCCTACAGACAGCTGCTAGACTCGGCTCAGCAGCAGGGTGGGGCTCCCATTGCCTGGGACTATGAGGAAAGTTCAGATGACAACTGTGAACTCCTGGCTGATGAATCGGTAGTGGAAAATATGGAGATTTTCATCCCTAAAGCCGAAGCGGATGGTGTGGAGTTCCAGGGAGCCGGGGCGGTTGGCCCCCCTCTCCAGCAACAAGCTGAGGTGGTAAAGCTTTTACCCCCAGCTGAATCACTGGCAACAGAGCAGGGTACCCCAAGCCTCTGCTCCCAACTAGCAGAAGAGGGGGACCCTGTGGTTGTGGATGGGACTGTGGTCTCCACTCACAGCAACACAGCGGAAGAGCTGGCAACAGAACAGAGGGTCACGGACCTCTGCTCTCCACTAACGGAAGAGGGGGACACTGTGGTAGTGGATGGGACTGTGGTCTCCACTCACAGCAACCCAGCGGAAGAGCTGGCAACAGAGCAGAGTGTCATAGGCCTCTGCTCCTCACTAACAGAAGAGGGGGATCCTGTGGTAGTGGATGGGACTATGGTCTCCACTCACAGCAACCCAGCGGAAGAGCTGGCAACAGAGCAGAGTGTCATAGTCCTCTGCTCCTCACTAACAGAAGAGGGGGTTCCTGGGGTAGTGGATGGGACTTCAGTCGCCACTGGCACAACCCCAGAAAATGGTACAGGATTGGGACAGGAGGATGTCGGCTTTGCTTTGCAAGCACCGGGGGGTTTTCACCAAGCACCAGTGGATGGGACTTCAGTCTCCACTGGTATACCCCAGGAAGGGGGGGCAGTTGGCCCAGACCCCCATAGCATGATGGACTGAGCCCAGCCACCCTGCCTTCTCCCCAGCGGCAGGCGTGTTCTCTGAGAGAGGCAGAGGTTGGCGGGGTGAGTAATGCTTAGTTTGGAGCCATTTATTTGGGGTACAGTATGGATACCAGCATTGGAGGACTGCAACTACTGACGGACTTCGGAGTCAACCCGTTCGGGGTTCCCTCCTGTGTCCGTCTCCCACCGAAAGGGGAGAGATGTAACAGAATGGCCCGTGACACCCAGAAATGTTGGAAGGATGAGAGATACTCTTGTGCCAGCAGCAACAATAACTCTTGGGTCGAAATCCACCCTGTGCCCTTTTGGGTGTAGGGTGGCTAATAGTGAATCATAATTCATATATTACATGAGATGGGACATTAATAATTCATATTGCAGGACTGGAATATTCCAAAAGGAGCTCATTTTGACTTGAGACCAGGTCTTCAAGACAAGTGACGCATCACTCTGTATAAAATAGGCTATTGAAATGTTAAGTGAGGTTGGCTCTTCAATGTGTGGACACATTCTGTGGAAAGGTGTAATGTATTGTCTAGGAGTAGATGCAATTGTCTATGGTACAAACTTGTCAAACCCCTTTAGAGTCAGTAAGTCTGTCTAGGTAATGTGATTGAGGTTTCCTTTCTGTGTGTGAAGATTATCTGTGATTGTGTATTATTCAAAAGGGAAAATCATTGTGTGATAAAGATGTCTGTGTTACTATTCAAGGTTAATTGAACACTATTGAAAATACGGTGCCGACCGGTCTACATGGTTAACTTACCTGAATGCCTTTTAGAGTGTGATTGAAGCCCCCCATGGTGTGAAGGGGGGTGGAGATTGCATTGTCCTGTGATTAACTGCATTATGCTGTACTGGATATAAGAAGCTGAGAAAATACTAATAAATTGTCATATATCTTTGGAAGCAAGAACGGAGCTCTGTCTCGTCTTATTCTGGGAAAGAATATGGATCGTGTATGCAATATTGTCGGAGTGTGTCAGATAAGCTTGTCGCGGTTGGATGGAAGGTCCTAGGCGGTGGTGACCGTTACACAAGGTATGACTTTTTGCTGATGATACAAAGATGTGTAATAGGGTTGATATCCCCGGAGGTGTCTGGAACATGGAGCATGATTTGGCATTGCTGGAAGATTGGTCAAAGCAGTGGAGACTGCAGTTCAATGTTTCTAAATGTAAAATAATGCACTTAGGGAAAAAGTATAGAGTACAACATTGGGGGTAAAGTATTAGCCAGCACTACAGAAGAAAAAGATTTTGGGGTGCTTATTTCAGGTGATTGCAAAATGAACAAACAGTGTGATCAGGCAGTGAAAAAAGCAAATAGAATTCTAGGATGCATCACTGGAGGGATCACCAGCAGGAAGAAGGAGGACCTGATTCCCCTATATAGATCTTTAGTGAGATCTCATTTAGAAGACTGTTTTGGAGACCTCACTTACAGAAAGATATTAATAAAGTAACAAAAATGGTGAAAGGTCTGGGGGATAAAACATATCGAAAGCGACTTTAGGAACTTATTATGTATAGTCTGGAGGAAAGAAAGAGACATGATTGAAACCTTTAAATACATCAAGTGTGTAAATAAAGTTCAATAGGGCATTTTTTTTTATATGAAACCAAAATCAAGAACACAGGGACATGACCTCAAAGTAAGGAGCTAGTCTTAGAAAGTATTATTTTACCAAAATGCTTGGAATTAACTACCAGCAGAGGTAGTGAGCAGTGGCGGCTGGTGAAGTTTTAGGATGGGGGGCCCAAGACTCTGCCCCTCCACATTTGGTCCCTCCCACTTCTCATAAGCCACGCCCTTTATAGAATCCACCCACTCCGTCCCCTGTATTCCACTTGCTTCCACCCATGGTGTCAGGAGTATACATCTCAGCATCACAGGACAGAGTATACAGCCCCAGCATCACAGATCATGGTATATAACGCAGCCTTACAGATCGGTGCAAACAAACTAAAAAATGACACTGTTAGTAATGAAGGGGCATGAGATTACCAGAGACTGTGGACATACTGCACGAGATTACCAGAGACTGCGGACATACTGACTGCACAAGATTACCAGAGACTGCGGAAATACTGACTGCACGAGATTACCAGAGACTGCAGATATAATGACTGCACGAGATTACCAGAGACAGCGGATATAATGACTGCACGAGATTACCAGAGACTGCGGACATACTGACTGCACGAGATTACCAGAGACTGTGGACATACTGACTGCACGAGATTACCAGAGACTGCGGACATACTGACTGCACGAGATTACCAGAGACTGCGGAAATACTGACTGCACGAGATTACCAGAGACTGCGGATATAATGATTGCACAAGATTACCAGAGACTGCGGATATACTGACTGCACGAGATTACCAGAGACTGCGGACATACTGACTGCACGAGATTACCAGAGACTGCGGACATACTGACTGCACGAGATTACCAGAGACTGCGGACATACTGACTGCACAAGATTACCAGAGACTGCGGACATACTGACTGTACGAGATTACCAGAGACTGCGGACATACTGTCTGCACGAGATTACCAGAGACTGCGGACATACTGACTGCAAGAGATTACCAAAGACTGCGGACATACTGACTGCACGAGATTACCAGAGACTTCGGACATACTGACTGCATGAGATTACCAGAGACTGCGGACATACTGACTGCACGAGATTACCAGAGACTTCGGACATACTGACTGCACGAGATTACCAGAGACTGCGGACATACTGACTGCATGAGATTACCAGAGACTGCGGACATACTGACTGCACGAGATTACCAGAGACTGCGGATATACTATGGCAAATTACAAAAGTTTTATAATGAATTGAGTCTTTTAGCATTTTATTTCCTTCCCCCAAAGACGCATTTGTTGAAACTGTTTGTAGGGCTGTGTAAGTGGTCAGTTTAAATGGAAGACCGCGTACATACGACCAAATACATCTGTTCAAATCGGTCTGGCAGACCGATTTGAACAGATTTGTCTGCTGGGATGTATTGGTTTGATCGTGTACACACGATCAAATCAAAATGCCCGCCGGCAGACAGCGCGGTGACGTGGCGGTGACGTTGACGCCGCCACGTCACCGCATCAGGAAGTAAAACACTTCCGCGCATGCGTCGAATCCATTCGACGCATGTACGGGCAGATATGTCTGCTGGTTAGCGTACTAACCAGCAGACATGTCGGACGGAGGGATTCCCAGCAGACAGATTTTAAAGCATGATTTAAAATCTGTCGGCTGGCCAAATCTGTCTGTCCGCCCGTACACACAATCAAATCTGTCTGCTGAAACGGTCTGGCAGACCGTTTCCAGCAGACAGATTTGATCGTGTGTACGGGGCCGAAGAGTTTTTAAGAGATGTCCTTCTTTAAAAATTGATATTTCATTTTCTTTTATAACAGAAAGACAATACTCACAGAAATAAAACAGAAAAAGAACAGCTCTGCTAGGATAATGAAATATGATTGGCAGTCCAGAAGTCCATATTACATTCATTTTTTTGTCTTGACATTTCAATGAAAGGCCATTTTTGTTGTCTTGTTTTGTTTGTTCTTTTTTTGAGCACGATTTTTAACACTCACTACCTAAACACTAAAATGGCAGGAAAATGAAATTATCTATCATACTTCTATTATTGGGCATTTGGATGGATTATGTGGTCTTAGAGTTTGCAATAAAAGATGGTGCTTGCTTCTTGTTTCCTGGCATTGCCTCTTTCTTGTTTGTTGTTTTGCTGTTGAGGCCATCGTTTTCCTGATTTATTGGTTGATAAGAGAGCCTTAAGCTGCCCAGAGTGCTATTTCTGTTCATCAGAAAGTTTTTGCTGTGTTTTGATCTTGAACTTGCAATCACCAGTTTAATGATTTTCTACACTACCTCCTGCTGGTGCTAATTTTGTTAAAGGAATACAATTTTCTGTTTTCATAAGGTTTCCGTTTCGTTATCGGAACACTTTTTTCATGTACATTTTCACATTTCTGCACAGGTATTAGGTTCAAGCACTAAAAGAGCCTTAAGCCCAGGTTCACACTGGGCTGCGGGAGTGAAGCAGTGCGAGGTCAGCTGAACTCGCACGATTTCACTCCCGCCCGGCAGTCTCGATTTCAGCCGCGATTTCAGAGACATCTGTGCAGGTTTCTGCACAGATGTCAATGTAAATCGCAGGCTGAAATCGCAAAAAGTAGTACAGAGACTACTTTTTGAAATCGGTGCAATGCCGCAGATGCAGCGTCGCACCGATTAGGACGGTGCCATTGCCGGCAATTTGAGGCAAAATCTGCCGTTTTGACATGCGATTTGACATGCCAAATCGCATGTCAAAACGCACCAGTGTGAACCAGGGCTTAGAGTCTGTTTAAAACAAAATTACACACGGTCGGAATTTCCGATGGAAAACGTCAGATGGGAGCTTTTCATCGGATATTCCAACCGTGTGTATGCCCCATCTGACTTTTTCCGTTGGAATTTCCGGCAGACTTAGATAGAGAGCAGGTTCTCTATTTTTCAGATGGAAAAGATTCCTATTGGAAAATCCGATCGTCTGTATGCAATTCCGACGCACTAAAAACTATGCATACTCAGAATCAAGTACGAGACCGGAGCGCTCGGTCAGGTAAAACTAGTGAGATAGCACATTTGTCACGCTGTAACAGACTGAAAAGCATGTGGCTGAAAAGCGCGAATCATCTCTCACCAAACTTTTACTAACAAGAGATTAGAAAAAGCAGCCCAAAAGTGTGGAGCAGTTTGAATGGAATTTCTGTTTTATAGTGCCGTTGTACATGTTGTATGTCACCACGTTCTTGACAGTCAGAATTTGGTGTGACCGTGTGTACGCAAGACAAGCGTGAGTGGAATTCTGTTGGAAAAAACATCCGCTTTTTTTCCAACAGGAAATTCGATCGCGTGTATGGGGCATTAGTCTTTGGCTGTAAATATTAGGGGTTCTATCGATAGAAGTTTTACCTATAAAGATCTGGTATGGTACCTTTTAAAAGTCTTCTTTTGTCTTGTGTCCTACTAATAAGAAGTCTAAAAAACAATTAAACATAGTAAAAGCTGAATTTCAGACAAACAGCTAAAATAAACATATGGGGACCCACCAAAAGATGTGTAATTCTGCGCAGTTGGTTTTGTGATCCAGGAACACATTCCAAGCAGCATACCCCACTTTTAAGTACACAATTGGGTTTATTTACTAAAGCTGGAAAGCGCAAAATCAGGCTCACTTCTGCATAGAAACCAATGAGCTTCCAGGTTTTATTACCAAAGCTTAATTGAACAAGCTGGGGTTAGAAGCTCATTGGTTTTTATGCAGAATTGAGCCTGGTTTTGCACTTTCTAGCTTTAGTTAATAAACCCCATTGTGTACTTAAAGGTGTGGTATGCCTGTAGCTACACTGACCTCCACTACACTTCCTTCCACTGACAACCAACACAGAGGCATTTTATTCTCACTAATGCTGGGGCATGTCTCATAATACTGTCCACCAATGCTGGGGCATTTTTATCTCCCATGAATACTGGAGCTGACAGTTCCTCCCACCAGAAAGCTGTAACTTGGGTAGCTGGGGATCAGCAGCCGTTGGAATGAATAAGACAAGTGGCGTGATTGGATTTGTGTGAAATCTGAGGGGTATTTATGTTTGCCCATCCTGTTTTGGTGAGCTGATTTATTTAATTTTGGAGCATTTTTTCTTTGTCTGAATGTGATGTAAAATTGGGGTGTTGGTACACATTTAAATTTGGTCTCTTATTAGTTTCTGCACCATTGGCTTTATGTTTTATTGTTTGAATTACTTGGATTATGGCCCCATTTGTTTTAGCCAGATTTTAATGTAATGTGGCTTTATGCTTCTATGTTTACAGTTCCAGTTCCATATCTCGCTATATTTATTGCACCCCAGTCCATCTACAGTAAAGCATGAGAAGGAACTTCCCCTACACACTTGCATGGTCAAATCATAACATGAAATCATATTCATTTCCACATTGTATTTTCATATATTTCTAGCATAATTTTATTAAAATTATTGTTCTTGGAGTTTTTAAACTTACTTTGAAGCTCTCCATACATTTACTTCTGTGAATTCTGTGACACATATTTACTGTGCTATATGAGTAGATGCTGCTGTGTCACATAATTTACAGAGCCTGCCTTCTGAGCTACAGAGGAGCAGAGAGGAGGGGTTTCAGGAGGCAGAGACAGTACAGAAATCACAGCTTGCATTCAGCAATGTACAATGGGATATGTAGTCCTTAGAAATGGAAAGTTAACAGCAGAGGAGAAGCTGCAAAGCAGTCAGGGAATCCAGGAAGCTGTGGAAAGAAATGGCCAGTAGATATGCAGAATTCACAACATGAAAATATATTTTTCAAATAAGCTTGGATTGGATTGTCCAAATAACTCTTGTTTCTATTGTGATTGCAATGCTGATGTAATACAATAAAGATGTATGCTGAGATTATACATTTAATTTAAAGTGGTTGTAAACCACTTTTTTTACTTTTACCTACAGGTAAGCCTATAATAAGGCTTACCTGTAGGTATAAAGAATATCTCCTAAACCTGTACGGTTTAGGAGATATTCCTCTCACAATGCGCCGCTGATTTCAGCGGTGCATGCACAGACGGGGATTCTCAGCTAAGGACCGGCAGCCGCCGGACCCTGCCGATTTTTGAATCTCCCGCGCACGAGCGCGGGAGTGACATCATCGCCGCTCCAGCCAATCACAGCGCTGGAGCGGCGATACCCGGAAGACACGCCGAGTCAAGATGATATCTCGCTCGGCGTGGACCAGGTAAGTTTCTCTCACCTCGTTCCGAGGTAAGTATTTCATAATGAGCTAATATGCGGTGCATATTAGCTCATTATGCCTTTTCCTTTGCAGGAGTGAAAAAAAAAAAAGTCAAGGCGGGTTTACATCCGCTTTAAGGTAAATTTTGTGAAGTGTGTAATTTTCTCTAGCAGTTCACTGAATGTTTCTTTTTTACTTACTCCCTGTAGTTGTTCTTCAAATAGTTAATACAAGCCAAAATTTCAGAACCCACATAAATAAAACCATGAATTTCCATACTGGATCCCATCTTCAGCAGAATGTTTTTCGAGAAAACAGTTTGGAGATGTGATGATGTCTTCAATCAGTGAACGTATTTATTTTGTAGCAAGCCTTTGATCTTGTAAACCTGCAGATTATATTTAAAACTGTGAGTGATCAGGAGGTGTTGGGTAATCCTTGTGCAGTATACTTTATAGCTATCTGTCTAGATTTGAGAAAGCCTCACCGGCTTCATTTTCTTCCCCACCTGACAAATAGCTCCCTTAGGAAATTTAAACCAGTTACTGGCTGAATTTGTTCATGTGAAATACATCACAGCAGCACTTCCATCTTCTTAAATTCCTTGATCAACTGTACTTTCGCATTGGATGAAAATTTTGTTTCAGATTACATTCCCTTTCCCAGTGCACACCTATCAAATATCAATTGTGTACTTTGTAGAATCAAAATGTTTGTCCCTTGCTCCACTATAAACGGAAATGCCACCGCTTCAGAGTAGAGTCATGTTATTAAGTTTCTTTTAAAACTTTTAAAGAAATATTTTACACCAGTGTTCCCCAAACCATTCCTAAGGCTAGGCTTTTTTTTCATGTGCTCCCTTTGAAGTCTAGGGAGGCAAAGACACATTGGGCAGGATTTACTAAACGTGGAGAATACTAATTCTGGCGCAGCTGTGCATAGAAACCAATCATCTTTCAGTTTTCTTTGTCAAAGTTTTATTGAACAAGTTCAAGTTAGAACCTGATTGGGTACTATGCACAGCAATACCCGAGTGCTCCAGTTTTGGAAAATCTCCACCATGTCACACTAAAAGAAGTGACTGTACTTTTTTCCACGTCACACATAGGCATGTTGCATAGGTAGAGAGATCCTCATAAACAATAGGATTCCTATTGTTGTGCGTTGCCCCATGACATAATGCACAGGTGTGAACAGGTACTAAGGGGCAGGTCAGGGTGACGGTGTGGTCATCATGTTCTCCTTGTTTGCCATCAACTTGTTGACTACCAAGTACTGAGACACATAAGAAGCCGGCCCCGGGGTTTTTTTTGTTTCTGGGCTATATTATGCACTTTTTACAGCGTCATTTTTCATAGTTACATAGTACATAGTTGGTTAAGGTTGTAAAAAGACAACAGTCCATCCAGTTCAACCTGTGTAGGTGTGTTTGTAGAAACATAATTTCCCATATCTGCCGTATATTGTTTTTGCTAATATGCACATGCAAGAGTCTTTTAAAACTACCCAAACTACCTCCCGACACCACTGATTGTAGAAGAGAGTTCCACATCCTTACCACCCTGACAGTGAAAAACCCCATACGCAGCTTAAGGTTAAACCGCTTCTCTTCCACAGTCTCATCTTGTGGCCCTGTGTCCTCTTACACTCACTGGGACTGAAAATTTTCATACTTACACTGGGATCACCATTTAGTTATTTGTACATTGCTATTATATCTCCTCACAAGCGTCTCTTCTCCAAGGAGAATAAATGTAACGCTTGTAGTCGTTCTGCATAATTGAGGTCCTTCAGTCTCCATATCAATTTAGTCGCCTTTCTTTCTCCAGCTCTAGCACATCTTTTCTGAGGATTTGTGACTAGAACTGGATGGAATATTGCAGATACCAGAGTTTTATACAGTGGGAGAATAGTTTTAAATTCCCCTTTGTAATGCATGCTAATATTCTGCTGGCTTTGGTAGCCACAGCTTGACACTGCGTGCTATTGCTCAGTCTGTTTTCTGCTAGGACCCCTGGATCATTCTCCATCTTGAAAGCCCCTAGGGGTTCTCCCCCTAATGAGTAACTTGTGTTTATATTTTTACCACCCCAACTGCATGACCTTATATTTTCAATGTTAAACTTAATTTGCCATACACTCCATTAATTTATTCAGGTCCTAACTGAGATCAAGCTACTTATCCCACCCTCTGTATCATTTATAAATACAGTAAGTTAAACAGAATTGGTCCCAGGACAGATCCTTGGAGTACCCCACTAACCACTCTAGATCATTCTAAGTATATGTTATTTATCACAACCCTTTGGACACACCCCCATAGCCAGTTTTCTATCAAAGAACAAACCTTATGGGCCATGCCTACAGACCTCAGCTTGTAGATTAAGCATTTGTGGGGGACTGTATCAAATGCTTTTGCAAAATCCAGATACACCACATCCACTGGCCTGCCTTTGTCCAGAGGGCAGCTTACTTCCTCATAGAATGTTAATAGGTTGGTTTGACAAGAGCGACCATTTGTAAACCTGCACTGATTACTGATAATTATACTGTTTTCATCAGAAAACCCTTATCATCCCCTAAAATAGTTTACCAACATTAGACTGACAGGCCTATAGTTCCCAGGAATTAATTTATGCCCTTTTTTAAATATAGGTACTATGTGGGCTTTTCACAAATTAGCTGGTACCAATCCTGTCAGTATGCTGTAACTGGAGATTGGGAATAGTGGTATGGCTATAACCTGACTGAGTTCTGTAAGGACCCTCAGATGTAAGCCATCTATCTGGTCCTGGTGATTTATTTATTTTAAGTTTCTCTAATCCTTCTCTAATCCTTTCCAGACTCTGGTCTCTGTTAGCCACAAGGGTAGATCGTGTGATGTGTTACTAACAATGCAACTGTGGCTGTTATACCCATCCCTTTCCTGTTAAGACTAAAGAGAACAAAAGCTTTAGTACAGCTGGCTTCTCCTTGTCATCTGTAACCATCTTCCCATCCTTGTCCTTTATGGGCCTATGTGTTCCGACCTTGCCTTTTCGCCGTTAATATATTTCAAAAACTTCTTGGGATTATTTTTACTCTCCTCTGCTATGAGTCTCTCATAGGCTTTTTTAGCCACCCTGATTGTGTACTTACACTTCTTATTGCATTCCTTGTAATGTTGGAATGCTGACACTGACCCCTCCGCTTAGTACTTTTTAAATGAATTTTTTTGTCCTTTTTTTTACATTTTGGTTTAACCAACCAGGTTTAACCTTTGTTATTTTATATTTATTACCCCTTGGAATGCACTCGGCAATACTTTTATTCAATATGTTTCTAAAACATTCCAATTTTCCTCTGTGTTCAATGTTTCAAGGATTTGATCTCACTTAAAGGGGTTGTAAAGGATTTTTTTTCCCCTAAATCCCTTTATCATAGTGGAGTCCTCCTTCACTTACCTCATCCTTCGATTTTGCTTTTAAATGTCCTTATTTCTTTTGAGAAATCCTCACTTCTGTTCTTCTGTCTGTAACTCACCACCGTAATGCGAGGCTTTCTCCCTGGTGTGGAGAACGCCTCTTGAGGGGGCGAGCAGGCAAGTCAGGACACTCTCTACTTTGCAGATAGAGAAAGGAACTGTGTGTTAGAAGAACAGGAAGTGAGCATTTCTCGGAAGAAACAAGGACATTTAAAAGCAAAATCGAAGGATGAGGTACTGTAAGTGAAGGAGGACTGCACTAAGGTAAAGGAAGCTATTTAGGGAAAAAAATGTTTTCCTTTACAACCCCTTTAATATCCTGCAGTATTGAGTGCAGTTTAGAAATTTAGTGTTCTTGTACTCCCCTCATGTCCCTTTCCTTTGATTTATGCAGAATGTAATAATTCTGTGATTACTAGTTCCCAAGTTGTCTCATATTTCCACATCTGCAATCAGATCTATATAATTTGGAATGAATAGATCCAGCAATGCGTTACTTCTAGTCGGGGAATCCACTAATTGGGAAATGCGGTTGTCCTGTAGAACATTTAAGAAATGGTGGGCCTTTAAAGAGTGGGCTGTTCCTTCCACCCTGACAATGTCGGGATAGTTGAAATTCCCCATTATGATGACATTTCTCAGTCGTGCTGCCATTTCTAACTGTAAAAAGAAATCCAACTCCACTTCCTCCCTCAGGTTAGGGGGCCTGTAACATACCCCCACTAGTAATATCTCGCTTACTTCCAACCTTTGGAGTTTCACCCATACAGACTCCACCTCCCCCTTGCCCCATCACTGATGTCATTCCGCTCTTTTACTCATAAATTATTCCTGACATATGAGCACACCCCTCCTGCTCTTCTCCCCTCTCTGTACATCCACAACAAGGAATGCCATGGATGTTTGCCAGCCAGTCATGTGAGCTGTCAAACCAAGTTTCTGTTATTCCCATGAAGTCCACATCCTCCTTGTGTAATTGCATCTCCAGTTCCTCCATTTTATTGACTATGCTACTAGCATTTGTGAAAAGTCCTCTGCCTCACCTGCCTCCCCTGACTACACGTCCCTGGAATGGTGCCATGGCTGACAAATTGTGAGCAGAAGAACACTCCACTAGCAAGAGACACGTAAAACCATCAGTCTAATGCAGGCACGGTGAACCGAAAATGACGTTGGATTCGGGATCCAAAGGACCTAAATCTAGGGCTCTAAGTGACGTTTTGAGGCACCTGCCTTTTACTCAAGGAAAGGGAGTCACCGCTCCAGGTGGGTCTTGTATGCAATCAGGGAACCTCTCGGAATACCAAGGTGCTGGCGATGCACGTAGCAATTTCAGAAAATAGGAAGAAGGATGGACTGCCACACTCCAGGAGAACTTCCAAAAAAAGTTGTCTTTATTAATAAAAGATGGGCATACAAAAATCAACACAGCCACAGAAGAGGACAGCCCATTACTCAAGACCTCATCACAGCGTTTGTATGACAGCAGCAGGATTTACTGGCTTCTGCTGCTATCAATCTGCCCAGTGAGGAGGGAGAGAGCTGCTGCTATTATACACAGAGCTGGATCGGGAATGGGCTCAGGTAATTGTGGGGGGGGGGGGATGCGGTAGATTGTTCGGTTTTAAAAGCAGCTTATCTCTGGCAGAGGTGCAATGATCAGCTTTTATTTATTTGGGTATAACCTTTATCCCAAAAAGAAAGATAAACTGTTTGGTTTAACTGGTTATAAAGTATTATCTAGAATTTAGCTTCAATTTGTTACTGTATTTAAATCTGCTAGTGCTTCTAAAACTCCCCTCCCCCCGACTGACAGTGCTACTGTCCAAATCTGCCCCTGTGCTCCTTCATCCAGAGAAGTGTCTGTATAATACAGGAGAGGCAGATTACCAGGCCAGGTTACTGGCCAAATTAATAGGTAAACAGAGGGAAAATGACAAAAAAATAAAACGAATGCAGCCACCACATCTAATCATTGGTAAGCTGCAATATAATAAATTTTTCTGTAACAATTGTATTTTTTTTTCATTTGAAGGTCAGGCCAAGCAAAAGTGTTATTTCAGTTATAAGTGTAGGAGTCAGTGACTGTTTTTTTTTTATTTACCTGTGCACTACTCAGTTCTATTTCAGTATGTTCACATAGTGACCCTAACTCCCCACGTATTTGTTTATTCCCACCATGCTCCAATATTTGATTTCAGTAGCACATTCTGTTTTAAATAATATACTTCATCTGCTGTTTATTTGTAATGTCTGAGACAAGGTGACCTCGACCTATAAAGCTTGCAATATCTTTTCAATAAAATTTGAAAAATATGTTTTTTTTTATTTACCACAGATATACATTTAGATTTTTTAAACAGAAACCAAATTTGTTTCAGTACAACTTTAGTGAAGTGCAGTATCCATGGTAAAATTAGTTTCTTGTTACATTTTTTTTTTTGTTGCTGTGTTTTATTATATCAATATTAAGGCTCGGATTCACAAAGCTCTTAGGCCCCGTACACACGGCCGAGGTTCTCGCTGAAAATCAGCGAGAACCTCGCTGGAATGCACATTCCAGCGAGGACCTCGGCCGTGTGTACGGTCTCAGCGAGCTTCCCGTCGGGAAGCCCGTCGAGCCGAAATAGAGAGCACGCTCTCTATTTCCTCGACGGCCCGCCTGGAAGAATGGCTGGTTGCCATTCCCGACGGGCGGGTCGCCGAATCCGACGGCCGGGAGAGAACCTCGACGGGCGGAACGATGTGTTCTGCCCGTCGAGGTTCTCTGCCGTGTGTACGCGGCCTTACGCAGCCGGTCCCTGTTGAACTGGCCAAGTTTTGATCAGTCTATACTCAGCTTTACTTCCAGTGACAACAGTCACCAGGACATATAGTAGAGACACAAATGACAATAAAAAAAATCCATATTCTATACAAAGCACGCAAAATAAATTGGCTTTAATTATTCTTTAAAATTTAGTGTAAAGCATACACGTCGTGTTGCATTATTGCAATGAATTAAAAAATTAAAAGAGCAGAGAAGAAGAATAGTTTAGTGAGTTTATCACTATGCCCAAAGGCAAAACTATTTTTTTAAATTTTTTTATGGTTTATACCGTTAACATTTTTCCGGTTATTTCCTCATTATGAAGATTTCTTGTTCTAGTAATAGTAGCCATTTTCTTCTCCCCTCTTTTTTTAGTGACAACCATAACATTTTGTATTTGCAATCATTTTTCATAGAAACATTGGTAACCAGGACCAATAAGGTACATTTCCCCAGGGAGATACGGTCCCCAATAAAATGTTAGGAGTTGTTACCCTTCCCTCGCACCAAAAAGTTTGATATATTCTAATATATTTTTAATGCATTGCAGATGAAAGGATCTCCAGAGCACAGCATACGATGGGCCAGATTCTCAGAGGCGTTACGACGGAGTATCTCAGATACCCCGTCGTATCGCCTTTTTTTTTGACTCGTATCTATGCGAGTGATGCTGAGCATCACTTTTGCATAGATACGCTTCTACATCCGACAAGTGTAATACAATTACACTTTCGGATCGTAGATGTAATGACAACTCCGGCCACTAGGTGGCCTTTACGTTGTTTTTTCATTTGCATATGCAAATGAAGTAGTACGCCGATTCTCGATCGCTTTTACGCCGCCCCGTCGTCGCGTACGTCGTTTACGAACTCGTAAGGTTACCCCAGCTTCTATGTGGAGTAACCTTACGAGGTCCCGTCGGATGCCGTCGTGTCCCGTCGGACGCCATGTTAAGTATGGCGTCGGGTCAGCGTCGGCTTTTTCCGTCGCTTACGTCGTTTTACTAACTCGTTCGCGAATAGGGACTTGCGTAAATGACGCTCACGTCGTTTTGACGTCGGTTTCAACGACGCTTTCCGACGTGAGCTGGAGCATGCGCACTGGGCTTTTTCCCCGGCCGGCGCATGCGCAGTTCGTTCGACGCGGGGGCGCGCTTAATTTAAATACAAGCCGCCCCATTTGAATTGCGCGGGTTTACGCTGCGCGATTTACGCGACGCAGGCGAAACCTACGGTGCAAGTGCTTAGAGAATAAAGCACTTGCTCCAGTACGCAGCGGCGGCGTAGTGTAACTGGCTTACGCTACGCCGCCGAAAATATTAGAGAATCTGGCCCAGTATGTGTGGAGGTAAAGACGTTATTTAGTTTTCCTATTATTATTAATAATGTCTTACATTAAGACTACTTGTATAAAATGGAACTGCTATTTATCAGTGTCAGGAAATACCTTTTTGGACTCGGATTTGTGACAGTCAAAAATGAAGGAGTTGTCTTTGTTTAGCCTAGCTTATTCTAAATACACAGTGCAAAGATGATCAAAGTAGCAACCAATAAAAATTCCTCCTTCACAAAACTGCAATCTGGTTGTCATGGTTTACTGCACTTTACACAATATCATTGCTCCTTGTACTATCTCGTAGAATTATGCTTCCCTTGAAGACTTTCATGCCTGCTTTCCAGTTGACTGATAATTTTGTTTACAGGAATTCACCAAAAAGAAAGCAAAATCAATATCTACAGCAGCTTAGTTTTCTTGCAGAGTAACTGGGGAAAGGTAGCACAACTGTGGAACATGTAAAAGTATAGAGAGGAATGTAATCAGCACAGACAACAACTAGTTTTACACTATGTCTCATCTTAGGCAATGATTCCTTGTAGACTTATTGGTGGTGACTTTAAATTTCGCCCGTGGAATAAAAATATAATAATAAGACAAAGATTGTAATTCATGACTATATACTGTGTAAAACTTGAGACTTAGAAAACGGCAAAGACTGACATGCATGTCTGACAATAACAGACATAAACAAATATCAATCACCGCCCCTCCAACAAAAGAAAAATAAAATGCATGTTTGATAGGCAAAGTTGTGCCATATTGTCCCACTCTTCTATGCTTCTTATGTCAAAGTGCATACATATCAAAACTGCAGATTTTGGTGAAATGGTCACACATTTTGGCCTTTAAGGCCGCGTACACACGACCAAATACATCTGTTCAAATCGCTCTGGCAGACCGATTTGAACAGATTTGTCTGCTGGGGATGTATTGGTTTGATCGTGTACACACGATCAAACCAAAATCCCCGCCGGCAGACGGCGTGGTGACATGGCGGTGACGTTGACACCGCCATGTCACTGCACCAGGAAGTAAAACACTTCCGCGCATGCGTCGAATCTATTCGACGCATGTGCGAGCAGATATGTCTGCTGGTTAGCGTACTAACCAGCAGACATATCGGACGGACGGATTCCCAGCAGACAGATTTTAAAGCATGCTTTAAAATCTGTCAGCTGGCCAAATCTGTCTGTCCGCCCGTACACACGATCGAATCTGTCTGCTGAAACGGTCTGGCAGACCGTTTCCAGCAGACAGATTTAATCGTGTGTACCCGGCCTAAAAGGTTGTGTAAAGTTTTGTGTAAAATAGGTTGTCAAAAATGAAGTTTTCTTTCCTTTTGATAGATAATGGGGTGCTTAATGTATCAAACTTTATATTTTGAAAGGTTGGGAACATAGGTGTGTGCACAGGATGTGCCTGGGCACACCCTAATCACCCTGTGCAGAGCAGATTCTCCCTACTGCCCTTGCTACCCCCCTGCAGCACTGCTGGATTCCCTCCTCTTCTCTCCCACCTGCTGCTGCCAAACACAGGAGGCTGTTTTAGGATGAATGGGGAAAGGGGCTCGTAAATATGTAATTTAACGGCTGGCCCCTTCCCTTTCTAAATTAACACATTAATACCACGTACACACGATCGGTTCATCCGATGAAAACAGACCAATGGATTTTTTCATCAAATATCCGATGAAGCTGAGGCCGCGTACACACGATCGAACATGTCCGCTGAAACTGGTCCGCAGACCAGTTTCAGCGGACATGTTCGATCATGTGTACGGCCAATCGGACCGTTTTCTATTGGACAAAAGTTTCCAAACGTGCTTAGAAACCTGTCCGCTGGAAACCTGTCCGTCGGACATGTTCGATGGTTAGTACACGAAATCATCGGACCAAAATCCCGCGCATGCTCAGAATCAAGTCGACGCATGCTTTGAAGCATTGAAGTTCGTTTTTTCATCACGTCGTTGTGTTCTATGTCACTGCGTTCTGGTCCGAGGGGATTTTGGTCCGATGGTGTGTACGCACATCAGAGCAACAGACCACTTCAGCCTGGTCCGATGAAAACGGTCCGTCGGACATGTTTCCTCGGACATGTCTGATCGTGTGTACAGGGCCTGACTTTCATCAGCCTTGCCTACACACAGTTAAAAATCTGTTTGTGTCAGAACGCTGTGACGTAAAACACAACGACGTGCTGAGAAAAATGAGGTTCAATGCTTCCGAGCATGCGTCGACTTATTTATTTTTTGCGCTATAAACAAACATAGAGCGACAATTTTGAAAAAAAAATATCCCCCAAAAAGACATAAAAAAATGTTTTTCCTCAGTTTAGGCCGATATGTATTCTATTTATTTTTGGTAAAATAAATCACAATAAGCATTTATCGATTGGTTTGCGCAAAATCTATAGCGTTTACAAAATAGGGGATAGTTTTATGGCATTTTTATTAATATTTTTTTTTTTTTACTACTAATGGTGGTGATCAGCAATTTTTTTTTTCGTGACTGCCACATTATGGCGGACACATCGGACACTTTTGACACATTTTTTGGGACCATTGTCATTTTCACAGCGAAAAGTGCTATAAAAATGCACTGATTACTGTGAAAATGACAATGGCAGTGAAGGGGTTAACCACTAGGGGGCACTGTAGGGGTTAAGTGTGACCTAATGTGTGTTTGTTACTGTAGGGGGGCGGGCCTGGACTTGTGAGGTCAGTAATCGTCGTTCCCTATATCAGCTCCTGTGACCCGATCGCGGGACACCTGCGGGTCCGTGGGTCCCGCGGGTGCGGTCAGGGAGCTTCGAACTGGGTCGCGAGCACGCTGCCGCCGACGCACTCGCGACCCATGGCTGGACTCTTAAAGAGGACGTATATTTATACGTCCATGTGCCCAGTCCATGTGCCCAGTCCTTGTGCCCAGCCATGCCATTCTGTTGACGTATATAGTCGTGTAGCGTTCCTTAAGTGGTTAAAGGGGAACTCCGGCCAACCACCTAATTTTTTATATTTTTTGGCCCAGCTTACCTGAAGGGGATATCTGTACATTTCAGATACTCACCCATCCAGTGGATCCAGCCTTGTCCTGCTGAGAACCTCTTATGCCCAGCCACAGCTCCTTTCTGCGCCACCATATTCTCTCTGATGTTATTGAGAGGAACACCAGCTCTTCTGGGTTCAGCAGGCAGGCCTCTCGGTATAGGCACCCCCCCTCCTCCTTTCCTTGAATGAAAGGCTATGCCTCCTGGAATATGTGATGTACGTTTTCTGGGAGGCACAGCAGGCGGTGTGCGCCTCATTTGTCTAAGGCAAGTGACGCGCATAGGAAAGCAAAACGCACTTCAAATAATAGAAAAAAATGGGAAATAAAAGAAAAAAAAGTCAAATTCCTGCACTCACTACCCAAGCTTGTTCACTTAAGGATACAAATATTTTCAGAGATAATATTAAAAAGTTGAAGTTTCATGAACCCACTTTTTACTGGCATTTCAGTCACAGACATGTATACATCAATATTATAAATATCAAGATAAATGCAGCAACTGGCTTAGCTGGCACTCATCCAGTCACTTTTAAGCTGCTTATGTCTGCTCCATCTAAACCAGTGTATATAACATCCAGGGACTCATATTCTGCACATCCCACAAGATTAATGTTAAGCAGATGTTATTTAAAAGCATTACAAATTATTGACGGCGAGTTACTGATCTGTGCCTATAGCATTAAAGTACATGTAGACAGTTTATAGACTTTAAGGATTATTATTCAGCCCAGGTTTCACTAGAGATCTGTGAAAGTGGCTTAATGTAGACCTGAGTGAGCTGCAAACTAAGCTAACTGTTCTTTCGAGCAATAGCCTAAAGATAAAGCAGTTCTGCTAAAATTACAAAAATCTCTACAATCAAATATGCAGGCACTATAGTATTTATGCTATGCAGGCTCCCTGGCTCCAACTCAGAATTATGATTTGCCTTTTCAGGCTTTTTGGTCTACCCCCTTGGGTAGAATGGCACAGCTGGGCATAAGCACGTACCTGTACGTGACTCTTTAAGGCCCAGCTGTGGGGTCGCGAGTGTGTCGCCGGCGGCGAGCTCGCAACTCGGTCCGAAGATCCGTGACAGCGCCTGTGGGACCTGCGGACCCGATCACCGCCGGTGTCCTGCGATCAGTCACTGGAGCTTAAGAACTGGGGGAGGTAAGTGTAAACACACCTTCCCTGTTCTTCATTGTGGCAATGTCAGTGATTATCTGTTCCCTGATATAGGGAAAGACGATCACTGACGTTACACGTCCAGCCCTGCCCCCCTACAGTTAGAAACACATATGAGGTCACACTTAACCCCTTTAGCTCCCCCTAGTGGCTAACTCCTAAACTGCAATTGTCATTTTCACAGTAATCAGTGCATTTTTTTTAGCACTTTTCGCTGTGAAAATGACAAAAATATGTCAAAATTGTCTGATGTGTCCGCCATAATGTCACAGTCACGAAATTAGTAGTAAAAAAAAAAAACAATAATAAAAATGCCACAAAACTATCCCCTATTTTGTAAACGCTCTAAACTTTGAGCAAACCAATCAATAAACACTTATTGCAATTTTTTTTTTACCAAAAATAGGTAGAAGAATACGTATCGGCCTAAACTGAAAAAAAAAAATATATATTTTTTTGGGGGATATTTACTATAGCAAAAAGTAAAAAATATTGAATTTTTTTCAAAATTGTCACTCTATCTTTGTTTCTAGCGCAAAAAATAAAATTTGCAAAGGTGATCAAATACCACCAAAAGAAAGCTCTATTTGTGGGGAAAAAAGGACGCCAACTTTGTTTGGGAGCCACGTCGCACAACCGCGCAATTGTCAGTTAAAGCGACGCAGTGCCAAATCGCAAAAAGGAGCAAGGTCCTTAACCTGCATAATGGTCCGGGTCTTAAGTGGTTAAGTAGATGGGAGCAACAAAAAATATAGAAACACCAGTCCAGTACCTAGGTACTTGTGCTTTCCTTCACCTGTGTGTCTGGTGGAGCTGCAGGTACCACATGCTAGGGATATACAGTACGTTTTTATATTTCACAATAATAGGATTAAACCGCAGTCACCATGTGTAACCACTCAATTTATATAATGTATTAGCTCTCTTATTAAATTTCCTCTCATATCCACTGCTAAATTATGTTTGTTTCCACCAAGAAACCTGAACAACATCTAAGGTCATGACTCACCACCACTCAATGACCTCTTGCCTTGCATGAATAATTAGCACTCCTCCTAATATCTTCAATAGGAATCTGAAGTGTTCCTTGACACCAATTTCTCTAAAAGCTTAAATAACATAGAATAATCAATTTGCGGTGTTCCTGTGGGCATTAGTATGCCAATAGGTCCATGGCCACAGTAAAGATTCTGAAAACAGCACGCAGAATCAGCTTTAGCATTAACCTTATCTAGTACAAGCTTAGCCTCTAAATAACATGTTTAAATCAGGATAGTAGAGAACGAGACTCACTGTTTCTCCTTATTATTGTAAAAAGCTGACTCATTCATAATCAATAATCTCTTATCTAGCTTAAACAAGACCTTGCGTTTCCAATATAGATGAGTGTATTACAAGTTTGTTTTAGAAATACCAAGAGGTGTAAAAGTCTTTAAAGTTTAGCTCTACGTTTTCAAAATGAGCCATTTCAAATTGAAATGTGTATTTCACAGTGTAGGTATACACAGTGGTTTATTTGGCTGTTGCCCCATTTTGTTCTAAGACCGAACTACACGAACAACGCAAAGTCTTCCAACTGTTGAATGTGTTTAAAGTGAATAACACATCTGCTGTTTTCATTTGTTACCATTAGAAAAACATTAGCTTCTAAATAGATATCAGCAGGGCAGGACTTAGGGTGGTGGGGGCCCCTGGGCTTGAGTGTTGAAGGGGCCCCCTGGAGCGAGGGGGGATCATAGTTGTTGAGCATGGGGGGGGGGGGTGCGCATTAAAGTTGTTGAGCGGGGGGGGGCAATTTGAAGTTGTTGAGCAGGGGGTGACTCTCATCTGTGCAGAATGTGTCGACTCTCTTCCCTTCGGCAGACATCCCCATACCGCTCCGGTTCCTCCTGGGGGAGGTTTTGCAGTTGTTGAGCGTGGGGGAGTGCCTCTCACCTGTGCCGACAGCCAGGGCCACAGACTGTCATTATCCCGGCTGTTGGCTTTCTTCCCTTCAGCAGCCACAGTCCTCCACACACCGCTCCGGTTCCTCCTGCTTCCGTGCTGCCTCCTATTGCAGCGCGGGAAAATTAACCCTTTCGCGGGACTGCGGGAAGAAGCGGAAAGTCCCGCAGAATCCGTGCATGTTGGGAGGTATGCGCAGGGCCGCCATCAGGAATTTTGGGGTCCCTTACACAGCTTAAGGTATGGGCCCCCTGGAGCAGAGAACCGGGGGGGGGGGGGGGTGCTGCCGCCTGAAATTGAGAAGCGGGTGGGGGCCTCTACAAAATTATATAAAACATTTTTTTAAATGTTTTTATAAAAAAAGGGGGGGGGTTGCCATCCGGGGGCCCTGGAGACCTCTGGGCCCTTTAAAAAAAAATATATATATATATATATATATACACATACATTTTTTTTATAAAAAATAAATAAAAAAAGTAGGGGTTGCTGTCCGGGGCCCTAGGGGCCTCCGGGCCCCTGGGGACCTCCGGACCCCTAAAAAAAGGGGCCCCCTATTGGGTGGGGCCCATGGCCATGGCCTTGAGCCCAGTCAAGCCCAATGGTAAGTCCAGCCCTGGATATCAGTAAGACACAGGTTACTGTCACTAAGAAAAGCATCAGTAAGATGTCAGCTACTCTTGCTGGTACCACTGTTGTAAATGAAGCAACAGCTACATACATTTACACTATGCACCCTATACAACGAACATAATCCACATTTGACAAATCTAGGCGTTAGCTGGAAATGAGTCAACTTCTGAAAACTTTGATCATTAGTGGTTCAGAATTTCAGAAAAAGAAGTCTCACTTCAATCAGAATCTAAACCAGGCTGCAAAAACGGTGCGTTACAAATCCGATGTTGGGATCTGCCGCTCTCTATTGTTAGCTGCTAATATCACATTGTTATGTATAAGTTAAGCATTAGCATGTCCTGTTTCTGTAAAGCTAGCTTTGAAAAACCCCAAAAGGGGTAAATGGAGAAAAAGAGAAAGTCTTGGCCACATGTCCTGTCCATGCTCCTAAATTTAGACCAAACAAGCTTATTGTACAAGTGTAGCACCCTGGAGTTTAGGCAGGATTTTTCCTCACAAATTTACTTGCCAGGAGTGATTATTCTGGTTGATTATTAGAGATCCATTGATTTCTCCCTAAGTTTGGCCTTTTTGCACTTTTCTCTTCTACCACTATGTGACCGGGTACTTGGTGGTACTAGATATAAGACGGGCAACCAAAGGTCTAGCTATGGGTATGTGGGGTGTCTCAGCCAATGGGCAGGGGTTTTCTTGAATCTCGTGGCCTGCTGGTAGAGCCTATATATTCAGGTGAAGTCAGGTGATCTATGTTCTGTGCCATCTGGACAGCTGTCTGGGTGGACGTGTGTTGTATTGCCCAGGCTTCTAGGCCAGAGAAGGGGCCTATACCAGGTACATCTGGCTGCTAGGCTGTCTGAGGGCCTATCCAGAAGCAAGAGAGTAGTGCAGGATTGGGATTGTGGCTTGCCGTCCAACCAGAAGTGACAGTTCTGTCGGCCGGAGAACCTGTCGTGGTCGGAGGTAGAGGGGAAGCTGTCACCAGTAAGGGACTACCTGCCTTATTACCAGGGACCACAGTGAGTAACTGAAGCAAGTACCAGAGCAGTATTTTCACCAACCGGGGATGAAGAATAAAAAATTGGGAAACTTCAGTGGGAATCAAACCAGGGACCCAGCCAGCAGAGGTGACGCTTGCAGAGCAGTCTTGAGTGTCAAGCTAGGGACCGAACAGGCCAGTGTATGTGTGAAGTTTGAGAGGTATCTAGAGTGCCAAGCTAGTGACCCAGCAGAGAAGCGGGTGGAAGATAACACTTTGAAGATTGAAGAAGCTCAAGGGAGAGACCGGGAGCTCAGTGGACCAAAGAACTACAAGGAGTGATTGTAGTGAAAGTAAAATAACTGTTTAAGACTGTTGCCATAGGTGACAGCATTCCTGTACATGCAGATGTGGCATCTTGCTGGATGCCTTTCCCTGCATGGCTGTCCTCCTACTGAAGTCTCTGAGTCTGCCAATTGATCTTGCAACTACGTTCCCTGGCCCTAACCCTCTCTCCTCCATAAAAGTTTGTTAAGAGAAAAAAACTTTCTTTTGCATTTAAGAAGTGTCTGGCGCCCAATAACTTAACTAGTCTACACTCACCATGCCTCACAACCCACTACATACAGAAGGATGTCAGCTATCCCTGGAGGTTCTCATTAGATCAAAGGAGGCCGGGGACCTTGCTACACAAATATTCCTATGTGCCAGTAGTTTAACTGCAGCTGCCCATAGCTTCTTGAGTGTGTTTCTGAATCCTTGTGACAGACAGAGTATCTCTGTCCTATCATTCTTATCTCACACACAGTGCTACTGCACAGTAGGTATCACCTTTTAGTATACTAGTCGATGAACCTGTCTATTGAAATAAAGTTTATATATAGCTCTTATTATTTTAGTTAATTCTTTCTCTTCTGGTGTGTGATTTTATAGATAGTTTTAGCTTAGGGCTCAATAACCAGCATAGGCTAGAGCCAGGTAAGCGATCAGATGTCCAATTTTGGCAGTTAGAGATCCGATTGCATGACAGATTGTAAACTATGAGGGAGGGAATAAAATGCAGAACAGCGTTTCAGTGACACACCATGGTTTCTACTTAGTGGGAAGCAGCATTGCAGGCTTTTTAAATAACACCTGGAGCATCTCCCCATCGTTGCTAGTCTTGTCTTCAGATTTCCTCAGGGGCCCCTGTAACTGGACTTTGCTGCTACATTCATTGATAGGTATCTCTGTTAATGTTATATCCAGGTATATGTGCACAATTTTCACATTTGTCATGTTACAACCAAAAACTTAAATGTATTTTGTTGGGATTTTATGTGATAGACCAACACACAGTGGCACATAGTTGGGAAGTGGAAGGAAAATGATAAATGATTTTCAGAATTATTTACAAATAAATATGCAAAAAAAACTGTAGCATGCATTTCTATTCAGGCCTTCTGAGTCAATACTTTGTAGAACCACCTTTCTCTGCAATTACAGCTGCAAGTCTTTTTGGGAATGTCTCTATGTCTCTACCAGCTTTGCACATCTAGAGAGTGAAATATTTTGCCCATTTTTCTTTGCAAAATAGCTCAACTCTGTCAGATTGGATGGAGAGCATCTGTGAACAGCAATTTTTAGGTCTTGCTACAGATTCTCAATTGGATTCAGGTCTGGACTTTGATTAACCACTTTAGCCCCGGACCATATTGCTGTCCAAAGACCAGAGCACTTTTTGCGATTCGGCACTGCGTCGCTTTAACTGACAATTGCGCGGTCGTGCGACGTGGCTCCCAAACAAAATTGGCGTCCTTTTTTTCCCACAAATAGAGCTTTCTTTTGGTGGTATTTGATCATCTCTGCGGTTTTTATTTTTTGCGCTATAAACAAAAACAGAGCGACTATTTTGAAAAAAATGCAATATTTTTTACTTTTTTCTATAATAAATATCCCCCAAAAATATATAAAAATAAATATTTTTTCCTCAGTTTAGGCCGATACGTATTCTTCTACATATTTTTCGTAAAAAAAATCGCAATTAGCGTTTATTGATTGGTTTGCGCAAAAGTTATAGCGTTTACAAAATAGGGGGTAGTTTTATGGCATTTTTATTTTTTTTTTTTTTTTTACTAGTAATGGCGGCGATCAGCGTTTTTTTTCGGTACTGCGATATTATGGCGGACACTTCGGACACTTTTGACACATTTTTGGGACCATTGGCATTTTTTTAGCGATCAATGCTATAAAAATGCATTGGATTACTATAAAAATGCCATTGGCAGTGAAGGGGTTAACACTAGGGGGCGGGGAAGGGGTTAAGTGTGTTCCTATTTGTGTTCTAACTGTATGGGGGGGTGGACTTACTAGGGGGAATCACTGATCTTCTGTTCATACATTGTATGAACAGAAAATCAGCGTTTCCCCCCGCTGACAGGAACGAGCGCTGTGTGTTTTCACACACAGCTCCCGTTCCCCGCTCTGTAACGAGCGATCGCGTGTGCCCGGCGGCGATCGTGCCCGCCGGGCACACGCACGGGACTCGGGAGCGAGCGGGGGGCGTATTACTGCGGCGGCTGGTCGGCAAGTGGTTAAGCTATTCTAACACATGAAAATTGACCTAAACCATTCCATTGTAGCTCTGGCTGTATGTTTAGGGTCCCTGTCTTGCTGCAAGTATTTTTCAAACTCTTAGGCCACGTACACACGATCGAACATGTCCGCTGAAACTGGTCCGCAGACCAGTTTCAGCGGACATGTTTGATCGTGTGTACGGCCTATCGGACCGTTTTCCAGCGGACAAAAGTTTCAAAACATGCTTTGAAACCTGTCCGCTGGTAACCTGTCCGTCGGACAGGTTCGATGGTTAGTACACAAAATCATCGGACCAAAATCCTGCACATGCTCAGAATCAAGTCGACCATGCTTGGAAGCATTGAACTTTGTTTTTTCATCACGTCGTTGTGTTCTATGTCACCGCGTTCTGGTCCGAGGGGATTTTGGTCCGATGGTGTGTACGCACATCAGACCAACAGACCACTTCAGCGTGGTCCGAAGAAAACGGTCCGTCAGACATGTTTCATCGGACATGTCTGATCGTGTGTACATGGCCTTAGGCCTCGTACACACGACAGAGAAACTTGTCATAAAAGAAACGTTGTTTTCCTCTACGAGGTTCTTGTCAGACTTGTCGAGAATCTTGTCAAGCTTTCTTTGCATACACACGGTCAAGACAAAATCTCGTCGTTCTCAAACGCGGTGACGTACAACGCGTACGACAGCACTATAAAGGGGAAGTTCGATTCCACTGGCGCCACCCTTGGGGCTGCTTTTGCTAATCTCATGTTACTGCATGTTAAGTAAAAGTTTGGAGAGAGACAATTTGCGCTTTTCAGTCTGTTACAGCGTGATGAATGTGCTATCTCCATTACGAACGCTACTTTTACTGAAGGTGCGCTCCCGTCTCATACTTTATTCTGAGCATGCACAGGTTTCTAAGCATACACACAAACGTGTTTCTCGTTTGTAAACCAGCCCGACGAGAAATACGACAAGGAAATTGAGACTCCCGATGAGAAAATAGAGAACATGTTCTCTTTTTTTCTCGTCGAGATCCATGACGGTTTTCTCGACAAAAAACATACACACAACCGTTTTCCTCGGCAAAAAAGCTCTACCACCAATTTTTTAGATGGATTTTGTCGAGGGAAAACGGTTGTGTGCACAAGGCTTAACAGATTTTTTTTCTAAGATTGCCCTGTTTTTAGCTCCATCCATCTTCTCATCAACTCTGACCAACTCTGACCAGCTTTCCTGTCCCTGCTGAAGAAAAGCATAGCCACAACACAATGCTGCCACCACCGTGTTTCATGGTGTAGATGGTGTGTTCAGGGTGATGTCAGTGTTTGTTTTCTGCCACACATAGCGTTTTGCTTTTAGGCGAAAAAGTTAAACTTTGGTCTTATCTGACCAGGGTGTACCAAAAAGTTGGAAAGTGACTAAATCTGCAGTCATCTACCTAAAATGGAGCATCTGATTTTGACTGGACATACAGTTTATTTCAGTAGCCATCACAATTACATGTATGTATAATAAAGTGATAAGCCTCACATAAAGATAACCTAATTTATATATAGTTAACTCTAGTAGCTAGAAAATATAATTTGGTTGAACACATGCTGCACATTTTAGAACGTCAGTCTATATTTGTTATCTAAAATACCATATTTATACGACCTGCAATGGCAGTATTATTGACTTTCTTACCATGCTCTATAAATTTTATTGCCTTTCAAGGTGATCTGCTGCTAACTTGAATTTGGTGTGATTGCATGCTATTTCTGGGCCACTGTGTGAAATACAGGGCTATTTCTCCCATTTTCAGGCCTTGGGAGTGCTATCTGTCTTTTCTGGACTAAATTACCATCTGGGAATTTAACTTATTTTTTGCCATAACTTCTGCAAAGGTCAGTCTGGGTACATTTAGTTATAATTTCATGGTCCAGCAAAAGGCATAAACACAAAGGTTAGTAGTCATGTGTAGCATTAACCCCTGATAGAAGTCACTAACTTTCCCTATTAAATGTGTGCTGAAATAAATCTACTTTATGATTTAGCAGCCTTTAAGCCATTGATCTAAGACAGGTATGCACTATTAAGCTGGAGCCAAGTACCCCTGATTATACTGAGGTTAAATGCTAGCAGAGCTAAACAAAGATATGTATCCCATTGAAATTCAGAAAAATGTCATTGCTTTTTTCTGTGCCATGATTACCTTGTTTTTGCTGGGATGGCTGCCCCCCCGCTCCACCAATGATGTGAAATAATGTAAAATTAGCTCCCCTGATTTTACACCTCTGTTCCCCACATTGCTAAGCTTAATTAATGCTACCTAGCCGATTTGTTCACACCTAGTGTCATACATAGCATTCTGCTGTGGGGTAGAGGTGTATAAGTGCGCTGCCACCATTGCATCAATTCCTATCTTTTGGTGAAATTAAAGAACCTTTAAAAAAATGAGCCCAACTTAGCTAAAGGTCATTTGTTAACTGTTCATATGTTTCTCCCTGTACACACGTGTCCTGTTGTGTGTCTCTCTTCTTTGTTTGTTTTCACTGATGTGTGTTCCGTTGTCTGTGCAGGCTTGCCAAGCATGCTGTGCTTATAATGTTCATTACGCAAGGATTTTTGGCAGCTATACACGTGGCCACAGCAACAGGTTGTCTGGGAAACCCGAAGTACATAAAGTGTCATTTATTTATTTATTTCACCAAAACCAAAGAGAAGACAAGAGCTTGTAAAATGGACTTAAAGGCAAAGTTCACCTATTGGAGCATGTTGCATGTTACATCTATAAGTAGGGTGTAATGTGTAACATGCTCCAGCAGTCACCCCCGATCCCTCCCCCCATAACAGCGGGCAAGGGCTCCTCTATATGCACCCCCTTTCACTTTTCAAAAACCGTGCTCACAACATGATCTGTGAATGAATGAACTACAAGTCCCATCTACCATTGCAGCAGACAACTTGTACTTCTCAATGAACTGCAAGGGTGTTCATGATAACTCTCATAGTTCATTCACAAGCCCTGCAGCTTTCAAATAGACAGCCCATACAGGGGTACCGGCAGAAAGCTGTAGTGCTTGTCTGTAGGAGCCTGACATTGCACCTGCGATCCACTGATCAAGGGTGCAATGCTCTGCAAAAACAATAAATGCACTAAAATATGTGCATTTATTTTTTACCAAAAGATAAACTTTAAATTATTTAAAGTTTCTGTGTGCGTGTTTATTAGCTTCCATTTTACATAGTCTAAAATCTAAAGTGGTGCTTGCGAGAATGGGTGCTGGCCAAAGCAATCCTCTGTGCTTTTGAGAAATACTGTTCAGGCCCTTAACACCCAGTGCTTGTTGGAGGGATTGGTAGAGACACTGGGGTTGATTTACTAATAAATGTGAAGGGAGGGGCATGAAATGTCCCCGCCCAACACACATGGAATGCTGGCATAGGTAAACTAATTTGCATAAGTTTGAAAATTACTTACTGTCATTGGTGATTCTAACGGTCCAATCGGCATGAATCCAGACCTATAAAAGGAAAAGATGCGTCAGTTGATGCAGCCGTTCGGATACCTGAAGAGGCAACATCCCTCCCTCCCTGTCGTGGCTGAGTTATGAGGTTGTCCTTTTCTTTTAAAAGGGACTTTAGTGTTGTGTTATTATGGTTTGAGCTTTAATAGCTAAACCAAAAAAAATTGTATTGTCTTGTAATTTGTTGAAGACAATGATTTTAATATATTTATGATTTATTTACAGTTTAAATTGAATTTATTGATACCTATAATAAAGGCCGCGGCCATTAACTTCCACACATTGGTATTTTTATTTATTTAAATTATTATTATTTTAAGTATTTAAGTCTTAAGTTATGACTAGCATTCCAAGGCAAATCCACTCTGCACTACAATTGCACTGCAAGTCGCAATAGATCGCTGTAGATCTTAGGGGAAGCTCTGAAATGAGGGAAATATGATGTCCTCGTCTTTTAAAAGCCACTAGGGGGTGCTCTAGGGGGTGCAACTCGATGCGCATGCCCGGCGGGAATGATCGCCGCTGGGCACCCGCAATTGCCCAGTAACTGGGCAGGGACGTGGAGCTCTGTGTGTAAACACAGAGCTCCACGTCCTGTCAGGGAGAGGAGACCGATGCTGTGTCCCTTGTACATAGGGACACAGATCGGTCACCTCCCCCAGTCACCCCCCTCCCCCTACAGTTTGAACACTGACTAGGCTACACATTTAACCCCTTCCCTGCCCCCTAGTGGTTAACCCCTTCCCTGCCAGTCACATTTATACAGTAATCAGTGCATATTTATAGCACTAATTACTGTATAAATGTGAATGGTCCCAAAAATGTGTCAGATGTGTCCGCCATAATGTCCCAGTCCCAATAAAAAAATTACAGATCGCCGCCATTACTAGTAAAACATTTAAAAAAAAAAAAATCATAATTATGTCCCCTATTTTGTAGGCGCTATAACTTTTGCGTATAGTGACTGATTTAGTCACTATACGCTTATTGCGATTTTTTTTTTTTTTTTTTTACCAAAAATATGTAGAAGAATACGTATCGGCCTAAACTGAGAAAAAAAGTTCTTTTTTTTTAAATTGGATATTTCTTATATCAAAAAGTAAAAAATATTGTGTTTTTTTTTTAAAGTTATGCTATTTTTTTGTTTATAGCACAAAAAAAAAAAAACGTACAGGTCATCAAATACCACCAAAAGAAAGCTCTATTTGTGGGAAAAAAGGACGTCAATTTTGTTTGAGAGCCACGTCGCACGACTGCGTAATTGTCAGTTAAAGCGACGCAGTGCTGAAAGCTGAAATTTCGCCTGGGCAGGAAGGGGGTAAAACCTTCTGGGGCTGAAGTGGTTAAAATAGACCAAGTATAAGCCACAATATTTGATACAAGCTAGTTTATTAAAGACTCTGAAGGCAGCCAACAGTGGTAAATGGTTGTAGGAAAATTGGTATGCATGGCCATCTGGACTATTAAAACCTTAAACTAAAAAATTATAGGATATTTTGTATATTTACAAATGTTTAAATATCTTTTTCCTGGGGCCTTCATGGCAGCATACATATGATTGAAGCTTCACCTCCTATCAACCCATAGGCCCAAATATAAACATACGTTTAAGCCCTAGCCTAGGCTTACCCTTCTCTTTTAGTCCCCAAGAATTGCAGGAACTGATTTACTGACCTCTTACATTAGCCTTAAAGTGGTTGTAAAGGTTTAAATAAAAAAAAGAAATAACAAACATGTCATACTTACCTCCACTGTGCAGTTTGTTTTGCACAGAGTGGCCCTGATCCTCCTGTTCTGTGGTCCCTCTGCGGCTGTCTCGGCTCCTCCCCGCAATAGGTAACTCCCCTCTGGGAAGCTCTATCCTGAGTGGGTTAGCTTGCGGGCGCACTCCCTGTCATACACGCTGCCTCCATAGACACAGAGGGGGCTATTTGCGAAAGGCAAATCCACTTTGCACTAGGTAAAATCCTAGGTACAAGCGGCATAGACTCCAGCCGTTTCCTCGTGAGGCGTCTCTGGATACTGTTTAACCCAGGTCTCCAAACAGAGTCTCCTTGTGGGGCCCCGTCTGATATATAAGCAGTGATCCTTACAAAGGGAGATACATACGCCAATGGTGTAGTAGTTTAAAATACTTCATGATGAAGTCACGTAACCGTGACGAATACGCGCCGAGACACCAGTAGCCCCCTGAGGTGATGTGTGTGAGCATGCTGCTCGTTTTGTGCTGATTTTTATGCACTGTATTGTGAGTACCCTGATTTGTGTTTTTTATCAATAAATATTTTAATCCCTTAAAGCTGGGGTTCACCGTAAATCAAATATCTACCATTAGATCCAGCATACTGCTGACATCTGCAGTATGCTGCCCCCCCCCCGCTGTACTTACCGTTTTATCGTAGTTTTCACCCGGCTTCCGGGTTCTCTCTGCCCCAGGGGTAGGCGTTCCTAAGACAAGGCGTAGTTGATTACGTGCTGGTAAAGCGCGTCACGCCTTCCGAAAATAGACGAAGTGTGACTTAGCTTTTTACGGCGCCTGCGCAGTCAGCTCTACATGGCAGGCGCAGGCGCCGTATAGCGCCGTAAACAGCCGAGTCACAATTTGTTTATTTTCGGAAGGCGTGACGTGCTTTACCAGCATGTCAATTAATTGCGCCTTGTCTTAGGAACGCCTATTCCCCGCAGGAGTCCACGTTTGGAGCTGGATGAGAACAACGATAAAACGGTAAGTACAGCAACAAAAAAAAAAACAGCATACTGCAGATGTCAGCAGTATGCTGGATCTAATGGTAGAGAGTTGTTTTTTAGGGTGAACCTCCGCTTTAAGACCCGGACCAATATGCAGGTTAAGGACCTGGCATCCCCTTTTCCCACAAATAGAGCTTTCTTTTGGTGGTATTTGATCACATCTGCAGTTTTTATTTTTTGTGCTACAAACAAAAATAGAACGACAATTTTGAAAAAAAAAATAATATTTTTGCTATAAAAAATATCCCCCAAAAATACCGGCCTAAACCGTGGAAATTTTTTTTTTTTAGATATTTTTTGGGGATATTTATTATAGCAAAGATTAAAAAATATTGAATTTTTTAAAAAATTGTCGCTTTATTTTTGTTTATTAGGGGTGTTACATTTAATCGCTGCATCAGGGCATCGCGATTCAGGTGTTCCCGATTCGGCACCGATGCATGCGACCGTAATAATCGATGTCTGGCCCCCCCCCGTCCCCGCCCCTCCCGAGAGAGCGCTCCGTTCAGATTTTACCTCGAGGTGCGCTTATGTGACTGCCTGGCCCGCCTCTCTCCTCTCTCCACTCTGCTTTTACGTCTCACGTCTCTCCTGGCGTCAGCCCCGCCTACTGACTGTAACTTTCAGATCAGTAGAAAGGCGGGAGGTATTGGTGCCCCGAGAGACCAGACTGCAGAGAGACGCGCAGCGCAGACTTTTTTCACCGGACCGATCGGAACCCTACCTGGCTGAGCCTGCCCTGGTGAGTGCAGTATTATTAGTCTGTCTGCAGTTCAAAGCCGCCTGCCGTAATAATTGATAAAAAGGGTCAGGCTAGGTTGGGACACAGTGACTGACTCGCTAGACTGCTCTCTCTCTCTCTCTGAGAGAGAGAGACAGACAGACAGGCGACAGACTGCAGGACTCATCCTTACTCCAGTCACAGTGCAGTCCAGTGATCTAGTCAGGGCCACTTGAGTGAGGGGGGAGGGGTGCACTGCAGAGAGAGAATGTATTATAGTGACCCCTGGCCTGGCTGCAACATCCATCCATCTCTTGACTAGATGCTATCTATGTGATGTCTACAGGCAGCGGTTATCAGACAAGAATGGCAGTGGTGTGATTGTACAGAATTACAGATGTTCACAATCTCTGTCTTGCTATCTCCTGTATCCTGTCTGAATCCTCTGACCACCTCCTGTATGCCATTCTCTGACCACCTCCTGTATGCCATCCTCTGACCACCTCCTTTATTCCATCCTCTGACCACCTCCTGTATCCTGTCCGCCATCCTCTGACCACCTCCTGTCTGCCATCCTCTGACCACCTCCTGTCTGCCATCCTCTGACCACCTCCTGTATGCCATCCTCTGACCACCTCCTGTATCCTGTCCGCCATCCTCTGACCACCTCCTGTGCGCCATCCTCTGACCACCTCCTGTGCGCCATCCTCTGACCACCTTCTGTATGCCATCCTCTGACCACCTCCTGTATGCCATCCTCTGACCACCTCCTGTATGCCATACTCTGACCACCTCCTGTATCCTGTCCGCCATCCTCTGACCACCTCCTGTCTGCCATCTTCTGACCACCTCCTGTCTGCCATCCTCTGACCACCTCCTGTCTGCCATCCTCTGACCACCTGTTCTGTACCCTGTCCGCCTCTCCGATTATCTCTTGTAGCATGTCTGCAGTCTCTGATCATCTCCTGTAGCATGTCTGCAGTCTCTTAACATCTCCTGTACTATGCCCACAGTCTCTGATCGTCTCCTGTACTATGCCCACAGTCTCTGATCATCTCCTGTACCACGTCTGCAGTCTCTGATCATCTCCTTTAGTATTTTGAGGGGAGAGCCAATCGCACTTGCACTGCAATCGTGATGCATCGCGGAATCGAATCAAATCTAATCGTGGACTTGATAATCGTAATCGCATCAAATCGTGAGACCGGTGAAGATGCGCAGCCCTATTGTTTATAGCACAAAAGATAAAAACCACAGAGGTGATGAAATACCTCCAAAAGAAAGCTCTATTTTTGTTTGGGAGCCACGTTGCACGACCGCGCAATTGTCAGTTAAAGCGACGCAGTGCCGAATCGCAAATGGGGCCAGGTCCTTAACCTGCATATTGGTCCGGGTCTTAAGTGATTAAAATATTTATTGATAAAAAACACAAATCGGGGTACTCACAATAAAGTGCATAAAAATCAGCATGCATACACACGTCACCTCCGGGGCCTCTGGTGTCTCGATGCGTATTTGTCACTGTCATGTGACTTCATCAGGAAACTAATGAAGTCACGTGACCGCGACGAATACGCATCGAGACACCAGAGACAGAAGCATGCTGCTAATTTTTGCAAATTTTTTGCACTTTATTGTGAGTACCCTGATTTGTGTTTTTTATCAATAAATATTTTAAACTACTACACCATTGGCCTATGTATCTCCTTTGTGAGTATCACTGCTGATATATCAAACGGGGCCCCACAAGGAGACTCTGTTTAGAGACCGAGGTTAAGCAGTATCAAGAGACGCCTCACCAGGAAACGGCTGGAGTGTATGCCGAGTGTATGCCGCTTGTACCTCAAAAGATCTTTATATGCTGTTACCTTACAGCTTACACGATAAGCTGATTCAAATCGCCATGGGCAATGCGCAGTCCATGCAGAAAAACAAGGCTTCCCACAGTCAGCTGGCTACGCAGTGCATCAAGACTAGTTTTGGGGCACATTAAGCACCAAAAAGTTTGGCATAGGTGGTCCAAGGATACTATTTTGGGTATCCCTCTGGAGTTGATGTATCGCGACTGCGGCTTCAGAAATCTGTAATGAGTGGGTTGATGGATGTGTTATACAGGCTTTTGTGGTTAACATTCTCATGCCTGTTTTTGAACTTTGTATGGCTGATCCATGCAAGGTTTTCAAGCTGCTCTCATGTTTTTCCCATTGTATTTTTTTCTATTGCTAAAAGAGTGAAGACAGCATTTTGGCTGTTTGTTTTGTTTTTTTTTCATTTTTGTTTTGGAAGCTATGAAATATCTCCCCGAAATTATTATCTGAATGTTTGGCTCATGTTTTAGTCTTCACATTTGATTGTATGTAGTAACATGAATATGTTTGATCTTATCGCGGCGACCCTCCTACGAGTTGCGGCTGTTGTATTTTTGTAAGAACGGAAGAGTTACAGAGGGTTTAATTGAATTGGTTTTGAAGAATGTCATTGACAATTTACCAATGTACAGGAATGTCATTATTGTTTACCATTTTTTGCAGGTTAGATATGAAGGATAGAGTAATAATTTTAGCGTATAAATATTTTTTCAGGTCCAAGGAGGTTCTGAAAGTGTATGTATATAGAAAGCAGGTGTATGTAGACAGCTGTACACTTGGATAAATACAAACGCCTGAGGAGGTAAAAGTATCATAAGCTATTTCATTGTTTCTTTTTTCCTGCACAACTCTAAATCCTGCATTTCTTCCTTCAGTTTGTAATGAGGAAGAAAATGGGGGGATAAATGTAAGAATGACAGTTTTCAAACTAATAATACAAACCTTTCTAATTCTAACCAAGTGTGGCCACGACTGTCTTTCTTTGAGGGAATTTGAATCAGCAAGCAGCAGTCTGTTGAGAGACGCTCCCATCCCAGATGCTAAGAACCCCTTTGTCAATAGTTCCAGGTATTACATCCCAGATGGTAAGCCACGTACAGGTTATGCAGTGACCACAGTCATTGAGTTCCCACATGTCTGGGTTATTGCCATATGAGGTTTGTTTGAAGGTCGACCAAAAACAGAGTTGTACTTTCCTCAACAGCGGTCACCTACATTCTCAGCTGATAGGCTAGGTGCAGTCACTGTAACATGAACTTCAAAAGGTCCACTACAGGGTTCACAAGTCCCTCCTGGACCCTGACACATTGACCAGTTTACATTCTTTCGAACCAGGTGACTGGGTCATTGTAAAGAAGCTTGAGGGATAAGACCACACCAGTCACTGCTAGAAGCTGCTCAACCACACCAAAGAATTTAGTTTATTTGTTTATTTATATTTTTTTGTTTAGCATATTTTAGCAAGGGTAACGATGAAAAGCATCCCGACTTATTGTTTAACCTCCCTGGCGGTATGATTCTTTCAGATTTTAGGTGCTGAAAGTGGTACCATTATTTCCAAGGAAATTTGGCGTTTTATACTGTAGGTTTGTAGTTCTCAGGAATAACTCACTTAAAGCTGACCAAACAAGAGTCTAATAGGCATCCCGGGTATGACATTTAAAAAAAACAAAAATTATAAATTATAATATAATAAATAATTATAAATAATTATAACAAATAATAATATAATTATAGTAAAAATTATTCAATAATGTAATCAAATCAAAATCACTGAAATTTGCTCAGTTGCAGAATTGTCGCTGTCATTTTTTTTTTATGACAGCGACAAATTTCCCCACAAATCGCTATCGCTCAATTCTGCAAATGATTCTGATTTATTATCGCTGTTTTTTAGCTGATCTAAAACCATTTTTGACATAAAGGGACCATTTTGGTTGCTATGGGCAATCTACAGTTTACAGGCAGAAAGAACGGTTTTTATTTTATAAAAGAACATGTAGTGCACTGGGCAGACCACTAGGGACAAAGGGGGGGTGTGTATTTTTTACATACAGTACTGTAATCTATAAGATTACAGTGTACTGTATGTATAGTGTTTGTTTACTTTTTCGAATATGGCGCCGTTTCTCCGCCCCCATGCATCGTAACGTCGCAGGGAACGGAGCTCGGCGGCACACGGGGACACTGTGTGAATCGAGCGAGCAACCGCTCGCTCACACAGCGCGGATGCATCGCTGGATCCAAGAACAAGGTAAGTAAACCCTGCCTGTGGATTCAGCGAGGCGAGCCCGAGTCTGACTCGGGGTTACCGATTTTAGTGGAGAAATAAAAAAAAATACAAATCGCTCTACTTTGTAATACAGTGTACCCCCACACCTCTGTACCCACCCCCACACAAACATCTGCACCTCTGTATCTCTCCAGCACACCATTGTACACCGCAGCAAGTGAACTTGACACCCCACACACCCCTTTCACATGGGCAGACCCATCAGTAGAATCCGATTACTCAGTGGGGGATCTCTCTGCTGATTACTGCTGAGCAAACGGATATGTCTGTGTCCGCTCTGCTGATGCAGTGCGGATATGGACACAGCCTGCTACTCTCTATGCAGCTGTTGGATGGAAACGGACCGCCTGCCCATTTCTATTCGACTGTCATCACATTCTATTTGCCAGATGGATGGGCAATGGATCTCCCATCTGTCTGTTGTTAGCTGATCGGATGGGATGGTAGTGAGTGTCAGCGGACACGGGTCCGCTGAAATCCACCGCTCCATAGAGAGCAATAGATGGTCCAATTGGGTCTGCCTGAATAACGGACACGTGGACCTGTTCAGTCCATCAGTGTGAAAGGGGCCTAACACATCTGTGCTCTGTACCCACTCCACCTCCAACCCCCAGCACATCTTTCACCCAAAGGCCACTCACTCATGACAGTCTGTGGTGCCCGCAGCATCTCCCCCTGCACCTCAGAATATTACTGTTGCAGTTTACTATACAGGGGAGAGGGGAGGGACCTCTGACCCGGGAATTTATCGGCTTTATGCTTCAGTGTACAAGTGAGTTGCTCTGATTGTACACTCTTGCCGATACATGCCCAGGTCAGAGTCCCTTCCCCTCTCACCTGGATACACTCAGGATGTAAACTACTAGCCCCAGGGAGATTCCGTGGCCCATGGCACCACAGAGCTGCTGATCGCCCCTCCCACCTCCCCCACTGCATAGTAAACTGACAGCCAGAGGTGCAAGGGGAGATGTCGGATCTTGGGCCCCCCGACAGCGGCAGAATGTGGCACCCCCTTTGCGGTGCTTGGGTGTGGTGCACCCCACCCAGGATCGGCCCTGCATACTGGGGGGCCGCAAGGGCCCCCTGCAGGATGGGGCTGGGTCGCTGTCACGACTTCTGTGACTCCTATAGCTATGCCCCTGCCTGGAACACAGCCATTGTGGGACAATTAAAGCAAAATCTGTACTATACTGGCAAATCCGTGACAGTTGGCATGTATGCTTATATGGTCTTATCCAGTTGGTCAGATGAATACCCTTTTTGTACGCATTTCTCTTTAGGCATCTGAGACTGGACAAAAATGTCATGGTCATTTGTGCAATTTCTTCTTATGAGCACTATCTGACCTCATGTTTGTTTTCTTTACATTATTATTCCTGAGCGCAGGATACATTTAAGATTAGTAACCTGGTTGTGTCTTGCTTCACTACCTTGAGTTTCTTAGTCACAACAAGCATGTGGCAATGGAATGCTTGAAACCCCTGGATCATCATGAACCCAGGCAGCTAACATTTTTAGAAGGAAAGGTTAGCATTGCCAGGTTACATGTACTCTCTGTACAAGTTTTCTTATTTATATCCAGTTATACATCTTATTTTTGAATCTTCCACCAATATTTTATTTGAAGTCCATCATTCCCAGCCAGATTATTTCATCAAATGTGTCTCCCGCAGCCTGCAAAAACCAACAGTCAAGTAAAGGCCTGTATGTGAAGTTCAGAGCAAAGCAGCCTCCATGATGTTTCATGTTTCCAGGAAGGCAACATCACACATTTGTGTGAACCGAGTCAGCAAAGCCATGGCAAAATGGATTTCTTTTTTTTACTAGAAAGCACATTCAGGTTAAATAGAATTAACAATATGTTTTATTTATGAGAGAAATTTGCAGTTCTATGAAGAAATGTAAAATAATTATAAAACAAAACAAGTGTAGAACAAAACAGCAAAAAAAATAAAAAATAATAATATATAAATGTACATTTTAAATCAGTCTCAGTTTTGCTGTGTTATGATTTATTCAGGTATTACTTCTTATCTAAATTATTCTGTAGTGTTTTACAGAGAAGATGTTCACTATTCACATCTGTCATTAGCACTGTATAGCTAAAGTGTAGCTTCACTCTCCTAATCAACAGTGATTCGTTTTAATCCTCATGCTGCTAGCATTAGTAAATAGATGGGAAAGTGTATTATATTTACTTGTTTTAAACTTTTTTTTTTTATTTCCTTGGTACTTCCTGGTTTCTTGCCTAGGTAAATGATGGCATACACCCCAGGAGTCTTCAGGAGGTGAGTAGGGGAGGAGAGGTTTTCTCAGCTAAGCACACCCCCCTAACTGCATGCTTGAGCTAAGGGCAGATGATTTCCAGGAAGTAAATTCTACATGAATCATTTGCCCCTACTCAAGATGGCCATGGCCAGAAATGCTAGGGGGTGGTTTTCAAAGTGATTTCTAAGCAAATTAAAGAATGGAGACCTGCATGGGCGGGGGGCCAGGGTTTGTTTTGAATATTACAAATTAATTAAATCGTGTTCTTGGTTTATGATGCTCAGATGCCGTGAAGAACCACTTTAATGTCTCTCATATAAATATTCATATACGTTATGGGACCATTCCATTTTGTTGCTGGAGTGAGGGAGTAAAACTACATACAAACCATAAGCTAAGATGATGTCGTCAGTCTGTTACAGGCAGAAGGAAGCATTTTATCAGTCTCCTTTTCCCCCCCAGTGAACACCCTGTCACATTGTTGCAACATTGTAACTTTACAGCAATCACTGGGTATGAGACTGCAGCAGGGGGCTGACCTGTGTTAACTATATGTGAACATAGCCAATGAATGCACAGGTACCAGGATTTATGCGACTAATATGTGCTAGCTATTTGTGAATATAGGCAAGAAATGCATAGGTATGCACAGGATTTATGATGATTGTGTCATGTCTGACCCAGCGTTCTAGTCCTGGAAGAGGTAGCTGACAGTGAATAATGTGGAAATAAAGATAATTCCTTCTGGAAAGAAAACGCTTCAGCCCCGGAAGGATTTGTCCCCTTTATGACCAGGCCATTTTTTGTGATACGACACTAGGTCACTTTAACTGACAATTGAGCGTTTGTGCGACAGTGTACCCAAACAAAATTTATGTCCTTTTTTTGCCCACAAATAGAGCTTTCTTTTGGTGGTATTTTATCACCACTGAGAATTTTATTTTTTGCGCTATAAACAAAAAAAGACAGACAATTTAGAAAAATAAAATATATATATTTTTTTTACTTGTTGCTATAATAAATATCCAAAAACATGGTTCATAAGCGTATATTGTTTGGTTTGCACAAAAATTATAGGCCCAGATTCACAGAGCGATTACGCCTGCGCAACAGGAGATGCGCGGCGTAAGTCGAAATGTGCGCGTGCGTTTCGATGCACGGCATCCCCAGAACGAGATACGCAAAAAATCTACTTTTTTTTTGTCCCGCGTAATTTCGTTAGACTGGCGCATCCGTCCGCGCAAAAGTGCGCTAGACAGACCATTGATTTGCTAGTCAAATATGCTAATGAGGGACTTACGGGGATCCACAAAAGAACGTTGGGGCAGCGCAGGCGACGCAGTGTGCGCAACAGCAAAATGTCCTGTCTAAAATTAGAGCATATAAAAGCTGGTCTAAAAAGAAAAAAAAAGTCTTCTTGTCAGATAAAGCAACACTGTTAGTGAGGAGCTCAGCAGTCACACGTGTTGCACAACAATCTGTATGCCAACATGCCAGGGGCATCGTCGCACATAGCTATACTACTGACTTTAGATGAACAAAGAAGGATGAGGGCACGGAGGAGGGCACGGAGGATGGCACGGGAGAGGATATACCGCACCCGCATAGACCTGTTTGGCATGAGTAATTCTGAGGTGTTTCGCATCTTCAGATTCACCCCTCCTGTCATCCTGGAATTAACCACAACCCTGCAGGAGGACATCACCAGCCGAACACACCACTCACATGCAGTGCAGCCACTGGTCAAGGTCATGGCAACACTCCATTTCCATTTCCAAGTGGAGTGGTGGCTGGGATGTCACAATCCTCCATGAGCAGATGTGTGCACCAGGTTGTCCCTGCAATCCTCAGACGCATGGCCAACCAAATCATGAAGGCAATGACAGATTTCTACAGAATTGCCAGATTCCCATGCACTGTGGGGGCCATTGATTGCACACATGTGGCACTCCAGCCCCCCCATGAGACAGAGCACATGTACCGCAATCGGAAGCATTGGCATTCCATCAACGTACAGGTGATAGTCGATGCCCAAGGCCTCATATGGCACGTCCGTGCCAAACACCCAGGGTCCAGCCATGACAGCTACATATACAATCAAAGCCACATCCGAATGGAATTCGATCAGAACGTGTATGGGGACACCTGGCTGGTTGGTGAGTGACATGGGTGGCAGGCATGACTATCCCCTCCCATGATGCACACATCACAAGGGGCACATGCATGACTAATATCCTCCTGTCTTTTCCCTTACAGGTGACTCTGCATATCCACTGGAACCCCATCTCATGACTCCTATCCGGAAACCCCCAAACCTCAGGAGAAGAAAGATACAATCAAGCACATGCCCAAACACGAGCAGTGGTGGAGCGCACCTTTGGCCTCCTAAAGTCACGTTTCCGATGCCTGGATAAGTCTGGGGGTACCCTCTTGTATTCCCCAAACTTCGTGTGCCAGATCATCGGTGCATGTTGCATGCTGCACAACTTCGCAGAAAGAAAGGGCCTGCAGATTGACCTACGTGATGACCTGACCCCTGAACCAGACAATCCCCCCCTAACCGAGGGTCCCCCGTCTTCTGAGGGAAGAGCAGCCAGGAGACAGCTCACATTGGGCATCTTTGCACGTTAAACACACACATTAATCATGGCACAATGAGAATGCATGCATGCACACCACTGTGGTCCCTAGCACACACACCCCACATCCACATCAAATTGGATTGGCACCAGTCCACCATGCTGGACTTGTGAGCAGCAACGCCACGCCAAGGCTCCAATTATGTCACTGTACATTCATACACCATTCACACGGACCTCGGGATCACTTCTCTCTGGTCCTGGGGAACCCTTCTCCACCAAAATTGAGGGTGACACCCCTTTTCCGGCAGGAATGTCACCCCCACATTCAAACAGCATTCACAACCCAAAAAAAAATACCCAGCAAAATCAAAAATTTTCCAGCAAAAAAAAAAAAAAATAGGGGAAAAAAAAATTATTGCCCTTTATGTGAGCCACGCCTGGGGCGCCCCCGGCCACGGCCCCGGCTCCTCAGGGGAGACTCATGGGGGAGGGGGAAAACCGGGGAAGGAGGAGCAGCCCCTGATCTCTGCCCACCTGGCGGCCTGCCCTCCAAGGCCACGGCTATTCTGTCCAGGGCAGCACCAAGTGTTGCCGTGTTGGCCTGGATAGCCTGGGTAAGGGCCCTCACATCCTGCCCAACGCCTGCTGATGTCGTCTGCAGTTCGTTTAGGCAGGTTGTGAAAGCCCGGGAGTGGGAGTCCAGGTTCCCCAGCGTATCCTTGATGGAGGACAGGCTCTCCTCCATCCGCACCAATGTCTGGCTGACCTGTCCCAGATGGCGGGTCTGGAGGAACTGGTCCTTTCTCAGAGTGGCGGGCAGGAGATCGGCCAACCCCCTGGTGTTCTGGGATGAAATCCTGCCTCCAGCTGATGCTTGTGGCCGGGGAGAAGGGGAGACCCTTGGGAGGGGAGCCATGTTGGAGGAGGAGAGGGGGGGCTCCCCCTTAGGGAGGGCTGCCTGCTGCCAGCCAGAGGGGAAGAGTCCTCAAAAACCAAACGTCCAGTGCCTGACATGGACTCCTCCTCCTCATGATTCTCCTCCTCCTCTTGAACCTCCTCCTCCTCTTGAACCTCCTCCGCGGACTCCGGCCTTGTTGGGGGGGCCTCATTAGGCTGCTGTCCTGGGGATGGTGTGGTCAGGCCAGATGGCCCTGCACCCTCCTGCACATCTGTGGATGACACAAAACATTCACAGGTTGGAGGATCCACACACTTGCCACATATTCCCTTTCACCCCCTCCCCCACACATGCTACACACCTGATATTAAAAAAAAACTTACCTGGCACCACGGGCTCCGGACTTGAGTCAAAGCCGGGCAGGCCCTCAACTTCATGCCGATGAAAGGTCAGGGCCACCGCACGCTCCTCCGCTGTCAGCCTAATAGGGCATGGTGGGCCCCCTCCTGTGCCCCTGGCATGGGCATGCATTCTGGCCAGCTTCTGTTTGACCAGACGCCGGAGGTCATTGATTTTTTTGTCAATCCCAGACCAGGTCCGTGTCTCCCCCTCCATCGCTAAATTGACCTGCTCAGTGATCATATCCAAAATCTCCCTCCTCCTGGCCGGGGTGGTGTTGGCACTGTCTGGGCCATGGAGGAAACGCCCATAATTGCTATTGGCCCGGGCAAGAATTATTTTTCCCCCCACAGTAAAATTGAGCTTTCTCTTTCTCTCTGTCATACTGCAAAAACTCACTCCCAGTCAGCAAAAATCACTCACAAAAACAAGCACAACCAATCAAGCAAGAACACACACAAATCTAACACCCAAAAAATCACACTAGCACTCAGCAAGAAACAGTCACAAAAACAAACAGCAAAAAAACAGCAAGAAAACAAACGAACAGAAATATATCAAACAAACAGTCACTCAAACACTTATCAAAAAACACTTTCAAAGATCTACTAACAAACACTTGATCACACAGAATCTGACAACTACAAAACACACCGCAACGAACAACAGGACAAAAGCACTAGGTTAAATGGGAAGGGACAAAGGGATGTGCTTTTGCAATGCAAGTGCGTTTGTGTCTGTCTATTTATGCTGTTTGCGTAGTTCACAACGTTGCCCTAGTCCATTTCCAATTTCACTGATTGCGCCGCTCCCGAGTTGTGAGCATGCGCACAGCGGAGCTGACCATGGTCTCCTTCAAGCGCGCATGCGCGAGCCGGCCGGCCCTTCATTTGCATGGGGTCACGGCTCATTTCAATGTAACACGCCCACGTCCTTCCCAATTTGTATTACTCCGCCTTACGCCTATGAAAAAACGTTACGCATGCACAATTTTCTGCGCAAAAGCTACGAGAATAGGGTGATTAGGCGGCAAAATTGCGCAAGTCTAACGTAAAGGCGGTGCGCTATGCCGGTCCAATAATGCGCAGATGTACGTGAATCTGGGCCATAGCGTCTACAAAATAGGGGATAGACTTGTTGCATTTTTATTATAATTATTATTTTTTTTACTAGTAATGGCTGCGATGTTTAGTGGGACTGCGACATTGTGGCAGACAGATCAGACACTTTTTTGAAACCAGTGACATTTATACAGCGATTAGTGCTATAAACATGCACTGATTACTGTATAAATGACACTGGAAGGGAAGAGCTTAACACTAGAGGGCGATTAAGGGGTTAAGTGTTCCCTAGAGAGGTGTTTCTAACTGTGGGGGGAGTGGATAGATCGCTGTTCCTGATCACTAGGAACAAACAATCTCTCTCTACTCCCCTGACAGAACGGGGATCTGTTAGTTTACATTGACAGATCCCCGTTCTGCCTCTTTATGGAGCGATCGTGGGCGCATTGGTTCCATCGTCATATGTGTGCCCGCTATAGCTCTTAAAGGAACAACCATACCTGTATAGGGATTTGCACAATAGAGCCGACCTGCCATCGTATATCGCCGGCGGCGGGTCGGCAAGTGGTTAAAAAATATTTAAACTGGCTGACATTTCATTTGCAGAAATTCTCATTATACACTCATTATAAACAATTGCCATGTTCATTTATTTATAAAATACTGTTTTTACCTATTTTTGTTTCTTTCACTCTTCTCAGTGCTGTTGATAATTTTCAGCCATCTACAGAGTGAATACACTTTCTCCAGTAGTGGCCACACATCAGTGCTCAGAGTAGGCTTCCTGGTGGTGACAATGGTGGATCATGTCTATGCATCAATATAGCCTTTTATAGTCTCCTGAAAGCATGTACAGAGTGACAACACATACTGTATTTTACTCAATATATATATATATATATATATATATATATATATATATATATATATATATGGAGAGAGAGATTTTATGACCACTGATACAGGTGCATTTTTTATGACAAACGACACTGGGGCATTTTTATGACAACTGGTAATGGGGAAGTTTTTCTGTCCATTAAAACTGGGGCAATTTTTAATGACCACCGATACTGGGGCATTTTTTATGACAATTGAAACTGGGGCATTTTTTATGACCACTGATACTGGGGCATTTTTTATGACCACTGATACTGGGGCATTTTTTATGACCTTTGATACAGGTGAATTTTTATGACAAATGACACTAACTAATTCTAGGAATGTTTTTCCTGACCACCGATACTGGGACATTTTGTAACGACCACCGATACTGGGGCATTTTTTATGACAATTGAAACTGGGGAATTTTTTATAACCACTGATACTGGGGCATTTTTTTTTTGACCGCTGATACAGGTGCATTTTTATGACAAATGACACTGGGGCATTTTTATGACAACTGGTGCTGGAAAAGTTTTTCTGACCACTAATACCGGGGCAATTTTTAATGATCACTGATACTGGGATTTTTTTTCTGACCACTGATACTGGGGCATTTTTTATGACAATTGAAACTGGGGCATTTTTTATGACAACTTATACTAGGGATGTTTTTCCTGTCCAGTGATACTGGGGCATTTTTTATAAACACTTATACTGGGGCAATTTTTTTAACAATTGATACTGGGGCAATTTTTTTAACAATTTTCTGACCACTGATACTGAGACAATTTTTCTGACCACTGATAGTGGTATAATTTTTCTGACCACTGATACCGGGACATATTTATGACCACTGATACTGAGGCATTTTTTGTGACCACTGATACGGGGAAATTTTTTCTGACCACTGATACTGAGGCATTTTTCTGACCACTGATACTGAGGCATTTTTCTGACCACTGATACTGAGGCATTTTTTCTGACCACTGATACTGAGGCATTTTTTTCTGACCACTGATACTGGGGAATTTTTTCTGACCACTGATACCGGGGCATATTTCTGACCAATGATACTGAGGCATTTTTTCTGACCACTGATACTGGGACAATTTTTCTGATCACTGATACTGGGACATTTTTTCTTACCACTGATACTGAGGCATTTTTTTCTGACCACTGACACTGGGCCTTTTTTTTGAGCACTGATACTGGGGAATTTTTTTCTAAAGACTGATACTGGGGACTTTTTTTTTCCTCGAATAACCACTGACTTTGGGGTATTTTTTCCACCAACTGATAATCAATATAAGTGGTACTATGATTTCAGAGAGCTGTACGGTATACATTATGTTGTACGTTACATAATCCTGACCATTGAACATTGTAGCAACCACTGTATTTTGTAAACTGTGTTGTACATTGCACAATCGGACCAACATGTGTATTGCCTCAACTGCTGGCTGCCATGTAGTTTCTACCTGTTTATATGAATTTGTTCTTAAAGATAGGCTCACAAAAACTGTTATTTATGGAAAAAAAAAACTGTTAACTTAAAAAAATGATTCCTTTTTGCCACAGCTGCTGCATTTTTAGTCACCTCTGGGGATTACCTCTTGTTAAAGTTCTAATGTTGGAAGGGAATTCAGAAATTTAAAGAGCAATGCTTATGTGACCACCTTCGGCAACCAGACTTGTGGTCACAAATCACTATTGATCTTTGTCCTGCTTTTCTGAACATGCTGGCATTTTATGACCTTAGACTATATTCATATTGGTAACTGTAAAAAGTTCAGCATCTCATCATTTTTCATTTTTCATCTGCTTGTCATGCTGCATGTGATCAAAAGCAAATTATTTCATTTTATGCCTTCATATTCATATTGTCCTGGGGGTGGCATTGTTGTACTACTTTCTATTTAGGACTGCTATAGCTTTCTTTGCCTCATCACCCTATTGATTGACCTTGCTCTGCGATGCTTGTTCATGACTTGCTGTAGACACAGTTTTAAAGCAAATTGTGTTGAGTTATTTATACACCTGTTCAGTCCTACTTCCTTTTTGTAAAGGCATCTTAAAAATACACTAAATAAAACGTATGTGAATTAAGGTTTGGACTCATTTTACATAAGAGAAGATTGTTCTTTTCATTTGGCATAAACCTTTTTTATTGATATTAATGTAATCATTTACACATAGGGTTCATGCACCGAGGTTTGCCTGGCATAGTTTCCTGGTGCCTTTCCACACCTGGGGAGCCATGTACAGGTGATACTCCAAAAATGTAAATATTGTGCGAAAGTTCATTTATTTCACTAATGCAATTTAAAAGGTAAAACTAATATGAGATAGACTCATTACATGCAAAGCAAGATACTTCAAGTCATGATTTGTCATAATTGTGATGATTATTGGCTTACAGCTCATGAAAACCCCAAATCCACAATCTCAGAAAATTAGAATATTACATGCAATCAATAAAACAAGGATTGTACATAGAACAATATCGGGCCTCTGAAATTATATGCATTCATATGTACTCAGTACTTAGTTTGGCCCCCTTCTGCAGCAATTACAGCCTCAATGCGGCGTGGCATCGAAGCTATCAGCCTGTGGCACTGCTGAGGTGTTATGGAATACCAGGATGCTTCAATAGCGGCCTTCAGCTCTTCTGCATTGTTTGGTCTCATGTCTCTCATCTTTTTTTTGGCAATGACCCATAGATTCTCTATGGGGTTCAGGTCAGGCGAGTTTGCTGGCCAATCAAGCACAGTAATTCCACAGTCATTGAACAAGGTTGTGTTGCTTTTGGCAGTGTGGGCAGATGCCAAGTTATGCTGGAAAATGAAGTCAGCCTCCCCATAGAGCTGGTTTGGAGAAGGGAGCATGAAGTGCTCCAAAATCACCTGGTAGATGGTTGCGTTGACCCTGGACTTAATGAAGCACAGTGGACCAAGATCAGCAGATGACATGGCTCCCCAAATCAACACAGACTGTGGAAACTTCACACGGGACTTCAAGCATCTTGCAGTGTGTGCCTCTCCATTCTTCCTCCATACCAGGGGAGTTGCTAGGTGGCAAAAAGACCAGGGGCTTCAGCCCGAAGTCGAAACCGGGGGGGCGGGTTTGCGACTTTCCTGACCTACACGCACGTCAGTACACACAGACATGTAAGTCAGTGTATGTATGTCAGTTACACACTCCAAGAGATCAGCATGTAAGGAAGCTCTTAGGCACACTAGCATGTCTTTCAGGGTTGTTTCTGACACATGTCCTACATACACTGGCCTGTCCTGACCAACATACACTGACCTGTCCTGACCAACATACACTGACTTGTCCTACACTACACTAACCTGTCCTGCACTACACTAACACTGACGTGTCCTACACTACACTAACACTGACCTGTCCTACACTACACTACACTAACACTGACCTGTCCTACACTACACTAACCTGTCCTACACTACACTAACCTGTCCTACACTACACTAACACTGACCTGTCCTACACTACACTAACACTGACCTGTCCTACACTAACCTGTCCTACACTACACTAACCTGTCCTAGACTACACTAACACTGACCTGTCCTACACTACACTAACTTGTCCTACACTACACTAACACTGACCTGTCCTACACTACACTTACACTGACCTGTCCTACACTACACTAACACTGACCTGTCCTACACTACAATAACACTGACCTGTCCTACACTACACTAACCTGTCCTACACTACACTAACACTGACCTGTCCTACACTACACTAACACTGACTATTTGCCCATTATTATGTATAATAAACGAATGTAATAACTTTTTACCTTAGTTCATCTTTCTATTGTATTTTCCTATACCCAGTACCGCTATAGTCCACTCGCCCACTCCCCCATTTCCAAGTTATTCCTGGGTCACTTTTGGGGTCCCAGGTAAACCTGTCCTACACTAACCTGTCCTACACTACACTAACCTGTCCTACACTACACTAACACTGACCTGTCCTACACTACACTAACCTGTCCTACACTACGCTAACACTGACCTGTCCTACACTACGCTAACACTGACCTGTCCTACACTACGCTAACACTGACCTGTCCTACACTACGCTAACACTGACCTATCCTACACTACACTAACACTGACCTGTCCTACACTACACTAACACTGACCTGTCCTACACTACACTGACACTAACCTGTCCTACACTACCACTAACCTGTCCTACACTACACTAACCTGTCCTACACTACACTACACTAACACTAACCTGTCCTACACTACACTAACCTGTCCTACACTACACTAACCTGTCCTACACTACACTAACCTGTCCTACACTACACTAAAACTGACCTGTCCTACACTACACTAACACTGACCTGTCCTACACTACACTAACACTGACCTGTCATACACTACACTAACACTGACCTGTCTTACACTAACACTGACCTGTCCTGACCAACATACACTAACACTGACCTACATACATACACTGTGACTGACCTGGTAGCAACAGCCCAGCTCTAATACAACTGACATTTCAGCAGTCGTCACAGGTGAGGAGAAGGCAGGCACTGCTCTGGAATGTGATGAGGGCAATTCTTATTATGCATTGGATGGGTGTGTGCTGCTGCTCCTCTGATCACAAAGCTCCACAATCATAGGGGCATGCTGGCCCTTTAGGAAAGATAAAAAAAAATTGTATGTGCCTTCTCTAGGGTCTCATTCTCTCTGCATCAGTAGACTTCATTTTTTTTGCATAATGAAAGTCTGAGTGGCATAGGAAGGTGGAGGAGAGGAGTGCAATACCAAATGGTAGAGGGGGGGGGGTGAGGACAGACAGGGTCAGGGGATGGGAGGCTGATGGAGAACAGAATGTATGAGGCAGAGAAGAGGCTGAGATTGGAGGAACTGTATGCAGGATGAACACAGAAGATTGTCTGCATATCAGAAGAAGATGCAATCACAGGGAACTAGAGGAATGAGACATAGACTTTAAGGACAGAGGAGAAGGTTGCCCCAGAAGAACATGCTGCCCTCCAGAAACATCTAAACTTTCCTGCTGGAATGGGCACTGGGGGGGTTTAGCCTGATTTCGGATTTCACATTTGTCACGTCTGTCTAGGCTAGGAGCATCCTCCACCAGTCTAGACTGAAGCGTGAATACAGAGAAAATGCCTGCTGCCTCTGTTTGAGATGATGCCCTTGGATGGATGGATGGCTTCTGCATGGGCTGAACGTGAAGATATATAGAAGGTGCCACCTGTCAGGGTCGTTTTAGGCTTTTACCTGGAGGAAGGACCTCACCTTGAGCTTGCCGTCCCATGCATGCACTTAATGCCTACATGATGACCCCAAAACATGTGTTCAGCGCTAGTTGGGAACTTATTACAGTGAAGGTCGTATTATAGGGAGTAGGAACTGTTGGTTTGTGGTGGAGGCGCACAAGGACACAGCGGTCAGAAGAGGTTTGTGTAGCCTGGGATCCAGACGCTCATCCTGTCCACACTTCACATACTAAGGGTAGGAGCTGTCCCTTCAGATCCTCTCCACACTGCACATACTAAGGGTAGGACTCGGAGAGTACCTTCAGAACCTCTCCGGGTCCTCAACTAGATTGCAGAGGCTGAATAGGAGCATCAGGCTGAGGCATACACAATAAGAGATCACTGACCTACCTTAGCCGTGGTGTGCCCGTCAGAGTGCAGCCAGGGAGGCTTAGGAGCCCGCGAACAGGGAGCGGGATGCGGCAGGCAGCTGTGGTGTGCTGTCAGCCATAGGAGGCTCAGGAGCCGTGCCGTGGAGAGCATGGAGCAAGCAGGGAGCGGGCATGGCGCGCCAGGCGGCATTGTAATTGCCACCTTCTAAGCTTGCGGCGCCTATGATGGATGTCACAGGTCATGCGGTCTCGGCATTGGATCAGTGGGACGTGACCCGGACGTCCATCATAGGCGTTCGGCTCCACAAGGCGGGACCAGCAGCCTGCGATCGGACTCGGTGGCACTCGGCAGGACTCGGGGCTAACAATGGCTACCTTAATGCCCGGGACTCGGGGCTTTACGGGGACCCATTCGGGGCTCCAGCCTCCTAAGCCCGGGCCTAACGAGGCCTCTGCTCCATACTCTGGGTCCTTGGTTTCCAAATGAGATGCAAAATTTGCTCTCATCAGAAAAGATGACTTTGGACCACTGAGCAACAGACAAGGTATGTTTTTCTTTAGCCCAGGTAAGACGCTTCTGACATTGTTTGTTGTTCAGGAGTGGCTTGACAAGAGGAATACAACATTTGAAGCCCATGTCCAGGATCCATCTGTATGTGGTGGCTCTTGATGCACTGACTTCAGCCTCAGTCCATTCCTTGTGAAAGTCCCCAACACTTTTGAATGGCCTTTTCCTGACAATCCTCTCCAGTCTGTGGTCATCCCTGCTGCTTGTGCACCCTTTTCTTCCACACTTTGCACTTCCACATAACGTTCTATTAATGTGCTTTGATACAGCACTTTGGGAACATCCAACCTGTCCTACACTACACTAACCTGTCCCACACTACACTAACACTGACCTGTCCTACACTACACTAACCTGTCCTACACTACGCTAACACTGACCTGTCCTACACTACGCTAACACTGACCTATCCTACACTACACTAACACTGACCTGTCCTACACTACACTAACACTGACCTGTCCTACACTACACTGACACTAACCTGTCCTACACTACCACTAACCTGTCCTACACTACACTAACCTGTCCTACACTACACTACATTAACACTAACCTGTCATACATTACACTAACCTGTCCTACACTACACTAACCTGTCCTACACTACACTAACCTGTCCTACACTACACTAACCTGTCCTACACTACACTAACACTGACCTGTCCTACACTACACTAACACTGACCTGTCCTACAATACAACTGACATTTCAGCAGTCGTCACAGGTGAGGAGAAGGCAGGCACTGCTCTGGAATGTGATGAGGGCAATTCTTATTATGCATTGGATGGATGTGTGCTGCTGCTCCTCTGATCACAAAGCTCCACAATCATAGGGGCATGCTGGCCCTTTAGGAAAGATAAAAAAAAATTGTATGTGCCTTCTCTCGGGTCTCATTCTCTCTGCATCAGTAGACTTCATTTTTTTTTGCATAATGAAAGTCTGAGTGGCATAGGAAGGTGGAGGAGAGGAGTGCAATACCAAATGGTAGAGGGGGGGGGGTGAGGACAGACAGGGTCAGGGGATGGGAGGCTGATGGAGAACAGAATGTATGAGGCAGAGAAGAGGCTGAGATTGGAGGAACTGTATGCAGGATGAACACAGAAGATTGTCTGCACATCAGAAGAAGATGCAATCACAGGGAACTAGAGGAATGAGCCATAGACTTTAAGGACAGAGGAGAAGGTTGCCCCAGAAGAACATGCTGCCCTCCAGAAACATCTAAACTTTCCTGCTGGAATGGGCACTGGGGGGGTTTAGCCTGATTTCGGATTTCACATTTGTCACGTCTGTCTAGGCTAGGAGCATCCTCCACCAGTCTAGACTGAAGCGTGATCCAGAGAAAATGCCTGCTGCCTCTGTTTGAGATGATGCCCTTGGATGGATGGATGGCTTCTGCATGGGCTGAACGTGAAGATATATAGAAGGTGCCACCTGTCAGGGTCGTTTTAGGCTTTTACCTGGAGGAAGGACCTCACCTTGAGCTTGCCGTCCCATGCATGCACTTAATGCCTACATGATGACCCCAAAACATGTGTTCAGCGCTAGTTGGGAACTTATTACAGTGAAGGTCGTATTATAGGGAGTAGGAACTGTTGGTTTGTGGTGGAGGCGCACAAGGACACAGCGATCAGAAGAGGTTTGTGTAGCCTGGGATCCAGACGCTCATCCTGTCCACACTTCACATACTAAGGGTAGGAGCTGTCCCTTCAGATCCTCTCCACACTGCACATACTAAGGGTAGGACTCGGAGAGTGCCTTCAGAACCTCTCCGGGTCCTCAACTAGATTGCAGAGGCTGGATAGGATCATCAGGCTGAGGCATACACAATAAGAGATCACTGACCTACCTTAGCCGTGGTGTGCCCGTCAGAGTGCAGCCAGGGAGGCTTAGGAGCCGCCGAACAGGGAGCGGGATGCGGCAGGCAGCTGTGGTGTGCTGTCAGCCATAGGAGGCTCAGGAGCCGTGCCGTGGAGAGCATGGAGCAAGCAGGGAGCGGGCATGGCGCGCCAGGCGGCATTGTAATTGCCGCCTTCTAAGCTTGCGGCGCCTATGATGGATGTCACAGGTCATGCGGTCTCGACATTGGATCAGTGGGACGTGACCCGGACGTCCATCATAGGCGTTCGGCTCCACAAGGCGGGACCAGCAGCCTGCGATCGGACTCGGCGGCACTCGGCAGGACTGGGGGCTAACAATGGCTACCTTAATGCCCGGGACTCGGGGCTTTACGGGGACCCATTCGGGGCTCCAGCCTCCTAAGCCCGGGCCTAACGAGGCCTCTGCTCCATACTCTGGGTCCTTGGTTTCCAAATGAGATGCAAAATTTGCTCTCATCAGAAAAGATGACTTTGGACCACTGAGCAACAGACCAGGTATGTTTTTCTTTAGCCCGGGTAAGACGCTTCTGACATTGTTTGTTGTTCAGGAGTGGCTTGACAAGAGGAATACAACATTTGAAGCCCATGTCCAGGATCCATCTGTATGTGGTGGCTCTTGATGCACTGACTTCAGCCTCAGTCCATTCCTTGTGAAAGTCCCCAACACTTTTGAATGGCCTTTTCCTGACAATCCTCTCCAGTCTGTGGTCATCCCTGCTGCTTGTGCACCCTTTTCTTCCACACTTTGCACTTCCACATAACGTTCTATTAATGTGCTTTGATACAGCACTTTGGGAACATCCAACTTCTTTTTTAATTACCTTATGAGGCTTTTCTTCCTTATGGAGGGTGTCAATGATGGTTTTCTGCACAACTGTCAGGTCAGCAGTCATTCCCATCATTGTGATTCCTACTGAACCAGACTGAGAGACCATTTAAAAGCTCAGGAACCCTTTGCAGGCCTTATGGCTTAATTTGCTGATTAGGGTGGGACACTTTGAGCCTAGAATATTGCACCTTTACACAATATTCACAATTTTCTGAGATCGTGTATTTGGGGTTTTCATGAGCTGTAAGGCATATTCATCACAATTATGACAAATCATGACTTGAACTATCTTGCTTTGCATGTAATGAGTCTATGTCATATATTAGTTTCACCTTTTAAGTTGCATTAGTGAAATAAATGAACTTTTGCATGATATTAAAACATTTCGAGTATCACCTGTATGTGTTACATAACAACCTACCATACAAAGGAATTGCTGCAAGCAATTGTGCTTTTTTAAATGCCGTTTTCATCAGCATTTAACTGCACATGCACTTCCAACTTATTTTTCAAACACAAAGTTGTTCACATCACATATGGCTTCCCAGGTGTGCGAAAGCGATGGGAAATTGTTCCACGTATTTCAAATGCTGGAGTAAGCCCCATGTGTATGCACCTTTCTAGTACATGGAACTATAGTAAAGCAAGCAGCTAACTGCACAGTTGAAAAACATATGGGAGTCGTTTTACCTGTCAAAGGATTTGTATTTTTGTTCAGATAGTCCTGATGTGGCAGAAAGCATAGCCAGCCTGTTGACCTGACTTTACTCCCCTGCACAAAAAAAAACACAGCTAGGCACCCAGTGTCTAACTTGGCAATGAAGGAGCAACAACAGAATGATGTCATCTTTCTGCTTTTTGTTAGGGATGAGGCTCGAGTCAGCATCACTGCTACCATGGATTCACAGAAAATTCCCAGGATTTGCAACATTGGCAAATCACAAAATTTGCCAGGAATAAGAAAAAATCCATAATGCAGTGCATATGTTTTTTCCCTGGTCACAATAGCCAGGCTCACATACCTGTAGGGAGGGAGAAATGACAGCTCTGAAGTGTAGCTAAAAACCTACAGAGGTTCCCGTGAAAGAAGATGTTAGAGGGAATTTGTGCATCAAGGATAGATCTGTAAAGGTAAAGGAACATACTGTACATTGTGGCACAAGTGATGTACTGTAACTAGCATATCTAGCACTCAGGGTCAAAAAATTTCTTAACATCCCTCTCCTCTACAAAAAAACTGTGGGATAGGTTTCAAGAGGCATAGTTAAATAAAACCTGAGCCTGCTCACTTTATACACAGCCCACATATTATCCACAACATATTCTCTAATTACTGTACCACAAGAGGAAGTTTAACCACTTTAGCTCTGGACCATATTGTTGGTCAAAGACCAGAGCACTTTTTGTGACTCGGCACTGCGTCGCTTTCACTGACAATTGCGCAGTCGTGCGATGTGGCTCCCAAACAAAATTGGCGTCCTTTTTTTCCCACAAACAGAGCTTTATTTTGGTGGTATTTGATCATCTCTGCGGTTTTTATTTTTTGCGCTATAAACAAAAATAGAGCGACTATTTTGAAAAAAATGCAATATTTTTTACATTTTGCTATAATAAATATCACCAAAAAAGATATAAAAAAACATTTTTTTTCCTCAGTTTAGGCTGATACGTATTCTTCTACATATTTTTCGTAAAAAAAAATTGCAATTAGCGTTTATTGATTGGTTTGCGCAAAATTTATAGCGTTTACAAAAGTTTTGTAGCATTTTTATTAATATTTTTTTTTTACTAGTAACAGCGGCGATCAGTGTTTTTTTTCGGTACTGCGATATTATGGCGGACACATCGGACACTTTTGACACATTTTTGGGACCATTGGCATTTTTATAGCGATCAATGCTATAAAAATGCATTGGATTACTATAAAAATGCCATTGGCAGTGAAGGGGTTAACACTAGGGGGCAGGGAAGGGGTTAAGTGTGTTCCTGCTTGTGTTCTAACTGTATGGGGGGGTGGACTCATTTAAAAGCTCAGGAACCCTTTGCAGGCCTTATGGCTTAATTTGCTGATTAGGGTGGGACACTTTGAGCCTAGAATATTGCACCTTTACACAATATTCACAATTTTCTGAGATCGTGTATTTGGGGTTTTCATGAGCTGTAAGGCATATTCATCACAATTATGACAAATCATGACTTGAACTATCTTGCTTTGCATGTAATGAGTCTATGTCATATATTAGTTTCACCTTTTAAGTTGCATTAGTGAAATAAATGAACTTTTGCATGATATTAAAACATTTTGAGTATCACCTGTATGTGTTACATAACAACCTACCATACAAAGGAATTGCTGCAAGCAATTGTGCTTTTTTAAATGCCGTTTTCATCAGCATTTAACTGCACATGCACTTCCAACTTATTTTTCAAACACAAAGTTGTTCACATCACATATGGCTTCCCAGGTGTGCGAAAGCGATGGGAAATTGTTCCACGTATTTCAAATGCTGGAGTAAGCCCCATGTGTATGCACCTTTCTAGTACATGGAACTATAGTAAAGCAAGCAGCTAACTGCACAGTTGAAAAACATATGGGAGTCGTTTTACCTGTCAAAGGATTTGTATTTTTGTTCAGATAGTCCTGATGTGGCAGAAAGCATAGCCAGCCTGTTGACCTGACTTTACTCCCCTGCACAAAAAAAAACACAGCTAGGCACCCAGTGTCTAACTTGGCAATGAAGGAGCAACAACAGAATGATGTCATCTTTCTGCTTTTTGTTAGGGATGAGGCTCGAGTCAGCATCACTGCTACCATGGATTCACAGAAAATTCCCAGGATTTGCAACATTGGCAAATCACAAAATTTGCCAGGAATAAGAAAAAATCCATAATGCAGTGCATATGTTTTTTCCCTGGTCACAATAGCCAGGCTCACATACCTGTAGGGAGGGAGAAATGACAGCTCTGAAGTGTAGCTAAAAACCTACAGAGGTTCCCGTGAAAGAAGATGTTAGAGGGAATTTGTGCATCAAGGATAGATCTGTAAAGGTAAAGGAACATACTGTACATTGTGGCACAAGTGATGTACTGTAACTAGCATATCTAGCACTCAGGGTCAAAAAATTTCTTAACATCCCTCTCCTCTACAAAAAAACTGTGGGATAGGTTTCAAGAGGCATAGTTAAATAAAACCTGAGCCTGCTCACTTTATACACAGCCCACATATTATCCACAACATATTCTCTAATTACTGTACCACAAGAGGAAGTTTAACCACTTTAGCTCTGGACCATATTGTTGGTCAAAGACCAGAGCACTTTTTGTGACTCGGCACTGCGTCGCTTTCACTGACAATTGCGCAGTCGTGCGATGTGGCTCCCAAACAAAATTGGCGTCCTTTTTTTCCCACAAACAGAGCTTTATTTTGGTGGTATTTGATCATCTCTGCGGTTTTTATTTTTTGCGCTATAAACAAAAATAGAGCGACTATTTTGAAAAAAATGCAATATTTTTTACATTTTGCTATAATAAATATCACCAAAAAAGATATAAAAAAACATTTTTTTTCCTCAGTTTAGGCTGATACGTATTCTTCTACATATTTTTCGTTAAAAAAAATTGCAATTAGCGTTTATTGATTGGTTTGCGCAAAATTTATAGCGTTTACAAAAGTTTTGTAGCATTTTTATTAATATTTTTTTTTTACTAGTAACAGCGGCGATCAGTGTTTTTTTTCGGTACTGCGATATTATGGCGGACACATCGGACACTTTTGACACATTTTTGGGACCATTGGCATTTTTTTAGCGAAGGGGTTAACACTAGGGGGCAGGGAAGGGGTTAAGTGTGTTCCTGCTTGTGTTCTAACTGTATGGGGGGGTGGACTCACTAGGGGAAATCACTGATCTTCTGTTCATACATTGTATGAACAGAAGATCAGCGTTTCCCCCGCTGACAGGAACAAGAGCTATGTGTTTACACACATAGCTCTCGTTCCCCGTTCTGTAATGAACGAGCGTGCGTGCCTGGCGGCGATTGCACCCGCCGGGCACGCGCCCGGACTCGGGGGACGAGCGGGGGCGCGCGGGCCGCCGGCGGCGTGCGCGCGTGCCCCCTGCGTCCGCTAAAGGTAGGACGTAGAGCTACGTGCTCTCGCCCAGCAGTGCCACCGTCCCGCCGTATATAACTGCGGTGGGCGGTCGGCAAGCAGTTTACAATCATGCACAACACTTGGCACAGTAATTAAAAAACAACTAAAACTCTTCAATTACATACCTGTATTCTTTACTACAGACATCCTAGCTACATAATGTTCTTACTCTGCCATGGTCAGGAGTATGTCGCATAAAACCCAGCATACAGAGTGCAGTAGTCAGGACTATGAAATGTACAACATAGTGTTTATAGTGAAGGGATCAGGAGTGTGTGACACAGAATGCATGGGCCAGGATTGTGTAATGCAGAGAATGCTGGGCTTATGCGCAATGCAGAGAATAATAAAAAAATAAATTGAAAAAATAAAAACTACACCATCCACTGCCCTGCTGACTGACATCATATGCTTTTTATGGTAAGCTAAGTTTGTATTTTTACAGTGACATTTGTTTTATTATATTTTTCTATGTTTTCCTTAAAAATGTTCTTGAACCGCCCCCCCCCCCCCCCTGTGATCTTTGATCTCTTTCATGTTGCTCAGGTAGATCACCACCTTTCAAAGGTTGCCTACCCCTGCTTTAGCAAATAGGGACAAGCTATGTGAATGGATACATGGAAAGAGGGGAATCAATCAGCTATGACACCACCAACTGCAACCAATAAACATGTAAACCCATCATTACAAGTCAATGCAAAGAAATGGCAAGAGGAATTATAACTACACCAATACCTAGTTAAAACAAAAACAGTTAACACCTTTCCGATCGCCGCACGCCGATGTACATCGGCAAAATGGCACGGGTGTGCCAAAGGGCGTAGCTGTATGTCCCTTCACAATCCCCATCCAGTGGGGGCGCGCACGTCACTGGCAGAGCGTGCCACATGCCACAGGAGCATGCCCGCGGGTACCGTGGACTTGCTGTCCGCTGGTGACCCGCAATTTTGTCTAGGAGAGGCAGAACGGGGAGATGCCTATGTAAACAAGGCTTTTCACTGTTCTGCCTATTGACATGACAGGGATCCACTGCTCCCTTCTATCAGGAACAGTGATCTCTGTCGTGTCCTAGGTAGCCCACCCCCGCTACAGTTAGAACACACAGAGGAAACACACTTACCCCCTAGTGTTTAACCCCTTCCCTGTGACAATTATACAGTGATCAGTGGCTATTTTTAGCTCTGATCACTGTATAAATGTCAATGGTCCCAAAATAGTGTCAAAAGTGCCTGATCTGTCTGCTGCAATGTTGCAGTCCCGATAAAAAAACACACAGATCACCGCCATTACTAATAAAAAAATAATAACAATAAAAAATGCCATAACTCTATTACCTATTTTGTAGATGCTATAATGTTTTCGCAAACCAATCAATATACAAAAATATGTAGAAGAATACATATGGGCCTAAACTGATGAAGACATTTATATATTTTTTGGGGATATTTATTATAGCAAAAAGAAAAAAAAAATATTTTTTCAAAATTGCCGCACTTTTTTTGTTTATGCCACAAAAATGAAAACCACAGAGGTGATTAAATACCACCAAAAAAAAGCTTTATTTGTGGGAAAAAAAGGACGTAAATTTTGTACAGCGTCCCACAACAGCGCAATTGTCAGTTAAAGCGACACAGTGCCGAATCGCAAAACATTCTATGGTAATTAAGGGGGTAAAACCTTCCAGGGCTGAAGTGGTTAAAGCTTTACAAAAGTGTCAGCATATGTGTATGCAGAAAACCTGATAGGCCGCAAGTGCTTTTGGCTGCCCAGGACTCTCCCTCCACATTGGCTGAGACAGCGGCGTGGTGCCATTGGCTCCTGCTGCTGTCAATCGGAGGCAGTCAGCCAATGAGGAGACAGAGGGGGTGGGGGCGAACTGTGGGTCTGTGTCTAAATGGACACACAGAGCGGCTCAGGTGCCCCCATAGCAAGCTGTTTGCTGTGGGGCACTTGGCAGAAAGGAGGGGGCCAGCAGTGGTGGCAAGAGACCCAAGAAGAGGAGGGTCTGGGCTGCTCTACGCATAACCATTGCATAGAGCAGGTAAGTATAACATGTTCATTATTTTTAAATGAAAAAAACTGGGACTTTAGTATCACTTTAATGCATTCTATGCCCTAAGGTAATAAAAACATATTGGTACAGCTCCCCCCAGCCCCCCTTATACTTACCTGAGCTCCATCTCAATCTAGCGATGTGCATGAGATCAGCGGCTCTCCTGGGTCTCTCTCTCTCTCATTGGCTCACACAGCAGTGGGAGCCATTGGCTCATGCTGCTTTTAATAACAGCCAATAAGCCAATGGGGAGAGGGGGGGAGGCACGTTCTGTGTGCAAATGGACAATGTCTATTCACAGGAGTGCAACTCAGCAGCAAGTCTGTTTGAGTGCCCCTGTAGCAAGGGGCTTGATATTGGGGCACTCGGAAGTGGGAGGAGCCAGGATCGCCGTCTGGGACCCCAGGAGAAGAGGATCAGGGCTTCTCTGTGCAAATCCATTGCTCAGAGCAGGTAAGTATAACATGTTTGTTATTTGGAAAACAATAACCTTTAGAATCAATTTAAAAGAGCCTTATCAAGGTAAATTCAGTTATTTACATCAATTGCCTTGAAATTTTTTTTTAATGATTTTAATAAATACATATCTGCATTTATTGGTGTCTCTTTCTAGCTCATAAAGTTACTTCACCTAAATTCATAGAAACACAAATTGTATACAGTGAACTGCTAACGCTACAAATAGAAAAACAAATATGGACAGCCGCACTCCAAAAAACCTTGATGGTTGTCTTTATTTTAAAAGGAAAAAAGCACTACAAATCACAGCACAAAGTACAGGGATGAACAGCTGATACGTTTTGCACTATCGCTTAGTCATAGCACGAAACGCATCAGTTGTTCATCCCTGTACTTTGTGCTGTGATTTGTAGTGCTTTTTTCTTTTTTTAAATAAAGACAACCATCAACGTTTTTTGGAGTGCGGCTGTCCATATTTTTTTTCCTACTTGTTGCCTTGTGCATTGCCAGCACCCTTGATTTCCTGAGAGGACACAGATCATTTAAACACAATCCACCTGGAGCGGTAATTCTCTTTCTCGAACTGCTAATGCTCTCTGGACAAGATAACAAATTTGCTAAATGTAGGAATTCAATTCAATTCTTGGCCTCTCATAAGAGTTTTCTATCCAGGCTTTCTGGTATAACTTCAGGCTCGTTATACGTGATTCAGGAATACGTAACATCTCTTTCTAGGAACTATGGAGTGCCATGCTCACAACTTGTGAATGTTAAGCCAACATTTTTTAGTAGGTTTGAATTCAGAGCCATCCTGTTAATGACATTGGCTGCTACAGAGATTCAGTCAGTGTGACAGCCAGCGGCACAAGACAAAATTCAGGATGAAGATTACAGACACTCATTGGATTGGCTGTGTCCCCTGACTAGGTTTAGAGGACGTAGGGAGGGGGGCATGCTTCAAGTAGGACCCTCTAATTCTTGCTCCTTACCCCTCCCTCTCCTCATTCTCCTTGCTTTGTAAAAGCTGTCTTACCGTCGTGGAAGCTGGCAGTGCCAAATCAGAGCTGACAGAGTGCAGTACCCATCAAGTTTTTATTCATCAAGCACTGTTTCCCGGTGCAGAAGGAAGCTCTGACAGAGCTGATACTCCAACTCTTCACTTTCCTAACAAGATTCCAGGGCGGTGAGCTGGATGATAAGATCAGAAGAAGGATGGGGATAAGAGGGAGCAGATGTCCCTCATACACTTGCATTCCAACTCTGGATCGTGGCACCAATCTGACAACATGGATTGAAGACTTTGGTACTGCTAAATCACTATAGCAACACAGCATCACATTAGTAACAGGTGTAAAATCTAATAAGGATGTGAAAGGTCAGGGAAGAGTACCATGCACATGGACACTTGTGAAGTTCAGTGGGAATAGCTGGAAGGAGAGTAAGCAAGATTTTGGTTTCAATTGGATGCAGGGTGGATGAGATTCTGAACTTGTAATTTACACAGGATGCCTATAACCTAAAACCAATCCAATTAAGCATTAGTGTACAGGTTCTGTTTCTGATGTACATCAAGCAACATTTAATTTGCAAGGATTAGGCATAATGTTTGAATTTTAAATTGGATCATATGGAGCGAAGATAACTAGAATTTATGGTTGACGTCAGTATGCACTGCAAGTCTTTTTTTTTTTGGAAATGTGTCCGATTCTGTATTAGTTGCACTGTATCCTGTGCAGAAATCAACTGGAATGCATCATAATCGTATCATATACTGTATATTTCATAAATGCAGTATAAATGCATTATAAGACCTCTTTCACACTGAAAATCGCCTCCCATGCCACCTCAGTGTTAAAGCCTAAGTGTTTGCACACTGGGGCGGTGCGCTTGTGGGACTTTACAAAAAGTCCTGCAAGCAGCATCTTTGGGACGGTTTAGGAGTGCTGTATACAGCGCTTCTAAACCGCCCCTGCCCATTGGAATGCATGGGCAGCGCTTTCAAAGTGTCTTAAAAGCGATTCAGAAGCGCTGCAACACGAGCGGTTTTAACCCTTTCTTCAACCGCTATATACAGTACAGACCAAGTTTGGACACACTTTCTCATTCAAAGAGTTTTCTTTATTTTCATGACTATGAAAATTGTAGAGTCACACTGGAGGCATCAAAACTATGAATTAACACATGTGGAATTATACACATAACAAAAAAGTGTGAAACAACTGAAAATATATGTCATATTCTAGGTTCTTCAAAGTAGCCACCTTTTGCAGCAGACACATCTCTAGAACAACTGTTAAGAGGAGACTGTGTGCATCAGGCCTTCATGGTAGAATATCTGCTAGGAAACCACTGCTAAAGAAAGGCAACAAGCAGAAGAGACTTGTTTGGGCTAAAGAACACAATGAATGGACATTAGACCAGTGGAAATCTATGCTTTGGTCTGATGAGTCCAAATTTGAGTTCTTTGGTTCCAACCACCGTGTCTTTGTACGACGCAGAAAAGGTGAACGGATGGACTCTACACGCCTGGTTCCCACCGCAAAGCATGGAGGAGGAGGTGTGATGGTGTGGGGGTGCTTTGCTGGTAACACTGTTGGGGATTTATTCAAAATTGAAGGCATATTGAACCAGCATGGCTACCACAGCATCTTGCAGTGGCATGCTATTCCATCCGCTTTGCGTTTAGTTGGACCACCATTATTTTTCAACAGGACAATGACCCCAAACACACCTCCAGGCTGTGTAAGGGCTATTTGACCAAGAAGGAGAGCGATGGGGTGCTGCGCCAGATGACCTGGCCTCCACAGTCACCGGACCTGAACCAAATCGAGATGGTTTGGGGTGAGCTGGACCGCAGAGTGAAGGCAAAAGGGCCAACGAGTGCTAAGCATCTCTGGGAACTCCTTCAAGACTGTTGGAAGACCATTTCAGGTGACTACCTCTTGAAGCACATCAAGAGAATGTCAAGAGTGTGTTGTTGTGCTTTCTTAAGGTCTTTTTAACCGCACAGTAAAATTATTTTGAATTCTTTGATAACAAAGACATTTTTAAATACAAGTCAATCTATATGACATAGTCTATTTTACGAAACGTATTCACGGAGACGTATAATCATACAAAATAACTAATTTATTGGTAGACAAAAATATGGATATTTACATGAAATTAGAATACCAGTTGCATTACATAAACGACTTGCAAATCAATAAAATACCCCCAAAATAGGCATGCAATACCTTATATCTGTGTGTCATGGTAAGTTCTCAAAATAACTTTATACAAAAGACAATGAGACAAAAGCGTCTATTTCACATAAATAACTGTTACTTTGCTGCAGGTAAGTAAGAGGCCAAAAATGTGAAATATATTGAACGTCTCTGTTTTGTCATTTAAAATTGGAACTATGTAAAAATATGAAAAGATAAAAATTGTACTCTTTAAGGAAAAATTACCAGTTATTGGTTATGAGAACAGACCATGATTACAAGATATTGAAGACTTCAATATTTGTAGGGAACAACAATATATTTCTGATAAAATAAAAATGGCATAATTACCGATTCCAAAATGGCTATTTGCAAATGACCAAAGTTAAAATGCAGTGGCTTTATATGGTCCTTCATGGGATAACAAGATGCCTTCATGCATCGTCCTAACGTGCCCCTCCCCCTATGGATGGGGTCTTTTTCCTCCTTCAGTTCAATAATCCATCTCTCTTCATTGATTCCTTGATCTTTCTCATCGATTGATCCTTACTATTATGGGCTTGTCCTCTTTATATCGATCAGAACAATAGGACTATAAAGATTATACTAAGTGCTGCCCATCTGACAACTGTCCTTCATTCATAGGCCCGCGGTCTATATGGGAGTGCATGTCAAGATGTGTCTGGTTCCTATTGGCTGACGATTCAATCCCTGACTTGTTCACTGAGCTTTGAGATCCTCAAGTAAAATCACTTTCAACCACTAGGTGTCTCACCTTTATTGTGAGATTATCTGTACGATAATTTTTATATTATTGGAGAAGGCTACCTATATATATATATATATATATATATATATATATATATATATATATATATATATATATATTCATATACACATACAACTCTGGTATCTTTATATTATATAAAATACAATTAGTATACTTTTGCATCCCACATAACATGCTTCTATAATTCTTTAATACCTTTTTCCCAAACAAACATTCTTCTAAGCAAGCATAAGCTTATATCTCATAATTAATGCAAAATAATTTTCAATGTGGATACATTAATCATTTTGATATGTGTTTGATGAATTTGTGTAACAGGTTCATTCACATTTTTATAATCACGATTTGATATCTTTCATAATGTGGGTTAGCTTCTGCAACACTTCTATAAAAACTAATTTCTCATATATCTTATTTCTTCTACAAAGTTCTACATTAGCATATGCGATGATCATCTTTTTCCTCTGTCCTAGGATTTTATTGATAATCTAAACATTAATATCACGTGTCTTTTAAGAGAATCAAATTTGTACATTGGTTTGTGAGGATTGAACTTTAAACTGTCTCTTAACGAAGGCAGGATTATAGCTCAGCTGTGTCCATTCAAGGACAACGTTGTCCATTGTTTTAGGACGGCTAAGTCAACGTTCTGTTCCAGGAAGGCTACCCTACAATGGATTTATCTCTTCACTTGAAACCAGTTAACACGTCTTGTTTGGTGAGCCAACCCTTATCATTGTTCCACGCTTTCACCCGATCTTGTAAATGTTATAGATAGCTGATGTATTGGGTATATGAGCTAAGGGTTTATATTCTTTGTTTTTGAAAGGCTCTCAGAAAGATTTATAGTTCATCTAAGCGAATCTCACATTTCGTTTTTGGTAAATATTAAATTCTTATTTTTCTGGGAACACCTACGACAGTGCGAAGCAGTAATCAAAGCAAAAGGTGGCTACTTTGAAGAACCTAGAATATGACAAATTTTCACTTTTTTGTTATGTACAGTACAGACAAAAGGTTTGGACACGCCTTTTCATTCAAAGAGTTTTCTTTATTTTCATGACTATGAAAATTGTAGCTTCACACTGAAGTCATCAAAACTATGAATTAACACATGTGGAATTATATACATATCAAAAAAGTGTGAAACAACTGAAAATATGTCATATTCTAGGTTCTTCAAAGTAGCCACATTTTGCTTTGATTACTGCTTTGCACACTCTTGGCATTCTCTTGATGAGCTTCAAGAGGTAGTCACCTGAAATGGTTTTCCAACAGTCTTGAAGGTGTTCCCAGAGATGCTTAGCACTTGTTGGCCCATTTGCCTTCACTCTGCGGTCCAGCTCAACCCAAACCATCTTGATTGGGATCAGGTCTGGTGACTGTGGAGGCCAGGTCATCTGGCGCAGCACCCCACCACTCTCCTTCTTGGTCAAATATCCCTTACACAGCCTGGAGGTGTGTTTGGGGTCATTGTCCTGTTGAAAAATAAATGATGGTCCAACTAAACACAAACCGGATGGAATAGCATGCCGCGGCAAGATGCTGTGGTATGAATGAATGAATGAAAACTTGTATAGCGCGGCACATGCGAACTGAATCGCCTCTGGGCGCTTGTTGTTCCTGTCTCCTTTGATATCAAAAGAGAAACGTCTTGACCTTTTTCCTAAATGCTAGGTGGTTCTCCTCCAACCGAATGCTGGTTGGTAAAGCGTTCCATAGTCTGGGACCTTGGATCACGAATCTTCTTTCTCCGTTGGACTTGAAGTTGGCTTTCGGAACCTGGAGCAGGTTCTGATTCGTGGATCGCAAAACGCGATTGGGGTTATGCGCTTTTATTATTTCGCATAAATAGAGGGGGGCATTCCCATGGACACATCTATGCGTAAGACAGAGAGCTTTAAAAGCAATTCTGTCTTTAACTGGCAGCCAATGAAGGGCTCGCAGTGAAGGTGAGATAGATTCCCAGGGTGTTTTCCCTGTCACAAGTCTGGCGGCCGTATTCTGAACGACTTGCAGACAAGCGATTTGGTACTTGGGGAGTCTGAGGTAAAGGGCATTTACATAATCCAGCCTGGAGTTTACAATTGCTCCCACCACGACCGCTAAATCTTCTTTAGGGATGAACGGAGTGAGTCTGCGTAGTAGGCGCAGTAGATGGTGAGATCCGCTGACTACTGACCCTATTTGTGTGTCCATTGTCATAAAGGAGTCAAAAATGACCCCTAGGCTTTTGACTTTGGCGCTAGGGGTGATGAGCTTGCCCAAAATAGGCGGGGGGGTCCACGCTGTTGAAAGTTGATTCCTACGCTTGGCGTGAAACAGGAGAAGTTCTGTTTTCGCTCCATTGAGTTTAAGATAACTCTTTGTCATCCAGTCCTCTATCAAAGAGAGGCATGTCTCTAGATTGAGGTGGTGATCCTGTCTATTGCAGAAGCGGAAATACAGTTGCGTATCATCTGCATATGAGTGGTAGAGCAGTTTTTGGCTGCTGATAATCTCAAAGAGAGGACGAAGATATATGTTAAACAGCACTGGTGACAGAGGCGATCCTTGAGGGACTCCGCATGTTACTGTGCGTTTCTCAGACGTAAAAGGTCCTAACTTCACTGTTTGCGATCGGTTTTCCAGAAAAGAGGAGAACCAAGATAAATCGCCTTCTGCGACTCTGGCTACTTCAGCAAGCCGAGTCAGTAACAGTTTGTGGTCTACAGTGTCGAAAGCGGCACTTAGGTCCAACAGAACTAGAAGACAAGATTCTCCTTCGTCTGCGGCCTTGAGAACATCGTCCCATACTTTCAGCAATGCTGTTTCCGTCCCGTGTCCGGGACGGAAGCCTGATTGCAATGGGTCAAGTAGCTTGTAGGTATCTAGATGCTGTTGCAGCTGTTGTACCACTACTTTTTCCATTATCTTTGAGAGTACGTTGAGGCTTGTTATGGGACGGCGGTGGAGTGGGTCCTTGGGGTCCAGGGAGAGTTTCTTCATGATGGGTTGGATTATACCCTCTTTCAACTGTGAGGGCACTATGCCCTCCAAGAAAGACTGGTTGATAAGCTGCGTGATGGGAGGAGCCAGAATGTAGGCGCATTCCTTCAGCAGTTTTGTGGGGATAATGTCATTTGGCGCTGTGCCATTACGCAAAGCGCCAATGATATTCTTGGTGGTCTCAATGGAGATGGGTCCCAGGGTAAACTTACCTGATATAGGAGAATTACTATGGGTGCTGTGTGAGAGGCTGCAGGGGGGGCTGAGGGGGGAATTGTTTTGCTGAATGCTTTCACGGATTGCCTTGATTTTTATCAATGAAGTAATCCGATAGTTCATTGCAAAATTCTTGTGTGTCCGAACTGGGGGCTTCAATGCATCCTGGTTTCATGGTCTGGGTGACCATCTTGAAGAGTTTGCGGGGGCGGTTTAGGGCACCGTTGATAGCCTCCGAAAAATACTTTTTCTTGGCTTGGAAAATTCCTTTGTGGTATTTTCTTGTAGTCGCCTTGTAGATGGATAGGTTTAGCTCTGAAGAACATCTTTTCCAGGCAGATTCTGCCCTTCTGCGTTCTTGCTTCAGTAACGACAGCTGGTTGTTTTTCCGAATGCGCGTTCTTCGTTTCGGCGCTACCAAGTCGGCTGACTGTAGCATGGCCGAGTTTATGGCTTCCAATGTTTCAACGGCCGTTTGATGCGGCTGAGTTGTTTCTATTTTTTTCCTTAAAGGGGTGTTCCACCCAAAAAAATGACCTTTTCTCATCCCACTCCTCACCCCCATACATGCCACATTTGGCATGTAATTTTTTTGGGGGGGGAGTGGGGGCTTCAGTAGGAGTGGGACTTCCTGTCCCACTTCCTGCTTCCGCCGAGGGGCTGGTTAGGCGATTAAGCTTAATCGCCTACACCAGCCCCCTCCCTGTAGGCGATCACATGGGACACTGACAGGTCCCATGCGATCGCCTCTCCAATCAGCGGCGAGCCGCGCCGCGCACGCATGCGCAGTACGGCTCGCGCATGCGCAGTGGGTGCCCGGCCGTGAAGCCGAAGGCTGTCACGGCTGGGTGCCCACAGTCAGGATGGAGACGCCGGCCGGGGAGGGGGGCAGAGGAGCGGAGCCCCAGTCGGCGCGTCGCTGGAACGTAGGAGCAGGTAAGTGAGTGTTTATTAAAAGCCAGCAGCTACACTTTTTGTAGCTGCTGACTTTTAATAAACACAACTTAGGGCTGGAACACCCCTTTAAAGTAGTTTTGAAGAGTTCCGAGTGGAGCTTCTTTTGACATCTAGTCCAGTGTGTTATCACTGGATTTGATGTTTTTTTTGCGGGGGGGATGGTGGAAATACTAAATATAATTGCATGGTGGTCTGTCCATGGCAACTTTTCATTTTCCAAAATTTGTATTTCCAGAGCTTGTCTGAAAATAAGATCAAGTGTGTGACCTGAAGCATGTAAGGGCCCACATACTAGTTGCTGTAATCCTAATCCTTCCAGGTGATCAATACAGGCGTCGGCAATGGGGTCTTGTGAGGAGTTGGCCCAGAGATTGAAATCCCCGAGCAGCAAAAGATGTTTGCCATGCTGGTTCAATATGCCTTCAATTTTGAATAAATCCCCAACAGTGTCACCCGCAAAGCACCATCACACCTCCTCCTCCATGCTTCACGGTGGGAACCAGGCATGTAGAGTCCATCCGTTCACCTTTTCTGCGTCGCACAAAGACACGGTGGTTGGAACCAAAGATTTCAAATTTGGACTCATCAGACCAAAGCACAGATTTCCACTGGTCTAATGTCCATTCCTTGTGTTCTTTAGCCCAAACAAGTCTCTTCTGCTTGTTGCCTTTCTTTAGCAGTGGTTTCCTAGCAGATATTCCACCATGAAGGCGTGATTCACACAGTCTCCTCTTAACAGTTGTTCTAGAGATGTGTCTGCTGCAAAGGGTGGCTACTTTGAAGAACCTAGAATATGACATATATTTTCAGTTGTTTCATAATTTTTTGTTATGTATATAATTCCACATGTGTTAATTCATAGTTTTGATGCCTTCAGTGTGAATCTACAATTTTCATAGTCATGAAAATAAAGAAAACTCTTTGAATGAGAAGGTGTGTCCAAACATTTGGTCTGTACTGTATATATAGATCGATAGATATTTATTTTGGGATAGAGCAGGCAAGGTTTATAACCCCTGTCAGATTTTCTTTCGTCATCTGTGTCTAATTTGGAAGATTTCCTTTGACTTTTTGTCCCATAGCCAGGCAGAAAGTGAGAGGAAATCCCTGCAAATTATGAGAAATCCTTGGGGACCCCCGGGTCACCAGAACTAGTGTCCCCATTGGAAGATTTCTCCTCTATTACTTTTCTGTGGACAATCTACTTTTACTTTCAATTTCAATGCTAATCAGGACAAGTAGAGAACGTGAATCTCCTTAATGGGGGCACAAACAGCAATAAAAGCTGACAGGTGTTCTAATCCATCTCCACTCTAACCAAAAAAAAAAAGCTTTGCCTTTAGTTATACTTTAAATGCTAATTTCGTCTAGGGGGAACAGAAAGTGCAACTATGCTTACCTTATCCTTCCTTCAGCAGCCAGCGCTCTTCTCCCCTCTTTGATGCTTCGGGTTGTGGCAGGTACTGCTTGTCCTGTATTGTTGGTGATGATGTCAGAGTGCCTGCCTGGCTGTGAATAGAAGTAACTTTGGGGGATTAGTCATATATCTGTTAGGAAGCCAGAGGGAGCAAGGAATAGGAAGATATGTATAATTGGTTTTTATGTTCCCCATAGACAAATCAGCATTTAACCCTTGCAGTGTCAAGGGAGCACCATAGCAAGAGTCATGCGTTAGGCATTGAACTGCAATTATGATTTTAACTTTATTTTCATATTTTGAACAATGATATCTACTATGAATAGATTGCTAGCAGTGTTTGTACACCTGTTGTCTGTTGTATCTTTATTTTTTCTTCAGTTTTTCTCAACCCTTTAAACATAATGGAACCTTTAAAATAACATTTCGATTCTAATAATTGATACACTGTATCTATAGCTCACGTTACATAACCATGAACAGTGAGGCCTAGTCTATGAACATTGCACCAGCAGGGGAAAGAACATGAGTGAGACCTCAGCATTGTGTAAGTATATGGGGAATTTTGTGCGAATTACTAAATGAATGGGTGGCTAGGTGAACCTCCAGCTGCAGTGTGTTTTGAAACTTTTAGCAGTGGTAATATAAATACTGTTAAATGTACCACACAAAGCTAGAAGGTTGGGTGGGTAAGTAGGTTAACAGACTAAGTAAGGGATTAGGATAACCAATCATCAAGAGAAAAAGCATATACTCATAAAGAGCAATTGGCCTTGGTTCCAAAGAGTAAAAAACATTTAATGTAAAACATCCAAAATGTATTAGAAAACAAGTACAGACAAAGATAAAACCATCAATTCCAACAAATCAATCTAAAATCCAAGGCTTAAAATGATCTACTCCATATACTATAACTGTATATGTGCAAATTGATTCAAAAGGCCCAAACAGCCAACACTTCAGATGTTGATGGTTGTGAAGGGCGTCCAAATTTTACATATTTTGCAGAGAGTGCTGCTTCCTTATGAGGATGGAGGTATTGAAACAAAATTTATAGATAGATATATACTGAAAAATAATAAATAGAATTATGTTATTAATATACTGTAATTCTTTCATAATAATATCACTTGGATAATAAGATATTGCAGCTAATATACATCCGCGGTATATAACTATCCTGGGGTGAGCGTGGGATCACACACACCAAGGCCTCTGCTGAAATTGCAATTACAATAGTAGAGTGTTAAAGTAGAGCTAAAGGCAAAAATAAATAAATGTTGCCATACGTATGCTATTAGGAAGATTTACTATTCACATCCTGTCCCGTAACAAAAACAGAAGGTGAGAGGATATCTTGCAATGGGAACCCTTGGGGCTCCCTGGTCACCAAAACTAGTATTTCCTTTGGAAGATTTATACTCTGTTCGTTTTTTGGGGACTTTCTTTTATTTTTTTATTTTCAATGATAATCGTAAACAAGTCAAATTGAGAGGGCGAATGTCCCTCTTAGGGGCACATACAGCAATACAACCCTAACAGGTCTTCTAATCAATTACCACTCTGTGACGTCACACCTACAGCCAAGCCCCCTACAGTAACAATCACTCCCTCAGGGCACACTTAACCCCTTAGCACCCCCTAGTGGTTCACCCCTTCACTGCCATTGTCATTTTCACACTAGTCAGTGCATTTTTATAGCACTTTTCTTTTCTTTTCCAATAGTCTCTGGACAGCCACACTCTGAACAAATTGTACCCTTTATTAAAAAAGGACAGCACTAAGTCACAGCAAAATGAAATAAAAACCCGCTGCTGATGCGTTTCGCACTGAAACTAGTGCTTAGTCTATGACGTCAGGGTCGGTTTTTATTTCATTTTGCTGTGACTTGTAGTGCTCTCCTTCTTTTAATAAAGGCTACAATTTGTTCAGAGTGCGGCTGTTTAGACACAATTCTTGTTCCTGCTTTGCTAAGTGCATTGCCTGCACCTTACTTATCTACAGCAGAGGATATTCACTGATGAATATTGTGATGTATACTTGTAATGTAATTATGTAATTGATAAAAATATATGCAAGCATTTAAGACGCTAGCTGTTCAATGTACTGCCCTTTTTTCTTACACTGTGATATACTTAGGTTTTTGTGAGGTAAATTGATTTATGGTTTTAACCCCAACTCCTTCTAAATTTAAAGCAGTTGTAAAGGCATTTTTTTCAATTAAAATAATAAACATGTTATACTTACTTGCTCTGTGCTTTAGTATTGCACAGAGTGGCCCCATTCCTCTTCTTCTGGGGTCCCTGGTCAGCATGCACTGCTCCTCCTCTTCTATGTCTGTCCCCATAGCAAGCTGCTTGCTTTGGGGGCAGATGTACAGACTTGCTCCCGAGCCAGGCTGTGTACATCCATAGAGACAATGCGATCTGGCTCTGTCCCCCACTCTCTGTTCACAGGATTTTGGCTGACAGCAGCAGGAGCCAATGACAGCAGAAAAGTTTCAGAGAGCGGGAAGAGAGGAGAGACCAGATACAGCCAGGCGCAGCGCTAATAGATACAAGACTCAGGTTCGTGTTTGGAGAGGGCAAGGGGGATGCATTACGGTAACAACTGTTTTAACTTTAGAACCATTTAAACAAACTTTGCTTATATAATAATTAAGGTGTGCATTCTTCTTTCTTGTTACTACCTATAATGCATACTTCTGTCACTACCTTACTTCTTCAAAGGCTTGGACCATCTCTAGTGGCAGTACAGTGAGGCCAGGGATCTACTACTACAATCTCCAACTTTAAAATGATTAGCACAGATCCTGCCAGTGGGCTTTTGCAGTGGGTAGTTTGAGTGCTTGCTTCTGTTATAACTGCACATTGATTGGTGTGTGCATGGGATACTGGATCTCAACATGAATTGCATTGTAGATTGAGGGCATATCAAAAGATAGATCTAGCAGAATTGTGCAATATAATATAATATGTTTAGTAGGACTTGAAGGACCATAGCTTAGAAGCTCCTACAAATGATGTTTTCAAAAATAATTTATTGTTCTTAAAGGAAGAAAACAATTAATTGTTTTTATTAGGCTGCAGCGTGAGAAGGAGAGACAAGGCAGTTTTTATCACCAAATACAAATTAGACTGCTTTATTTCAGAGACAACAGCACAGTATGTAAGCAGCTTGATTAGGCTGCAATGTTCAGAAGATGGAGAGACAAGATAGTTCTTATTGTGATATAAAAATTAGAGAGTACAATTTCCAAGAAAATGGCAACAAATATTGTACAGTTGTTGGAGAGACTATAAGCATCTTGATTAGGCTGCACAGTAAGTGGGAGAGATAAGGCAGTTTTTATTGTAAGTGTATCAGCCCCAATATAAGAGGAAGAGGCTAGACAGGTTTTATCATGAAAATTCAAATGTATTATTTTAGAGACAATAGTCACAAATATTGTACGTTTGCTAGAGAGTATGTAAGCAGCTTCATTAGGCCACAAATGTAAGAGGGAGAGATGGGGCAGTTTTTATTGTGAAAAAAATGTGATGTATTGTTTCAGACAATAAGCACAAATATTATAGAGCATTATGGAGCACTGCATAGCACAATTGATCCAAACACATTGAAAAAGGCTGCTGAGAGGGGGCTGGAACATAAAACAAATCCCATTGTTGGCTCTTTTAGGCCATCTGATCAGTTCAAAGGCCAGGAAGTATACTTCTTGTAATTGGTCGCTATAGGGACAAAAAGCTGCATTAGTACACGTTTTCCAAAACTGCAAATGAGTTGGGTTCAGAGAATTTTTTTATGGGCAGACATAAAAACCAGAATCAATCTCTGCTTACTTACCCTTCCTAAAATTAAAATAAAGGAGAAATATGACTACCAGACTTCAAAAGATATTATTTTGCAACATTTTACACACATGGGTGGGTCTGCCCTCCAATCCTTGACTACTAGCAACAAATTATAAAATGTATTAAACATATCACTGAAACTAATTTGGATCTAAATGCTGCGACCTGCTTACTGCATATCAATTCATAATCATTGAGTAAATATAAGAAATCGCTCACTATACATCTTCTAAACACAGTTATGACCCTCATCCCTTTGCGTTGGAAATCCATTTGTGTCCCAACAGTGAAAGATTGGCTTTAAAAGGTCAACACACCCATACTTGTCTGTACAGGTCCCAGGAGCTGCACTGTTTATCTTTGTGTAGCACTCTCTATCGTAGGTAGGTCCTAGGTAGGATTTTTGTGAGGAACAACTGTCAGTCCAGGTAAATATAGGCAGGCCTAAGTTTCAGGCTAGGCCTGCTTTCTTTGATCTTGGGGCAGGGAGTGGTTAGTGTAGCAGCAGGTGTGATCACCTGTGCTTTAGTACTTGTGCACCTCCCCTGCTTCAAGTGGGATTGTTCTGGAAGGGGGCAGGGCCAGGAGCTGGAGTTACAGGCAGTTCATGTGAGGAGCCCTGACCAATCCCCACTTAGAATTGGCCGGGGGCAGGCCTCCCATATAAGCTGAGTTAACAGCTCACTGGTGAGGAGTTGTCAGCCGGGTGACGTGGAGAATGGAGTGCTATAGCAGCAGAGGCCCCATCCCCATCTTACAGGGTCATGCAAGAGGTATCCTGAAACAGAGGGGCTGGAGAAGCTATTGAAAGCATGTCCGGGTAAAGTTCTCCACCATGGACTTGGGGCAGGTGAAGGCCGGTCAGTGTGACACAGTGGATGTTCCGGAAAAGGCATGCCAGGGGAGCTGGGTGCTGGGTGCGAGGCCAGATGAGAAACTGTGGGATGTGTGTCAAATCCCTGCGGCCTGCGGATGCAGGATTTGCAGGCTGGACTAGATGGGATAATTAGTCCACCAAAGCTGGTAAATTGCTAGGCCTCCAGGGAGAAGGTACTGCAGACCTCTGGCCTAATAACTACGCAGCCAACTACCACCAAGTACAACCAATTACAGCCAGCATGCTGGGGTTATTCATAGTGATCCCTTTTTGTCAATATGAAGATGATGGAACAGAGAGACTAACAGATTATAGTGGAGGTATGTGCAGGAGGGAGAGAAAGATCCTGGGAGCAACAGTCTGCATGAGTGATGCAGGAAAAGAGACTATAACTGTTAGGGTTCATTAAATCTTCATGGCTCAACTTTTTTGTTCTAATTCCTAAATATGATGGCAAAGCATCTTGTTCTGTGGGCATCCCATATTTCCTTTCCCCCAACCACATTATATCCCCCCAATAAACAAAAACAAAACAACCCAAATAACTGTTCGTTGTCTCTGAAGTGATAGATGAAGGTCTGGCAGCAGGGTGTTATGGTGGATGTTTGTTACTAGTAGCAACCATCCGCTACATCTGTTCAGATTTGTTTTCAATTGCATTCCTTTAAAAAGTTCCAGTGTTGTACACATTATGTAATAAAGTAAAAGCCATAATTCAAGTGTGGTTTAATGTATTTTCTTTTTAAAGCTCCAGTTGCTAAACTTCTAAATGTTTTATAACCCCCCCCCCCCCCTAATGTTCTCTGTAGCTCTTGGAAAGTGTAAGTGTTCTTTGCTTTCATGGTCATGTTAAGCTAATGAAATGTAATATGTTTCTGAAGTGTTTTTCTATGGTTTTGTTTTAAAAGAGAATAAAAGGTCATTAGGCAGGTCATTGTGTGGAGAAATGTCATTCGTGAACTTCTAGTCACGACCAGCCATTAATTTGCTGCAAGCCAGAAATGCTGCATGTTTGTGCAGGTTGTCTTGATGACAACTGACAAGAAGGACAATAAACAACATAAACAGAGTACTCATTGTTAAACTACATCTGCATAGTTTACCCATTGAGTTTAAAAATAGATTTAGGATCCTTTTGCCAGTTAAAATAAAAATACATTGTTTTAGCTGATCTGGAATGGAATTCATTTTTTTTTTAATTAAAAATGCAAAATATACAAGCCTGAGATTTGTTTGAGCCTCTGGTCAATAAAAGTAAAGGCCAGTCGTAAACCATTAAAATAAAAAATTAAAAAAGGACACCCTTCCATAGTGTGTACTAACCTCAATGCAAAGCACTGAGCATTTCCCTCTACTATCTGCATTAGCCATTTCTCGGGAGACAGCCCCCCCCCAGCACACAGAATGTGCTTGACAGTGTCAGTTATGTGCACTTTCCTATGAGACAATGTAGAGGGGGTGTGTGTCCTTTCCCTCCACTCATGTCTCAGATTACGCTGAGCTCTCTGATCTGTACTGTGCAGTGTCTGATGTTAGATCTCTGCATCTCTGCCTTTTGATCTGTGTGTTTTTGAAGACTGTAGAGAAGAGAGGACTGTAGATAAACTGCTAACAACTTATGTAGGAGGATTTGTTTCATCTTTGTTTATCCTGCAGGCAAGTCACTTAAAGGATCACTAAAGGAAATTTTACCTTACTGCAGTACTGGTTTCATGTCCTTATTGTTCGTTTTTGCTTTGAAGTTGCTGTAATCCTGCTCTGTTCTCCACACTTCCTACTTGTCTGTTTCCTTATAACCACAGTGCTGGGAGCTTTCTCACGGTGGTCTGAGCTGTCATTACTGTGTGTCTAAAACTTCCCAGAACCAATCAGATTCATTTTAAAAACAAAACACTGCCCTGGATTTGTTTGTTTTTGTTCTGTGTGTCTATTTCTACATCACAGAAACATGAAGCCAGTGGAAAAGTGAAACTAACCTGCAGGCACATTATATGATTGATTTTTATCTATTTTTAATCATTTTGAAAAGGAATCAGTTAACTTTTATAGTGTAAAAAGTGCAGCGCCAAATTAAACCGAGGTATCCCTCCCAGGGAACACCCCAAATCGTGTAAGAGGATGATAATTCACTAGAAACTTGGACTCTCGGTCCAGTTGTGTAAGGGTGTCAATCCACACCACAACAAAGTGCTATTTGAATAGTGCAAAAGAAAGAATGTATATATATATATATATCAAAGTGACAGTAACACCCCTATATATAGACAGTGTAGAAATCATATACTAAATATGTCAATCCAGTGATATGAATGTAAACGTCCATAGATGTAAACAAATAATGGGACTAAATAGTCCTAAACCAGTCCATATATAGCGATAGGTTATATTCGTATAAATCAGTTGGAATGTCCTCTTTCAAATAACATTCCACCCCGTAGGGGTTGCATATATCCTGTTTCAATTAGAACAAAAGAAGACCCTTAGTTCTAATCAATGCTATACATTTCTTCTATACTCCACACTCCTATGAAGTAGGCATAAGGTAAAGGTGAAATCAATACGCTTACCGACTGATGTAGACCCACAGCACACCATACGGTGGGGGGTCCCTTGAGCTTAAATGGGCTAAATGCCCTTCCCGATCTCTGTCACCGTGTGTATCCTTCTGTGGATGATACAGAGGTATTCCCAAGGGACAGCCGGATTTTTCAATGTTGTTGTATCCTCATACAAGATTGAAGCAGGCAGGAGATGGGAGATAAGAAAAAAGAGAAGGTCGTCTCCTCATAGTGTAAAAAAATTTATTAAAAAATGTGTACACTTTAAAAACAAAAAACCTCCTTAGAATGAAGGGAAGAGGGGAATGGCAGCCTCTAGCCCCCCCTCTTCCTCATGGGAAAATGGCGGGATAGAAGAGTTAGAAGGTTAGGAATTTGGCCTGCTTGCTCAGGTCTAAGGGGTTAAGTGACCTCTCTGTGACCTGTGAAAGCCAGCTCAAATATAAGGTTCAGGTCAGTTACATTCAATTGAGCCTGCTGCTATCAGGGAATTTTGGCGGGCTCTCAGGTCTGAGGGGTTAAGTGACCTCTCTGTGACCTGTAAAAGCCCGCTCAAATAAAGGTCAGAATTAGGTCAGTCACTAGCCAGGGGGAAAAGCCCGCGCAAACCCAGTTCAAACTAGTTAATCTTGGCGGGTTTTTGGGCTATATAAAGCGGGTTCCGTAGGAGAAGGGCTCAGCCGCTTCAGAGGACAGAAGAACTGTGGTGTTCTCCGAGTCATCCTCGCTGAGCAAACAGTGTCCCTGTAGCCAGAAGATGAGTTTGATCCGGCAGCTATTGGAGCGGGCGGGTGAAGACGGCGGGGATTCCTGGATACGCCACTGCCTTAGCCTACCTCGTGCGTCGAGTCAAGAGGCTCCGGTGGGAGCTGCAACGGTCGTGGCTCCGGTGTTTCCGTCTGCATCGGAAGAGCATCCTGTTGCCAGCATCCAAGAGTCTGAGCCGGAGGAGGGAGAAGTTGTTCCGGGCCGTTGGCGCAGAGAGAGTCCCCCCCCATCCACGTCACGGAGACGTCGAAGAGGAGGCGCACTCCGTGCCAGGGATACTCCCCCTCCCCGCCCTGCGCCCAACGAGCAAGCAGAGCAGGTCCTTCTCAGGACCGTGTTACACATTCGGCGGGCAGATCTAGAGGCGGTGCGAGGGGTGGAGCAAGAGGCGGTGCGAGAGGCGGTGCCAGAAGTGCACCGGTAAGCGATGCAATTTTGTCTCCTAACAAGTGCCGTGGGGTCCCCGGGAACAGCGCTGCAAGGGTGGCTGGAGGTGGTTCCCCTGGAGCAAGGAACGGTAGAGGAGGTGCGGTGAACAGGACTTCACAGCATCAGTCACAGCCATCCAATCAGCAGCTGGCATCTTCATCTGCTCCAGACAACACGGCCAGGTCCGGTGCTAATACAGATGGCCCGTCATCTATAGTTTCAGCGGCTCAGCAAGGTATGATTGAATCATCTTCTGTCCCCTTATTGTCAAACATTGCTGAGCTGTTATCACAACTGGCTAAGGATTTACATTCCCAGCCTCGGTCTAGTGTTCCTGCTGTTGATTCTTCTGTTGTAAATGTGTGGGCGCCATCTAGTGGCGCTTTAGTTAACAGCAGTCAAAATTCACACAATATTGTTAATGCTCAGGGTGTTGAAAATTCAGGCTTTTCAGCTGTGCGTGCACAAAACTTACCTGAAACCTGTCTTAAAGCTCCAATGCCTTGTGATATTAACCCATTAGGTTTTCATTTGTCGGTCTCTGTTAAGGAAAAGATTTGGCGGGGAGAATTTATTGATATACTATCTTTACTCCCGTCTGCTAGAGATTTTGTTAACAGAACAGACAAAAAAGATGAGGAAGAAAAACGTAGACCGATACATAAATCATTTAATAATTGGTTGCAGGCGTTTTGTATTTTTTCAGGGATAATCTGTGAAAAATTCCCTGAAAAAAGTCCCAGTCTTTTTCAACACCTTGACATTATCATAGAAGCCTTTAGGAACTTTGGGGGTGTAGCATGGTATAATTATGACAAGGCTTTTCGTCAGAAATTATCCGTGCACCCTTCTTTAAAATGGGGGGTCAAAGACGTAGACCTTTGGCTGAATCTTTTTTTGCCGCAAAGGCCGGCGTTTGTTAGACCTACCGCTAGTACACAGGTAGTAAGTACCTCTGGTTATAAGAAAGGTGTGTGCTTTAATTTTAACGATAGCCAGTGTCGATGGCCAAACTCATGCAAATATAGGCCTGAGTGTGCATTCTGCGCTGGCTCTCACTCAGTCGCCAAGTGCTTCAAAAAAATGTCAGCAGCAAGCCAGTCAGGAAATTTTTCAAAAAGCAGTCACGCCAGTGATGCTCCTAAACATGCTGCCATGGCTCAAGCTTTATCCAAACCAACAGAAGGCGCTTCTTCTCATTGAAGGTTTCAATGAGGGGTTCTTGTTGCCAATTTATGGCCAAGGATGTACAATGGTCAACAATCTCAAATCGGTTAGTGAGTTTCCCAATATAGTTCAAGAAAAATTTTATTTGGAAGTCTCGGAAGGAAGGGTGGCGGGTCCGTTTTCCTCCCCCCCTTTTGTCAACTTCAGAATCTCACCTTTAGGTATCGTCCCAAAAAAAGAAACAAATTCGTTCAGATTGATCCATCACTTATCTTTTCCCAAGGGAGAATCCCTCAATGATGAAATAGAGGATAGTATGTCGACTGTTTCATATGCTTCTTTTGAGGACGCCCTGGTTAAGTTGAGATTTTTTGGTAAGGGTTCCCTTTTAGCAAAAGCTGACATAAAATCGGCTTTCCGCCTGCTCCCCATTAACCCTTTATGTTTCAATTCCCTGGGATTTTTCTTCAAAAATTGTTTTTATTTTGATAAATGCTTACCAATGGGCTGTTCTCTGTCATGTTCCTATTTTGAAACATTTTCATCCTTTTTAGAATGGGTGGTAGCATTTAAATCCGGTTCCAACGCCCTCATACACTACCTGGATGATTTTCTGTTTTTTGGCCTTCCCAACACTTCCGATTGTGCCCAGTTGCTAGATACATTTTTTAAAGTCTGCCAGCATTTCGGTGTCCCTTTAGCTTTGGATAAAACAGTTTCGCCATCTACATCTTTGGAATTCTTAGGTATCATAATTGATACCGAATTAATGGAATTCAGGCTTCCTAAATTAAAGATAGAGAAAATAAAGTACTTGATTTTATCTTTAATTCGTAAAAAAAAGGCTCTTTTGAAGGAAGTGCAGTCCCTTTTAGGCTTACTAGCTTTTGCAACAAGGATCTTGCCGATAGGTAGAATTTTTTCAAGAAGGCTCTATCTATCCATTTCTGGCCTGAAATCCCCCTTTTCTCATGTTAGAATGTCACATGACATAAAAGAGGACTTATTGGTATGGATGCAGTTTCTATCTCATTTTAATGGTCATGCAGTATGGCAGGAGGAATTTATTTTAGACAAGGACTTTTTTCTTTTTACTGACGCTGCAGGCTCAGTGGGCTTTGCCGCAATTTGGCGGTCCCACTGGTGTGCAGGACATTGGTGCTCCTCCTGGCAGGCCAAAGGTTATTTGAAAAACATTGTTGTGTTGGAATTATTCCCAATCCTAGTTGCTCTCGAAATTTGGGGATCTTTCTTTCAGAACAAAATAATTTTGGTTCGTACTGACAATAAAAGTGTGATGTACGCTATAAATTGCCTGTCCTCCAAGTCTCCGCCAGTCATTGCTCTTTTGAGATATATGGTTTTTAAATGTTTAAGCCTGAATATTTGGGTGAAAGCAGTACATGTTTCAGGAAAGGACAATGACTTGGCGGATGCTTTATTTCGTTCGCAGATGGAACGTTTTTTCCGGTTGTTCCCAGAAGCAGACAAGGTGGGAACGTTATGTCCACCTGCACTATGGGATCTGGTGTAAGACCTATTTCCCAATATATCATTAATTCAGTGGCTCCTTCTACCTGGGCGGGATATCAATCCGCCTGGCTGTTCTACCTAGGTTTTCTGAATATGTCTCAAGAACCAGTTCATTTATTTTCTGAGGATAGGGCTTTGCGTTTTTTACATTTTCTTTTTGCCAAGCAATATTCTTGGTCATACGTGCAGAAGACGTTGTCTGGCATTTCGTTTTTTCTAAAAATGAATGGTCTTCCGTCTTTCATGCAATATTTCTCCGTAAAACAAGCGTTAAAAGGCTATAAAAAAGACCATTTTATGTTGGATACCCGGAAGCCTATCACCCCAGAGCTTTTAGGCGACCTTTGCCTCTCTACGGATAAAGTTTGTTTCTCTCATTTTGAATCGGTGCTGTTTCAAGCTGTATTCTCACTAATGTTTTTTGCAGCACTAAGGGTATCTGAGCTGGTTGCCATCTCAACATCGGATGTTGTTTTCACAGATAGGGCTGTTAGGATTTTTCATAGGTAAGTCAAAAACGGACCAACTGGGGAGAGGTTCTTGGTTGCAGCTGAATGCATGGGAAGGTTCTTCTACTTGCCCCGTTCGCTTAGTTAACAATTTCTCTGTTATCAGGCCCATTGGTTTCTCAAATTTTTTTATTCACGGATCGGGTCGGCCTTTGACAAAATTTCAAATTTCTAGCGTGCTTAAGAAATGTTTAAAATGTTTGGGTTATGATCAAGAATTCATCACTTCCCATTCATTTAGGATAGGAGCAGCTACTGAGGCTTCAAGGTTGGGTTTGGATAGTGACAGGATAAAAAAGATTGGGAGGTGGAAATCTAACAGCTATTTACTTTATGTTCGCTCTAACAATTCTTCTTAAATCTTTTCAGGGCACTTACGAATTGTCTGGATCATCGGACATTCATTCGTTCATTGGGCCCATCTAAGAGCACAGAAAAGAAGTTACACGGTTAATTTAGGTTTAGAGGTTGATAAGTTTAAGGTATATTGGGGTGGTAGACGGGGTATGCTATGGTCTAATCTTAATGCTGAAATCTCAGGGCTTATGCGTCATTTCCCTCCTCCAGATGTGTTAATCATTCATCTTGGGGGTAATGACGTTGGGCAGCGCAAAACCTTAGATATCATTTTTAGTATTAGGGATGATCTTCTTAGGTTTCAGCTCCTTTTTCCCCAAGCTAAGATAGTATTTTCGGAGATCGTGCAAAGATTGGCTTGGCTTCCCCCTTCTCCTAGGCACCCATTGGAAAAAATTAGAAAAAGAATAAATAGGGCAGTTTCCAAATTGCTTTCTGATCTAGGGTTGCTATCATTCAGGCACACAGAGTTGGAAGGTGGTTATGCCGGTCTATATAGATCTGACGGCATTCATTTGTCCGACATTGGCCTTGACATATTTAATGCAGACTTAGGCTCTTGTGTGGATTTGGCTGCGTAGTGGGGTGTTGTGCCAGGTGGTATATTACCACCTGCCTTGTGGGTATTTTGCAGCCTGAGCCGTGGTGGTTAGGCTTGCTAAAGTTATATATATATATATTTAGTTATAGTTATATATATATATTTCCCTTTTAGGCTTACTAGCTTTTGCAACAAGGATCTTGCCGATAGGTAGAATTTTTTCAAGAAGGCTCTATCTATCCATTTCTGGCCTGAAATCCCCCTTTTCTCATGTTAGAATGTCACATGACATAAAAGAGGACTTATTGGTATGGATGCAGTTTCTATCTCATTTTAATGGTCATGCAGTATGGCAGGAGGAATTTATTTTAGACAAGGACTTTTTTCTTTTTACTGACGCTGCAGGCTCAGTGGGCTTTGCCGCAATTTGGCGGTCCCACTGGTGTGCAGGACATTGGTGCTCCTCCTGGCAGGCCAAAGGTTATTTGAAAAACATTGTTGTGTTGGAATTATTCCCAATCCTAGTTGCTCTCGAAATTTGGGGATCTTTCTTTCAGAACAAAATAATTTTGGTTCGTACTGACAATAAAAGTGTGATGTACGCTATAAATTGCCTGTCCTCCAAGTCTCCGCCAGTCATTGCTCTTTTGAGATATATGGTTTTTAAATGTTTAAGCCTGAATATTTGGGTGAAAGCAGTACATGTTTCAGGAAAGGACAATGACTTGGCGGATGCTTTATTTCGTTCGCAGATGGAACGTTTTTTCCGGTTGTTCCCAGAAGCAGACAAGGTGGGAACGTTATGTCCACCTGCACTATGGGATCTGGTGTAAGACCTATTTCCCAATATATCATTAATTCAGTGGCTCCTTCTACCTGGGCGGGATATCAATCCGCCTGGCTGTTCTACCTAGGTTTTCTGAATATGTCTCAAGAACCAGTTCATTTATTTTCTGAGGATAGGGCTTTGCGTTTTTTACATTTTCTTTTTGCCAAGCAATATTCTTGGTCATACGTGCAGAAGACGTTGTCTGGCATTTCGTTTTTTCTAAAAATGAATGGTCTTCCGTCTTTCATGCAATATTTCTCCGTAAAACAAGCGTTAAAAGGCTATAAAAAAGACCATTTTATGTTGGATACCCGGAAGCCTATCACCCCAGAGCTTTTAGGCGACCTTTGCCTCTCTACGGATAAAGTTTGTTTCTCTCATTTTGAATCGGTGCTGTTTCAAGCTGTATTCTCACTAATGTTTTTTGCAGCACTAAGGGTATCTGAGCTGGTTGCCATCTCAACATCGGATGTTGTTTTCACAGATAGGGCTGTTAGGATTTTTCATAGGTAAGTCAAAAACGGACCAACTGGGGAGAGGTTCTTGGTTGCAGCTGAATGCATGGGAAGGTTCTTCTACTTGCCCCGTTCGCTTAGTTAACAATTTCTCTGTTATCAGGCCCATTGGTTTCTCAAATTTTTTTATTCACGGATCGGGTCGGCCTTTGACAAAATTTCAAATTTCTAGCGTGCTTAAGAAATGTTTAAAATGTTTGGGTTATGATCAAGAATTCATCACTTCCCATTCATTTAGGATAGGAGCAGCTACTGAGGCTTCAAGGTTGGGTTTGGATAGTGACAGGATAAAAAAGATTGGGAGGTGGAAATCTAACAGCTATTTACTTTATGTTCGCTCTAACAATTCTTCTTAAATCTTTTCAGGGCACTTACGAATTGTCTGGATCATCGGACATTCATTCGTTCATTGGGCCCATCTAAGAGCACAGAAAAGAAGTTACACGGTTAATTTAGGTTTAGAGGTTGATAAGTTTAAGGTATATTGGGGTGGTAGACGGGGTATGCTATGGTCTAATCTTAATGCTGAAATCTCAGGGCTTATGCGTCATTTCCCTCCTTCAGATGTGTTAATCATTCATCTTGGGGGTAATGACGTTGGGCAGCGCAAAACCTTAGATATCATTTTTAGCATTAGGGATGATCTTCTTAGGTTTCAGCTCCTTTTTCCCCAAGCTAAGATAGTATTTTCGGAGATCGTGCAAAGATTGGCTTGGCTTCCCCCTTCTCCTAGGCACCCATTGGAAAAAATTAGAAAAAGAATAAATAGGGCAGTTTCCAAATTGCTTTCTGATCTAGGGTTGCTATCATTCAGGCACACAGAGTTGGAAGGTGGTTATGCCGGTCTATATAGATCTGACGGCATTCATTTGTCCGACATTGGCCTTGACATATTTAATGCAGACTTAGGCTCTTGTGTGGATTTGGCTGCGTAGTGGGGTGTTGTGCCAGGTGGTATATTACCACCTGCCTTGTGGGTATTTTGCAGCCTGAGCCGTGGTGGTTAGGCTTGCTAAAGTTATATATATATATTTATTGCTATATTTATTTATTGTTTACCCAAGAGTTGTTTATTTATTTATCTATTTACCTTTTTATTTATTTATTTATTTGTTTTAAAACCAATAATAAACATCCGCGGCCTTTAATATCCAAATAAAGTTGTCTGCTGTCAAGTTATTTCTATTTGTTAAAATTGGTTTATTTCCCGTCTATTTTCCCATGAAGGGAAGAGGGGAATGGCAGCCTCTAGCCCCCCCTCTTCCTCATGGGAAAATGGCGGGATAGAAGAGTTAGAAGGTTAGGAATTTGGCCTGCTTGCTCAGGTCTGAGGGGTTAAGTGACCTCTCTGTGACCTGTGAAAGCCAGCTCAAATATAAGGTTCAGGTCAGTTACATTCAATTGAGCCTGCTGCTATCAGTGAATTTTGGCGGGCTCTCAGGTCTGAGGGGTTAAGTGACCTCTCTGTGACCTGTAAAAGCCCGCTCAAATAAAGGTCAGAATTAGGTCAGTCACTAGCCAGGGGGAAAAGCCCGCGCAAACCCAGTTCAAACTAGTTAATCTTGGCGGGTTTTTGGGCTATATAAAGCGGGTTCCGTAGGAGAAGGGCTCAGCCGCTTCAGAGGACAGAAGAACTGTGGTGTTCTTCCCCACCCCCCCTCCCCCTATTCTACTATGTCGCGGGTGTTGTTATGTGGTTGGGTCACCTTTGCATTTTGCATAGGGGGACAAGCTTTTGGTTAATAAAGAGAAAAAAAAAAAAAAAAAGTTTTTCGCTTACAATTTAAGTGTTTGTAAGTTATTTTGGGTATTTTGCAGCCTGAGCCGTGGTGGTTAGGCTTGCTAAAGTTATATATATATATTTATTGCTATATTTATTTATTGTTTACCCAAGAGTTGTTTATTTATTTATCTATTTACCTTTTTATTTATTTATTTATTTGTTTTAAAACCAATAATAAACATCCGCGGCCTTTAATATCCAAATAAAGTTGTCTGCTGTCAAGTTATTTCTATTTGTTAAAATTGGTTTATTTCCCGTCTATTTTCCCATGAGGGAGGTAAAAAAAACTTGCACAGGTAAATCCAAGTGAAAAAAACTTCTAATGTCTCATCACACCATAGCACTATTCCACATCTAGGAACAAAAAGCATGCGAAAAAAGAAAAGTCCAAGAGCGCAATGAAAATCAATTAAATCCAGTGAAAACCTGACCGGTTTCGTCTTACAAGACATCAACTGGGGTATAGGACTCAGTTAACTTTTATGTCTTTATACCCTGTAAACAGTCATTTCAGCAAAAAATTTTTTTCCTTTAGTGACCCTTTAATTGGGTTTATGCAAAAGTTTACAACCTCTTTAAAAATCATATTTATTGTTATGTCTAATGAAAACAGGTGGAAACTGATACTGTATATGATTGCATAGCATGTGATTTATACACAACAAAAAAATTAATTTGTCATTACAATCTAAAATATAAGACTCAGGCTTTTTTTTTTTAAGGCATTTTAGATCCAATACCCTTTAAATTAAACTGAAAAAATAATTCTGGAAACATATTGCCAATATCTGGTAAAAGTAAATATTTACTACAAGCCTCTGGTGTGTATGTAATTAGTAGATACTTGGGGAGAAACAGAGCCAGCGTCATGACAGTAGCCTTTTACTAAAGCCTGATCACATCATTTTATCCTGCATCACAGGTACAGTAATGCTAATTTCCCCAGTGTCCTGTTCCACTCTCCTCTCAAATCTATAGAGTGGATGATGTGTCGCTAAGGCAACAAGCCCCAGAAACATGACTGTTGCTGTCGCTTTCAAGATCCCAATCAGAAAGCAACTACATAAAAATTATCCACTTATTGGGGCTTATTTATTTTTATTTTTTATTAAGGCAATTGATTTGTTCTAAAGAAAGCCATACTGTATACATTTCAATGTACACTGACCACTCACTGCTGTATTATTTACTGTAAGTATGTGCAACCTTGAGTTATAGCTGAACTTCATGCAAAAAGCTAAATTCAAGGATGAAACACAAATATGGGAGCTGTTTTGCTTGCCAATTTGTATATCTGTCCATGTGGTCATGAGATTTACACGGCCCTCTCACACCGCACAATCAGCCCCCATGACCTGACTTTTCGTTGCTGCGGTTAGGCAACACAGCTAACCTCAACCTATGATTGCATTGAAGGTTAATGAGAAGGAGAGCGAAACACTATTTTTTATAGTCCAGAATCAGTTTATTAAACCTTTGTTCAGAACAGCGTTTTAGGGTTTATATGGGCCCTGCCATCAGAGCTACATTATAATGAACAGGACTAAAGTAATGAATAGTCTCATAAAATAGTATACAAATAATAAGATTAAAATAGGAATATAGAAAACATGAATCAGACAACATATTGGAAATACAGCATTCATATTTAATGCATATTTTTTCTCCTTGCTTTTGAAACACCGTATGATATACAGTACATTTTATAGTAAAGTCCTTTATTGCTTATGGATACTAATATTTAAGATCTGTTTCTATACTATTGTTATTTTTTAATGCTCATTTGTTTTAAGTGTTAACATTTTTAATAAAATTCTATAATTGTTATGCTATTGTATTACTCTGATAGTATTATAGACCTATTTACAGCAATTTCTAGTACTGTTTGTAGCACTGATTCATGGGGTCCAATAGAACCCCCTGAGCATACTGGTTGTTTTGAGTAAATTTTCATAACTTACAAACCATTTCTTGATAAAAAAAAATAAAAAAAATATATGTGGTAGCTTCCTTCTCTTCTCATTAACATGTTCTTTGTCTTCTTGTCAGCATGCACATGCTACATGTCCATGCAGGGAGGAGCAAGGGCGATGAAGGCACCTGGACCCTTACGAGGAGTAAGTGGCCAGTCGGGAATATAGTGGTTGTGTGGCTCTGCAATACTTTTTTACACACCGATGTTTACTGTAGTCTGCTGCGCTGGAAGCACCAGCAAAATGTGAGTACCCTGTTTTCTTTTAATAAAAATACCAAGCTTTTAAACGTTATAAGCACTGTACTTTGATGCTGACTATTGATGGGGAGATTGCTGGAAGATTGCAGGAACCAGCTGACATAAATCCATCTCATTAAAGTGGTTGTAAACCCTCTGTGGGAAGTTACACCTACAGGTAAGCCTAGATTAAGGCTTACCTGTAGGTGTTTGCAATATCTCCTAACCTCCACGGTTTAGGAGATATTTGCCGAAAGTAATACACCGTTGTCTACGGCGCATGCACGTAAAAAATTACACGATATGCCAAAAAACACATTTATTTTTGGCGCCAAGATTACCTCCCATTAAAGTGTATGAGATTATTTTTAGTTAATCCATACGATTTTCATATAGTATCTTAAAATTACTCTCTCGTTAATAAGGATTCAATTCTCTGCAGCAAATCTGTATTTATATTATGTCCACACAAAAATTCTTTCTTATACATTCAATGATGTTCTCCCTGTGAGAAATAGTGGTCTATTTAACCTCTTATGGACCGCCACATGTACATTTACGTCGGCAGAATGGCACCGACAGGCACATCAACGTATATATAAGTTGGTGCCTTGAGGTGGGTCGGGGGTCCGATCGGGACCCCCCGGGTACATGCAGCGGTCCCCGCGGCTGTACGAGCGATCCGGGACAAGGGGGCGGCTATTCGTTTTTGTCCGCCCCCTCCGGATCACTCCTAGCCAATCCGCGCGCTCCCCCTGCAGTGCACTTCCTCCTCCTGTGTAAACACAGGAAGGGAGAAGTGATGTGATCTCTCCTCTCAGCGTTTTTTTCAACCACCGCTGAGGAGAGATCACATCGCACAGTAAGTCTGCACAACACTACACTGACAAACACTACACATAGGCACATTAACCCCTTGCGATCGCCCCCCCTCCCCCTGTCACAGTGTCACTGAATGCAGTAATCATACATGTATGATTACTGTATTTAGTGTCAGTGTGACAGTCAGTTAGTGTTAGGTTCAGGGTAGCCCCCGTATCCCCCCCTAATAAAGTTTTAACCCCTTGATCACCACCCTAGTTAACCCTTTCACCCCCTATTGCCAGCATCACTAAGCGATCATTTTTCTGATCGCTGTATAAGCCTGTATTAGTGTCGCTGTTCCCGCTAGGTAGCTAATTTTTTTTTTATTGTGATTTTTTTTTTTACTAAAGACATGTGGCTAAATAAATTTTGGCCTAAATGTTTGACCAAAATTTAGTTTATTTGATTTTTCTTATAACAAAAACTAAAAAATATCGATTTTTTTTCAAAAATGTCGCTCTATTATTGTATATAGCGCAAAAAATAAAAATCGCAGAGGCGATCAAATACCACCAAAAGAAAGCTCTATTTGTGGGAAGAAAAGGACGGAATTTTTTTGGAAGCCACGTTGCACGACCGCGCAATTGTCAGTTAAAGCGACGCAGTGCCGAATCGCAAAAAGGGGGCCTGGTAATTTACCTGCATTTTGGTCCGGGTCTTAAGTGGTTAAAAAGGCTTAAAAGGTGTACTTCAAATTACTTACGTGTTTTTGTTTTAAAATGTAAAAAATATTCTAGAATACATTTTTTTATTATTCAACATGCAGTTTGCTAGCTCTTGCCCTCAGAAATTGTGGCCTATCCAATGACGTTCTCAAAGATGTGCTGCAAATAGTTTTTTATCGTTTTCTTTTAAATTTGAAACAAATAGACACAATTTTTTTCCCTTCTAGATATTTCTGCTTAATTCCTAATACACTGCAGCCTGCCCAAAATGGCTTAATAGCTGTGATGCTAAACTGTTTCCCCTCCCAATCTTACACATAAAACCCACATTTTCTATTTACAGATGTCATGTGTCTACTCAGTTACACAGAAATTGCAACCTATCCACACAGGCTTAAGATTTGTGGTGCAAATCTGTAACATTTTTCCATCTTCAGTCCCCCAAAAAATACATACATTTTTTACTTCCAGTTGCAATGTGCTTGATTTTTTTCCTCAAAAATCGTGACCTATCCAATAAAGGCGTGCGGCAAACCTTAACAATGTTTGGGTCTTCAGTCCTATGAAATAGACACTAACATTTATTTTTATTGGGCATGCAATCTGCCTGCTCTCTCCATCTGAAAAAACTAACTACCAAAGAGGCTTAAAAAATCTAAAGTCTAAAATATACACTGTTGTTTGTTTAATAAAGAAGACATTTGCATGCTCTTTCCCTCTGACACAGTAACTTAGCTGAAAAGGAGTACATACTGCCCAACAACTCAATTATAGTTACATATAACACCTGATAAGTCACTTCATCTTTCATTCTGGACTAGTAAAAACACTTATATGGTGTTCAGTGTGTTTAGTGTGTTTTTTCACACTGACTTCCTCAAAAAGCGAATGTGACAAAATGCATTGGATGGGACAATAGCACAGTGACATAATTATGTGGAGATGTGTGCACGGTGATGAGAAGTCAGGGCAACATACACTGTCTAGCTGTCAATAATACAACTGCGCATCCTCAGTGCTAGGATAGCACTCAGAAAATGTGGGTTTTATGATATTTTTTAAAAACTATTTTATAACAAATGCAGATTGCACTATGATGGTTTCCCAATCTTTTTGTTTTATAATCAAATCAGACATATCACTTGGATCTGATAAGGGGTGCTTAGAAGTGAAGGGGAGTCCCTGTGATTTACAGAAAGAATTACAAGCGCCGCTAGGCCCACATAGTCACTTAAGGGGCAACATCATCTGGTGAAGTAAATTGAAAGGAGTTGTAAAGGAAAACTTTTTTTGCCTAAAATTAATGTCTGCAAGGTAGACAGACAGAATCGTGTAACGATTCTGTTAAAAAACAAGTAAATACCTAATAAATCCCTTCATCTATATCACCTCTGGCGTTCTAGTTTCTGTAAGGCGCTCGTTCATGTAAGAACTACATTTCCCAGTATGAATTGCGGCACGCCCAGTAATTCACACCTCCTTGAAGTCTCTAACATGCAGAGAGCGTCCTGCTGCACAGATGTAGTTTTCAGGAGGGGGCAAGCACGTCACTGACCACCGCAGTAAAGCCTCCCTTCACGGTGGTGAGTAACAATCAGACAAGCAGGAAGTGAACAGAACAGAGAAGAAATAGAGCAACTTCTGAGCAAAAACGAACAATGAGGAAGTGAAAAGAGGAATGTCTGCAGGATAAGGATGCTTATTATGAAAAAAAAAAAAAAATCCTTTACAACTTCTTGAAGTGTGGCTAGGAGGATTGGAAGATGGGAAAGGTGAGACTTAAATGAAACAATGCAAAAAGGCTGCTTGTGGCCAATTGACATCAATAATCATAGGTCAGGTTGCTGATAATTGGGATTTTCAAGGCACTGATGGAAAACCAGATTGGTATAAAAAGGGTTTATGGTCGTGGCCCTCTGACTGAGAGTGATGTGGATCACATAAACACGCGACAAGACTTACAACATAAATAGACCTGAAGTGTGCCTTGGTGGTCTGGTCAGTATGCCAAGAAAAGGGGGCATACCCAAAGTAAGTAATGGGTAGTTAATTGAAGAAGGATATGCTGAGAAGTGCCCTGAAAAAGGGAAGGGCGGGAGGGTGTCAAATGCGATTGAATGCGCAGACTCACGGACATGAGGTGAGCTGGGAAGAGTCGGCCCAGTGACGTGTAGTACTGCACACTGAACCGACAAAGAGCATGTGTGAGTGGGCTGCTTAAATACCCTCCGGGCTCCTCCCATAAACTCAGGCCACCATACTGGCCTTCTTATTTATGGTCGTGGCCCTCTGACTGAGAGTGATGTGGATCACATAAACACGCGACAAGACTTACAACATAAATAGACCTGAAGTGTGCCTTGGTGGTCTGGTCAGTATGCCAAGAAAAGGGGGCAAAAGACTCAGATAGGGAAATAGCTTATATTGATTTCTTGTATTTATTGAGCCAGCTTGGTAAAGGCTTGTGCCATTCCTTCCTGAGGATTTGGGATGTATGTGGCAAAACAAGGAGACTTCCCATCAGCCTGGTATCTTGATTACGTGGTCTGGTACTCCCTGTTGGGAGGCAGTTGAGGCTGCTCTAATTCGGAAAGAATGTCCTGAGAACAGACTGGGATTTGAAGCCCAAGTTGCTTGGGATTCTGACATGCTTGACAAATTGGCTGCCACTCAGGGAGCTGGTTTAGAAAGGGTAGCATCGAGCTACAATCAGATTGGCTGGGTAGATGAAGCAGTAGTCGGTCAAGAACCGTCACTGGGCGTCAGGCATTGTTAGTCTGAAACAGGTTGATGTCAACCCCCAGGGCTGGTTTGTTGCGTTTGCAGACTGAGAGTGTAGGGGTTCGAAAGCGAGTCGGGTGGCGTCGGAGCAGTGTCTGACTGCCGGAGCCACTGGCTGTAAATTCACTAGGTCGTAGGGAACCGTAGAAGGCCTGGTAGATGGCTGCTAGGATGACTATGCTGGGCAAGGCCCTAAATGGGGAACGAGTAAGGATTTCAGACATGTCCCTAAAAAGGGCACTCTTGAAAGATAGGCGCTTGCCACTGACTACAGGTTGGTGCTTCTGTATGCTCTGTAGGAGGGACTTGACTGCATGGGCTCGAGAATACTGACAGTTTACTGGGTTCCTGCAGGGACAGGAAATGCTGGACGCCATCTAGATATGGCGTGATAGTATAGTGAGAAAGGGTCAGCTGCGTGTGGCAATACGATATGAAGGCTAGGACGTGTCTAACGTTGCCTATTGCTGCTCCGAGGCAAGTGGCCAAAAATTAGCAGTTAGTGTTCCAAGCAGTGCGATAGGCCTTCAGTGTGTTGCGTGCCAAGGAGTGGTTAATAAGCTGGGTTGAGTTGGTGAGATGCTACTTCAGTCCATCGTCAGCAATGACCAGGGTGGGACAGGGATGGTTATTGGGTCAGCTCCAGGCTCTTGCTGGAAAAACAAATAAGGTTAGAATGGGACAGAGCATCAGCTGCGATTTTGCATTTGCCTGGAATATGACTACAGAAGATATTAAACTGGTGACGGAGTGACAGCTGCGCGAGCCTGCGCAAGAAGGACGTGATGGGGAGAGGCTTGATCTACCTTAATTGTCGGCTGTGGCCTGATTGTCTGTGGTGAAGAACACTGTCTGTCCAGTTCAAGTGTGGCCCCAAACCTGGGCAGCTGCCACAATGGGGTACAGCACGAGACGTGATGAAGACTGGGTGAAGCAGAAATTTAAGAGAATTTCTGGGGGCCAAGGTTTGGAGAACCAGTGGTGGACGAAAAGTGCACGCAAAAGCCTGTGGTGGCTCGGCTGACACTGCCGGGATGAAGATTGAAATGCTGTTCTATCAGGTGGGGAAGTTGTCCCACATAGCTAAGTCTGCTACTAATGCTTGGTCTAGTTTGAGAACTTGGACTGGATCTTGCATTGGTGTGAAAAAATCAAGACAATACACAGGTGCTCAACAAGACGATATACGTGCACTCACTGACCAACGTGCACTCGCTGACCAACGTGCCCTGGCTGACCAACGTGCACCCGCTGACCAACGTGCACCCGCTGACCAACGTGCACCCGCTGACCAACGTGCACCCGCTGACCAACGTGCACCCGCTGACCAACGTGCACCCGCTGACCAACGTGCACTCGCTGACCAACGTGCACTCGCTGACCAACGTGCACTCGCTGACCAACTTGCACTCGCTGGTGCTGGATGGAAACCTGAACTAAGTGCAGGGAAAAAGACAGGGAAAAGATGAGTGGCCCGCGTGCCACTAAAGATGAATGGCCAACTGGGTGCCACTGTGTGTTTGTTTGGCTGATTGTCACTGAGGTGTGTTTGCAAGTTTAGTTTGTATTCGGGTTTGCACGTAGGTGCGTGCTGCAAAGTGTTTTATACTGCTGCAAACAATATTGTGTGGTTGCAAGGGTCTCAGTCTGGTTTGCTGAGACGATATTGCGTGGTTGCAAAGGTCTCGATGATTATGAGGTTTGTTTTGAGATGGCCTTGTGTGGTTGCACTGGTCTCAACAAGTGAGGGGTTGCTGAGACGATGTTGCGTTTGCAATGGTCTCAAGTGAGTGTCGGGCTGCTGAGATGACTATGTATGGCTGCAAAGGTCTGAACGGGTGTCAGGTTGCTGAGATGATATTGCGTTTGCAATGGTGTCAAATGAGTGTCAGTTTGCTAAGACAACTTTGTATGGCTGCAAAGGTCTGAACGGGCGTTGGGTTGCTGAGACGAGATTGTGTGGTTGCAAAGGTCTAGACGAGTGTGAGGTAGCTGAGATGATATTACATTTTGCAAGGGTCTCAAATGAGTGTCAAGTTGCTGAGACAATATTCCCCCCCCCTTTTTTTTTTTTTTTTTTTAATAAAAACCACTGTAAATGAAACGCTGGTAAACATGAGTTACCACATCTGGCTGTGTTTACAAGCTGTTACAGGCATCAGCGTTTTGAATGCCTTTGAACATCCGTCTGAACCCATTTTTTTTATTTTTTTTCGAGAAGGTTTCTGAACTCAACTGTCTAGAAATTACGATAAATGATCCTGTGTACATGTACTGATAATATAACATAGAGGAGTGATTGGGGATCCTGTGTAGACGTACTGGTAAGATAACATAGAGGAGAGATCAGGGGCGGCTGAAAAACACCCATTTTTCTGGCTGCAAGGGTCTCAATGAATGCCATGTTGCTGGGGCGAGACTGCATGGTCACAAAGGTCTTTGATGAGTGGGAGGTGGCTCGAGACGGTATTGCGTGGTTGCAAGGCTCTCGATGAGTGTGGGGCTGCTGAGACGGTATTGCGTTTGCAAGGGTCTCAACAATGGTGTGAGGCTGCCGAGACGGTATTGCGTGGTTGCAAGGGCGCTTTGATGAATGTGGGGCTGCTGAGACGGTATTGCGTTTGCAAGGGTCTCAACAATGGTGTGAGGCTGCCGAGACGGTATTGCGTGGTTGCAAGGGCCTTGATGAATGTGGGGCTGCTGAGACGGTATTGCGTTGGCAAGGGTCTCAACAATGGTGTGCGGTTGCCGAGACGGTATTGCGTGGTTGCAAGGGCCTTGATGAATGTGGGGCTGCTGAGATGGTATTGCGTTTGCAAGGATCTCAACAAGGGTGTCAAGCTGCTGAGAAGGTTTTGCGTGGTTGCAAGGGCCTTGATGAATGTAGGGCTGCTGAGACGAGTGTGGTTGCAATGGTCTCAACAGGTGTCAGGTTGCTGGGCCGAGATTGCGTGGTGTTGTGTGTTGTGTGTTTTCAAGGGTCTCAATGAGTGTGGGTCTGCTGAGACGGTATTGCGTTTGCAAGGGTCTCAACAAGGGTGTCAGGCTGCTGAGACGATTTTGCGTGGTTGCAATGGTCTAAACAGGTGTCAGGTTGCTGGGCCGAGATTGTGTGGTGGCAAAGTTTTTTATTTATTTTTTGCACTTTAATATTTAATTTTGCTTTTTTTTTTTGCGTTTTTATATATCTTTTTTTTTTTTTGCCTTTTGTAAGGGCCATGTGTTGCAAGGGTCTTAAGGGTGTCAGGCTGCTGAGACGATATACGAGTGGTTGCAAGGATGTCAATGAGTGTGAGGGCTGCTGAGACGATATTGCGTTTGAAAGGGTCTCAACAAGGGTGTCAGGCTGCTGAGACGATTTTGTGTGGTTGCAACGGTCTCAACAGGTGTCAGGTTGCCGAGGGGCTGAGATTGCGTGGTGGCAAAGGTTTTTTTTTTTTTGCGTTTTTTTTTTTTTGCGTTTTTATATTTATTAATTTTTTATTTTATTTTGCGTTTTGTAAAGGTCATGTGTTGCAAGGGTCTTAACAAGGGTGTCAGGCTACTGAGATGATTTTGCGTGGTTGCACGGATCTCAATCAGTGTGGGGCTGCTGAGACAATATTGCGTTTGCAAGGGTCTCAACAAGGGTGTCAGGCTGCTGAGACGATTTTGCGTGGTTGCAACGGTCTCAACAGGTGTCAGGTTGCCGAGGGGCTAAGATTGCGTGGTGGCAAAGGTTTTTATTTTTTTTGCGTTTTTTTTATTTTTGCGTTTTTATATTTATTTATTTTTTTATTTTGCGTTTAGTAAAGGTCATGTGTTGCAAGGGTCTTAACAAGGGTGTCAGGCTGCTGAGATGATTTGCATGGTTGCAAGGTCTCAATCAATAATAATTGGGTTACTGAGAAAGGATAGAAACACCTGGTTTGTTTGTACCTTAAGCAAGCAGTATAAGGTAGAAGGACAATGCCTGTTTGAATCGTGGTTCCGTAGGGACCACTAATGAACGATATGGGAGACAACGAATGGTAGCAAATTGATAGGACATAAAGAATGTAATAACATTCTTACTTGCGACAGTGGGCCATGCAAGTGAGTTTGCGGCAGACTGTGGCTGGAGTGAAACATGTCGGGAAGGTGTAGCGTGATGCCGTGCATGGGGCAAAACAATGAGGTTTGGTGTAGAAAATAGAACATGAGAAGTGCGTATCAATGCTTTGTAAGCTCCACTGCGGGAACCAAACATATGGTACGGGTGACACCATGAGTGGCCACGAATTTGACATGACAAACAAGCTAACGAATCCTACCTGGGACAGTGAACGCGCGACTGGGTTTGCTTTGGACTGGAGTGGATGTGTAACACATCCGAAGAGTGTGGTGTGGCGCCATGCATGACGCACAGGCAATAACTTTGGTAAATAAATGAGAGAGAAGAACCGTGAACAAACAATTCGTAAGTTCCACTGCGGGAACTAAAAACACACGGCATGGGGAACAATGAATGACAACGGTAGAAAGCATGCAATGTATCCGATACAAAACGGTTGTAAAAATGCATGAAACAAATTCGATACGAATCGGTAGTAAGGAGTATTGAACGAATCTGATACGATTTGGTTGTAGAGTGTATGCTACCCCTTGCTTTGAAACCGAACACCTACCTGTACCAACCACCCATCCCCCCAGGCTAATCAAGTGCAGACAAGGCACCATGTGAGTCCAATTACCACCTCAATCTGCCAAAGAACCCAAACAAACACATGCTAATCTCCAAACGGATTTACAAATGAATCGTATGTTTGGCAGAAGGAAGTTACAAATGTACTACGCCTGAGCCAAATGATGTTGGAACATGAGCAACAATAACTCAGAGGCAGATTTTTTTTCCAAAAGAGATGCAGGATTTGCAAGATTGCACAAGATACGAAAAGGTTTGAATCCTACCTGCGACAGTAAGCGGGAACCGCCGGCGAAGACCATAAAGGGAGAAGCCACAAAGCGATTGCGATGTCGAATGCGATTGAATGCACAGACTCACGGACATGAGGTGAGCTGGGAAGAGTCGGCCCAGTGACGTGTAGTACTGCACACTGAACCGACAAAGAGCATGTGTGAGTGGGCTGCTTAAATACCCTCCGGGCTCCTCCCATAAACTCAGGCCACCATACTGGCCTTCTTATATATTTATTAACATAAAACAAAATACAATATAAAAACATCACCCTTCTTGAGGATTGGAAGATCTCGTTTATGTATTGTATGCTTCACGGTTTTGAGGATTGGTTACTTAGATATTTACAGGACTTTCTTTTGGGCCTGTGGTTGCTTCACTGGATTATGGAATGACCACTCATATGTTTAGTGCACTCTATTGAGGAATTATCAATTGTGATTGTTTTGTGTTACCCCTATGCACTATCTATCTATCTATCTATCTATCTATCTATCTATCTATCTATCTATCTATCTATCTATCTATCTATCTATCTATCTATCTATCTATCTATCTATCTATCTACAGTACAGACCAAAAGTTTGGGCACACCTTCTCATTCCAGGAGTTTTCTTTATTTCCATGACTATGAAAATTGTAGAGTTAAACTGAAGGCATCAAAACTATGAATTAACACATGTGGAATTATATACATAACAAAAAAGTGTGAAACAACTGAAAATATATGTCATATTCTAGGTTCTTCAAAGTAGCCACCTTTTGCAGCAGACACATCTCTAGAACAACGGTTAAGAGGAGACTGTGTGAATCTGGCCTTCATGGTAGAATATCTGCTAGGAAACCACTGCTAAAGAAAGGCAACAAGCAGAAGAGACTTGTTTGGGCTAAAGAACACAAGGAATGAACATTAGACCAGTGGAAATCTGTGCTTGGGTCTGATGAGTCCAAATTTGAGATCTTTGTGCGACGCAGAAAAGGTGAACGGATGGACTCTACATGCCTGGTTCCCACCGTGAAGCATGGAGGAGGAGGTGTGATGGTGTGGGGGTGCTTTGCTGGTGACACTGTTGTGGATTTATTCAAAATTGAAGGCATACTGAACCAGCATGGCTACCACAGAATCTTGCAGCGGCATGCTATTCCATCCGGTTTGCGTTTAGTTGGACCATCATTTATTTTTCAACAGGACAATGACCCCAAACACACCTCCAGGCTGTGTAAGGGCTATTTGACCAAGAAGGAGAGTGATGGGGTGCTGCGCCAGATGACCTGGCCTCCACAGTCACCGGACCTGAACCCAATCAAGATGTTTTGGGGGTGAGCTGGACCGCAGAGTGAAGGCAAAAGGGCCAATAAGTGCTAAGCATCTCTGGGAACTCCTTCAAGACTGTTGGAAGACCATTTCAGGTGACTACCTCTTGAAGCTCATCAAGAGAATGCCAAGAGTGTGCAAAGCAGTAATCAAAGCAAAAGGTGGCTACTTTGAAGAACCTATAATATGACATATTTTCAGTTGTTTCACACTTTTTTGTTATGTATATAATTCCACATGTATTAATTCATAGTTTTGATGCCTTCAGTGTGAATCTAGAATTTTCATAGTCATGAAAATAAACAAACTTTTGGTCTGTACTGTATATATATATATATATATATATATATATATACATACTGTATATATATATATACACGCACACACACACACACACACCCTTTTGGCACATTATAGATATATTTTTTGTTAATATAATTAATAAATTTGATATATATATAGATTGTTACTAATCAATTAACAGTATATCTCCCCATATTTCCCCGAAACTGGACTATAGTGTATATTCCTTTATCATTAACGGTATACACAGAAGAGCAGATAGAGCAGATCCTCTTGTGGCTGCCATGCTGCTCTTTATTCTGGCATTTTTCTACTTTTTGACTAGACATCATTTCCCAGCCTTAGGGCATCTAAGGTCATATTTTTAGACATCCAGATGACGTCTGAGGCGCTGTAAAGGTTAAGCAATGCATGCAGTGAGGAATATGTCACTAGTCCTGGCTTTATGTGAATCAAGGACATGTCAGGATTCATCATAACCCAGACTCAGGTCTAACATCCATTTCATATCACATTTCACAGCTATAATGATATATGATGTTCTTTAGTTTGTAGTCCTTCATACATTTGCTTTCATAATTAATCTCTTTATATAACAAGAAAACATATTCAGTGTTTCCATAAGTATGTGTGATGTAAATAGCTAGTAAAATACAACCCGATTTATATACAAACATTCCCAAGTAGATAAGAAAAAGATTTAAAAAAAGCTTATTAGAATGAAAAATATTTCAGCTGCTTAGGTAAACATAATTTGAATCTATTTTGGAATTAACTCACAATGCAATCTCTTTCATAGAGAAAAATAACAGGCTAGCCCTTTTGGAAAATGCAATGCCTCTCATGTGTTCCCCTGTGCCCTCAAATGAAATTTGAAGTGCAAATGCAGCTTAAGAGCAGTTACACTTATTTTTTAGCCCCCCCCTCCCCCACCTTCCTTACCAGCCCACCTTTCCAGTCTAATACTAAACTGCAAAGACTTTGGCTTTGAATTTTGTCACTGTTAATAAAAGAAAAAAACCTAGACCTCAAGGCATGATATGACCCCTCTGGATTTTTAAGAGGCAGACTAGGTAAAAGGTAAAAAAGTGTATTTATTGAAAACATACAATTAAATTGCAGTGGCAAAAAGAAGGGACGTATAAAACAAGTATTGATAGATAAGCTCAGTACAAAACATAAGCATTAAACTTAGCTGCCCTGGATAAGTTAATAGGCTAGCGAGAAAACATGCTGTGAAATGACGCCTAACATGTTTCGGACCCTGTCGTTCTGAATCCTCAGAGGCTTAAGCCCCGTACACACGATCCGAAAATCGTACGAAAAATTCAGTTTTCGAAACGATCGTACAATAATCGGATCGTTAGTACAGAGCTTCTGAGAGCCGATCAGGACAGTTTATCCGATTTTACTCTATCGGACATGCGCGGAATTCTTTTTCGTATGATGCCAGATGGTACGATTTTTGTTTAATCAGTACAGCTGTCGTTCGAAAATGCAATACAAATGCATTACAACACATGACATCACTTCCAATTTTTTATTCTGCTGTACGAGTATTTTCGTGACTTTAGTAAACTCATCAGATTCGACGTGAGATTAGCATACAAAAAAAACGGATAATCATTCGTCCGATAATCGGATCGTGTGTACCGGGCATTAATGTCATTTGGAGCAATCATAAATTTTCTATAATACAAATACAGTAACACATTAGTCAGAATTTTTGGTACTAAGTAACAGAATAATTCAGTACTTAATTCTCATTATAATTAGACTTTCAACATCAAGCTGCATGGCTGCACACATATGATGGTTATGTAGCATTAGAGATTATACTTACACGAATGAGCTGATGGACATAACCAGGAAGGCTGAGAGATGGCTAGTGTTCACCCAGGCCGGCAGAGCAACCAAAGCAGGGCCCAAATAGCGAGCGACCAGGGGCCCGACCCATGGGCAGTGGTGGAGGACGGGAAATGGGGCACCTGAACCAGCTACGAGAACTCCCACTGGCTGTATTATAAACTCCTGTCAGCAAAAGAACGGCCATCAGGTAATGAAGTATGTTACTTGTAGCAGAGGATAACAGTTCTTGTGTCTCTAAGAGAAAGAAAGAGAGAACAAGAGGCGATAAGGGTACTAAAGAAGAGTCTCCTATGAGTATATAGGTAAGGAACTAAATCAATAGTTAATGAGCATATGTGTGGAAATCTGGAGTCACATTTGTAACAGTGTGTGCCCCCCATGTACCTCAGTGTGTGCCTCGATTGGAGTCGTCCTGTCAGCGTGACACCATCAGTGTGGATATCTAAGCTGGCAATGGGGTTTAAATAGCTAAAAAAAATCAGCTGATATTGATTGCCGAAAAGCAACCTGAATCAGATGGGGCCTATGCGGCAGAGCGTTGCGCCAGACATGTGACAGCAGCGCTCTGCCACAGAGTTTTCTGAAGGGACGGCGTGTAAATATAACATCACTGGCGCGCATGCGGCCTGCCTATCTGCGCCTCATAGTGATACACAAACAGGAAGGGGTCCTACCAGAGGGTAGACTCCTACAGGCAAAGAGGCCCCAGTCCCCAGTCACATAGTGACCGGGACTGGGAGACCCCTGCACGCCGGACAGCAGGAAAAGGCGACACACACACGTGATCCACACTAGAGGGGTCCAGTCTGGAAACTTACACAAAGTCCAGACAGGGCCAGGGATCACCAGCCAGAGGCAGAGAGGTAGTGCAGCCAGGTGATTCCTCTTCAAAGATCCTGGACATAGAAGATGAGAAGAATGATACCGCGACCCGTGGCCTGGCCAGGGGCCTGGTGACTGCAATTGCCAGTGTGCAGGAACCATATAATATCCCTAAAGAGGCAGCCCAGCCTGCTCTAAGTCCCTTTCTGTAACTATCCAGAAGGAGCCCATGCTAGAGGAAGGAGTTCCTCCAGGTGAGTTGGATGAGGTAAGCGAGGGCCGGGTCATTGATTGGGGTTCCCCCAGAATACTGGAAAAATATAGGTCCAGAGAGAGTCTGTTTGCCTGGTCATCCCCTGAGGAGTGGGAGACAGCAGACTCCCATTCTACAGAGACCCATCCAGAGGCCATGGAAGAACCACACCTCCCAGTATGGACCCCAGTTTAGAAAAGCAGACTCTTTGTAGGTTGACCTTCCACAACCCAAACCAGAGCACCTATCTATAGGCAATAGGTGGTAAATGCCCAGGATTCTTGTGTCTTGCCCAGGAAAGAGAAGACTAAAGATCTGCCAAGACTCTATCGCTTCCAGAGGGAGATTCAAAGGAGGGTTGCTTTGGAGTGGGGTCTTGAAGGGGTCCCTCCCAGATTATGGATTATGGTTGTGAAGAGCTCATGGAGAGAGTGGGAAGATTACCCAATCTGGGAGTTTATGCACGTTCCAAAACATTTAAGGGTGCCAAAGCATGATGCTTGGGCCCGATTCAAGGACATTCAACAGGAATGGAAATTGGGACGTGCTATCTACAAAGACTGAGTCCTAGTTCTAAAGGCGGTTCGGCCTACCAGAAGTCATTCGGTCTCCATCAGGAGAAGGGGATAGCTGGAGGAGGTTTTCGGATCCACACTTTTATATGTGAGAAGGACTGCTGTGCAGCCCACATAAGAGTGGCCACAAGGACTGCAAGGATAGGGCAGGGCATGTGTGCCTGATAGGACTGTCAGATCATGTACACTAGGGTGTACTGTCCCTGCCAACCTCTTTGCTATCTGCTTGTCCAGAAGAGGCCCCTTCACTCAGGAGCAAAAGAGGGACTGTCAGAGGTTCCACATGTGTGTCTGTTTGTTGTTCTGCGAAAGGTTACCCTAGATCACTCCTGGTAGAAGTGACAGCAGGCGGGAAAATTCATGCGGATTCATGCGGAGAAATGTGGATTTGATATTTAATCAATGGGAGGACTATAACCCCCTCACAGTGGTCAACTACAGTTAGATTGTAGAGATAGGATGTATTGATTTTTCTCTCTTCTCTTAGGCCTCGTACACACGATCAAATCTGTCTGCTGGAAACGGTCTGCTGGACCGTTTCAGCAGACAGATTCGATCGTGTGTACGGCCGAGCCGACGGATTTGGCCACCCGACAGATTTCAAAGCATGCTTTGAAATCTATCGGGTGGGAATCCGTCCGCCCGACATGTCTGCTGGTTAGTACACTTACCAGCAGACATGTCGTCCCGCACCGTCGCCGCACCGCCGCCGCACCGCCGCCGCACCACCGCCGAATGGATTCGGCGCATGCGCGGAAGTGTTTTACTTCCTGGTGCGGTGACGTGGCGGCGTCAACGTCACCGCCACGTCACCGACATGTCAGCGCGCCGTCTGCTGGCGGGGATTTTGGTTTGCTCGTGTGTACACGCGAGCAAACCAAAATCCCAGCAGACAGATTTGTTCAAATCTGTCGGACAGACAGATTTGTTCAAATCTGTCGGACAGACAGATTTGAACAAATCTGTCTGCTCGTGTGTACGAGGCCTTAGGGACATCAGAAATCTCCATCGCCTAGGAGTATGAAGGACTGTGGGAGTCAGAGTATTCTTCCTACGGGAGCAATGCTCTGGCTCCACATGTATGTGCTTAGCTGCAGGGACCTGTAGTTAGGATTGTATGTTAAAATGTACAGTGTATATGTGACAGAAATGTAAATATTTTTATTTTTGGATTTTTGTACGTAACTTATTTGTAACATAGCCCTGTCCAAGTTTTTCTCCTTTTCCCCATCCAACTTGTAACATGGAATGCTCTTTCAAAATATTTTTTTTTCCACAGCTGGGGACCAGCTGTAATTATGTAGGTGCTAGAAGTGCAGTGGTTAGTGTAGCAGTATGTGACTAACATGTGCTTTAGCTTTTGGGCACCTCCCCTACTTCCAGTGGGAATGTTCTGGAAAATTGGCAGGGCTGAGAGTTGGAGTGATATGGATTATATGCAAGGAGCTCTGACCAATCCCCAACAAGGATTGGCAGGGGGCAGGCCTCCTACATATACTTATGGTCAGCCTGCTGAGGGGAGGAGTTGTTGGCTGGGTGAACTGAAGAATGGAGTGATAGACTGTTGTGCAGGAGGAACACCCTCATCTGGGAAAAGCTGGGAGGGAACATCTCCTTTCCTGGTCATGGAGAGGTGTTCTGGAACAGGAGCTTGAGAGGCCGGTCCGCACATCTGGGTAAATCCTTTAGGAAGGACCTAGGGCAAGAATCGGTGAGTGAAGCACAGTAGAGATCTGGATGAGGCATGCCAGTGTAAGGTACCTGTAAAAGGTAGTGTCCGAAGTGGAACAAGTATGCTGGAGATCCAGGCAAAGCGTCGTCAAGCAGATACGGTCGGCAATGGATCAGGCAAATAGTTCAATATCGGATTCCGGAGAAGGGTCAGGCAGGAAAAGGTCATACACGATCTGGCGATAAGGTACAAAATCAGCAGGCTGTAGAATAGTCGGGATATCAGGCAGGAGTTCAATACAAGGAAGATTACTAAAGACAAAACACCCAGGAAGTAATCCAAATAAACGGGCGCTGAGTGATGACCTCACTTCCTATTTAAAGGCTGTCCAGAATGAGAATTGTCCACAGCTGGCAGCAGGTGGAGCTAGTGAGTCCGAGGTGTGTGTTGAACACAATAAGGATATTCCCAAGGTCTAGATCTCTTCTGTGGCACATCAGGTAAGGCTATGGTTTAAGAGACCAGGAAGACCCAGGTTCGAATACACCCCGGGACATGACATGGCCCCCTCCCCAATGGACCCCTCCGGGGGCCTAGCGGGGTTTAGTGGGGAACGAGGCATGGAAATCTCGTATAAGAGAAGGGGCATGCAGATCTTTGGCTGGAACCCAGGAGCGGTCTGTGACAGGATATCCCTTCCAATGATCCAGATACCGAAGGCCACGGCCCTGTCTTCTGGAATCAAGAATCTTGGAGACTTCAAACTCATTTTGTCCATCAACAAGAACAGGAGGAGGTAGCTGTTGTGATCTGGAGTAGCGGTTGAAAATAGCTTTTTTGAGGAGGGAAACGTGGAACACGGGATGTATCCGGAGAGAGGAAGGTAATTTTAAGCGATAGGAAACGGGCCCAACTTGAGCAATGATCCTGTAAGGACCAATGAATCGAGGGCCAAATTTGGTAGAAGGTTGTTTCAGTCTCACATACTTGGTTGATAGCCAAACTCTGTCCCCCACCACATATGGAGGTATATGGCGTCTTCGTCCGTTGGAAAAAAGTCTGTACTTGCCTGCTGACTTTCGTAGTAATGAACAAATCTTCTTCCAATGTAGTAGAATATTCTTTACCGGCTGATCTGCTGCTGGAACACCAGAAGAAGGCTGAAGTAGAGGAAAAGTCTGAGGGTGATAGCCTAGGGCTGCGTAGAATGGTGTGGTATGAAGAGCACTGTGCCAACGGGGATTTAGGGCGAACTCAGCTAAAGGCAAATACTCAGACCAGTTGGAGTGTAAGGCATTGACATAATGTCGAAGATAGGTTTCTAGGGTCTGGTTCATGCGTTCGGTTTGACCATCAGTTTGAGGGTGATGTGAGGTAGAGAGCGAGAGCGTTACTCCCAGTTTCTTGCAGAACGCTCTCCAGAATCGGGAAACGAACTGGGATCTGCGGTTTGAGACGACATTGGTAGGTATGCCATGATGTTTTACAATATGGGAAAGGAAAAGAGTGGACAGTGCTTTCGCTGTAGGTAATCCCGGGAGCGGCACAAAATGAGACATTTTGGAAAAGCGATCCACCGTGACCCATATAGCAGTCATGCCCTCGGACTTGGGTAAGTCTACAATGAAGTCCATGGTCAAATGGGTCCAAGGCTGGCGAGGTGCCGGAAGTGGATGTAACAGTCCAGCAGGCAATGTGCGGGGTACTTTATTAGCAGCACAAGTTGGGCAGGCAGCCACATAGTCAGTAACATCCTTTTTCATGCGAGGCCACCAGACATGACGCTGCAAGGTCTTAAGAGTGATGGTGACACCAGGGTGACCGGATAACACGCCATCATGTGCCCAGAGGAGTACAGGTTTTCTGAGACTAGGGGCTACGTACAGGCGACCTGGTGGTATCTTCAAGCCCAGGGGAACACGATTCTGGGATTCTTGTAGCTGTTGGGAAAGAGCCGTGGAGATCTGTGCAACAATTTTGTGAGGTGGGATTATATACTGCTCGCCTGGTTGATCTTCTTCAGAGGTAGCAAACTGTCTGGAAAGAGCATCGGCTTTTTTGTTTCTATGCCCTGGAACATAAGAAAGGACAAAATTAAAACGGGAGAAAAACAGAGCCCATCGAGCCTGACGTGAGTTCAGACGTCTAGCAGTCTGAAGATACAGTAGGTTTTTATGGTCAGTGAGGATAGTAAAAGGCTTGGGAGCCCCTTCCAGAAGGTGTCGCCATTCAGACAATGCCAATTTGATGGCCAGTAGTTCTCGATTCCCAACATCATAATTCATCTCTGCAAGAGAAAACTTTCTAGAGAAAAAAGCTACTGGATGGATTCTACCAGACTTTGGCTGTCTCTGGGAGAGTACGGCACCTGCTCCAACCTCAGAGGCATCAACCTCAACAATGTACTGGAGATCAGGATTTGGATGCTGAAGAATTGGAGCTTTACTGAACATGTCCTTTAATCGCTGGAAAGCCGATCTTGCTTCTGAAGACCACACCTTGCAATTTGTACCCTTCTTAGTCATGGCAGTAAGGGGTGCCGCAATGGAGGCAAAACTCTTAATGAAGTGTCTGTAGTAATTTGCAAACCCTAAAAAGCTTTGGAGTCCTCTTAAAGTGGTCGGTTGGGGCCATTGCAAGACAGCGGAAAGTTTTTGAGGGTCCATTTGGAAACCGTCAGCACTTATGATGTACCCAAGGAAAGGAATACAGCTTTGATGGAAACTGCATTTCTCGATTTTTGCATAAAGATGGTTTTCTCTAAGTCGTTGTAATACCTGTTTCACATGCGAGATGTGCTCTAGATGAGTCTTGGAAAAGATTAAAATGTCGTCCAAGTAGATGATCACAAAGTGGTTGCTGAAATCATGGAAAATTTCATTCATGAAACGTTGAAAGACAGCAGGTGCGTTACACAACCCAAATGGCATGACCAAATATTCAAAGTGTCCATTACGAGTGTTGAATGCTGTCTTCCACTCGTCCCCCTCGTTAATTCGAACCAGGTTATATGCCCCTCATAGGTCTAGCTTGGAGAAGATGACAGCCCCCTTAAGTACATCAAACAGTTCAAGAATGAGAGGCAAAGGGTAGGAGTCCTTTACGGTGATTTGATTTAACCCCCGATAGTCTATGCATGGTCGAAGGCCCCCATCTTTCTTTTCAACAAAGAAAAAACCTGCTCCTACTGGAGAAGAAGAGGGTCGGATAAAACCTCTTTCCAAGTTGTCTCTTACGTATTCCTCCATAGACTTTTGTTCAGGCAGAGACAAGGGGTAGGTCTTTCCTTTGGGAAGAGGTGCTCCGGGAATCAATTTAATTGTACAGTCAAAAGGACGATGTGGAGGTAACACCTCTGCCTTTTGCTTGCAAAATACATCTGCAAAGTCATGGTATTCTCGAGGCAAGGTAGGTGGGATAGTCACAGGAGCCAACATGCAAGCAGAAAGTCTTTTGGGTTGAGACAAACAATTAGGGCGACAGGACGATCTCCAGGAGGTTAGTTCTCCCTTTTCCCAATCAAAAGAAGGGTTGTGAAGTTGCAACCATGGGTAACCAAGGATGATAGGCAGAAGCGGAGAATCAATGAGAGACAAGACAACTTCCTCTTTGTGGAGGAGGCCTACCTGAAGGGTGATTGTCGTAGTCTAGAATTTCACAATGCCATCTCCCAAGGGCTGTCCATTCAGGGTGGTAATGTTCAGGGGTCTAGACTTTGGAACAAACGGGATGTTGTTCTTTCTTGCAAAATTGTAGTCCAAGAATATGCCAGCAGCTCCAGAATCCACAAAAGCCTCGCAGAAAACAAGCTTAGAAGGTAAATGGATAGTAGCCGGAACAGTAATCTTGGTCTTGGAGGATCTACCTGTAAGGTCTAAGCCAGCTCCTCCAACACTGGTTAGACCCTGCCTTTTACTGGACGGGAAGGGCAGACAGATACTAAATGTCCTTTAAGTCCACAGTACAGGCATAGGCCCAATGAACGCCTCCTTTGTTTCTCTGACTCAGTTAGGTGGAGATGGCTCACATCCATGGGTTCCACAGGTGCCTGGGGTTCCACAGAGGTTTCAGGTTCTGGCTGAGGTGGTGCTTGGAAGTTAGGGGCCAAACGGTAAACTGTCTTAGGAAACTTGCGGGTTCTAAGTCTCTCTTGGCACCTTTCATGGTAACGAACATCCAGACGAACACACAGCTCTATGAATTTCTCAAGGTCTTCTGGGAGATCCTTATAGACTAATTCGTCCTTGATGCGATCTGTAAGACCTTTTCGGAAGGCTGCACGTAATGCCCTTGAGTCCCAATTAGTCTCAGCAGCAAGGGTACGGAACTCAATAGCATACTGTGTCACAGATCTGGTGCCTTGTTTTATGTCCAAGAGGGAGTACTCAGCTGCAGAAGCTCTATCTGGCTTGTCAAATACAGTCTGGAGAGAAGCCAGAAATTTGTCAGCATCTTGAAGTACAGGATCGTTGCGTTCCAAATAAGGAGAGACCCAGGCCAGGGCCTTCCCCTTTAACAAGGAAATTACAAAAGTCACTTTGGCAGATGAAGTGCTAAAAGTCACAGGGTTGTTGCGGAAATGCAAACGGCAAACATTTAAAAAGCCCCTGCAGTACTCAGTATCACCACCAAACTTGTCAGGCAAGGGAAGTTTTGGTGGTACAGAAGAGGCAGGTTGGATCGTAGCAGGAGTAGGATCTGGCGTCTGGACCGTTGCAGAGGAACCAGGCAAACACGATTTGAGCATAGTGCAAAGTTCATCTAACTTGGCGTCCAGGGAAGAAAGATGCTGTTCATGCGCTCCGATCAGTTGTTCCTGACGTGTAATCGCCTTAACAATCTCAGCAGGGTCCACTGCCATTGTGGCCCGTTTATTATGTAAGGTACCTGTAAAAGGTAGTGTCCGAAGTGGAACAAGTATGCTGGAGATCCAGGCAAAGCGTCGTCAGGCAGATACGGTCGGCAACGGATCAGGCAAATAGTTCAATATCGGATTCCGGAGAAGGGTCAGGCAGGCAAAGGTCATACACGATCTGTCGATAAGGTACAAAATCAGCAGGCTGTAGAATAGTCGGGATATCAGGCAGGAGTTCAATACAAGGAAGATTACTAAAGACAAAACACCCAGGAAGTAATCCAAATAAACGGGCGCTGAGTGATGACCTCACTTCCTATTTAAAGGCTGTCCAGAATGAGAATTGTCCACAGCTGGCAGCAGGTGGAGCTAGTGAGTCCGAGGTGTGTGTTGAACACAATAAGGATATTTCCAAGGTCTAGATCTCTTCTGTGGCACATCAGGTAAGGCTATGGTTTAAGAGACCAGGAAGACCCAGGTTCGAATACACCCCGGGACATGACAGCCAGGGGATCTGGGTGCAGAGCCAGAGGGAGAGACTGTGGAGTTATGTGCCAAATGATCACAGAGCCATGAGGACGGGCAGGATTTGGAAGTCAGACTTGCTGGGATCAGTAGTCTATAATCTCTAAAGTAATATCTACTAACCGGAAACAGTCATGAGGCGGGTACTGCAAGCCCCAGGCCTTCAACGGGTTAAAATTCTACTCATGCTGGGGGCTTATTCAGAGTAAGGCCCATAATGTGCATAATGGGGGGACAATCTGTACTGAATGGTGGGGGTCTGTGTAGAATGGGAGGGTCTGTGCTGAAGGGGGGTTTGTACATTCTCTAGGCTATATTCATATGGGCATTGAGTGAAGCTGAATTATCTCACAAGCTATTTTACACTGCCAGCTGGCCGTGTTATTGGTAAAACGCGGCTAAAAAGTGGCATTTTACCATTGTTTTAGCTGCGCTATTCGTCGGTTAGCAGGGCACTTTTAACCCCCACTAGCGTTTGAAGAAAGGGTTAAATGCGACTGTATCGCCGCTGCCGAAGTGCCCCCCCCCCTGAAAAAATTTCAGCGGATGCCCATGTGTGGAGGAGCAGAATTCTGTTTAGTTTAGTGTCAGCCATCTTATTCTATTTCAGTAGAGTGTGACGCATGTATTGAGTTAACATTCAACTATTAAGTATTCTATACACTAAAAAAACGCGCTCATGGTTATCTCCAGTTCGTAAAAAAAACAAAAATTAGGACAAAAAGGTTCAAATAGAAAGTGTTGAAAAGAAATCCATTTATTATAGATGAACTCCAAATGTATCTTGAAAAGTCTGTATAAAAATAAAACCGTATAGACAAATATAAGATCCGTAGACATCTACCATACATACAAGGGATTAAAACCTCATAGGTTCAGAGAACATATTCTCAAATGTGAATAGAAACAGTACCTTAGGGACAGATGGTAAGATGGCAGAGGTGGGGAGATGGCAATAGTGACCTCCAACTGAGCCTGTCACAGAGTGTTTTACGTTGCAGAAATGTCTCCATAGGGGGAAAAAAAGGGATCTTCCAGTGAATGAGCCGATTGGGGACACAGCTATGTCTAGAGTAGCAGCCGCTCGTTCGGTCCGTTGGGGATGACGTCACACGTCTGAGACGCCGCTCTCCTATCGAATGGTGAAGCAGGCTGAAGTAGACAATGTCGAATGTGCGCAATCAGAATGCATACGATGTAGTTGCTGAAGCCGACAGTATCGAATATGCGCTGTCAGAATGCATTCGATGTTGCGTCGAATGTGCGCTATCAGGATACATACGATACAGGATACATACGATGCTGTTGCTGCCCTCTGGTGGAAAATCTGTAGTTTCAACGCTCACTTGTAATATGGTAAAAGTTGCCAGCAGAAAATTAGCAATAAAATAAAATTAAATGAAATGATTCTTGAAAAGTTGAATGATGGATTTAAAATTTCATAAAAAAAGGGGGATTGTGTGGTAGCTTTGACGACGCGTTTCTCGCTTCCAATCGCTTTTTTAAAGTCAAGTGTATGAGGCTCTTGTCAGGTTTAAATAGTCTTAGGCCACGTACACACGATTAAATCTATCTGCTGGAAACGGTCTCCCAGACCGTCCCAGCAGACAGATTCGATCGTGTGTACGGGCGAGCAGACGGATTTGGCCAGCCGACAGATTTTAAAGCATGCTTTAAAATCTGTCGGCTGGGAATCCATCCGCCCGACATGTCTGCTGGTTAGTACGCTAACCAGCAGACATATCTTCTTGCACATGCGTCGAATGGATTCGACGCATGCGCGGAAGTAATTTACTTCCTGGTGCGGTGACGTGGCAGCGTCAACGTCACCGCCACGTCACCGCGCTGTCTGCTGGCGGGGATTTTGGTTTGATCGTGTGTACAGCGATCAAACCAAAACGGCCAGCAGACAGATCTGTTCAAATCGGTCTGTCCGACCGATTTGAACAGATATATTTGCTGGTGTGTACGCGGCCTAAGAGGGAGGCATTATTGGATCATGGAGGGAGGGGGGCGGGTAAAAGGAAGCAGTTTGGCATGTTCTTTGAAACCGAAAGTTTTAACCTCTTAATCGCAGAAGTTAAATCTAAACATATATAAATACACATAATTAGAAAAATACAAAAAATACAAAAAATGCCTTAAAAAATATATGAAATAACAAGCATAAAAATAAATAGTGGTACAAGAAAATATATATAAACATAAAAATATAAGAACATATATAATAATACCTAGTGAAACACTAATACTCCCCCTCCAGCGGTCCAAATAAATTTGGCCTGTTTAAGGATCTACTCCAATTTATAAGACAACTCACCTTGAAACGTCATTTTGCTCCGAATCCTTCTATTAGCCACAAATCAAATGACGATAATAGAACAGTGATACCAACACCTATATCTCCGGCTATGTTGGATGATGATGCACTACAAATTCTGGAAGACTTATGGCTAGAGGGCCAAATGGAGGGGTATGTAGAACCCCCCATATTTCATACCTCTTTTAGACCAAAGTCGACCTTTTCCCCCAGCTCCTCGAAAGGGCCATTCATCGAGACCTACTATCAGGCCGTCAACAAAGACCTGTTAGCTCTTTGCGACACACCCAAAAATTCCAAACAGAATAATCTAACCAAAGATGAAAATCAAGCTCTAAATGACCTTAAGGCTAATGCCACTATCACCATCAAACAGGCAGACAAAGGCGGTAGTATAGTTATACAAAACAAAGTAGACTATATTAAAGAAGCCAGCCGACTATTGACAGATACCGACACCTATCTGAAACTCCCTAATGACCCTCTACCCGGTTACCAACTGGCACTTAAAACTCTTATATATACAGCCTGGGAGAAAGGGGTTCTCACCAAAAAAGAGAGACAATTTTTTCTACCATCTGAGTGTAGCACTCCCCATTTCTACCACCTCCCCAAAATCCACAAATCTCATACTGATCCCCCTGGGCGACCCATAGTAGCCAGTACCATCAGTTTCCTCAGTGGGTTATCCACATACATCGATTTCATGTTACAACCTCTTGTCATACAACTACCTTCTTACATTAAGGACTCCAAAGAAGTTATCGATGCCTTGCAACATTACTCATGGGAACAGGGCTACTTATGGGCTTCTCTGGATGTTGCCTCATTGTACACCTCTATTCCCCACGAAGTATTAATTAGAGCTGAATAAAAGTGGAGAGTTCAACTCACTCCAATCATAATTTTTGGTCGAGGCTATTGATTTTTGTTTAAAGCACAACTATTTCACCTTCTGCGATCATTTTTATGTACAGCAAAAGGGGACAGCCATGGGACCAAACTCTGCTCCGGTCTATGCAAACCTTACTATGGGCCACTGAGAGGAAGAAAATATTTGGCAGAATAACCCCTTCGCTGAGCACGTGGTCTTTTATGGACGGTATATTGATGACGTCGTGCTCATCTGGAGTGGGACCCCTGAAGCCTTCTCCTCCTTCGTGGCACACTGTAACAATAATATTTTCAGCCTGACCTTCACCCATGTATTAGATCCCCATCAATTGGTGTTTTTGGATCTGGTGCTAACCAAAGACTCGAATAGGATAATAACAAAAAACCATACAAAACCAACGAATGGAAATTCTTATCTCCATTTTGATAGCTGCCACCATCCAGTTTGGAAAAATAACATCCCAAAAGGCCAGTTCAATAGACTGAGAAGAAACAGTACTAAGAGTGAGGATTATGTCGAACAAAGTGGGTTAATGCAGAAAAAGTTCAAGGAAAAAGGATACCCCAAAGAGCTTATCAATGAAGCATTTTCTTCCTTTATAGAACCTCACCCTGAAAGAAAATCACTACCAAAAAAAAACAGCAGAACAACGCTCATGCTATTAGGTTCATATCCACTTACAATGATCAATATAAATCAGTGACCAATATTATTGAGAAACATTTTAAGATTTTACATCTCGATCAAAGATTGGCTCCAGTACTCCCAGCCATCCCACAGGTCACCTTTCGTAGGGCTAGAACCATCAAAAACATTCTGGCTCCTAGCAAGATACAGAAGAAACCCTCTGGATCCCCTTTGGATATTAGGAGCTATTTTAATGATAGGAAGGGTTAATTCCAGTGCAAAAAAAGAGCATGCTTGACCTGCTAGTTCATAACACATGGCACGGACAAGATCACCATGAGTTTGGGTAAAGAATATACTATTAAACAATTTATCACATGTTCGACCGAATTTGTCATATATGTGTTACGTTGTCCATGCGGGCTCCTTTATGTAGGTCACACTGTAAGAGCTTTGCGTGCCAGAATTGGCAATCATCGCCACCTTATTAAGAAAGGCTGTACCGAGCATAGCGTGCCACGACATTTCAATCACTTACACAACAAAGACATCAGGTGTTTGGAAGTGTTTGTGATCGAACACATTCCCAAGGGCACCCTAACATCCAACAAAAGATTTTCCCTTTTATGCAAAAGGGAAATCTTCTGGATCTTTATGTTCGATTCACTGGCCCCCAAAGGGTTAAATGAGGAGATTGAGACATGCACTCTCATTTTGTCTTCTCCTATACCATAATCAGATGTAATTTTTATATCTCTTTACATGTTCTTAAAAAAAGAGCACATGATTGATGCTGGAATGCACTTTATATTGACATTCAAATACTCCACTAGGTATTATTATATATGTTCTTATATTTTTATGTTTATATATATTTTCTTGTACCACTATTTTTTTTTATGCTTATTATTTCATATATTTTTTTAAGGCATTTTTAGTATTTTTTGTATTTTTCTAATTATGTGTATTTATATATGTTTAAGATTTAGAGGTTAAAACTTTCGGTTTCAAAGAACATGTCTAACTGTTTCCTTTTATCTGCCCCCTCCCTCTTAGACTATTTAAACCTGACAAGAGCCTTATACACTTGACTTTGAAAAAGCGATTGGAAGCGCAAAACGCGTCGTCAAGGCTACCACACAATCCCCCTTTTTTATGAAATTTTAAATCCATCATTCAACTTTTCAAGAATCATTTCATTTAATTTAATTTTATTGCTAATTTTCCGCTTGCAACTTTTACCATATTACAAATGAGCGTGGAATCTACAGTTTTTCCACCAGAGGGCAGCAATAGCATCGTATGTATCCTGTATCGTATGTATCCTGATAGCGCACATTCGACGCAACATCGAATGCATTCTGACAGTGCATATTTGATACTGTCGGCTTCAGCAACTAAATCGTATGCATTCTGATTGCGCACATTCGACATTGTCTACTTCAGCCTGCTTCACCATTCAATAGGAGAGTGGCGCCTCAGACGTGTGACGTCATCCCAAACGGACAGAACGAGCGGCTGCTACTCTAGACATAGTCCCCAATCGGCTCATTCACTGGAAGATCCCATTTTTTTCCCCTACGGAGACATTTCAGCAATGTGGAACACTCCGTGACAGGCTCAGTTGGAGGTCACTATTGCCATCTCCCCACCTTTCCCATCTTACCATCTGTCCCTAAGGTACTGTTTCTATTCACATTTGAGGATATGTTCTCTGAACCTATGAGGTTTTAACCCCTTATATGTATGGTATATGTCTACGGATCTTATATTTGTCTATACAGTTTTATTTTTATACAGACTTTTCAAGATACATTTGGAATTCATCTATAAGAAATGGATTTCTTTTCAACACTTTCTATTTGAACCTTTTTGTCCTAATTTTTTTTTTTTTTACGAACTGGAGATAACCATGAGCGCGGTTTTTTAGTGTATTTTTGGTTCTATTGGTACTTCCAGGTATACCACGATTTTCACAGCTCTAGACGATCTCTCTCACACCCTACTTATGAATAACAAGCAATGATTATCTCATTAGGAATTTCACTATCCCTGTCTAGCGCCAGTGGACTTTTTTGTGTTTATTAAGTATTCTATGGCAGTGGTCATCAACCCTGTCCTGCAGGGCCCACTAACAGGCCAGGTTTTATGTATTACCTTGGAGAGATGCAGACTAGAATACTGCAATCACTGAGCAGCAAATGACATCACCTGTGATGTATTTCAGTTATCTTGCAAACCTGGCCTGTAAGTGGGCCCTGCAGGACACGGTTGATGACCACTGTTCTATTGGAATCCCATGTCCCTTCCACATCCAAGTTCAATTCCCCAAATAAAATAAAGAAAACAAAGAAAAAGACGTTTTCATTGACTACAGAGTGGGTCGGATAGATGTCTGGCAGTAGGGTGAAATATACGTGGATGTTGTAACTAGTAGCAACCAACCCGCTACACAGGCAAAAAAGAAAGAAGGAGACATAAGATCCACATACTTGCAATATTTATCATTTGGAAAAATTTGTCACAAAATCCAAAAAAAAAAGTGCTAAAAGGATGAATTTATAATGCATAGAGATCTTTTTTTATAGAAAGAGTACTTACTTAAAAGAGAGTAAACTCAGAGCTTATGGTACAGTGCGCCAAAGATATAAAATTGCTTATATCCAAAAAAGATAGAATGGACAACTCTGAAATAGAAAGAAGGAATAAATAAATAACTACAGTGAAAGGAGGGATAAAACCAAAAGAAGAATAGGTGTGAATAAGGCATCTTAAAAAAAAATGTAAATTGAACATCTTATAGTAAAGTATGGACGTCATTTGGACTTTGATTGAAAAAAATCAGAAAAATAATAGAATTATCTAACATAACCTATATAGGATATAGAATGTATTTGGAATATTAACAAATGAACCATAATAATCAGAATGAAGTCTAAAGAAATCCATGGAAAGATTTTGGGCCAGATTCAGGTACATCTGCGCATTATTGGACCGGCGTAGCGCACCGCCTTTACGTTAGACTGGCGCAATGTAGCGGCGCAATCACCCTATTCTCGTCGGTTTTACGCAGAAATTAGCGCCTGCGCAACGTTATTTCTGAGGCGCAAGGCGGAGTAATACAAATTGGGAAGGACGTGGGCGTGTTACATTGAAATGAGCCGTGACCCCATGCAAATGAAGGGCCGGCCGGCTCGCGCATGCGAGCTTGAAGCATACCATGTCAGCACCTCTGTGCGCATGCTCCCAACTCGGGAAGAGCGAAATCAGTGAAATTGGAAGTGGACTAGGGCAAAATCATGAACTACGCAGACAGCATAAATAGACAGACAGAAACACACTTCCTTTGCAAAAGTACATCCCTTTGTATCCCTCCCTATACAGCAAGGTGCTTTTGTTCTGTTGTTAGTTGCGTTGTGGTTTGTCTTTGTGATATTTGTGGACTGTGTGATCTAGTGTTTGTTAGAAGATATTTGTAAGTGATTTTTGGTGACTGCATGTGAGAGTTTTTGGTTGATAGTTTTTTGTTCGTTTGTTTTCTTGCTTGATTTTTCCTGCTTGTTTTTGTGAGTGATTTTTGCTGACTGTTTAGGAGTGAGTTTTTGTCTGAGTATGACTGAGAGAAAGAGGAAGTTAAATTTTACTTTTGGGGAGAAACAAATTCTTGCCCGGGCCATTTCCCAATATGGGCATTACCTCCACGGCCCGGAGAGTGCCAACACCACCCCGGCCAGGAGGAGAGAGATTTTGGACATGATTACTGACAAGGTGAATGCATTGGGGGGGGGGGGAGACCCGGACATGGTCGGGGATTGAAAAGAAGATCAATGACCTCCGGCGTCTGGTCAAAAAAAAGCTGGCCAAAATGCTGGGAGAGGTCAGCCAGACTTTGGTGCGGGTGGAGGAGAGCCTGTCCTCCATAAAGGATACGCTTGGGGACCTGGACTGCCACTCCCTGGCTCTTACAAACTGCCTAAACGACCTGCAGACTACAACAGCAGGCGTTGGGCAGGATGTGAGGGCCCTCACCCAGGCTATCCAGGCCAACACGGCAACACTAGGTGCTGGCCTGAACAGAATTGCCGTGGCCTTGGAGGGCAGGCCGCCAGGTGGGCAGAGACCAGGGGCTGCTCCTCCTTCCCCGGATTACCCCCTCCCCAATGAGTCTCCCCTGAGGAGCCGGGGCTGTGGCCGGGGGCGCCCCAGGCGTGGCTCACGTCAACGGCATTAATTTGTTTTTCCGCTTTTTTTTTTGCCTGTTTTTTTTTTTTTGGGCCTTTTTTTTTTTTTTTGCTGGAAATTTTTTTTTTTTGCTGGGCATTTTTTTTTTTTGGGTTGTGAATGCTGTTTGAATGTGGGGGTGACATTCCTGCCGGAAAAGGGGTGTCACCCTCATCTTTGGTGAAGAAGGGTTCCCCAGGACCAGGGAGAAGTGATCCCCAGGTCCGTGTGAATGGTGTATGAATGTACAGTGACATAATTGGAGCCTCGGCGTAGCGTTGCTGCTCACAAGTCCTGCATGGTGGACTCGTGCCAATCCAATTTGATGAGGTTGTGGGGTGTGTGTGCTAGGGACCACAGTGGTGTGCATGCATGCATTCTCATTGTGCCTTGATTAATGTGTGTGTTTAACGTGCAAAGATGCATAATGTGAGCTGGCATGAGATGGGGTCATGAGATGGGGTCCCAGTGCATATGCAGAGTCACCTTGAATGGAAAAGACAGGAGGATGTTAGTAGTGCATGTGCCCCTTGTGATGTGTGCATCATGGGTGGGGCAGTCATGCCTGCCACCCATGTCACTCACCAACCAGCCAGCTGTCCCCATACATGTTCTGTTCGAAATCTGTGGGGATGGGGCTCTGATTGTATATGTAGCTGTCATGGGTGTCATGGGTAGTGTCATGTGTTGGGCTGGTGATGTCCTCATGCAGGGTTGTGGTTAATTCCATGATGGCATGAGGGGTGAATCTGAAGATGCGAGACACCTCAGAATCACTCATGCCATAGATGTCTATGCGTGTGTGATATATCCTCTCCCGTGAAGAGTGAAGAGTGAAGAGTGAGGGGCTTGTATCAGATAAGAATATTGTATTAGATTAGATTACATTGTAAAGTTTATATAAGCAAAAAAAAAGTTAAAAATAAAATCCTGTGCCCTCCTTAGTGCCCTCCTCAGTGCCCTCCTCAGTGCCCTCCTCCTTCTTTGCTCATCTAAAGTCAGTAGTATAGCTATGAGCATGGATGCCACTGGCATGTTGGCATACAGTTTGTTGGGCAACATGTGTGACTGCTCAGCTCCTCACTAACAGTGTTGCTTTATCTGACATGTAGACGAATTGTCTAATTTTATACCAGCTTTTATATGGTCTAATTTTAGACAGGACATTTAGCTGTTGCGCACAGCACGTAGCCTGCGCTGCACCAACGTTCTTTTGTGGATCCCCGTAACTCCCTCATTAGCATATTTGAATAGCAAATCAATGGCGTGTCTAGCGCAGTTTTGCGCCTGTCTAACGAAATTATGCTGGACAAAAAAAAAATAGATTTCTTGCGTATCTCGTTTTGGGAATGCCGTGCATCGAAACGCACGCGCACAATTAGACTTACGCCGCGCATCTCCTGTAACGCCGGCGTAATCGCTCTGTGAATCTGGGCCTTTGTGTGTACCCAAACCGCGGGGTACCTCGGACTTACATTAAATGTAACCATATTGCTAGGCACCTCTCTTCTGTTTTATACTCAGTTGTGACATGACACTACTCTTATATCAAGACATCGCTTTTATATCAAGTCAAAATGTATTAAAAAATTTAGCTTGTCTTGCAAAATGCTCTCAAACCAAGTTACTCTTAAACCAATATATTTTTTTTTTTTTTTTACCACCAAAAACAAAGCTCTATTTGTGTGAAGAAAATGAAAGCTGAAAAATGGCCTGGGCAGGAAGGGGGTGTAAGTGCCCCTTAGGCAGATGGTTAAAGCCCTTCCCTGAGACAGGAAGTGTTAACACATAATTATACATAACACTGTGATATTAGCAGCTAACCGTAGAGGGCAGCAGATCTCTACATACCGTAGGTATTTGCTCCAAGTATTTAGCCGTTTGTTTGTATTTCAGACTTTTTTTTTAATTTAGTGTCAACTTCACCTGCTAATTGCTTGAACTGTAGAAAACTTTTCTGGATTGCCTAAACAACACTATTAATAAGGCCTGGAGTCATTTTAGTGAAATTGATTTTGCCATTGGCAAACAAAAACTCTGTTTTTCTCACTGAGATGCTTAAAGTATTTCATCTGATATTCCGTGAGTGTGTATGCCCCATCTGACTTTTTCCATCAGAAATTCCAATGGAATTAGATACAGAACATGTTCTCAATTTTTCAGATGAAAAAAAATTTGTCTGGATGAAATTCCGACGGACTAAAAACCACGCATTCTCAGAATCAAGTCGACACATGCTCGGAAGCATTAAACTTCATTTTTCTCGACTCGTCGTAGTGTTGTACGCCACTGCATTCTTGATGGTCAAAATTTGGTGTGACTGTGTGTATGGAAGACAGCTTGAGCAGAATTCCAATTGGAAATCCGTCGGAAAAACTATCTGAGTCTATTCCGACGGGAAATACGGTTGTGTGTACAGGGCATTACACTCACATTACATTATGGCTGAGTGGGAGCCCTATTATCTTTGAAGGACGTCATATGTCACCGGACACAGCAGATCATAGATCAGATCTCGCTGCCCATACCATGTGATCACTGTGATTAATCACAGCAGATCACATGAAATTTGTACACAATAAATCACTTTGCTTCATGCCATTCATTGTGTACTATTGTGCAGGGGCGGAATGACAACTCATGGGGCCTCCGGGCAATAGGAGATTATGGGCCCCAGGGCAATAGGAGATTATGGGGCCCCAGGGCAATAAGAGATTATGGGGCCCCTGGGCAATAGGAGATTATGGGACCCCCAGACAATAGGAGATTATGGGACACCCAGGCAATAGATTATGGGGTCACACAATATACACACATACAGTATACATACACAGTATACACACACAGACGCACAATAGACACACACAGTATACATACACACAGAGGTGTGGGATTTTTTTTAAAGCACAGATTTTTACATACTGTCCCTGGTTTTACTGAGGCTGGCAACCCTGATAGGGCCCCCTAGTGGCATGGGGCCCTCGGGCAGTGCCCGAGTGCCCGAATGGTCAGTCCGCCCCTGCTATTGTGTTGATATCTGTGATTGGTCACAATAATTACACGGTCCATTTGTAATGGCCAATCACAGCTAATCACAATAGTAAACTTTAAATGAATAGTTTTCATCCAGTGAAAAATGGTTGCTTATAACAGTAATATTCACTATTATAAGCAATCATAGTCATAGTCATAATCAAAAATCCTGATAACCTCTTCAGAGTGGTAAGTGTTCCTTTTTTTTACATTCTGTTTCCAGTCAGTGTTCCTGATCGCCACCATGCAAGTTATATGATGATGCTGTACTGCACTGGTGACAGTATGTAAAAAAATTACAACATCCAAAAACTCACCATGCCTCTTAGTAAATAACTTGGACTGTCTACAAAAATGGGTCATTTGTAGAATATTTGTACTGTCCTGGATTTTTTTTTTTTTTTAACAAATGAGATCTTCTGGTCCTCAGTACATCGGGATTGATCGATTTTCATAGACTGGACAATATACACTGATTCAGGCTATTTTCATCAAAGAAATGTAGCAGAATACATTTTGAGCCAAATTAATGAAGAAAGATTATTTATTTACAAAATGTTATAACAGAAACAAAGAAACACATTTTTTCCCTTTTCCCCCCTTTATTTAGCAAACTATTTAGAACCCAGCAGTAATTAAATACCACCAAAAGAAAGCTCTATTCGTGTTAAAAAATATATAACATTTTTATATAGTACAGTGTTGCATGAGCTAACCTGGGCAGGAAGAGGGTGAGAATCCCCGGTATTGAAGTGGTGAAAGAAGTATTCAAAGTATGGTTATTTTTTTAGTTACATTGTTCTGGCTTAGACCAATGTAATTTTGCATGTATTATATCTGTGGGATGCCTCTAGAAGCTAGAAGTAGGCACTACCACTCTAATGATCTTTACCAGCTTCCCTGTCCCATGCTGAGCAACTGCCCTTCTGTATTTTGAGTATCAGAGGTTGCAGTCTCAGCATGGACACCATTCAGAGATCACTTTGCATATTACCCTATGCATGCAAAGTGTTCTCTGATTGTATGAGGTGGAGAGGTGTGGTAGTGCTGTCACAATCTCTGCCTCATCCAATCAAAGGTCACTTTGCAGTCATTGAAAAAATGCAAAGGAATCTCTCAATGGTGCTCATGCTGAGCGGTATCTGCCGGTGTTCAGTAAGCAGCAGGCTAGCCACTCAGCACAGGACCTAGAAGCTAGTGTAGATCTCTGTATTAGTGGTGCCTACCCAAGGAATTTCTAGCTTCCAGAAGGATTGGCTAGGTATGGTATATGCAAAGCTACATTTGTCCAGCTTTAAATCAATGGGACCCCTAAAAACACCAAAAACAACTTCAGTTTTGCCTACACGTTGACTTCAATGTATTTCACCAAAATGGCCAAATTTTGCAGTAATGCATTGATTTTTGGAAAAATTTCAGGGTAAATAAAATTGAAATTTCGCTCATCCCTAATCAGCATTAGTTCCTGTAACATGACCCCATTATAGCTGCAGACAGTGAATACAGCAGATACTGCCAGATATGTTTTCTTTCAATCTTTCAAAGTTCCCTGTTTTTTTCTCTTCTCTCCAATTTTCAGTCAGTGTAGGCACACCCCCTAAGTTTTTGATTTAAAATTTCAGCTTGTGTGCAGAGGATGAGAAAACTTAACTTAAAGGGGTTGTAAAGGAATTTTTTTTTCATAATAAGCATCCTTAACCTGCAGACATTCCTCTTTTCACTTCCTCATTGTTCGTTTTTGCTCAGAAGTTGCTCTATTTCTTCTCTGTTCTGTTCACTTCCTGCTTGTCTGATTGTTATTCACCACCGTGAAGGGAGGCTTTACTGCAGTGGTCAGTGACGTGCTCGTCCCCTCCTGGGAACTACATCTGTGCGTCAGGACGCTCTCTACGTGTTAGAGACTTTAAGGAGGTGTGAATTACTGGGCGTGCCGCAATGCATACTGGGAAATGTAGTTCTTACATGAACAAGCGCCGCAAACCAGGAAGTGAATGAGAGAACAGAAACTAGAACGCCGGAGTCGATATAGATGAAGGAATTTAATAGGTATTTACACGTTTTTTAACAAAATCATTACACTATTCTGTCCATGCAGACGTTAATTTTTGGCAAAACATTTTTTTCCTTTACAACGCCTTTAAACAAGGGTCATGGGTGACTGCATGTGGCAGAGTTGAAAAATAAATATAGAAACTGTTCAGCAAATAAACACAAGTACCAAGCTGAAGTTTTCCTGGGGTTTGTACTTTCTACTGAATATTTATGGATGCACATGTATAAAAAGTAATGTTTAGCTATACAAGTTATTTTACATGCACAAAACAATATTTCTTCAACAACCAACTTACGGATTTAATTAAGAAGTGCTATGAACTGACAATAATGAAAAATAGAATTTAATAGAATTAAGTGCATTAATAGTATTCTGGCTTGGGCAAGAAAGCTTAGGTAATAATGTTTCCAAGCCTTTGTTTATACTCTCATTCAGTGCTTTTTATGTCTCCATAGTATTATAAATAGTTATAAGTAGATTGGTAATAAAAATCGGTTCATTTACTTGAAAGAGTATTTACACAGAGCCAAGCAATGTCTTTTTTTTGTGAATGCATTTCCACATCCAATGAAGCTTTCAATATAATAACACGGCCAAGTAACTTTATCATTGTGCTTATAATGGCTGCAATGTAAAGGGAGGGTTCTTATAATGTGGAATAAAAAAAGTCCTTGTAAGCTTTTGCCGCCAGGAGAGCTCTGTTGTGAATTAGTAAAGGGAAAGTATAATGAGAGAAATGCTTGCGCTGCTATTCCTGAACTCCTTCTGAAGGTGGATCAGCATGGCAGCCATAGTAATTCATCAACTCAGCTAGCAAAGTCAGAACCTACTGACCTGAAAACATTGTTTAAGATCAATGACTAACCAAGTAGTGAAGTGAGATGATTACCAGGAGAATTAGGAAACAATTTTCTTAGCAGGGTGGTCCGAGATGGCAACACAGGTTGGGTAAAATTGTCTCATTGAAGGCTACTTCAAGGGACTCTAACACTTTCACAATTAAGCTATTACTAGCCCACCTAACCCACTTATATACACCTTTCCTGCACTCCTTTGTCTTTATGAAATACTAGTATATAGGAACATGTCACCTCCTCCTAATGATGCAGTGCTAAGCAGCCAATTGTCAGGCCCAAAAGCCATCATGTGAGGGAGGGGGTGACATAGTTAACTCTATGTATGCTCAAATACCATCCAACTTATAGAGCTTATACGTGATTTGACTCCCACCACCACTTAAGGAACTGAGGGAACCCCCGCAAAGGTATAAATGGGTGAGGTTGTGGGCTAAATGGGCAAAAATATTCAAAATCTCTTTAAGGTTTGATTGCTAATACATATTCACTTAGGGGGATCTATATGCAAAAACATAATTCTATATTTATAGTCATTTTAAGATGGATAAAAAGTAATAGATGCCACCCCACTTCCCCCATGTCCACAGCATTAAGCTTCCATCAGTGAATATAATTAAGGTGTCCCAATCACTCCCAGGTGTATTAATGCTCACGTCAGGGTCTCTGGCTTGGTCAAAAGGGCCTTTTGCATTCTGCTTGCGACCATAAACAACAGTGAAATAGCCATGGCAACTAAAGCTGATCCTTCTACGTGTTGAACTACCTCACCCTAGGTTTCAGCCTTTTTAAAGACATTTAAACAGTAGCTGACTATGTCCAGACAGCTCTGGGGTGTTTGGCTCCCAAGGCCCCTCCCATCCTGGCATTTATATGAGCACTAACTCCACCCATTACACCACTACTTCTCTAAAAGGGGCCTAACACCAAAATAACACTCTTCCTATACGTCTACAACCTCTACATTGAACACATGGTAAATAGTAATTAGAGGGCTGAAATAATTTTTTCTATAGAAAGTGTTGCTGCATGTTTCCCTTGCTTACATAACCCCCCCAAAAATTAGCAATATGTTATTTAAAGAAAGTTCTTTCTTATAATGCTGGTAAGACCAGAATTAAAATCTTTGGAACAGAAGCAGAAAAGAATCACCAATAATGTGCTCCTCTCTGATTTAGTTTTTCTCTGTTAATGGGGCATAAGTTGTCATTAAATCATCATTACACAATTACGTTACACTGATTTGAAGTTCAGTATAGGCATCTTCAGTGGACAAGCGGTGGTAGTTAGTGGAGCTTTGCCATGAGGTAAATCGTCAAGACAGGTCCAAGTAAAAAAGTGACACTAAATAAGTACATTGCACGAAAAAGGCTTCTGGGCTAATAAAGGTGATATTTAGCATCATGTGGTGTCTGCTCTGACACAAGTTTTGTTATCCTGAAGCTGCGTGCACACGATAGGTTAACCAGAGGACAACGGTCTGAAGGACCGTTTTCATCAGTCAAAACCGATCGTGTTTGGTGCCCATAGGTTATTTAACCATTGGTTAAAAAAAGCAAACTCGCTTTAAAATGTAACCAATGGATTGATAACTGATAGGTCAAAACTGATCGTTAGTATGCAAAACCATCGGTTAAAAACCTGCGCATGCTCAGAATCAAGTCGACGCATGCTTGGAAGCATTGAACTTTTTCAGCACGTCGTTGTGTTTTACGTCACCAAGTTCTGATACGATCATTTTTTTTAACTGATGGTGTGTAGGCACATCAGACCATCAGTCAGCTTTATCGGTTAACCTAAGACAACTGTCCTTCAGACCGTTCTCATCGGTTTGACCGATCATGTGTACATGGCTTAACACTTAAAAATAGAGTTCAGGTTTACTGTGAGATAAGCATTTTGTTTTATTCAAGCTCTATAACTGAGCTCCAGTGGTCAATGTTTTAGGTTTCAGGGAAGTAGAATTTACTTGTGTCTGCAAGTAGAAGGATCATAGATATTTCAATTCCACAAAAAATGTTACTTTGGCAGTGCATATGTAGCAAGTTTTCATCAGCTTCTTTCAAGGCACCGTTTCAATGTACACCCATTCAGAATAAAAATATATATAGAGAGCATTGTCAAAACTGAAAGTGGAGCCAATGAAATAAAGCAGATTACAGGCCTGTAAGCAGAGCCATAAAGATAAATCAGAAGAGAACTTCCAGGCCCAGGGAGCAGTTATAATACCAACAGATATATTTATAGCAGACTTTGAACAGATCTCAGGAATAACTCATCCCTCTCACTGAGGTGAAGGTGAGGAGCCAGAGGACAGCACAATAAATGCCAGTGAGCCAGGGAAGGATTCTTTGTATGGTAGTAAATACACACTGGGGACCCACATGTCTACAATTAGACAATACACTTACTATAAATACTACCTCAAGTTATTAAGAGGCCATTATCACTCGAGAAATATATACTGACCAGTGCCTACTTCGATAAAGAAAATATTTAGATATAGTTTGGAAACTAAAGGGACCTTGTTATGGGGTTGCCATTGCTGCACTTTCCTTTTGAGAATGCTATTACAGCATTAAAAATGAAAAATGGGCCCAGTGAAGAAATGGTATCACCAGCTGGTGCTCAAGTTAAAGAAGAAGAAAACCTGTAAAGGTAGCAATACTCCTTAGACAGAAGGATCTCTGCTGAACTTTTTTGCCTCTCCTGAATTTTGAATAGCAGGCTGCATCTCTGCAGTGCTGTTATTGCAAGAATTGGAAGTCTAATGCCGCGTACACATGATCACTTTTCGGCATTGAAAAAAAAAATGTGTTTCATCAAGGAAAAAAACAAAGTTTTTCCAACTTCATCATTAAAAACGACGTTGCCCACACACCATCGTTTTAGCAAAATGCTCTAGCAAAGCGCGGTTACATACAGCACTTACGACGGCACTATAAAGGGCCATTTCCATGCGGAAGACGCCACCCTTGAGGCTGCTTTTGCTGATATTGTGTTACTGCGTGTTAGTAAAAGTTTAGTGAGAGACGATTCACGCTTTTCAGTCTTCATGCTTTAAAGATCGTTTTCTGTCGTACAGTTTGTGCTTTTGGGTTTGTATCTGTCTTACAGTGCTTGTATTCAGTTCGTATCTGTTTTTGCAGTGCGTTCTTGTCTGCTCGTTCCTGTTTTTCAGGTCGTTCTTCAGAGGCCTTTCTGTTCTTCAGGGCATTCTTTTTTAGTTGGATCTGATTAGAAGACCGTTATCGAGACATGTTACAGGCAGGGCTGGACTGGGACAAAAATTTGGCCCTGGACTTCATCCAGACCGGCCCACTTTAATTCAATAAAATGCTCACCAAAAGGCCCCTACATCGATTATTGTATATCATGAGAGGGGGAGAGAGAGGGGAATGCGAGAGGGAGGGTTGAAGGAAAGGGGGTCAGAGGGGGTGGGTGAGTGTAAGAAAAAGAGGGTGAGTGTAAAACTAGCAGTGTTTTACCGTCAATGCCCGCCCCAGTGTGAAAGCAGCCTGAGGCCCCATACACACGATCGGATATATCCGATGAAAACGGTCCACGGACCATTTCCATCGGATATGTCCGATCGGGAGTTTGATCCGATGGCGTGTACACACCATCGGATCAAATTCCCCGCCGCCGGACGGCGCGGTGACGTGGCAATGACGCGGCGGTGACGTTGACGCCGCCGCGTCACCGCTACGTCACCGCACCAGGAAGTAAAACACTTCCGCGCATGCGCCGAATCCATTCGGCAGCGGCGCGGCGGCGGTGGGAGCCGACATGTCTGCTGGTAAGTGTACTAACCAGCAGACATGTCGGGCGGACAGATTCCCACCGGATAGATTTCAAAGCTTGCTTTGAAATCTGTCGGGTGGACAAATCTGTCCGCTAGCCCATACACACGAGCGGAGATGTCTGCTGAAACGGTCCATCGGACCGTTTTCAGCGGACATATCCCCTCGTGTGTACGCGGCCTAAGAGTCAGGGAGTGAATGAGACAGAGGATGGAGCTAAGAGACAGAGGGGGGAGCTGAGAGACAGAGGGGGAGCTGAGAGACAGAGGGGGGAGCTGAGAGACAGAGGGGGGAGCTGAGAGACAGAGGGGGGAGCTGAGAGACAGGGGGAACTGAGAGACAGGGGGAGCTGAGAGACAGAGGGGGGGTCTGAGAGACAGAGGGGGGGTCTGAGAGACAGAGGGGGGGGGCAGCGAGACAGAGAGGGGTCTGAGAGATGGAGGAGGGTCTGAGAGATAGAGGAGGGGGCTAAAAGAGGGGGAACTGAGAGACAGGGGTGGTCTGAGAGAGTCTCCGTTTAAAAAAATGTATACATTTTTTTATTTTAAACGGCCCACTGAGCCATCGGCCCACCGGGAAACTCCCTGTAGTCCCTATGGCCAGTCCATCCCTGGTTACAGGTATGTTCTCGTCGACGAAATCGTGCTGTGCGTGGTGCAGGGATTGGTGCTTTTTCCCAGCTCCAGTCCATGAACAGGGTGAGGAGGAGTTTGTGGGCCAAGATCTGGTTTCTCCGCAGGGACCAGTTCTCTCATATGCCTCTGCTGCGGGAGATCTAAGAAAATAACCCTAATGATTTCAGGAATTTTCTGAGGAAGTTCTCGACGGGCATCTCCCCCCAGGCTCTGGGCGTCATAATCCCAAATACCTGTTTGGCCATAATACAGGTTCTGCAGGAGGACTATGTTAAGGTAAGTTGTGTCCTTTATTCTCACAAACTATGGGCCAGATTCTCAAAAGAGATACGCCGGCGTTTCGTAGGAAACACCGTTGTATCTCTGTTTTTTTTACTGGGTATCTATGCGTGTGATTCCTAGAATCACTTACGCATAGATACATTGAAGATCCGACATGTGTAAAACAATTACACTGTCGGATCGTAGATGTAATGACATCGCTGGCCGCTAGGTGGCCTTTACGATGATTTCTCATTTGCCTATGCAAATGAACCTAATCCGACGATTCCCAAACGTTTTTACGCCGCCCTGTCGTAGTTTACGTCATTTCCGTACGCGTAAGGTTACCCCTGCTATATGAGTGGTAACCTTACGAAGTTCCGTCGTTGCCATGTTAAGTATGGCGTCGGGTCAGCGTCGTCTTTTTCCGTCGGTTACGTTGTTTTACTAAGTCGTTCGCGAATAGGGATTTACGGAACCGACGCTCACGTCGGTTTCATTTACTTTTTCCGACGTGAGCTGGAGCATGCGCACTGGGCTATTTTTGAGGCCGGCGCATGTGCAGTTCGATTGACGCAGTGGCGCTTAATTTAAATACAAGCCGCCCCCTTTGAATTACGCGGGGATACGCGGAGCCATTTACACTACGCCGCCGCAACTTACGGAGCAAGTGCTTTGGGAATACGGAACTTGCTCTGTTAAATTGCGGCGGCGTAGTGTAAATGGCTTATGCTACGCCAGCGGCAATTCTATGGGAATCTGGCCCTATGTATTTATTGCATGCTTTTTTTTTTTCAATCAGTCCCTAATTAACCTGTTTGTAATATGGTGTGAATGTTCCCTTTGTCCCCATGCATGCTGTAAGGTTGTTATGTTTGTTTTTTGGCCTACATGCATATTTCCAATTGCCAATCTTTCCAGGATTCTATTCTGGGTCCAAACACACCTAGCCTAGTCACTTCCCCCATTTATTTTTGCTTCCATTGTAGTGCTCCATTTGGTGTCTCCCTATATCCCCCATTTATTTTTGCCTCCATTGTAGTGCTCCATTTGGCGTCTCCCTATATCCCCCAGTTTTTTTTGCCTCCATTGTAGTCCTTGCCCAACCCCCCCCTAAATGTGTGCATTTTTTTCATTTTGTTTAATTCACATTTTTTTGAGGGTTTGAGGTCCCCAACTCATCTTGGGCATCCCCTTCCCATAAGCAATAATTTTTTGGGCCATCAGAGGTGGTGATGAATCTGCTTAGTGATCCATTATTATTTCTGGCTCTTAAAATAATACTTTAAATTAATGATCTCCTGTTTTTATTCTCCAATATTTTTTTTTGATATTCTGATTGCAATGTTTGATTGAATATTTTTTTGTTTTTCTCTACAGTTCCCCACCACGCCACAGGAATGGCAGACTGTGGCAGCGGACTTCGCGCAGCATTGGAACTTTCTGAACTGCGGAGGAGCTATTGATGGCGAGCACGTCCACATCGTGCCACCACCCCATTCGGAATCCCATTTTTATAATTATAAGGGGTTCCACAGCATCGTGCTGATGGTGGTGGTTTCTGCCAACTACGAGTTTTTATACCTTGATGTTGGAAAAAATGGCGGATGTCGGATGGCGGGGTCTTTGCTCAGACCGAGTTCGCCCAACAGTTTCAGTCAGAGGACCTAGGATTGCCACCTGCGGAGGAGAACGAAGATGGGCTTCCCTTCGTCTTTGTCGCTGATGAGGTGTTTGCCTTAGGTCCCCACCTCATGAGGCCTTTTCCCCAACGTACCCTCACCCCTGAGAGGAGGGTTTTTAATTATCGGCTGGCCAGAGCCAGAAGGGTGGTTGAGAACGCCTTTGGCATCATGGCCAGCCGATTCCGTTTATTTCTTACAGCAATTAACATGGCTGAATACAAATGGAACCATATCATCCTTTGTTGCTGTATTTTACACAATTATCTGAAGAGACATTCTTCCACCTACTTGACACTAGTGCCTGATGAGGCCATTGTATGGCGGCCCGTGAAGCTAGCTATACAGGCTTGGCCCCCCAAAGCGCCCGTGCTGTGCTACAAAGATATGTCGAGTATTTTATGGGGAGGGGGGCCATTCCAATGCCAGATCTTGGCTGGATAAAATCTTTTTTTTCTGCAAGAAAAAGTCTGTAATTTTTATTTGTTTTATTAATTTCTAATTTGGGGTTATTGTAGCTTTCTCCTAGGTTATCATAGTGTCATGTTTATTTTTATGTACTAAATACTCATCATTGTCAATGTAAACACCACAAATCTAGCTTAGTTATTTTAGGCAGCATTGATATAAATAATAAGCCACACATTGTTGAGTATCCAAAGATCTTTATTTTTTAACATATAAAATCAGGTTTTGTATATATATTTTTTTACATACATATAAAATCATTTTTTTTGTATATATATATATATATATATATATTTACATACATATACAATCAGGTTTTGTATTTTTTTTTCATACATAAAATTTTGTAAAAAACATGCATAGAAAAAAACATTAAAAACAAATTTTAAACCCTCCCCAGAACATCCATCAAATTGTTTTCTCTCTCATCTGCCCTAAACAGATGTGCATGTCTTCCATGTCAGCCCTGTAGGCCAACACCTCTCCAATCAACAGCTGGGCACTGTATGTGTCCAATCCGTCACCAGCATAAATAGCTCCTGAAATTTGAAAACAAACCATGTATTAAAATTATGCTGGCCTACATCTATTACCTGTGGTGTATGACACTGACCTGATGTGGTGGCAGTTTCCACTTCCTGCACATCCCGCGGGGGTGGGGCTTGTGTGGTTTTTCGCAGCTCCTGCCTTGAAGCTTGATTGTGCCCTACAAGATTGAAGAAAAGGGAAACATGATTTAAAAAGATTAGAGGCCTGAAAGAAGGAATATGAATCATTCTTTTTCTAAAGTTTGGGACTATTGTTGGTTTTTACAACCCAACAATTGTCCACATGTGTAACCAACTGCTGAGCATACTCTCCTTTTACTGTATATTGACTTAATTTTGATTAGTAAATCTAGTTAAAGGGTCACTAAAGGATTTTTTTTTAGCTTCCTTTACCTTACTGCAGTCCATGTCCTCATTGTTCGTTTTTGCTCTGATGTTGCTGTAATTCTGCTCTGTTCTGGACACTTCCTGGTTGTCTGTTTCCTGATGACCACAGTACTGGAAGATTCTAGCTTTGTTTTCCTAACCATAACTCTCTATGGCACTGTCCAGCACAGAGGCATTAAATTACATGCACAAACTAAGCTAGATGCAAAAACAAAAGTGAAACTACAGGCACACTATATGATTGATTTTTATCTGTTTTTAATCGTTTTTAAAAGGAACCAGTTAACTATTATGTCTCTATACCCTGTAAACAGTAATTTCAGCAAAAAAAATGTTTTTCCTTTAGTGACCCTTTAACCACTTGCCTACTGTGCACTGCGTCGCTTTAACTGACAATTGCGCGGTCGTGTGACATGGCTCCCAAACAAAATTGGCGTCCTTTTTTCCAAACAAATAGAGCTTTCTTTTGGTGGTATTTGATCGCCCGTGCGGTTTTTATTTTTTGGGCTATAAACAAAAAAAGTATTTTTTGCTTTTTGCTATAATAAATATCCCATTTAAAAAAATATATACATCTCAGTTTAGGCCGATACGTATTCTTCTACATATTTTTGTGTAAAAAAAAAAAACGCAATAACCGTATAGTGACTGGTTTGCGCAAAAGTTATATTGCCTACAAAATAGGGGACAAAATTGTGATTTTTTTTTTGAAATACATACAGTACAACCTGAAAGAAAAAGAACATGCCACACAAAACCAAAATAAATGATTACACAGGAAAATGACTTACTTCTTCTAATGAATCTTTTTATTTTCTCCATTTGCTCCAGCTCTCTTAATTTAAAGTGGATGTCCGCCCCAAAAAAAATATTAAAAGCCAGCAGCTACAAATACTGCAGCTGCTGACTTTTAATATTAGGACACTTACCTGTCCTGGAGTCCAGCGCCGTCCGCAGCAGAGGACGAGCGATCGCTCATCACTCTGCTGCTCCCCACTTCATCCACGGTGAGGGAACCAGGAAGTAAAGCGCTCCGGCTTCACTGCCCGGTTCCCTACGGCGCATGAACGAGTCGCACCGATTGGCTCCTGCTGTGTGCTGGGGGGGGGGGGGGGCGACGGGATGTGACGACATGCCCGTATTTTGCCCGAGAATGCTGGGCCGGAAGTGGGTGCAAATACCTGTCTGCACCTCCCTCCCCCTTGAAAGGTGTCAAATGTGACACCGAAGGGGGGGAGGGTTCCGATCAGCACGAGTTCACTTTAGGGTGGAGCTCCGCTTTAAGGTCAGACCATCTTTTCCTTAGGTCCTTAGGTTTTTTTTATTTAATTTTGACTTGCAGAAATAATGGAGGCCTTCAAAGGCCTTCAAAGACCCCAAAGATGAAAGGATCTCCCTATACTGTGGAAAACTAAAAACAAAAATAATAAAAACAAAGAGACCAGGAAGAAAGCACGGGAGACCCTGCTTGCATTTGTAAAGACAAGGGTCCCCAATGCCACAATCACAACTGTGATCAAAAAAATTGATACCATTGGGGGCACCTACAGGACCCAACGCACACAAGTCCTGGCCTCAATGAGATCTGGCGCTGCAGCTGACAGTATCTATTAACCAAACCTGTGGTACTATGGTCAGCTGCAGTTCCTGGACAACCACATTGAGTCAAGGCCATCCCCTTCTGCCCTTCCCCCAAGAGGTCGCTCCGGTCTTCCCTGCAGTCAATCCTCCAGAGTTTCTGGAGGACCCAGATTGTGAACCATGGAGCCAGGTATTGCATTTTGCAAACAATTTCGGGGAATCAAAGTATAATAATGATGTCAAATTGATGTTACTAGTGTTCCAAATTTAAAAGGATTGAACAAAAAGTGTTGAACATATCAATAGGCAGTAGTGGCAAAACATGATGGGGACAAGAATGAAAAATGCTGGGGTCAGAATGATTGTGTGTAATTTACTGGTACGCCATCAGGGGGGTACAGGCAGTACACCTGTAAGGGGCCCCGGAAGACAACCCCCCTTTTTTGTAAGAATCTATTTTTAGAAATATATTTTTTTTCCCTAATTTTATATTTTGGGTAAAGGCCCCCCGCTTCTCAATTTCAGGCGGCAGCACCCCCCCTTGTTCCAAGGGGCCCATGTCTGAAGCTGTGTAAGGGGCCCCATAATTCAGGATGGTGGCCCTGTGTGTAATATAGAGTAGCATTCAATTTGCATCTGTCATGATTTGGACAATGTGTGAGATTTATGAAGACAACAAATAAACTATGTACCTTTTTTTATACACAGACAGAGCAAAGCCAGGAGGAGGCAGAGCCCACAGGGAGCCAGGGGGAGGCAGGCCCCACAGGGAGCCAGAGGGAGGCAGGCCCCCACAGGGAGCCAGAGGGAGGCAGGCCCCACAGGGAGCCAGAGGGAGGCAGGCCCCACAGGGAGCCAGAGGGAGGCAGGCCCCACTGCAAGACAGGAGGTGGCAGAGCCCCAGTGGGAGACAGGAGGCACGTCATCGTGATACTATCTCACGGATTCCTCCTCTCCGCACTCCCGCGAAAAGGGCCAGGAGTCTTCTCCAAATGGAGGAGGGGACCCAGACCCTGATTCGCGAGGCAACTGTGGCCCCCCGAGAGCAACCCAGAGAAGAAGAGGGTTTTGCTGCGCTCATCGCAGCCAAGCTCCATAATCTGGAGTGGGGTCAGCATGTGCGCTGTGAAACCCTCATCTTTAAGCCCATAAGCATGGCCTCGTTGGGGCAGCTCGATGACGACACCGACATTGTGCGGATTGCTCCTCCTGCCCTTGCTGCTCCTCCTGCTCCTAGTCCTGTTCCTTCTCCTCTTTCTGAGCCTGCTCTGGGTCCTGCTCCTAGCACAACCTCACCTCCAGGAACCCAGCCTCTGAGGACTCGGTCTGCAGGGAAGTCTTCAGGGAAAACTGCATGGAAGTAGACTAGCAAGTTCAAGCGTTGAGCGATGTGATGCCTCTAATGGTGTAAATTCTTTTGTGCTTTTTTGATTATACCAGAATAAATGTTTGTTTGGTTTGCTGACAAAATTTGACCATGTGTTTTTCTTTAAAATAGAGAGATCGGTAGTGAGTAGGCAGAGACATTACAAAAAATAACATTTTATAATTAACAAGGGACACTAACCTCCTTGTGGGTAAATTATAATAAATAATTATGTTGTTGTGGTAACTTGACACACTCCAAAAAAATATATATAATATATATATTATCAAATAACGAAAAAAGAAGAGCTACATTAAAATATTTAAAATATGCATTCATATTTTTACATGGAGATCTGGCTAAAAAAAATCTCCCCAAAAAAATCATTAGATATCAATAAATAATAAAGTAAAAAGCTTGTCATACAGTAACTATGTAACAATATCAGCAGCAACAAATGAGGATTAGTGTAGCATTAAAAAGCATTGTGTAATGCAGCACATTCTTTTCTTCAATAATTTCAAACCTAACAAATGTGCTTACTCCATTCTGAACGGTAGTTTTACCAGAACGAGCGTTCCCGTCTCATAACTTGCTTCTCAGCATGCGTGGGTTTAAAATGTCGTTTTAGCCCACACACGATAATTTTTTACAACCCGAAAAACTATTTTTTTTTAAACGACGTGAAATAATGCAGCATGTTTTTTTTATTTTTTTCTCGTTCATTTGTCGATCATTTTAAATTACATTTTTAAAAACTTTTTTTTTCATGCCGAAAAATGATCGTGTGTATGCGGCATCACAGATGGAAAACTGACTAGACAAAAGCTAACCATAGACTACAGAAAGTAGTCGGATTTGTAGGTATGATTGTATCACTATCTGACAAATATCTGTGTGAATAAACATGAACACTCTATTTAATTGAGGAAACAATGACTAGACTAGATTTTCTAACTTTCTTTTTTTTTTCTCCCTTGAGATCAGAATTTGTTGTAAATTTTACAGTAGCCAACAGACAAGAAAACATTGTCTCACCTGGGCCTAAGAACCATGTCTATGAACAGCAGCAGGGTGATGAGCCCCCACAGTGGAAATTTTTTGTCACGTGATCCTTCCAAATTCTTAGATAAAGCTTAGCCTGAAACCTTAAAGAGCGAAAATGGACATTAAAAACATGTAGAATTATGAGAAATATAACAAGAATAATATACACAAAGCGTAAAAATACAGATAATTTCCCTTAAAATGACACAGTGAGTCAGCACAAACAGGAAAAGTAACCTTTTATTTGCTGCGCAGAATAATCACAAACCTATAAATCTCTCTGCTGTTTCTGAAATTGGTGGCTGATAAAAACTAGCAATTTGGAGTTGGAGAATAATAGTGGGTGCCTTAATAATCCTATTGAGTGGGCTGAATAAACATTTATTCTGAACAATAATGGATCAGCAATTAGAACTGGACTTGGAATAGACAATAAAAGATTATAGGTACTTGGCTTATAATAGTTACATAGTTACATAGTTAGTGGGGTTGAAAAAAGACACAAGTCCATCCAGTTCAACCAGAAAAAAAAAAAAAACCCAGAAGAGCATGATCCAGTTTGCTACAGCAGGGGAAAAAATTCCTTCCTGATCCCCCGAGAGGCAATCTGATTTTCCCTGGATCAACTTTACCTATAAATGTTAGTACCCAGTTATATTATGTACATTTAGGAAAGAATCCAGGCCTTTCTTAAAGCAATCTACTGAGCTGGCCAGAACCACCTCTGCAGGGAGTCTATTCCACATTTTCACAGCTCTTACTGTGAAGAAACCTTTCTGTATTTGGAGATTAAATCTCTTTTCCTCTAGATGTAAAGACTGCCCCCTTGTCCTCTGTGTTGACCATAAAGTGAATAACTCAACACCAAGTTCACTATACGGACCCCTTATATATTTGTACATGTTGATCATATCCCCCCCTTAATCTCCTCTTCTCAAGAGTGAATAAATTCAGTTCCTCTAATCTTTCCTCATAGCTGAGCTCTTCTTATTAGTTTGGTTGCCCTTCTCTGCACTTTCTCCAGTTCCCCAATATCCTTTTTTGAGAACTGGTGCCCAAAACTGAACTGCATATTCCAGATGAGGTCTTACTAATGATTTGTACAGGGGCAACATGATATCTCTATCTCTGGAGTCCATACCTCTCTTAATGCAAGAAAGGACTTCACTTCTTTGGAAACTGCAGCTTGGCATTGCATGCCATTATTGAGCTTATGATCAACCAAAACCCCTAGATTCTTCTCCACTATGGATCACTCCAGTTGTACTCCCCCTAGTATGTATGATGCATGCATATTCTTAGCCCCCCAAGTGCATACATTTACATTTACATAGACAGTGCATTGTGGCCGGCTTGTAAGGACGAAAGGACGTTATTCTACTGCATAGCTTAGTGTCATCTGCAAAGACAGAAATGTTACTTTTGATCCCAGCCCCAATATCATTTATAAAGATATTAAAAAGTAAGGGTCCCAACACTGAACCTTGGGGTACACCGCTGATAACCTTGGACCATTCAGAGTAAGAATCATTAACCACTACTCTCTGAATTTTGTCTTTTAGCCAGTTTTCTATCCATTTACAAACTGATATTTCCAAGCCTGTAGACTTTGCCTTACACAGGAGTCGCGTGTGGGGAACTGTATCGAACACTTTTGCAAAATCCAAGTCCACTGCCACCCCTCTGTCCATGGTTTTACTAACCTCTTCATACAAATAAATCAAGTTTGTCTGACAACTTCTGTCTTTCATGAATCCACGGCGTCGCTAAAAATATTTTTTTCCAGCAAGAACTCATCTATGTGGTATTTTATTAATCTCTCCAATATCTTCCCAACTATAGAAGTTAAAATAACAGGTCTATAGTTACTTGGTAAAGACTTTGTTCCATTTTTAAATATAGGCACCACATTGGCCCTGTGCCAATCCAGTGGTACTATTCCTGTCATTAATGAGTCCCTAAAAATTAGATACAATGGCTTTGAAGTTACAGAGCTCAATTCTTTTAGGGTCCATGGGTGTATACCACCTGGTCCAGGTGCTTTATCTATTCTATCTAAATATTCCTGGACCATATCACTTTTGAGACATTGTGGATCATTGTGTCACTACCACCCCCATTATGAACATGAGATACCCCATGCTCCTTTGTATACACAGAGCTGAAGAAAGTATTTAACAAATTAGCCTTCTCTTTGTCCCCAGTCACATACTCTAGATTATTTTGTAAAGGGCCTACATGCTTACACTTGAGCTTTTTACTATTATTATAGTTGAAGAATTTTTGGGGCTTTGTCCTACTATCTTTTGCAATCTGTGGTTCGTTTTGAGTTTTTGCACCCTTGATTTCCTTTTTACATATTCTGTTATATTCTTTGTAACATTTTTATATTTTTAAAGGTTCTTTTCTTATACTTTATAGCTTTTTTATATTTTTAAAGGTTCTGTTCTTATACTTTATAGCTTGTTTTTTTTTTAAACAATTTTGACAAACAGTCTTTTTGAGGAATTCCCATTTCTGTTCTGTGCCCATTGATGCCGATATTTTCTCCCAGTCAAAGTCCTGGAGAGCAGGCCTCATCCTTGGAAAATTTGTTATGGTCACTGCTACCCAGGTGTTCCTTTATCTGAACATTAGTAATAAGCTCTGCATGGTTTGAGATTACCAGGTCCAACAGAGCATCATTCCTAGTTGGGACCTCAATAAACTGGACCACAAAATTGTCCTGTACTAGGTTTATACATTTTTGCCCCTTAACTGTCCCAGCAGTGCCATTACTCCAGTCAATTTCTGGGTAGTTAAAATCCCCCATTATTATCACCGTCCCAGCCCTTGCAGCCCTTTCAAACTGTGCAAGGAGCTGGGTCTCCACGTCCTCATAACATTGGGTGGTCTATAACAAACTGAACTACGCACATCTGTATGCAGTTCCACCCATAATGCTTCAGACTCATCACACTCTCAATCCACCAGGTCCTCTTTCACACTCGCTTTGAGATCACTTCTCACAGACCCCTCCACCTTTCCTTTTTACCCTGTATTTCCGAAAGAGTGCATAGCCAGAAATATTAATAGCCCAGTCATGTGAAGAATGAAGCCAAGTTTCAGCAATACCGATTACATCATAGCTCTCCTGAAGGCACTAGAGCTTCCAACTCACCTATTGTGCTTGGCAGACTTCTGGTATTGGTGAACAAACACTTTACTGCATTAATATATTTTGACCAGTCACATACTATCCTTTCAGGGGTCCGAGATTGCAACTAGGACTTGCTACTATACTTACCTTGGGTTTATGTGCTTTGGTTACAGTACAGCATACTATGGTTTTACAGACTGCGCCTGGGCACTTTACTGAATAGATGGCCTGATTCTAATAAGCTTTTGGTAGAAAATATAATACCTTTATCATCCCAAAAAGCTCAAATGTTACAGTTATACTTAGTTGAAAGTCACTATAGCATTATACATTGCTGCTTGCCAGCTTAGATACAGTATGTTTTTTTCATGTACATTAGGTGCACGCATGCTTAGTAATGTGTAAAGGATTAACCACTTAAGGACTGCCTCCTGCACATTTACGTCAGCAGAATGGCACGGTACGTCTTGTGCTAGTTTGCCCAGCCGTGGGTCGTGGGCGCGCGCCCGCGGTGCGCTCCCGTGACCCGGTCCAAAGCTCCGGGACGGGACTGCGATCGGTCCCCGGAGCTGTAGAACGGGGAGAGACGTGTGTAAACACGGCTTCCCAATTCTTCACTGTGGTGGCGTCATCGATCGTGTGATCCCTTTTAAAGGGATACACAATCAACGACGTCACACCTACAGTCACACCCCCCTACAGTTGTAAACAAACATTAGGTCACACATAACCCCTTCAGCGCCCCCTTGTGGTTAACTCCCAAACTGCAAATGTAATTTTCACAATAAACAATGCATTTTAAATGCATTTTTTGCTGTGAAAATGACAATGGTCCCAAAAATGTGTCAACATTTTCTGAAGTGTTCGCCATAATGTCACAGTCACGAAAAAAAAAATCGCTGATCACCGCCATTAGTAGTAAAAAAAAAGAATTAATAAAAATGCAATAAAACTATCCCCTATTTTGTAAACGCTATCAATTTTGCGCAAACCAACCGATAAACGCTTATTGCGATTTTTTTTACCAAAAATAAGTAGAAGAATACGTATCGGCCTAAACTGAGGAAAACATTTTTTTATATATTTGGGGGATATTTATTATAGCAAAAAGTAAAAAATATATATATTTTTTTAAATTGTCGCTCTATTTTTGTTTATAGCGCAAAAAATAAAAACCGCACAGGTGATCAAATACCACCAAAAGAAAGCTCTATTTGTGGGGAAAAAATGACGCCAATTTTGTTTGGGAGCCACGTCGCACGACCGCGCAAATTTTCTGTTAAAGTGACACAGTGCCGAATCGCAAAACCTGGCCGGGTTCTTTAGCTGCCTAAAGCTCCGGGTCTTAAGTGGTTAATGCACACAGGGCTTTAACAGGCATTTTATATGCATAGCATAATTTTCTGACACTTTCCTGTGTGTGCGTGCCATGTACAGCCTGCCATACAGGTGAATCGCTATACTTGGCCTTACTCTTGTAAACACAGAGGCTTATTTGCATCAGCATTTACCTGTGCATGTGCATCTAATGTATATTCTGAATGTACAACTTTGGTATTTTAGGTATTTATAATCTCTCATGGATCAAAGTCATGCTGGCTCTGAGATGACAGAATCATATAAATCCTGATGTCTGACATACAGTAGATTACCCCTTTCTGCAACTTCTCCCATTATGGCATGCTACACATTTACAATAATGTAGTCAGATCACAGGGGGTGAGGGGTTGGTGATGAAGAAGACTGAAGAAATGCTTTCTCTTGCCTGCAAAAGACTGATGACATCATCATAGTCTCACTTCCCTAGAGTTTAAGGACCTTTTTTTGTGATAAAAGCTTACCCTCCAACCTTCTAAGAAAGAAAAGAGGAATACTCTTTAGTAATGAATACTTTAACAATAAAAAAAAACCTTCCATACCAACCAGGCTTTACCAAAAGTTCATTCATTTATATAAAATGTCAGTCCACTATAGGGAATTACATGCATAATCTATTTACATGATAATGATCAAAATAGCATATATCAAACTATTTTTTAAAAAGACTATTGATTCCCTGTAATATAGAAGGATCTTTAAACAGCTCTGGACAAATTGATTTCCCAGAAAAGGAACACAAGTGAACAAAGCTAAAGGGAAGCAGTCACAGGAATTCAGGCTTTTGAAGTGGGGCAGAATTCCACAGGGTAATACATTATAATTTCCCCAGTTTTCACTGTGTTTAATGTCCATTCCTGCAGTTGTGGTTACATTTATGTTTCCTTATGTCTTATTTGAAGACCACTCTACACATGAGACATTTATAAAATTGTTGAGCTGCTAAGGGATCCTTAAACAAACATATTTTTTAGTTAGCGCCACAAAAGGTTTTGCCTACATTTTTATTATTCTTCACACAGTATGACTATAAGACTCATGCCATGTACACACGGTAGTTTTTTGTGATTAAATAAAACCTTTTTTTTAAAAAACGTCATTTAAAATGATTGTGTGTGGGCAAAAGTCGTTTTATGTCTTCTGAAAAACGACCAAAAAAAAATTCGAACATGCTTCAATTTTTTATGTCGTTTTTCAGAATGTCGTTTTTTGTGTCATAAAAAATGATCGTGTGTGGGCAAAACGATGTTTAAAACAACGTTTTAAAACCCGCGCATGCCCAAAAGCAAGTTATGAGATAGGAGCTTCAATGGAACAGAGTGCCGTCGAACGTGGTGTATGTAACCACGCTTTGCAAGAGCATTTTCAGAAAACGATGGTGTGTAGGCAACGTCGTTTTTTAAAATAAAGTTTGAAAATCGTTGTTTTGTTTCGTGAGATAAAACACAATTTTTTTACATCACAAAAAGTGATTGTGTGTACGCGGCATAAGTCCTGGATGTTTAATTGTGTTAGCTTAGGTAATGGCTCACCCCACTGTAGTGTAGAATACAGTTTAAAATGTTGCACAAAAATTCACCCAAAACTATTTTTTTTTCAGTTATGTGGGTTTGGGTAGTAATCATTAGTGACTTTCTATTTTTTCTAAGTCACCCTGGTTGATTTTCTTCCTGACTTCCTTCATTAACTCTGAGGCCGTGTACACACGACCGAGGTTCTCGCTGGAAACCAGCGAGAACCTCGCTGTAAGCTGCATTCCAGCGAGGACCTCGGCCGTGTGTACACTCTCGGCGAGCTTCCTGTCGGGAATCCCGTCGAGCGAAAAGAGAGCACGCTCTCTTTTTGCTCGACGGCCCGCCTGGAAGAATGGCTGGTTGCCATTCCCGACGGGCGGGTCACCGATTTCGACGGCCGGCAGGGAACCTCGACGGGCGGAACGATGTGTTCTGCCCGTCGAGGTTCTCTGCCGTGTGTACACGGCCTCAGTAGTCCTGTTCCACAATGTAAAGTAATACAGCACAGTAGGTATGTGGAGCTTAAAATTCAAGGGCAGAAATCTCACTGGTGGAATCCGCAAGAAACCAGTAGTATGTAGGTGATTCCACTCCCTAGCACAGGGATCCTCAAACTACAGCCCTCCAGCTGTTGCGGAACTACAAGTCCCATGAGGCATTGTAAAACTCTGACATTCACAGACATGACTAGGGCATGATGGGAATTGTAGTTCCTGAACAGCTGGAGGGCCGTAGTTTGAGGACCCATGCCCTAGCATATACTCAAATAAAATATCAGTCTGGTGTGGACTTATTCTTTAAAATAAAATATGCAGTTGTTGAACTTTTCTAAAAATCCCAGTTGCTTGGCTGTTGCACTGACCTTTTTAGTAACATTTTTAAGTCACTGACCTAGAACAAAAATGCAGTAGTGATAAGTCTTTCCACTCTAGCCCCTCTTTTTCCCCCTTTCCTTCACTTTCTCTCTCCCACAGAGAGACAGGTGAAGAACTCACCCTAACCCTGCCTCCCTCCCTAAAAAAAAAAAAAAAAAAAAAAAAAGGGGGTCTTCCCTTTCCTCCTTTTAAGCTATATGTCGGGAAGAAGAAGCCAAAGTATGTCCTTCACACTATTCAGATTGTCTCTTTCTTCCCTTCCCTTACTCCTCATTACTCTGTCTCAACCATTAGTCTCTTCCCCTCATCTGAATTTCTAAATAAATTCCAGCTTTTCCACATTTCTTCATATTGATTTTTCTTACCCTTGGCTGAAAGAACTAGGTCTTCCATGGCTTCTATATCTCTCACTCTATTTATCCAATCTAAGATTGATGGTGGCCTAGTATCTCTCCAATGTAAGGTGATCCCTGCTTTAGCTGCATTAATCCATTGTCACAGTACTGATCTCTTATAGGTCTGGACCAGGATCTGAGAACAGTGAAGCAAGAAGAATGCGGGATCATTGGGTAATTTTAAATCGGAAATTTTTTGTAAAATTCTTAAAATTGTCATCCAATAGTATCTTATTTTTTACATAGCCAGAATATATGAAGCAATGTCCTGGATTCTTCTCCACATCTCCAACATCTGTCCGAGTTTTCCGTAAATAATTTTTTTAATCGTGCTGGGGTATAATACCACTGCGTCAAAATCATGTAATTTAATTCCTGGGTCCGTGTACAGATTGAGGTATTTAGAGTTAGGGGTACGTTGGAGTGGGGTAAAGGTCCTATCTAGGTCCTTCTCCCATTTATTGATACCTGCTATCTCGAAATCGTCTGACGGTTTATTTAGTAATCTGTACACTTTAGAGATCTCTCAGGAGAGTGGTTCTATATCATTACAGTAAGACTCAAAAGTCATTAGCTGACATTGAAAGTTAACTCCTGGTCCTAAAGATCTCATGAAGTGGTTTATTTGGAGAGCCTACCAAATATTGACTTTGAAGGGGCCTCCTGCTCGCATTAGTGTTTTAATAGTTGGCCAAGTTTCTGATTTAATAAAATGTGAAGCCTGGTATAGTCCCTTCTCTTTGAGGGACTGAAAGGCCCCAACCTCAATACCTGGACTAAAACTTGGATTTCCCAGGATAGGGAACAAAGGTGATTGTATTGAAGAGAATTTCCTGTTTCGGCAAATCCGCGCTGAAATCTTAATGCCGCGTACACACGGTCGTTTTTTGTGATGAAAAAAAACGACGTTTCTGTGAAGTAAAAAACGACGTTTTTGAAACGTCACTTTCAAAGACGATGTTGCATACACACCATCGTTTTTTTCACCACTCTTTTCCATTAAAGCTCGCTTCATAACTAGCTTCTGGGAATGCGCGGGTTGAAAAACGTCGTTTTAAACGACGTTTTTGCTACACACGGTGACTTTTTGTGAAACAAAAAACTACGTTTTGAAAAACGACACAAAAAATTCAAGCATGTTGGAATTTTTTTTGGTCGTTTTTTTGAAGACAAAAAACGACGTTTTGCCCACACACGATCAATTTAAATGACGTTTTAAAAAACAACGTTTTTTTTCATCGCAAAAAACGACCGTGTGTACGCGGCATAAGAATTGTGCCGATTATAGGCTGTTTTTTAAGAAAGATCGTGGGGCTGTATAACACCAAGGGGCCCTGCACAAGGGGACTGGACTCAACTGCTGTTCCATGTCAACCCATCTCTTAAATCTAATATGTCTGCACCAATCTACTAATCTTGATAAATGTACTGCATGGTAATACTTAAATATATCAGGGACTGCCATTCCACCAAAGTTCTTAGATATAGTCATCAAATCTCAACAAATCTTGTTGGATCGTTGGATCGTTGGATCCTTGGATCCTTGGGTTTATTCATAAATAAACTACATATCTGGCGCAGGAACGTCACAGGTATCATAATTGGTAATGCTTGAAGCAGGTACAACATTTTGGGGAGGGCAGACATTTTAATTATGAACCGCGAATGGAAACCATGTCGCCATTTATCGAGAATAGATCGTAATAGATTATACATTGGTGGAAAATGTATTTTAAAAATGTCCTTCGCCTTTGATGGAATGTTTGTGCCCAGGTACTTAATTGTTGTTCTCCATTTAAAACCAAAGTTTGATTGGATGGCATTACAAGAAAGCGGTGGGTGTTATTGCCACACTCATAGCTTCAGATTTAGTCTGGTTTATTTTTAGATTAGATAAAAAAACATATTTCTCAATCTCCCCCATCAAATTGGGAAGGGAAATATGTAGATCTGTTACAGAAACTATAAATAGTCCGCACAGGCCGAAAACCTTATGAGTTCCCTCACCAACCTATATTCCCCGTACTTATATCAGGATTTTGGCAAATTCTATTCAACAAGGGATCTAAAGAGAGGACAAAGAGAAGGGGTAAAAGGGGACAACCCTGGCGAGTACCATTTGAGATACTGAAGGGTTTTAAAAGGACCCCATTTACTTTTACTGCGGCCTGTGGATTTGCATTATCACTTTTGATCCAGCTAATCATACGATCTCCCAGGCCCTCTTGCTTCAGTACCTCAAATATAAACTGCCAGTTGACCCTATCAAATGCCTTCTCAGCATCAGTGTTTAAAAACACACAACGTGTATTTGTGTAATTTACCTGATAAATCAAATTACGAACCCTTGTCGTATTGTCTCTTCCTTCTCTTGTGGGGATAAACCCTACTTGATCTAAATCTACTGTTTGGGAAATCCATGGTTGTAGTCTGGTCACTAGTATTTTGGTGAATAATTTGTCCGTGTTGAGTAATGAGATGGGTCTATAACTTCCACAGTCCGCCGGGTCCTTCCCCTCCTTTGGGATTAAAGTAATTTGTGCTCTTAAGGTATCAGGAGAAAACGCGGAAGTCAGGCCCACTGCATTAAAACTTTTGTCATTTGTTTACTTAATATCTCGGAAAATTCTTTATAGTATCTTATACTAAAACCGTGCAGTCCAGGAGATTTTTCAGATTTAATCGTTTTTAGCGTTTCAGTCACTTAATCTACAGTGATAGGGCTATCCAAATTACATTGGGTTGGAGAAGATAACCTAGTAATCCCTGCTGAAGTAAGGTATTCTACCATGGTGGACTGGGGAGTAGCAACATGTGTCAGATTATATAGGGCAGAATAGTATTTTCCAAACGTCTGGGCGATGTCTTTAGGTACTTGTATTAATTGTCCCTCTTTCTCTTTTATCCTTTTATCCTTCTCTTTCTCCTTTCAACTCATTGATTCCAAAATAGATCTTCAGGAAAGATATGTCATACTAGTTGCAAATATTGAAAACTCAATACTGATGATTGCTAATATTTATTCTCCCAACAAAAATTCACAACAATTCCTAAAAAAGTACTCAAAATATCGAAAAAATACAAAAAGGTAACATTATATTATGCAGAGACTTTAACCTCTTGCCGACCGCGCTATAGCAGAAATACTGCTACAGCACAGTCGGGTTGTTTTGAGACGACGTCCCTGGGACGTCCTCGTGAACTTCCGTGATTACGCGCCCCCCGAGACGCGCTTGCGGAAGTTTTTGTGTTCGCCGGGTCCACAGGACCCGACGCAACACGGATCACGGTGAAGAGCCAATGATAGCGGCTCTTCACCACCTGATCGCTCCCTCCAGGAGCAGTCAAATGTAAACAAAAAAAGAGGTCATCCTGAGGTCTTCTCTTCTCTCCTCACACCGATACAGCGTGTGAGGAGAGAAGTGATTTTTACAAGTGAGTGCCATCTATATTGTGCCCAGCAGTGCCTAGCAGTGCCACACAGTGCCACTACACTACCCATCAGTGCCCCTACAGTCCCCATCTGTGCCACCAGTGCCACGACAGTCCCCACCAGTGCCACTACAGTCCCCACCAGTGCCACTAAAGACCCTATAACTTTCAGCCAGACTAAATAATATTCCAATTTATTTTTTTTTTTTACCAAAAATATGTAGCAGTATACATTTTAGCCCAAATTTATGAGGAAAAAACACTTTTTTTGCAAAATGTTATAATAGAAATGAAGAAAAATTTATTTTTTTACAAAATTTTCGTTCTTTTTACATTTATAGCGAAAAAAATAAAAACCGCAGAGGTGATCAAATACCACCAAAAGAAATTTGTGGGAAAAAAAGGACAAAAATGTCATTTGGTTACAGTGTTGTATGACTGAGTTATTGTCATTCAAAATGTGAGAGCACCGAAAGCTGAAAATTGGTCTGGTTAGGAAGGGTGTTTAAGTGCCCAGTGGTCAAGTGGTTAATGCCCCGATGGAATCTGATTATGGATACCACTCAATCCACGAGGAAGGGTTTAAAAGACATCTTCTCGCAAGAAGACCTGCATGATCCATGGAGATATATTTACTCAACCGAAAAGGACTACATCTTTTATTTAAATGTTCATAAGTCATATACTAGGATAGATTTTTTCATTACTGACAGAATTCTCATACAAAAATTTACAGATGCCCTGTATCTATAACATAACATGGTCGGACCCTGGACCAATTTCAATGATCATTAACCTAGGGCAACAATCTACTAACTCCTTTATTTGTAGAAACAATACTTACAGTACAGTACAGTATATCCTATCTCAGAGGGAAGCTCTGACGGTGATGAAAGAAAGGCTAGAATATTATTTTTAACTCAACAATAACGACTCTGGGCCAGATTCAGAGAGCCGTAAATCCTGTCTAACTGGTGTTAGACTGGAGTACTTTCAAATTACGTGCGTTTTTTAGCTAGTCTGAAACCTCAAACCATGAATAGACGGCTGCGGGCTTCAATTCGACTGGATTACGTGTTCGTACGCCTTTCGAATCTACGCTGCAATAAAATTGCGGCCACTGGGTGGACTTCCCGTCGTTTTCCGCGTCGGGGTATGCTAACGAGCTTTTGCCGGCGATCCCCGAGATTACGATCTTCAATCGCAATCTCTTACGGCATCTTTAGTCATCTTTTTTTGCGTAACACTATACCAGCTTTTTGCTGCTCTAATATTAGACAGCCCATGTTAAGTATGGCCGTCGTTCCCGCGTCGAATTTCTACGTTTTCCGACGTCTTTTATTATTTTTAACGTAAGTCGTCCGGGAATATTAATGTTCGTAAACGACGCTACTCAAACAACAAATGACGTAACAACGTTATTTTGCGCAATGCACGGCGGAAAATTTCTGAACGGAGCATGTGCAGTTCGATCGCCGCGGGGACGCGCCTAATTTAAATGCTTCACGCCCCCTAAACGCGTATTTCTATTACGCGGCGAGAAATAGCCTACGCCGCTGTAGCGTACGGGCAAAAATCTACCAGAATTCGATGTTGAGCCTGGAAAAATACGGCAGCGTAGAGTATTTCGATTACGCAGCGCAATTTTAAGTGTATGTGAATCTGGCCCTCTGTTTCTATTTCTAATGTGTGGTGTGCTCATAAAAAATACACCAGGAAAAAGAAAAGAGCATATGCACTAAACAACCTGTTAACTAGCACTACTAAACTTGAAAAGAAACATAAAGCCTCCCCCAAACATTCTCTTCTTCTCCAACAACCTAACGATACAAGGAATGAACTGATACTGATTTCAACCACAAAAAATATCTTTAAAAACGTAAACTAAATCACTAGACGTGGTGTATCTTGATTTTGCAAAGGCATTTGATACAGTTCCCCATTACGGTCTACTGTACAAAGTAAGGTCTTTTTGCATGGATAATAGGATGAGTACATGGATTGAAAACTGGCTACAGGGGCAAGTTCAAAGGGTAGTGATAAATGGGGAGTACTCGCAATGGTCTGGAGTGGAAAGTGGGGTCCCCCAGGTTTCTGTCCTATTTAATGTATTCTTAAACGACCTGGAGGATGTGATAAACAGCTCAATATCAGTATTTTGCAGATAATACAAAGCTAAGCAGGGCAATAACTTCTCCACAGGATGTGGAAACCTTGCAAGAAGATCTGAACAAATTAATGGGGGTGGGCAACTGCATGGAAAATTAGGTTTAATGTGGAAAGATTTAAAATAATGCATTTGGGTGGCAAAAACATGAATGCAAATTTATGCAGACCAGTTTCATCAGACATGTCTGATCATGTGTACAGGGCCTTAGACTGCATATATTTATTCACTATTTCGAACTCTGTGAATTGATTTTGAATATTATCACCAGGATTTCTGAAGGATATAGAATTTTTCATCAAAAGACTAATATATCATTTTTGTCACTTGGATTCATCTTTTCACAGTTTACTCCGGTGCACATATGTGGTGTTTTTTGTATTTCATTTTAGCGCTACACTCACAACAGCAATGGCCTTATTAGGTCTAAAACTAGACCTGTACCCACTACTATAGGACTATTGTTGCTAATATTCCAATAGCTGCAAGACTCACCATCACTAAATTATGGAAATCCACCTTAACTCCTATCAGATGTTATTTAGATTTTTCTGAAAGTTCGGGTTCGGTGTTCGGCTATGTAACGGCGCGCTGCAGGGCAGCCAATCAGCATTTCTTTTACTTGTGTGACCTAGAAGCCATCACAGCCATGCCTACTAATGGCATGGCTGTGATTGGCCAGTGCAGCATGTGACCGAGCATGTGACCCAGCCTCTATATAAGCTAGAGGCACACAGCACAGCTCGTCACTCTGCTTTAGCTAGGTTAGGGAACGGCTGCCGCTGCTCTCAGAGACAGATTTAGATAGGCTTGTCCTGCTTCAGAAATCGAATTACAATACTCAGCGATCTACATAGCATTAGCTAAATTAGGGAAAGTCAGTCAGTCAGTCCTACTTCACAAATCTAATTGCACCAGAATAGTGTTCCATCATTGGTATCATTGGCAGGAATAGTGTCCCATCATTTGTGTCAGTGGGAGAAATAGTGCCCCATCATTGGTATCAGTGGGAGGAATAGTGTCCCATCATTGGTATCATTGGCAGGAATAGTGTCCCATCATTTGTGTCAGTGGGAGAAATAGTGCCCCATCATTGGTATCATAGGCAGGAATAGTGTACCATCATTAGTGTCAGTGAGAGAAATAGTGCCGCATCATTGGTATCAGTGGGAGAATAGTGTCCCATCATTGGTATCATTGGCAGGAATCGTGTCCCATCATTAGTGTTAGTGGGAGAAATAGCGCCACATCATTGGTATCATTGGCAGGAATAGTGTCCCATCATTAGTGTCAGTGGGAGAAATAGTGCCACATCATTGGTATCAGTGGGAGAAATAGTGCCCCATCATTGGTATCATAGGCAGGAATAGTGTACCATCATTAGTGTCAGTGGGAGAAATAGTGCCGCATCATTGGTATCGGTGGGAGGAATAGTGTCCCATCATTGGTATCATTGGCAGGAATCGTGTCCCATCATTAGTGTTAGTGGGAGAAATAGCGCCACATCATTGGTATCATTGGCAGGAATAGTGTCCCATCATTGGTATTATTGGCAGGAATAGTGTCCATCATTAGTGTCAGTGGGAGAAATAGTGCCGCATCATTGGTATCGGTGGGAGGTATAATGTCCCATCATTGGTATCATTGGCAAGAATAGTGCCCCATAATTACTGTCAGTGGGAGAAATAGTGCCCCATCATTGGTATCATTGGGAGGAATAGTGAATGAATGAATGAATGAAAACTTGTATAGCGCGGCACATGCGAACTGAATCGCCTCTGGGCGCTTGTTGTTCCTGTCTCCTTTGATATCAAAAGAGAAAAGTCTTGACCTTTCTCCTGAATGCTAGGTGGTTCTCCTCCAACCGAATGCTGGTTGGTAAAGCGTTCCATAGTCTGGGACCTTGGATCGCGAATCTTCTTTCTCCTTTGGATTTGAAGTTGGCTTTCGGAACCTGGAGCAGGTTCTGATTCGTGGATCGCAAAACGCGATTGGGATTATGCGCTTTTATTATTTCGCATAAATAAATGGGGGCATTCCCATGGACACATCTATGCGTAAGACAGAGAGCTTTAAAAGCAATTCTGTCTTTAACTGGCAGCCAATGAAGGGCTCTCAGTGAAGGTGAGATGGATTCCCAGGGTTTTTTCCCAGTCACCAGTCTGGCGGCCGTATTCTGAACGACTTGCAGACGGGCGATTTGGTACTTGGGGAGGCCGAGGTAAAGGGCATTTGCATAATCCAGCCTGGAGTTTACAATAGCTCCCACCACGACCGTTAAGTCTTCTTTGGGGATGAACGGAGTGAGTCTACGTAGTAGGCGCAGTAGATGGTGAGATCCGCTGACTACTGACCCTATTTGTGCGTCCATTGTCATAAAGGAGTCAAAAATGACCCCTAGGCTTTTGACTTTGGCGCTAGGGGTGATGAATTTGCCCAAAATAGGCGGGGGGGTCCACGCTGTTGAAAGTTGATTCCTGCGCTTGGCGTGAAACAGAAGAAGTTCTGTTTTCGCTCCGTTGAGTTTAAGATAACTCTTTGTCATCCAGTCCTCTATCAAAGAGAGACATGTCTCTAGATTGAGGTGGTGATCCTGCCTGTTGCAGATGCGGAAATAGAGTTGTGTGTCGTCTGCGTATGAGTGATAGAGCAGTTTTTGGCTGCTGATAATCTCAAAAAGAGGACGGAGATATATGTTAAACAGCACTGGTGACAGAGGCGATCCTTGAGGGACTCCGCATGTTACTGTGCGTTTTTCAGACGTAAAAGGTCCTAACTTCACTGTTTGCGATCGGTTTTCCAAAAAAGAGGAGAACCAAGATAAATCGCTTTCTGTGACTCTGGCTACTTCAGCAAGCCGAGTCAGTAACAGATTGTGGTCTACAGTGTCGAAAGCTGCACTTAGGTCCAACAGAACTAGGAGACAAGATTCTCCTTCGTCTGCGGCCTTGAGAACATCGTCCCATACTTTCAGCAATGCTGTTTCCGTCCCATGTCCGGGACGGAAGCCTGATTGCAATGGGTCAAGTAGCTTATAGGTATCTAGATGCAGTTGCAGCTGTTGTACCACTACTTTTTCCATTATCTTAGAGAGTACGTTGAGGCTTGTTATGGGACGGCGATGGAGTGGGTCCTTAGGGTCCAGGGAGGGTTTCTTCAGGATGGGTTGGATTATACCCTCTTTCAACTGTGAGGGCACTATGCCCTCAAAGAAAGACTGGTTGATAAGCTGCGTGATGGGAGGAGCCAGGATGTAGGCGCATTCCTTCAGCAGTTTTGTGGGGATAATGTCATTTGGCGCTGCGCCATTGCGCAGAGTACAAATGACATTCTTAGTGGTCTCGATGGAGATGGGTTCCAGGGTGAACTTACCTGATATCGGAGAATTATTATGGGTGCTGTGTGAGAGGCTGCGGGGGGGGGGGGCTGGGGGGAGAATTGTTTTGCTGAATGCTTTCACGGATTGCCTCAATTTTATTAATGAAGCAATCCGATAGCTCATTGCAAAATTCTTGTGTGTCCGAACTGGGGGCTTCAATGCATCCTGGCTTCATGGTCTGGGTGACCATCTTGAAGAGTTCGCGGGGGCGGTTTAGGGCGCCGTTGATAGCCTCCGAAAAATAATTTTTCTTGGCTTGGAAAATTCCTTTGTGGTATTTTCTTGTCGCCGCCTTGTAGATGGATAGGTTTAGCTCTGAAGAACATTTTTTCCAGGCAGATTCTGCCCTTCTGCGTTCTTGCTTCAGTAACGACAGCTGGTTGTTAAACCAGCTGCTGTTGTTTTTCCGAATGCGGGTTATTCGTTTCGGCGCTACCAAGTCGGCTGACTGTAGCATGGCCGAATTTATGGCTTCCAATGTTTCAACGGCCGTTTGATGCGGCTGAGTTGTTTCTATTTTTTTCCTTAAAGTCGTTTTGAAGAGTTCCGAGTGGAGCTTCTTCTGACATCTAGTCCAGTGTGTTGTCACTGGATTTGATGTTTTTGTTGCAGGGGGGATGGTGGAAATACTGAATATAATTGCATGGTGGTCTGTCCATGGCAATTTTTCATTTTCCCAAATTTTTATTTCCAGCGCTTGTCTGAAAATAAGATCGAGTGTGTGACCTGAAGCATGTGTGGGCCCACATACTAGTTGCTGCAATCCTAATCCTTCCAGGTGGTCAATACAGGCGTCAGCAATGGGGTCTTGTGAGGAGTTAGCCCAGAGGTTGAAATCCCGAGCAGCAAAAGTTGTTTGCTGTTGAGGGTATAAGTGGAGAAGAAATCCGTCCAAGATGATAGCAGCTGCGATTTTGGGCCGGGAGGCCTATAGCAGAGCAGAATGTGGACGGTCTCCTTTGAATTTGCTTGCAGTTGCAGAGTAAGGATTTCCATGAATGGAAGAGGGTTTTGGCGGACTGGTTTGGTGATCGTAAGGTGAGTCTTGTGGATCACCGCCAGGCCGCCTCCTCTTTGCCCTATTCTGTTTTCCGTTATAATACGGTAATTTTCTGGCACCAGTTCTCCTAGAATGGTGTTACAGTCGGCTGTGAGCCAGCTTTCTGTAATAAAGAGACAGTCTAAATCATTTTGTTGAATGAAGTCACGGATTTCTAGTCGATGTTTTACTGCCGATCTTGTGTTAATCAGAGCACATGATATGTGCTTGAGCTGGGGTAAATGGCTGAAACGTCTGACAGTCGATCGATGATCGATTCTCAAAAGTCGCTCAGTTCTTAGGGCATTTTTGGTGATGGCTGGCAGTTTTGCCGCGAATTGCCTCAAACTCCAAATGGTTTCGGCCGAATATTGCCGACCTGCCATAATCGCCAATACACCGTGGGGGGGGGGGGGGAGAGGGGAAATTGGCTTGGTCCAGAGGAAGGCAAAAAAAACCCTGGCGGTGCTAGGCCAATATGCTCCGGTAGGGAAAAAAATTCCTTCCTGACCCCTATAAAAGGCGATCGGTTAACCCCTGGATCAAGCTTCTATTCGTTCACGAGACAAGGGGGGGGCTGGGGATGAGAGGGGGAACGTGTTGCTGGTCTGGTAGGATGGCTGCCTGCTCAGGCAGTGGGATGAGGGCTGAACAGATAGGGTGTATTCCGAATGATCTAGGGGCTGAGAGGGCGAAAACAGGGACAGATGGCTGTCCTTCTGGGGTGAGGGGGGGTTTCCCAGAGGCTGGGTGAAGTTTGCAGGGCGTGGGGAGCCGCGCGCCGTTAGGCCGCAAGTGAAGCCGCGGTCTTTCCTAAACCGCGGCCCCGCGATTCAGGTCGGCCTGGCGCGGTGCTTTAAAAAAAATGCCACCGAACGTCGGAATTGCCGCGGGGAGGTTACAGGAGGGGGCCCCTAGTGAGGATGGAGGTGTGGGAGTGCGGGGCACCGAGGAAAGGAGCCAAAAGGAGCAAGGGGGATCCGTGATTGCTGCGGCTTTATCCTGAAAAGGACAGCGGTCAGCAGCTTCAGTGGAGGGCTCTTACCTTCAGGAGAGCCAAGGAGCTGGGCTAGAGGAGTGCTCGGACTGGGGTACAGGATTTTCCAGGCTGGAGCTGGAGAGAAGACCGGGCTAGCAGGGCTGGGAGGGACTCTGCCTGTCTGCCTCCTACGCCTGCCTGGAGCTATGACTCACACGCTCCTACTCCTAGGAGACGTGCGCCGCTGTAGCTCCTGTAGCTAATCCGTCTGCCTCACTGGCTAGCTAGATAGTGTCCCATCATTGGTATCATTGGCAGGAATAGTGTCCCATCATTAGTGTCAGTGGGATAAATAGTGCCGCATCATTGGTATCAGTGGGAGGAATAGTGTCCCATCATTGGTATCATTGGCAGGAATAGTGTCCCATTATTAGTGTCAGTGGGAGAAATAATGCTGCATCATTGGTATCAGTGGGAGGAATAGTGTCCCATCATTGGTATCATTGGCAGGAATAGTGTCCCATCATTAGTGTCAGTGGGAGAAATAGCATCGCATCATTGGTATCATTGGCAGTATAGTGTCCCATCATTAGTGTCAGTGGGAGAAATAGTGCCGCATCATTGGTATCAGTGGGAGGAATAGTGTCTCATCATTGGTATCATTGGCAGGAATAGTGTCCATGATTAGTGTCAGTGGGAGGAATAATGTCCCATCATTGGTATCATTGGCAGGAATAGTGTCCCATCATTACTGTCAGTGGGAGAAATAGTGCCCCATCATTGGTATCATTGGGAGGAATAGTGTCCCATCATTGGTATCATTGGCAGGAATAGTGTCCCATCATTAGTGTCAGTGGGAGAAATAGTGCCACATCATTGGTGTCAGTGGGAGGAATAGTGTCCCATCATTGGTGTCAGTGGGAGGAATAGTGCCCCATCCACCATTGGAGCACAGGTGTGTGAGGAGGAGGGTGTGTCTGAGCTGCTCCCTGAGATCCGTGTGAGAAGGGAGTCGCCTGAAAAACTATCCCAGCTCTCCTGGCCCCTTTCTGGGGAAGCCATGGAGGGCGGCGGGGCCTCCCCTGCTGGAGGTTCTCAGCCACCTCCTGGTTCATCTGCTGGCATGCCTGCCTCTCTACAAGCCTCAGCTGGTGATCTCTCTGCCCCTGGTGAGGATGAAGGATCGGCGGCCATTCGGGAGCGAGTGGTGGCCGGGATAAAAGTCCTGAACAGGGAGAGGGATAAGCTTTACAAGCTGCGTGCGGAGCTGAAGCGCCTGAGGAAGCATCGTGAAGGCTTACATAGCCTGAAACGCGGATCCATGGATCCAGAGATCCAATTGGCCAAGGTCCGTGTGGACCACCAGGAAACCATCGTGGCCATTATGGAAGGAAGGGATGGTCCTTTCAAGGAGAAGTTCTCTAACGAGAGGAGGTTTGCGAAGGTGACCAAGATGGAGGTGGAGGAGGAGGAGACCCCCGTTTCTGATCCCCTGACCCCCCAAGGAGAGGTAAGCACCCCCATGCCTTCACAGGACTCAGGAGGCATTGCTGAGGGTGATCCAGGGAATGGAGTCTCCTGTGCGGGGGGATCAGATGGTTTTTAATGAGGAAGACATAACTGATGATGTACCTGATAGAGTGAAGCCAGCTAAACCACGTGTTGTGGATAAGACTGTGTTTGTTCCATCTGTGACTGTGCCCAATAATAAGACTGTTTGCAGCAATGATGTGACTGCTGAGGCTGCAATGCAGCAAGAGACACTTTTAAGAAATGACATTCCTGTGAAGGAACTGCAAGTCCCAGCAGAACCCATTAACCCCACTGCTGCTGAGACCAGAGCTGATTGCCCCACTGCTGCTGAGGGCTCTACAGTGCAGCATCAGGAGACAGCTGGTACTGCAGCAGCAACAGTGACTGTTCCTGATGAAAATGTGACTTCAGTGTGGGGCATTGGCCCGGACAAACCTTCCTTTGCTCAAGTGGTGCGCTCTGCCCCTGGTAGCTCCGCCCCCAAGCAGGGTTTTCCTCTGCGGGCTACCACCTTCAGCACCCCAGACGCAATGTCGTTATCCTGAAATGGGAAGGTGGTGCAGTCCCCCCTGCAAGGCGTGCAGTGGTGGATTTAATCCTAGAGATGGGTTTTGGGGTTAACGATCTCTATGCTTTTATACATGTGTCAGGGACGCGGGATTATATAGTCAGTTTCACCAAGCCAGAGGGTCTTGACCTGTTCTGGGAGAGATATGAGGCCCGGTGCAGGTCAAGACCCGAATGGGAAAGTCTGGCCCCAGTTGCGATTTCGCAGCAATCAACGGTGAAAAAGATCACTATCATTCTCACCAATGAGAGCGTCCCTGCCCGGGATCTGGAGGTTTGGTTGAGGAACTATGGGGAGGTTTTGACCAAACCTAATAAAATCCTTGATGAGCGTAACATCTGGACTGGGGGATGGTCGGTAACAGTCAGGTTGGCCAGGGATGGGAATGTTGTCCGCCACCTGCCCTCCTCGGCTTTCATAGGGAGGGATAGGATGACCGTGTTCTACCCTGGTCAGCCGAAGCTGTGCCACCGCTGTGGAGAGAGGGGCCACCTTAGCTCCTCCTGTTCGGCCTTGATATGCTCAGTGTGTCGGGGTCAGGGTCATGTGGCCAAGGACTGCGACCAGAAGATCAGGTGCAACCTGTGTCTGCGTTTTGGCCACCCCTACAGCAGATGCCCTGAGGCCTGGCACAATATGGAGAAGGAGGTAGTGGATGAGATGTCAAGGCTGGACAGGATAGAGGGTGAGGCCCCTAGTGTACCATCCTCCACTGCGGTGACCGACCCCCCTGGTCCTGCTCAGGATGCCTCCCCAGTTCCTGTGGCCACCCCCCCTGTGTCTGTAAGTTCTCCTTCTGTATCTGTCTCTGTGTCCCCCCAGCCTACTGTACCCGCTCCTCTTGTGTCAAAACCCTCTAAGTCTGTGCCCCCCGTGTCAGTTACCCCCCAGGAGTCTACCCCTCCTACGTCTGATTTACCCCCCCCATCAGGAGTGGTAGTGGGTACTGAGAAGGTCGCTTCCTCCTCTATGACAAAGTCTTCTGGGAAGACTTTAAAGAAAAAAAACAGAGATAAAGGCATCTTTGAGGCCGACCTCAAGTATTTGCAAGAGAGAAGGAAGGTTGGAAAACGGAAGAAGCAGGTGGTGAGGACGGAACGGGAACAGGAAGCTCCGGTGCCTGTCTCCCACCGTCATAGGTCCTCTAGTTGGGACATTTCATCATCTGGCTCTTCTTCAGAGCTAAGCTCCGATTCAGATATGGATTTTGAGGCGGCCTCAAGAAAAAGAGAGGCTTCTGGTGATGAGCAGCAGAGGGGAGCTAAGAAGCAATCCACCCAATAACCCAAATGGCGGTTCCCCCTCCGTTAAAAGTGGCGACAATTAATGTCGCCAGCATTAAGTCAGTGAGAGCTCGTTCTATGGCCTTATTTTTGTTCAGCCAATTAGATGCTGAAATTTTATTTTTGCAAGAGACTAGGCTCACCTCCTTGGCAGATATTCATATGGCCAAGAGAGAGTGGAGGTATGGTCCATCTTACTGGTCTCTTGCGGCCGAGCCTTACGGCGGTGTGGCGGTGTTGTTTAAAACCGGCATGGTAACTGTCCGGCGGGTTATTGAGGTGGAGATTGGGAGATGTATGGTCTTAGACGTCCTTGTGGGAGGGCAGGACCTGCGCCTAATTAATATTTATGGGCCGCACACAAAGTGGGACAGGAAATGCCTTTTTACAAGGATCAAGCCATTTCTTTTTACATCCCGGCAAGTGGTCTTTGGAGGTGACTTTAATACAGTAATTAGGCCCAAGGACAGGAAGGACTTCAAGGACCGGCTGGGATATGATAGCGTTTTTTTAAATAGTATGGTTAGGGATGCTGGTCTTGTGGATGTGCATATTAAGCACCTCCCGGACGACACCGGGTTCACCTTTCATCGTGGTAATAGTCAGAGTAGGATAGACAGGTTTTTTTTTGAAGGAGGCCTCTGCTTTCTCACCCCCAGTGGTGCAGGCAGTAGAGTTCTCTGATCACTGTATGCTATCTGTGGCCCTGAATGCTTCAGACGCCCCTCAGAGGGGAAAGGGCATCTGGAGATTGAATTCGACTCTACTCAAGGAAGAACATGTTAGACAATCCTTTGAGGAATTCTTTCAGGCACAGGTGACCATCCTGGACTTTTGTAGCAGCAAGTCTGAGTGGTGGGAGCTGACCAAAAAGAGGACCGCTGGATTCTTCAGGGGCCTAGCCAATAGAAAACAGTTTAATAGATACATGACCTACCAACGTTTGCGGAGGAAGCTGGATATTCTTGTCTCGAGAGGAGGAGATCCTGGGGCAATCTCCGAAGTGAAACTCCTCCTCAGGAAGTGTCAATATGACCGGCATGCCTCTTTGGTTCTGGAGAGGGACTATGGGAAGTACCACTCGCCTGACCCTTACCAGAACTGCAAACAAGGTGTAGCTGTTAAAGCGGTCGTTGGCCTTAAGGACAGTACAGGTTCCGTGACAAAGTCCAGGTCAGGGGTTCTGGAGGTCGTGAGGTCCTTTTATGCCGACCTTCTTGGGAGGAAAGAGCTTGACCGTGACAAGATGGAAAGCTTTTTGGACTCTACTCCAGGTCTAAATGGTGGAGATGTTCCATTGATGAATTTGACAGAGGAGATCACAGTTGAAGAGGTGATGAGGGCAATTGAACAGCTTGCCATCAAAAAGTCACCCGGACCGGATGGCTTGACAGCTGAGTTTTACAAAGCCTTTAAGTCTATTCTGGCCCCACATTTGGTAGAGGTTTTTAACAGTTGTCTCGCTGAGGGGGTGCTTCCCCCTTCCATGAGGCACTCGGCTGTGATTCTTCTGTCAAAGGGTAAAGATCCTTCGATGATTGAGAATTGGCGCCCCATCAGCCTTCTTAATGTCGATAGAAAGATACTGGCGAAGATATTTTTCTGGCGCCTGTCGTCAGTAGCAGAGTCTTTGCTTTCTCGCCATCAGCACTGTTCGGTCCAGGGTAGGAGCACCTTCACAGCGGTGTTAGCTGTCCGGGAGGCCTTGGAGCGGTGCAGGGCTGCAGGCTGGGGAAAGTATTTGCTGACTTTGGATCAGGCAAAGGCTTTTGATCGTGTTAACCATGAGTACCTGTGGTTGCTCCTTAGTAAGTACGGTCTGCCGGGTGGTTTTGTTGATTGGCTGAAAGTCTTGTATAAGGGGGCAGAAAGCTTCCCTCTTGTTAATGGTTGGGTTGGGCAGTCCTTTGAGGTTGGTTCCGGGGTGCGCCAGGGTTGTCCCCTGAGTCCCCTGCTCTATGTGTTTGCAATCAACCCCTTCATCAGGAGGCTAGAGAGCGGCATGTTGTGTGGGGTACCAGTGGGGCTCCCGGGTGAGCCGCCATTGAGGGTTGTTGCTTATGCGGACGATGTATCGGTGATTGTCACTGGGACGGATGAGGCGGAGGAGGTGGTCTCTCTGACATCACGGTATTCTGAAGCATCAGGCTCCAAGATCAATCAGGAAAAGAGCGAAGTTTTCTGGATGGGAAAGGAAGGTGAGGGGTTTGATCTCCCGGACGCCTTTCCAGTGCCCCAGGAAAAAATTAAGATACTAGGCATTGAATTTGGACCCGGCGATTATGGCCTCAAAAACTGGGAAGGCAGACTGGAAATTGCCAATGCTAAGGTGGTCAACTGGAAGAGATGGAAGTTATCTATGAGGGAAAGGGTTGATCTGATTAAGACCTACCTGATTCCGATCTTCTTGTATGTCAGCTTTGTCTGCATCTTGCCAGTGTCTCTCTATGCTAGGGTCAGTAGTGTGTTCTTCCAGATGCTGTGGGGGAACAGACTGAACCCCATCAAGAGGAATGTCACCTACCTATCCAGGAGGGAGGGTGGCTTAGGTATGGTCAACCCAGTTCTTTTCTTTTCACTGTTTCTCAAGTTTAATATTGGTAGTATGCTTGCAGTGGAACCTCCTGGATGGGCAGGCATATTTAGATCTTGGTTTAGGCCTTTTCTACGACTTTGGGAAGAAGGTGGCCAAGTGAAGAATCGCAGGGGTCATCGTGGTCAGCTACCAGCCTATGTAGCTCCGTGCCTGAAGTTACTGCGGCAGTGGCGATTGTCGGCTGAAGATCTCAGATCGGTTCCGAGGAAAGACCTTATGAGTCGAGTCTTGAGCGAAGTCTTTCATGACCCACTGGCCTTAAGGGATTGCCCAGGCCCAGTTTTGAGGCTGATTAATTTGGATAGAATACCTCCTAAATTTCGGGATTTGGCCTGGTTGTGCTTCCATGGGAAGCTCTATGTTAGGGGCAATTTGAAATTTCGCAGTTCGATGGATCGTAGCTGTCCTCGGGAGGAGTGTGCAGATGAGGAGGAGACTATGGACCATTTTCTGCTTCGTTGCCCCTTTAACATAGAAGTGTACAAACAGGTGGGGCGGGCGCTCGGTGTTCCTTTCCTCTCCAGGATGGGTTATGCTGAGTGGGTGTACGGAGCATTCAGTACCGGTGGAGGTTTTTGTTTGGATACACTTTTTTTTAGTTAGCCTAGTGGTCCGTTATTTCACCTGGAACGCACGGTGTCAGGTCAGCATTCGGCAAAAAATCCTTCCTGTTGAGGTGGTGGTGTATGACATTGTGCATGAGGTGGGGAAGATTCGGGGGCTTGAGAGAGACAAGTGGGGTCAGGGGGCTTGGCTGAAGGCGTGGAGGGGTTTCAGGCCTCCCTGACTGCCAGGAGTCTCTTTCCCGGTGTGGCTGTCTGTCTCTCATCACCCTAGATTATTATTATTTTTGATACATTTTTGATAGATGGCTGCGTACATAGGTGACGGGTTGTGCCTCTTAGGCCCTCTCTGCTGCTTTGTGTAAATAGTTTTGTAGTAATGTTCGGTGGTGGTGTATAGTGTATATATTGTATATATTCTGACCCTGGATGTGTATTCCTTGGATTTATGTTTAAGTTTTGTACTATAGTTATGTTTTTTTACTTTTGTATAAAATTGGTTGCTTGATTCTTTTTAATAAAAGATCAATAGTGTCCCATCATTGGTATCATTGGCAGGAATAGTGTTCAATCATTTGTGTCAGTGGGAGAAATAGTGCCCCATCATTGGTATCATTGGGAGGAATAGTGTCCCATTATTAGTGTCAGTGGGAGAAATAGTGCTGCATCATTGGTATCAGTGGGGGGAATAGTGCCCCATCATTAATATCATTGGCAGGAATAGTGTCCTATCATTTGTGTCAGTGGAAGACATAGTGCCCCATCATTGGTATCATTGGCAGGAATAGTGTCCCATCATTAGTGCCAGTGGGAGAAATAGTGCCCCATCATTGGTATCATTGAGAGGAATAGTGCCCCATAATTTGTGTCAGTGGGAGAAATAGTGCCGCATCATTGGTATCAGTGGGAGGAATAGTGTCCCATCATTGGTATCATTGGCAGGAATGGTGTCCCATTATTAGTGTCAGTGGGAGAAATAATGCTGCATCATTGGTATCAGTGGGATGAATAGTGTCCCATCATTAGTGTCAGTGGGAGAAATAGCGCTGTATCATTGGCAGGAATTGTGTCCCATCATTTGTGTCAGTGGGAGAAATAGTGCCGCATCATTGGTATCAGTGGGAGGAATAGTGTCCCATCATTGATATCATTGGCAGGAATAGTGTCCATGATTAGTGTCAGTGGGAGAAATAGTGCTGCATCATTGGTATCGGTGGGAGGAATAATGTCCCATCATTGGTATCATTGGCAGGAATAGTGTCCCATCATTAGTGTCAGTGGGAGAAATAGCGCTGTATCATTGGCAGGAATTGTGTCCCATCATTAGTGTCAGTGGGAGAAATAGTGCCGCATCATTGGTATCGGTGGGAGGAATAATGTCCCATCATTGGTATCATTGGCAGGAATAGTCTCCCATCATTACTGTCAGTGGGAGAAATAGTGCCCCATCATTGGTATCATTGGGAGGAATAGTGTCCCATCATTGGTATCATTGGCAGGAATAGTGTCCCATCATTAGTGTCAGTGGGAGAAATAGTGTCCCATTATTGGTATCATTGGCAGGAATAGTGTTCCATCATTAGTGTCAGTGGGAGAAATAGTGCCCCATCATTGGTATCATTGGGGGGAATAGTGTCCCTTCATTAATATCATTGGCAGGAATAGTGTCCCATCATTTGTGTCAGTGGGAGAAATAGTGCCCCATCATTGGTATCATTGGGAAGAATAGTGTCCCATCATTTGTTTCAGTGGGAGAAATAGTGCCCCATCATTGGTATCATTGGGAGGAATAGTGCCCCATCATTTGTGTCAGTGGGAGAAATAGTGCCCCATCATTGGTATCAGTGGGAGGAATAGTGTCCCATCATTGGGGAAGGTTCCTGCTTGTCAAGATTATTTATTTTTATGTATTTTATGTTATTTTAAGTTATTTCCCTATCCACATTTGATTGCAGAGTACTTGCCATGCTCTTACCGACATGTTGCTGCCATTTGAAGCCCTCTAGCCCTTTCCCTTAGTTTTTTAGAGACATTTTAGTAGTCAAAAATTTGGGTCCCCATTGACTTCAATGGGGTTCAGGTTCGGGTTCGGGTCAAGTTCGGGTCCCGAACCCAGGCTTTTTTCCGAAGTTCGGCCGAACCCACCGAACCCGAACATCCAGGTGTCCGCTCAACTCTATTTCTAATACAATCCTTTGTTCACAGTGAGTTCCCATTAGGGTAAACAGGGATTACATAATTGTTTATGGTAAATATCTTAATAGTTTTAAGTTTGACTACAGTATTCTATAATAGCCAACTGTAAGGTACCGCTTCTTTATTTTGAATCTTATATATGTATTTCTGAGACAACGTTGTCTGAATCTATAAATGTATTTTTGTTTCTCATTCGATAATTTAATAGAAATCTTGAAAAGGAAAAGAAAAGAAAATAAATAATATGCTTGGGGGATACCTTAAAGCTTTGTGTGTGAAGTTGCGGATGCAGTGCAGTGTTTACCTTTACAGTGGACATTTGGGGTTTACAAACAGCAGCTGGGGATCTGTCATTTAACCACTTGACCACTGGGCACTTAAACCCCCTTCCTAACCAGACTGATTTTCAGCTTTCGGTGCTCTCACAATTTGAATGACAATTACTCAGTCATACAACATTGTACCCATTTGAAATTTTTGTCCTTTTTTTCCACACAAATAGAGCTTTCTTTTGGTGGTATTTGATCACCTCTGGGTTTTTTATTTTTTGCGCTATAAAAGAAAAACGGATGAAAATTCTGTAAAAAAAAAAAAATAACTTGTTTCTGTCATATTAGCAGGTTATTTCTCACACACAGCATATGCAAACCACAAATTACACCCCAAAACACATTCTGCTATTCCTCCCGAGTATTGTGATACCCCATGTGTGGGACTTTTACACAGCGTGGCCACATATGGAGGCCCAACATGCAGGGAACACCCAGACCAATTCTGACATTTCTCTCCTACATGGAAAAATCATAATTTATTTGCTAGAAAATTACATAGAACCCCAAAACATTATATATGCTTTTTTAGCAAAGACCCTAGAGAATACAATGGCGGCCGTTACAACTTTTTATCTCGAACGGTATTTTCGCAGAAATTTACTGAACGCGTGTTTTTTAAAAAACTGTTTTGTGCTTAAAACAAAACAAAACAGTAAAGTTAGCCCAATTTTTTTTCATAATGTGAAAGATGAAGTTACGCCGAGTAAATAGATACCCAACATGTCACACTTCAAAATTGCGCACACCTGTGGAATGGCGCCAAACTTCGCTACTTAAAAATCCCCATAGGCGGTATTGCAGAGTATCGCGCAGGGTATTGCAGAGTATTGGGGTATTGCAAATTATCATGCAGGGTATTGGGGTATTGCAAAGTATCATGCAGGGTATTGGGGTATTGCCGAGTATTGGGGTATTGTCGAGTATTGGGGTATTGTCGAGTACTGGGGTATTGCCGAGTACTGGGGTATTGCCGAGTACTGGGGTATTGCCGAGTACTGGGGTATTGCCGAGTATTGGGGTATTGCCGAGTACTGGGGTATTGCCGAGTACTGGGGTATTGCCGAGTACTGGGGTATTGTTGAGTACTGGGGTATTGTTGAGTACTGGGGTATTGTTGAGTACTGGGGTATTGTTGAGTACTGGGGTATTGTTGAGTATTGGGGTATTGTTGAGTACTGGGGTATTGTTGAGTACTGGGGTATTGTTGGGTACTGGGGTATTGTTGGGTACTGGGGTATTGTTGGGTACTGGGGTATTGTTGGGTACTGGAGTATTGTTGGGTACTGAGGATTGCAGGGTACTGGGGATTGTAGGGTACTGGGGGATTGCAGAGCTGGGATGGATTGAGGGATGGCTGGATCTGTGACTGCATTTGTCACAGATCCAGCCACAGCTCAGCTGCTGACACCCCGCTCCCCCCCCTCTCCTCGCACACTGTACCGAACGGTACAGAGAGGAGAGGGAGGAGAGGGAGGAACCGGCGCCATCAAATGACGCCGGTTTGTTTACAAGTGATCGCGCCGTCATTCGACGGCGCGATCACGTGGTAAACGGCCGCGATCAGCGGCAATTTACCGTGATCCGTGATGCGCCGGGTCTTCTAGACCCGGCGGGCACGGACACTTTCGCGAGCGCGTCCCAGGGGACGCGCAATCGCGAAAGTGAAGGACGACGTCTCAGGGACGTCGTCCTAAGATAACCCCGCGGCGCCGTAGCAGTAAAATGCTTATGGCGCGGTGGGAAAGTGGTTAAAAGCAGTGACACATGATTTCTGCTGGCTTCTGCATGTCGACAAGCTAAGGGATATTTTCTGTACTACCACCTCTTGATAACAGATTACTGCCAACTTAGGGCTGGGAGTTCCTGGATGACATCATTGACCAAATATGGTCATGACCAGTATGATGAATGGCATCACCCAGGATCCCTGTTGGCTTGTTTGCATTTCAGTGGTGCTGGGGAGCTGCCATTTGCAAAGGGATAGCAGCAGAGCTGCAATGTTGTCATGACAGTGGGTCTACATTGTTTGACATCACCCTTTGTGATTGATGTGGATCTATATTGTTGGATGATATGATTAAGTTGACTGGCCAAATATGGGCATGACCATACCATATTCGATCAATGGCATTACCCAAGGATGCTCCATGGGACAGGAACCAATAAATCGCTGTGAGGAAGTGCTCCAAGCGGTCTTCAGGTATCCAGAACCAGGGAGACTAACATACATATATTAAATGCCCGGTTTCTTATCATTTCTGGTACGCAAGTATTCATAAGGGGGTATCTTTTTTGGGATTTATTAAACTTATCAAAACACTACTGCTCTATATGGATTCTTCTTTATCATGTACTTGTGGATACTTCATCTAAAATACTGGGAGAGTGATAAGCTAGAGACGGAGAGTAAGGAGTTACACTGATATGCTGTTTTAAATTTACCATCTGGTGAGTGTTTCCTCCGAAGGGGACCCCATATCCCCCCACGTGGTGAATATTTCTGGCGAGTGAAGCACATACTAGCAAGACTCCTTACCTGGTCACCTCACACTGTTTATGAATACAGCAAATCATTGGTTTGCAGCGCCGCTGCAGGACTGAGACTAGACTCTGTACGGGTCTGATTCGAATTTTCTGCCTATATCAATTGTTATTTTTATTTTAGCAGCTGATTTTCATATTGGATTTTATTATCTGGGCAGATTATTTATTTATTTTCTTAGATTTGGGAATTATCCTAAGCGCAGAGCTGTACTATAATAGGTTGGGCTAGTGAATCATACTTTTGTATACAGAAGTGGGCAAATATCTGTCATTTAGAGAGTAGTGATAACACAGACTTCAAGCAAAATGAGCTGGAGGTTTGAGTGGGCAGGCACTGGCCAAATATGACTAATTTGATCTGATCACATGTTCGCTAAACTGCAAATAGACCGGGTGTGGGTCAAACCTATATTTAACCCGAACCTGAAGCTCATCATCCAGCTTAAAACCAATATATTAAGATTGTTTTTATGAGAATTTCTATAAATTAGCTCATGCAGTTGACTTGTTGTGCAATCAGCAGGAAAAAAATGAAAGACATATAGGGAAGTGTAAATTATCTTACATCCAGTAGGTGTCACTGTACAGATGGTGGGGAGGGTCAGAGGAACATTGTTCCTCTACAGGCTCTGTAGGTGTCTCAGGGGGGAGAAGCTGTCTGATTGGACACTGCAATCCCTGCTGACCTTCAATGTCATCTTAGGTAAGGCAGTCCTTTTAAATAGGAGTGCCCTTCTCAGACAGACAAGCTTATATACGTGTCTAGGTTGGTGATAGATACTACTTGTTAGGGTGAGACTTAGTGAAGAGAAAAGTCCCTGTATAAGGAGAGACAGTGTAAGGACACTTCTGAATTCCTACCCTCATCTTGGTCCCTGGATCAGCTGCAGTAGTCCTAGAAGTCTAGAAGAGCTGCTATTGGTACATCTACTGTAGTCAGCCACTCCTTCAGCAGAAGCCGTCCTTGGTAAAGCAGGCCTAACCTGGAATAGTGCCTTACATGATGTAAAAAATGTACGCATTACTTCGTTATAGCCTACTATTACAAATTGGTACTTCATCGAATACTGAGAGTTGCAAACTGCTCTGTTATGACTGTACCTTTATACTATCTGAATATCTGCAGTGTGTTTACAGAGTTTTAGGGCCAGATTCTTGTACATTTGCTGCGGCGTAGCGTTAGCCATTTACACTACGCCGCCGCCTTGTACTGGAGCAAGTGCTTTATTCCCAAAGCACTTGCTCCGTAGTTTGCGGCGGCGTAGCGTAAATGGCCCAGCGTATGGCCGCATAATTCAAAGGGGGCGGCTTGTATTTAAATTAAGCGCGCCCCCGTGCCGATTGAACTGCGCATGCGCCGGCTGCGACGAAATCCCAGTGCGCATGCTCCAAAGGATGTCACATTTTCTCAATGTAAACGATGTAATCGTAGCGTACGCCAGCCCCATTGAGAATCGACGTATGCAACCGACGCACAACACGACGCGGTCCCGAGGCCATACTTAACATGAAATCCCAGTGCGCATGCTCCAAAGGACGTCACATTTTCTCAATGTAAACGACGTAATCGTAGCGTACGTCAGCCCCATTGAGAATCGACGTACGCAAACGACGTAAACGACGCACAACACGACGCGGTCCCGAGGCCATACTAAACATGGCAGCCGACGGCATCCGACGGGACTTCGTAAGGTTACTCCACATCTTAGCAGGGGTAACCTTACGTGGACGAAAATTACGTTAACCACGACGGGGCGGCGTAAAAGCATTAGGGAATCGGCGTATTAGCCTCATTTGCATAGGAAAATGAGAAAACAACGTAAAGGTCACCTAGCGGCCGGAGTTGTCATTACATCTACGATCCGCCAGTGTAATTGTTTTACACATGGCGGATCTTCACCTGTATCTATGCGTAAGTGATTCTAGGAATCACACGCATAGATACACGGGCAAAAAAACGGCGATACGACGGGGTATCTGTGATACCCCGTCGTAGCGCTTCTGAGAATCTGGCCCTTAATGTCTACGAGTGTTATTACTATTTACCTTGATATCTACTTATTTGAATACAACAAATTTTACCACAATTTAGTTTCTGTGTGATTGTTCCTAAGCCCTTTGCCCCATCCAACGGCTTTTGTTAGGCCTCGTACACACGAGCAGACAGATTTGTTCAAATCTGTCCGTCCGACAGATTTGAACAAATCTGTCTGCTGGGATTTTGGTTTGCTCGCGTGTACAAGGCTCATATATATTGCTTGCACTCTCCCCCTAGGCACCTTTGGTCAGCACCACTACCCTGATGCTCTCCCGGGACCATGACAAGTCCCCAAACACAGGAATATAAGTATCACTATATGCACACATGCACCCCAATACTGTTGACACTGTTTGGGCTCCTGATCTTGGGATCCCCCTACTTCATTTTAACCCCCTTGTCACTAAGGTAACTATTTACTATTTACTATCAATACCTGTTCACCAGCACATTGTTCAAGATTCCTTTCATTCCCCTTTTCCCCCACCTTGTCCCCCCGTTCTCCTCCTTTCCCCTTTTCTCCCCATTCCCGGTTGGTCCCTTGCTCACTCAGTCCCCCCTTTGCTGTCCCTAACACACACCCCCCCCTCCCCTTCCTTGTTTTCCTCCCCCTTTCTTTTACACTTCTCCTTCCCTCTGCCCTTTCTTGCTTCCCTATACTATCTCTAGTTCCCTCCCACTTCACTTTCCTTTTTCTCCCTTGCTTTACTTACCTGCCAACACCCCCCCCCCCACCCCCCCCCCATTTGTCCGTCACAATCCTTCCCATCTCCATGTCTTTATGTATTCCCCCTATCCCTCCTCCCTCTCTCGTCCTTTACCCTCCCATCTCCTATGCTCCTCTCCCATTTCCCTCCTTCCACCCCCCTTTTTTTCTTCTCTTTCACTTCCCTTACTTCCCAGTTCCCATTCCCTTTCCCCTACCCATCACCCCCTAACCCCGGCACTTCACCCCTATTAATCACGAGTGTGATGTTTCCCCACACACCCCTCACCCCTTCCCTATATATTGAGGCTGAGCTGGCTCAAAACTAACCCATATACCCATTTACCTTTCATATCAGACAAGTAGGTCCCTTTGTGTGTGCGTCCAATCTGGCCACCCTCCTGGGACTTTGTCTGGCTGCGCCCGCTGCCACCATGTTGCGGGAATATCCAGGTGAGCAAAACTGCCCGTGGTTCCCCTGTGTAATTCTATGTTTTGTATGTATACTTTCCATTGATTTATTGTCAACTATTTTTAGATCTTCTCCTAATGAAGCGGTTCCAACCGCGAAACTAGTAGAGAACTTGTGACAGTCTTCAAATCCATCGTGCCTGTTTCCCCCTTTGGGGACCCTGTCGTGATGTTACTGGATGATTGTCATAATTTTAATATGTTAATTTGTCTTGTTTGTATCTGTTAATAAAATTTTGAATACTTTTAATAATTTTTTTCCTTCATTGTTTATCTGTATACAAGTACCGTAATAGTCCTAATTGGCCCCAAAAAACCCCTCTCGTTCTTGGCTCTCTGGTCCGGGGACCTTAGACCCAAGTACCCTATTTCTCTAGTACAAGGATGATGGTACATTTTATCTCAATCTTAACATACTTTACCCCAGAGGCTCTCATTTACATATTCGAATAATAGTCTGAAACCATTGCAGAGGCACACTGGGGCTGGGGCAGAATATTGGACGCTATATAAGAACTCTCACAAGACACGTTTTTGTAATTTACATAGGTGCTAAACTGTAAATGCATATATATTTTTTCTTAAATGTTTCCATTTTTTTTTTACTTTTTATTGTTTATGTTGATGAGATGATAATTTGGATCTTTTAAGGTTTTTTATGTATGACACAATATCACTGTAAAACATAGCACTAAGAGGGTAGAGCACCCCCAACAAGGAGAATACTCCACTAGCAACACAATAGGAGGTGAATAATAACAATATAGGGGAGCGCAGTTTTCACTTTATTCTTTATAGCCTGTCCTTCAGTCTCCTAAAAGTTCGGCCCACATATTGGACATTGCATAAATTGCAATTGATTACATAGACTAAAAAAGCGGTATTACAATTAATAAATTGTTTTATTTCGAAACCTTTATTGGAGGAGTACGAGCGTATGTGCTGTCCAGTCTCAACGTGACGACAGTATCTACACCCTTTGATCCCACACCTAAAGGTTCCTGTAAAATTTAACCAATTTTCTTTCACTGTTTTAGTTGAAAAAAGGCTTGGTGAGAGAATGCCCCCTAGTGTGGGTGCTTTGCCTGCTTGCACAGCCCTATCTAAGAGTGTTGTCAACTCTTTAGTGAAGGGGGTGATGGGATCCGATCTGAGTAGCTGATACGTATTTTCATCTGACAACTGTCCTAGTGCCTCATCTCTATAGACTGATGAATCTAGTACCCCATTTGTTGGTATTTCTGATAGTAATGTTATGATCCGCTCCCAAAGTTCTCAAAGCGAGCTTTTCTGATGTAGACAGATTACCAGAAAACCCAGTGGTGCAACCATTACCAGGTGTGTGAGGTCCCTCTCCACTAATCTTTGAAATGAATCAAGATCCTTGCCCCTAGACCCAACTGGGTAAAAGCTGGATCTTAATTTAAAAGATATCGTATCGTGGCTATCAGAAGGGTCTACAGGACCAGAATCAAATTCCATCAACAAATCGGTTAAGTCCTGCAAACCACAAACATCTCTAAACAGAATAGGAGAGGGTACCGACTCACTGGACCCTGGACTGTCAGCGCATACCTCTTTTGTCTCTGGGGTAGAAGCAAGAAAGTATTTTTTGAGAGTCAGTCCGTGGGAAAATGTATTAACGTCCAAAATAGTTCCAAACAAGTTGAAATGTTTCCTTTAGATAATAGCTCAGTTTCTTCCATATTGAGGGGTCTTTGCAATATGTTCAATACATTGGGTATTATTTCTGTGTTCCCCTTTGCAAAGAATATGAGGTTATTTTTGTCCTTGTGTCTTTTCCCCCCTCGTCTTGTTTTCTGATGGTGGTTCTTTTCTTTTTCGCCTCCTTGTTGGATCCACGAGGGTATCCACTGGGACGTGTTCCTTCGTTTATAGTTGATCCGGATGCCATTACACCTCGGTCAGGTGATGACTCCGACCCTGATGTAGCTATAGTGTCGTAGGCTATCTCGTTTTCCAGATCGGAGAAACTCACTTTCTTGACTCTGTTTTTACGGGATCGTTTAGATTGGTATTGAGATTGTTTCCAAATGTACACATTATTGCTCTCATAGTCGATGCAATCTCTTGTTTTTTTGCCTTTTTTCGTATTGATGACATATTTTTCTAGCTTATCCAGCTTTCTGTTAAGTTTGCCATCTAATTCCATGAAATTAGGATGGGTTTGTAGGATGGGTTTGTAGAGATGTTAACTCTTTCTGGATGGTAGATACTTCCGTTGATACTTCCGTTTGATGGTAGATACTTAATTAATATTCCCATGAGATTGAGTCAGCAGGTGCTTAGGGTGTCCATCCATTTTTTCTTTAAATCATCAATAAAGAGCTCCAAATTCAGAAATTTCTTAATCCGCAATCCGCGGGGTATTTGGGCCATCGAAATATAATCCGACAAAAAGTGAGTGTCCCAATATGATCTTATCTCTTAGAATAGAAAAAAGGTCCCATGGGGCTTTGAAGCAGCAGATGTGAAGTAAAGTGGCAATGCAACGTCTATGGTAAAAACGTTTTATTACAAAAGTAATTATTGACATAAAAATTAAGGGGTATACAAGGAATGAGTTGCGGCAGAGTAACAAAATTCATTAAAATAACCATAACATTTCCAGATAAATAATGAAATACATGGCCTGAATAGTGGCAGGCAGGTGTATATTCCTAACGCGTTTCGACCATTCGGTCTTCTTCAGAGGATTGTGGCTGAAAGAGATTTAATATTGTAAATGAGTGTGTACAGGAATTCTTGGTTTGTCTCTGTGTCCTCCCTGTGGGGTCTGTCCCCTTGGAAAAGGGGGAAAGACAGAGGGGGGGTACACCGACTCCCAGAGCCACAGGGAAGAGTATATACACAGAGAGCAACATCAGTATAGTATGTTGAAGGGAGAGGAGCTTTCCTTCTCCCTTCCACAGTAATCAAAATATCATCATCAACAGCAACATATATTTACCTAGAAATTTAAGTTATGGGGCATCCAGTTGTGGTCCGATGCAGGCGTGAAGTGCAGGCCGACGATACTCCCGACCAGTCCCCCGGACTCGCCCAGTCCCCAACGTGACCGCCCAAGAGTGGCCCTCAGCCACTTGCGAGGAAGCACCAGACAAGACTGGTGGCGTTCAGGCGGACCAGAAGGACAGAGAAAAATGGGGTTCAAAAAGTAAAAGGGGGGAGTCCTGGAATTGAGTAAAGTGGTTAGAAAATGGCCACTGGTTAGGTATGAGTACATGAAGAAGTGGGATAATGGAGGTACAGGGTGGGAAACAAACAGGAGTGAATAGGGTTGGGGAGGTAGAACAGGTGGGATAGACTGGGAAGTGGAACAGGAAGGAAAAGGGGATGAGGAGAAAAAACGTGATGGTGGAACAGGAGGGGAAATGATGGTAGGATGGAGTGGAAATTGGAAACTGGTGCTAAAGGTGAAGGAAGGGGGAGGGGAAAGTGAGTGCACGTGGGGATAGGGAATAGAGAATAAAAATTATGTACAAATAGGAGAAAGATAGTGATGAAGATAATGGTGGGTGAAGGAATGATAGAATGAATGAAACGTAAAGTGAATGGTGCAAAGACTAAGGAAGTGTGAAAAAGGTGAGACCGGGGAAGGAAAAAGGAGAAGTGGTAGAGTGAGAAGAAAGCTAGAGGGTGGAAAGTGAAGGACAGTGGAGCTAGGATGGAATGTGAATGGGGGAGTAAAGAGTGATAGGTGGGAAGGGACAAAAAAAGGTGGAAATGTGAATGAGGAGGTGGAAGGAAAAGGGGAGAAGGGGGAAGAAGGAGGAAGAGAGGTGGAGGAAAGTGAAGGGGGAAAAGGGAGTGAGGGGTGCGTGGGGGATGTGAGAAGTAGTGGAAGACAAGAGGGGAGTGAAAGATAGTGACAGTAAAACAAAGGGGGTGGGGTGACATGGTGACAGTGGGAAAGGGTCAAGTGGAAAAGCGTGGAAAAAGGGAGTGGGAAGTGACTAAAATCCAAGGTGACTGACAATGGGAGTGTAGGCGGTGGTAAATGGGAAGGGGACTGAAAATAAAAATAAAACAGATCGGGGTTACCTCCAAAATTTCCACTTGTACCCAAGGTGTTCAAACTGAAATATTGTCTGTTGCGTAAAAAGTATATGAGACCATTTAGTTATAACGGCAGGGGAGTATAGTCAGCTAGCTGAAAAGAGAGTAAGTAATGTAAGTAAAGTAGCTTACCGGCTAGCTGGACAATGTCACTCATGGAGATGCCGCATGCCTCTCTGAGTGCCAGCGATCGGATGCGGAAATATATACCGCTCACGATACCGGGATTGGTCCAGCTGGTCCCACATGTTGTGGGAGGGGACAAGGTGTATTTCCCTTATCCAACCTGGTGGTCCGCCGATACCCAATGGTTGTCAGGGTGGTTCTTCCGGCGTGAGCGAGGATCGCGCGAAGCCGACACAGCCGTCGCTTCCGCATGACGCATCGCAACGTGCGACGCCGCCGTGGGCGCCGGGCGGCGCTCACGTAATGACGTCACCGCGTCTCGGAAGCGATCGCTCACGCCGCCAGCAGGGAGGGATTCGCATCCACTCGGGCGGTGAGGCGCCACCCTGTGGATGCAACACACATTGCGCCATGGCGCGTGTATCTCCCGCCCTGCTGGGAAGTGGCACGAGGGGATAACTCAAGGACAGGGACAGGGAGAAGGCGGCTGGGGGACTGAACGGGAGACAACACGCCACGGACCCACACACCACAGCGCACCGCGGCCACACTGGAAAAAAGGAAAAACACACACATAACATCATTAAATGCATAACATAGGTTAACAAATCAATAGTGGGCAACAGATTAACCCCTTATATGCGATTATGACACATGTAGTCATATTCACCAATCATGATATATTGGTTTATGTCAGGAAAAATAATACTTAAGGCATCGCAAAACAACAACATAGTAGTGATCTGAAAAGACATGTTGGGATGCTTGAGCAATGGTAAATGTACATGATTCCAATGGACATGGATTAAATGAAGAGAAATAAAGAGAAATAAACAGGAGAGGAAGTGGGGTATTGGGTGCGAATGAAGTCGTATATATTACGGGGAATGATTTGGGAGGTAAAGGCTTTATCGACAAGGGTATAGAAATCTATATGGTATTGTCGAATGAGATTCACAGGGATAGGTTTGTACCAGTCTTTGTTCTCAAGGATATACATGCACATGTTGATATAATATTATGTTGACATAATCATTGTTGTCCATAAGGACAACATTGCCTCCTTTGTCCGATGGCTTGACCGTGAGTGTGGTGTTGGCCGATAAAGCAATCAATGCTTTATTTTCGTAGGTGTTAGGTTTGTCCCTTTTCTCTGATCTTATCTCTTTGGCCATAAGGTGTTCAAGTTGTCTGAACATATTAAGAAGTGAGATTTCATTATCATTATTGGGTGGCAAAGTTGTTAAAGTGCCCAACCTGAATGGATTCTCCACTGATGTAGTCAGGGTCCTGCTGAATCCTGGCTCTGCTGGTGTGGATGTAGGCATAATATTGTCCATAAAAAGACTGATGACCTGAATATAGATGTGTAGAAGTATAAACAAAACTTCAGTAAAGAAGAGATTACACACAACAACCCCCGAGCTGGTAATGCAGGATGCACTGTCCGTGGGAAAATGGTAATAATGGAAAGGAGAAGGTAGAGGTTTGTACGGTTATAAAATGGTAGGGACGGTTCTTTGGGTAGTTCTTAAACAAATTGTTCTGAAATATTGTTCTGAAATATTCTCTCAATCCCCACCCCCACCTGCTCCTCAGTGCCTTTTAGGAACTGTAGTATGAAGAGTCCACTGGCCCTATTGTATGGCTGCCGTTGCATACTACAACTTTCCTGATTCACAGAGGTCTGCATAGAAGTACATGGCCTGGCTTTGTTTTACTTCTCCCCTACTGCTTGAAAGGGATAATGCAGCATAATATTGGGAGTATAGTAAAAAGCAGAATAACAAAAGCCATTGTCTGCTTCTTTATGTTGCTGTAGTCCAGCATCTGGCTACATATTTAACAGACCAACGGGGAGCAAATGGGAGAAGTTCATTGGTAGGGTTCTTATACACGCTAAGACCAAATATATACTGCACATGTGTAAACATAAATTTGAATGACTTTTAAGGTAAAGTATCAAGTATAGATGTGCTATGCCAGTATGCGTTTTTGTCCATACTGGACAAAAAATGGTTCACTCCTACTTAAAGCGAAGTTCCACCCATTTAAAAGTCAGCAGCTACAAAAAGTGTAGCTGCTGACTTTTAATAATTAGACTCTCACCTGTCCCCCGGTCCAGCGATGTGGGCTCACAAAGTCACATTCCTCTCCCCCTCCTCTCTGAGGCGCCGACATTCTAACTGTGTGCGCTGTGAATGGTCAGGCAATCTTCTAGGATGTGACGTGACGTGTCCCAGAAGATTGCAGGGAGGGAGGGAGGAGAGGTGTACTTCCTTCCGGCTCTGCAGGGCCCGGTGAAGAAGTGGCAGCTGGGTGTGCATAAAAATTGGGTATCTGCTGCCCCCCCAAAAAATTACATGCCAAATGTGGCATGTCAGGGGGTCACCATCACTTAAAGCGGAAGTTCCATTTTTGGGTGGAACTCTGCTTTAAAGTGTTACTAAACCCACAACAGTAAAATGCAGTAAAGAATGCTTGTTATGCTCCCTGTGGAACTTAACCACTTAACGCCCACTGCACACCTATGTACATCCACAGAATGGCATGTACAGGCAGGTGGGCGTATATATACGTCCCTGCCTTCTAGCGGGTCGGGGGTCCGATTGGGACCCCCTCCGCTGCGTGCGGCGGGCGGCTTACCTGCGGCAGTGATCTGTCTTGAGGGGGCGACAGTTCGTTTCTGTCTGCCCCCTCGTGATCGCTCCCAGCCAATCCCGTGAGCCTCCGCCGTGTCACTTCCTCTGCCTGTAAAATGTAAACACTGGCAGAGGAAATTATGCAGCTCTCCTGTCGGCGGTATTTTCAAACCGCCAAGAGGAGAGAAGTCGCACTAACACTACACTGACACCAGTACACATAGGCACATTTAACCCCTTGCGATCAGCCCCCCACCCCCCTGTCACAGTGTCACTGATTGCAGTGATCATATATTTACTGATCACTGCATTTAGTGTCAGTGTGACAGTTAGTGTGACAGGCAGTTAGTGTTAGGTCCAGGGTAGCCCCGTACCCCCCCTAATAAAGTTTTAACCCCTTGATCACCGCCCTAGTTAACCCTTTCACCCCCTATTACCAGCGTCACTAAGCGATCATTTTTCTGATTGCTGTATTAGTGTTGCTGTTGCCGCTAGGTAGCAAATTTTTTTATTGCGATTTTTTTTTTACTAAAGACATGTGGCTGAATACATTTTGGCCTAAATGTTTGACTAAAATTTAGTTTATTCAATTTTTCTTAAAAACAAAAAGTAAATAATATAGTTTTTTTTAAAAAATTTCGCTCTATTTTTGTTTATAGCGCAAAAAATAAAAATCGCAGAGGCAATCAAATACCATCAAAAGAAATCTCTATTTGTGGGAAGAAAAGGATGCAAATTTTGTTTGGGAGTCAGGTCGCACGACCACGCAATTGTCTGTTAAAGCGACGCAGTGCCGAATTGTAAAAACGCCTCTGGGCATTTAGCAGCATATTGGTCCGGGGCTTAAGTGGTTAATGGGTTAATCCTCTGCATTGTTTAAATAGGCACAGATCCTCCTCTTCTTCCACTGACTCTAGAACAGGTCTGGATAAGACAGAACCTTTAAAGTCAGGCTGCACATGCTCAGTTTGGTGTGTATTTCTAGAGAGTTTTTGTTTATTGGCACAGGGCCAATCAGCACTGTCCAGACAGAGGGTCAGGTGTCCTGGATCCTGTTTGGACAGTTCAGTGCAGTATGAAAACTCCTCCTACAAGCTTTACCAGAAACAAATAAAAGTCATAAGACTGTTGTATGTTGTTGATGAGGAAAGGTATTTAGCAGTTTATATTTACTAAAATAATTGAATTTCCATGTTCTGTGTATTGTGGGAGACCAGATATAGTGAATGCAGAGTCCTGGGTTTAGTAACACTTTAATTTATGAAATGTTAACAGTTTTTTCCTTTTTTACAGCATACGATTTAAAATACAGCTACTTCTAGAACAGAAACACTCCATGGTTTATGAACTCAGCACTAGATCATTTTCTCATCCACCACATCATATTTGACCTGATCAACCCCTGCAAGAAACATCAGCATATACTAATCAATCTCCCACTTCTTATAGATTTTTAATTAAAAATAAACAAGTACAGCTGATGTCAAAAGGTTGCATTCAATTATCTCTATGACTATAATGCACAGTTAAGCATTTAAAAAGTTTCTATTGCGTATGCAATTAGAGAAGAAAATAATATTTATTTGTACAGAATGATGAAGTAAACATGTTAGAAAAAGCCTACTGCAATTTGTGAAAACAAATGGAATTTTATTTACTAGAACTCCTTCACATGTTTAATTTAAATGGCCAATCTACCCAAAACAACAATGGTGTGTAGATTCACTGGATTTTTATATTTTTTCAGAACTAGAGCCTCATGTCTTCAGCTACATTAATTATTTTTTGTTGTATAAAATAAATGAAAACGCTAAAATGGAGAAATATTGTACATTCCCTTGCAACAGCTGTAGCTGGATCGATAGAGCTTGGTAACTCAGGTGCAAAGATTCACCACTGAAATTCTTGGGAGATTAAAATCTTGTGGGTTATTAAAGGGGTTGTAAAGGTACACGTTTTTTTACCTTAATGCATCCTATGCATTAAGGTAAAAAAACATCTCACAGCACCGCCCCCCCCCCCGAGCCCCCGTTGTACTTACCTGACCGTTCGAATCTCCCGGGCGCGTCCACGTCGTCCTCTTCGGTTCCCAGCCTGGCCGTTGATTGGCTAGGCTTTGGACGGATTGATAGCAGCGCAGCCATTGGCTAGCGCTGCTGTCAATCAGAGCGGATGACGCGGCGCGCCGGGGGCGGAGCCGAGTGATACAGTCGGCGACTATGGCCGCCGCTGTATCACGGGAGCGCGCTCGCAAAAGCTTTTCTCCATGCGAGCGCCCTCGCATGAAGAGGGAAAGCTTTTGCGAGGAGGAGCCCAGACAGCCGCCGAGGGATCCCAGAAGACAGCTTTCCGGGCCACTCTGTGCAAAACGAACTGCACAGTGGAGGTAAGTATAACATGTTTGTTATTTTTTTTAAACAAAAGCCCTGACTTTAGTGTCCCTTTAACCACTTCCATACCGTGCCTATTCTGGCACTTCTCTCCGTCATGTAAAAATCATAATTTTCTTGCTAGAAAATTACTCAGAACCCCCAAACATTATATATATATATATATATATATATATATATATATATATATATATTTAGCAGACACCCTAGGTAATAAAGTGGTCATCATTGCAACTTTTTATCTTCCAGGGTATGCGCGCAAAAAAAATTCAAACGCCTTTAAAAAAAAAAAAAAAGTTTCATGAATTAAAAAATAACAAAACAGTAAAGTTAACCCAATTTATTTTTATTTTTATACAATGTTAAAGAAGATGTTATGCCAGGTAAATAGATACCTAACTTGTCACGCTTTTACAGGTTACCAGTTTAGAGTTACGGAGTAGGTCTAGTGCTAGAATTATTGCTCTCGCTCTAACGCAGGCGGCGATACCTCACATGTGTGATTTGAATGGCATTTACATTATGTGGGTGGGACTGATGCCTGTGTTCGCTTCTGAGCATGAAGGCTAGGTACAGGGGCATTTTACATTTTTATTTTTATTTGTATTTATTTTTATTTATTTTTTACTTTATTTATTTTTTACTTTTTTTATCACTTTTATTCCTATTACAAGGAATGTAAACATCCCTTGTAATAGAACTAGTGTGTGATAGGTCCTCTTTATGGAGAGATGCAGGGTCAATAAGACCCTACATCTTTCCTCCAGGCTGGAAAGCATGAGATTGTGAAAATAAATTCACAGATCTCATGCTTTTAGCCGCGTTTTCGGCTTTGTTTACTTCCGGGTACCTGGGCGTGACATCATAATGTCGCACCTGGGCCTCCAACGGCCATAGAGATGACCAGTGACCATCTGGTCACCGGAAATCTCTAGCCTCCCGATGCGGCGGCGGCTGATTCTTTCTCCAGGCCTCCGATGTCCCCTCCCGCTACCTATAAGAATGATGAAACTGCTATGATCATTCTTATCGTGCACAGAATCGCAGCCTGAAAAGAAGGATATCTGAATGATGCCTGTAGCTGCAGGTATCATTCAGATATCCCCACACAAAGTACAGGACGTCATATGACATCCTACGGTAGGGAAGTGGTTAAACACTGTGGCAACTGCCCAGACTAAAACATCAGTTTCACCCTTGAAGCTCAATTTCCAGCTATCCCTTATTTCCAGAGCCAGCTCTGGGGTTTGTTCCTGGACTTTAAAAATAAGATCCTTGTTTTAGGAAGTGCTACGTTTCAGTCACCTTGGATATAATTCACATTTACACCAATCAGCCATAACAATAAGATCAACAATAAGTTGATATGTTGAAAGCAGAAACTATGGGCAAGCATAAAGATTTTACCCAGAATCCTATATTATTTTCATACTTTACCTATTCCACTTCCAGGTCTTTTTTTTAAAAGACTTCAGGCTATTGTACGTACTTTTATTTGGAAGGGGCAAACACCTCGGATAAAGCTGGATATGCTCTCAAAATTTAAGGATGAGGGGGGTAAAGGCCTGCCTGATTTTAAACTCTATGACTCCGGGATGCATCTAGCTAGAATTGTGGACTGGAACTGTCATAGGGAGCAGAAGGATTGGGTTACATTAGAGGAAGCATCTTCCACACTACATCTTAGATTCCTACCTTGGATTCCTTGTGGGAAACTCCCGCAGAGTTTGCAGCAGCATCCCTTGGTGGGGTCTACGCTTAGAGTGTTTCATAGGATGATGAAACATCATAAATTGTCCTCATGTCCCGGTCCACTTACCCCTATTACACGTAATCCTGATTTAATGCCGGGGATGGACCTGCATTTTTTGGCACCAACTGATCAATCGATGCCCCTCTTAATGATACATTGTTTTGAGGCTAACACCTTAAAATCTTTTGATTCCCTTAAAATGGAGATAAATCCTCAGAGCTCTCTCTCATTCTGGACTTACCGCCAGCTGCATAACTATACACAGGTTTCCAAGATTAAAAAACAATTTCTTAGACCGATAACTCCCTTTGAACAAATTTGCCTGGCTGGAGCTCCGGGTCCGAGATCTACTTCTCTCACGTACTCCTGGCTCCAACTAGATAGGGGAGTGTTAGCTTCCGGAATACGAGTACAATGGGAAAAGGCGCTTAAAACAAACTTTACTGATAAGCAATGGAAAGGTGCCTGCATTTTTGCCCATAAGTGTGCGATTGGCACGAGATTGCAGGAAATGTCGTATAAACTTTTGACACAATGGTATGCTACTCCGGACAAACTAAAAAAATGGTACCCGCTGACATCGGATTCTTGCTGGAGATGCGAGCAAGACCCGGGCACCATTTTTCATATTTGGTGGGAGTGTTCTTGTCTGAGACCTTTCTGGGATAGGGTGTGTGAAATGATCAAGGCCATTACGGATACCACAATCTCACTTACGCCTGCATGTTGCTTACTCCACATTGCCGACTGCTCTATGCAACATTATAAAAAATCATTGACTAGACATCTATTGAACGCAGCAAAAGTTTTGATTCCCAGGCACTGGAAATCGAAAGATATCCCTTCCATATCAGAATGGTTTAGCTCCATAGAGAATATTCATCAAATGGAGGAAACTGTAGCAATTGCCAGGGAATCGTCAGAAAAATTCAATCAGACATGGTTACCCTGGGTGACGTTCAGGTATTCTAATCAATATTTACAACTCTATACGGCATGAGATTGTAGTCTTGGCTTTGATCATTTCCTTTCCACTCCTCGTGGTAGGTAGAAGACGTTAGATCACTATGGCGTCTTTGCCCCCCCCCTTTTTTTTTTCTTTCTCTCTTTTTCTTTCTCTTTCTTTTCTTTCTTCTTAGCATTAGCTAGTAGTGGGTAATATCCTAGATAAGTGATGTTTCCCTTTGCTTTTCTTTGTTATAAGACATAAAAGTTGCTTACTTTCAGAGTATGTATTTGATATGTTTTGACTATGTGTTATTGTGTGGTACTTAGGTACCCTGGCTGTAATTTGTAGTCTGATTTTCTTTTTCTCTCTAAAAAAAAAAAAAAGGAATGGTAAAAAAAAAAAAAGCATAAAGATTTAAGTGACTTTGAAAAAGGCCAAATTTAAATGGTAAGACTCATGCTGACCTATGTCCACAGCCAAAAGTGGCTACAATTGGAATGACCTGATCATATAAATCACATTTTCTTTACACTACTGTATATGGATGGCTGAGTGAATTTGCCTTCCTTACCTGGGGAAAAGATGGCACCAGGAAGCATTATGAAAAGAAGGCAAGCTGGTAGAGGCAGAGTGATGGTTTGGACAATGTTCTGCTGGGACACTTTGGGTCTTGCTATTCATGTGGATGTACTGTAGGTGACCGCGATATTGTATCAATCTTGCTCCCTTTCTCGGCGAGATTGACCACCTATGAGCCCCGTCGCGGGAGCCAGCGCCTAGCTGGCTCGCCGCGATGGGAAAAAAGCCGTCATAGAAGTGACAGGGATCCGACTTGGATTCCCGCCAATTCTAGCCACGGCGTTTGGTATGAATTATGAGGGGGAACTCCACGCCAAATTTTAAATAAAAAACCTGCATGGGTTCCCCCCAGGGGCATACCAGGCCCTTAGGTTTTAAAAAACGGCGTGGGGGTCCATGTTGAGGGCATGCGACCTAGTACGGCTCGGGGGGGGGGCCTCGCTGTGCTTTGGATATGGGTCTGGTATGGATTGTAGGGGAACCCAATGCCGTTTTTTTGGCGTAGGGGGGTTCTCCTTACAACCCATACCAGACCTAAGGGCCTAGTATGCCCCTGGGGGGGAACCCATGCTGTTTTTTTGTTTAAAATTTGGCATGGAGTTCCCCCTAATGATTCATACCAAACGCCGTGGCTAGAATTAGCGGGAATCCAAGTCTGATCCCTGTCGCTTCTATGACGCGCTCGCTGGAATGTGCTTTTTCTATTCCAGCGAGTGCGAGATGTCGGCGACAGGTATTGTACCACCTACCTAAACATTGTTGCTGACCAAATTCAACCCGTCATGGAAACATCATTCCTTCATGGAAGTGGCCTCTTCCAGCAGGATAATGTGCCCTACCACGCTGCTAAAATGCTTCAAGAATGGTTTGAAGAACACAAGAAGCTCAATGTGTTTATTGGCCTCCAAATTCTCCAGATCTAAATCCAATCAAGCATCTATGGGGTGTACTGGAGAAACAAGTCCAAACTATAGGGGCCCACATCGATACCTTTAGGACTTAAAGTGTTACTAAACCCACAACAGTAAAACCAGTCTTTATATGTTGTAAAGCATGATTGTTATACTCACTGTGGAACTCCTCTGCATTGTGTAAAAAGACTGCTTGATCTTGTATGCACAGATCCTCCCCTCCCTGCACTGTCCCCCTGGACAGGTCTGAATAAGACAGAGGCTTTGAAGTCAAACAGCACATGCTCAGTTTGGTGTGTATTGCTAGAGATATTTTCTTATTTTCTTGGGATAGTGCATGTGATCAGCACAGGGCCAATTAGCACTGTCCAGACATGTCCAGACACAGGGTCAGGAGCCCTTCAGCTTCATAGGACAGCTCAGTGCAATATGAAAACTCCTAAAAGTTTCACCAAGAACTGATAGAAATCAAGACTGCTATATATTGCTGAGAAGAGAAGTTATTTAGCAGTTTATATTTACTAAAAAAATTGCATTTCCATGTTCTGTGTATTGTGAGAGACCAGATGTAGTGAATGCAATGGCTTGGGTTTAGTAACACTTTAAAGCAGTGGTCCTTAAACTGAGGTCCGGGGGCCAGATTGCTTGCCTTTATCCGGCCCCTGGGGCACTGTTCCTCTTACTGATACAAGACACTATTCCCCCAACTGACGCCAGAAATGGGGCACTATTTACCTACTAACACCAATGATGGGCTAATATTCTTCCTACTGACACCAATTATGGGGTATCATTCCTCCCACTACCAATAACTGGGTACGGTTCCTCCCACTGACACCAATGATGGGAAACTATTCTTCCCACTGACACCAACAATGGAGTACAATTCCTCCCAGTGACACCAACATGTTCTGAAGAACATAAACTGGTCCTTTGTTTAAAAAGTTTAAAGACCCCTGCCTACAGTGTATGTTTTGAGATATAGTTTTATGCTCGCAATGAAGATGTAATAAGCATTTTTTCATATATATTTTCAGTTTTTTAATTGTATTTGGTGCCAGGAAAGTCCATTAAACCCATGAAACAATATGTTGGGGACTAATCATGTCTACCTCAATTACCAGTAGGATATTAGTTCAACAAAGTGTGAGTTACTTTTCAAGGACTGGATACAGCTGCTCAGCATAGTGTATACAGCTCATTGGGGTTTAAGAGTGCTTGCATTCTGAGATTTTATATATGAACATTTCTCAGCAACAGAGGAGCACTCATCAGCATGAATGGGACAAAAGATAAGTATGTAACTTGAATTGACAATAATAGGCTTAATTCACAAAGATTTAAAATGTATATAAGGCTGGATGGAGGTATATAAGGCTGGATGCAGTGATTTTCTTTTCTAATCTAAAAATAAATAAAAAGGCTTATTTTGGCTGTTGGTGTACTTGGCGATCCTACTAGTAAGCTCCAGTGACTGTGCTTCCAATCATAGGGTAACAATACTAAATCAGTGACACTCTATGTAGGACTCTATGTAGGAAAAAAACCTGTGCTGGGACTCACCTATATCAGCTTCTTCTGGATTGGCTGCTTTGTCACAGGATGCAACATGCACCCACAGCTAGGAGAGTGTATGTCCTAATTAAAAAATATTGTTCAGTAGTTGAATCATTTGCTAATGTCCATCTGCCATCAACTGTCTACAGCCAGTTAAAAAAAAAATATATATATATGGTCAATAAACTCCTGTGGGACCTTTAACAATCCTACAATAAGCAGTGGGTATAAATTATTCTTATTTTTATTGAGTTTGACATATTTTCACATTCAGTCTAGCAAAAGGAAAAAGATCCACTAGACATGTGCAATTAGTTTTGTTCTGAATTTGCTTTTTAACGAATTTCGACAAATTTGTTAATTCTGAATTATTTGTTTAGCACCCTGGAGTTTAGTCAGGGAGCTCCTCACAATTTAACATGTCAAGAGTGGTTATCAAGGTCGATTGACAGGGATCTATTGATTTCTACCTAAGCTTGGGCGTGTTTCACTTTTCTCTTCTACCACTAGGTGGCCGAGTACTTTGAGGTACTAGATGTGAGAAGGACAACCCAGGGTCAGATTATGGGTATGTGGTTGTCCCAGTCAATGGGCAGGGGTTTTCTTTAATCCTTTGGCCTGCTGGGAGAACCTATATATTCAGATGAGGTCAGGTGATCTGTGTTATGTGCCACCCGGACAGTCGCCAGGGTGGACGTGTGTCGCCTGCCCCGGGCTGCTAGGCTAAAGATTGGGCACATCCTGGGGGCATCTGGCTGCCAGGCTGTGTGAGGGCCTATCCAGAAGTAAGTGCAAAGAAAATACAATATCTGGATCATGGGGCTGGAGACAGAAGTACATGCATATCATGGACATTAGAGACACATAGTCATATTGATTTGGAAACTCATGGCAATATGGCGAATACGTATGGAGCATGGACATCAAGGATACAGAAAAATATCAACTTAAAATACATGACAGCATAGAAATTAAGGCCCAGATTCACAGAGCAATTACGCCTGTCTAACTGGTGTTAGACAGGAGTAATTTCAAATTTCGCGCGCCGTATCACTAGTTTGAATCCTCAAACCATGATACGGCGGCTTCGGGCTTCGATCCGAGAGGCTTACGTCCTCGTAAGCCTTCGGATCTACACTGCGATATTTTTGCGGCCGCTGGGAGGAGTTCGCGTCGTTTTCATGCGTCGGGATATGCAAATAAGTTTTTGCGGCGATCCACGAAGGTACGAGTGTCCCTCGCAATCGCCTACGTCATTTTTTAGCTACGTAATGTTAGAGGAGCTTTTTGCTGGTCTAACAGTGCGTAACCCATGTAAAGTATGGCCGTCGTTCCCGCGTCGATTTGAAAATATATATTTTTTTTTAACGTAACTCGTTCGGGAATAGGAATTACGTAAACGACGCTACTACGACGTGACAACGTGTTTTTCGCGCAATGCACGGCTGGAAATTTGCGAACGGAGCATGCGCAGTTCGATCGCCGCGGGAACGCGCCTATTTTAAATGCTTCACGCCCCCTACTCGCGCAGATGGATTTGGACGGGAGAAATACACTACGCCGCAGTCGTTTACTGGACAAAATCTACCTGGATTCCACGTAGAGCCAGGTAAAAAACGGCGGCGTAGTGTATTTCTGATACTCTACGAGAATCTAATTCTCTGTGAATCTGCCCCTAAATGCGCAGCTCCCAAATTCATGTGTATATATATATATACTGTATATATATATATATATATATATATATATATATACACACATACGTTTTTGAAGCGGAAAAGTGCAATATAATGGCAAAGGGTAAAAGGTTTGTAAACCAAGATTGCTTGTAAACCAGTGGATGGATCAGTTTGCTAAAATGGGTGTGTTGGCATCCTAGATTGCCCGACGTGTTTCGTGTTTGTACACTCATCAGGGACAGATGCTCACAACAATTTAAAAAGATTAAAATATATTTAGTCTGGAATGACACTGAGCATAACAGGGAAAGGCATATATGCCAGTCCTGAAAAACTTACATGCAAAAAGTAGATGGTGGGGATAGGTGCGGTATTCCAGGGCCAACAAGAGGGTGTCCATCCCCGGAAGCTGAGGTCATAGAGCCACGTGCAGACTGGGGTGCAAGCATAGAGTAGACATGTGCGATTCGGTTTGTAACAAATGGATTTTTGTACGAATTTGTTAGTATTCATACATTCAGGTCAATTTAAACATCCGAATAGCTGAAAGAACCAAAATACAAAGATTATGAAATTACGAATAAGCAAAATAACGAACATGAGAAAATACGAGCTTATGAATGGACAAACTTACGAAAATACGAAACACAGAAACAGTAAGGCCTCGTACACACGAGCAGACAGATTTGTTCAAATCTGTCTGTCCGACAGATTTGAACAAATCTGTCTGCTGGGATTTTGGTTTGCTCGCGTGTACACACGAGCAAACCAAAATCCCCGCCAGCAGACGGCGCGCTGACGTGTCGGTGACGTGGCGGTGACGTTGATGCCGCCACGTCACCGCACCAGGAAGTAAAACACTTCCGCGCATGCGCCGAATTCATTCGGTGGCGGTGCGGCGGCGGTGCGGGACGACATGTCTGCTGGTAAGTGTACTAACCAGCAGACATGTCGGGCGGACGGATTCCCACCCGATAGATTTCAAAGCATGCTTTGAAATCTGTCGGGTGGCCAAATCCGTCGGCTCGGCCGTACACACGATCGAATCTGTCTGCTGAAACGGTCCAGCAGACCGTTTCCAGCGGACAGATTTGATCGTGTGTACGAGGCCTAAAAGAACTAAAATGACAATAACAAATGATTTGCATTCCGTATTTTCATTCATATGTTCGGAAATTAGTTTCTTTGTTCGCAATTTCGTGTTCTCAAATCGTTTAAGGAGGAGACTGAGTCAGGTCTCCTGACTGGGGGAGTGGACTGGGAGTAAGTACAGGACTTATTAGAAATTAAGCAAGGATTATAATTCTTTACTTCCTGCAATTGTAATGTTGTATGCTTGTGTGCACTGTACACCCTCTCAAAACGGCGTACAGGGGCGGAGGCTATAGCTGCGTGTTGAAAATGAAACTAAAATACGAGATTGCGAATAACCGCAATGTATTTACGAAAGTACAAATCCATTTGAAGCACGGTAGTAAACACGAACCAACGAAAACAAAACAATGTTACGTATCAACGGAAAAGGCAATCTCACAAAAGTAACAATTACTAAATTATGAGTAGTGTACCAAATAAACAAAAATTATTATCTAACAAAATTACAAATTTCGAATCAAAGAAAATAAATTAGACAGAATTACGAATCATTCAGTATCAATGAAAATAAAACTGTTACGAAAATACGAACGAGTGCGAATATGAAAACTCCGTCTTACGAAATTATGAATCTTTACGAATCTACGGAAACGAAACAAAACAAAACCAATTTTTTGTTGTGCACATGTCTAGCATAGAGCTTCTCAAGGAGGCAGATAGCCAGTCTTGGTTCAGCGCTAAAAAGACGGTCGGATGATGGGAAACGCCATAGCATCTATATTTAACAAATATTTAACAAAGAGTGTATGTGAGGTATTGGGGTCACACTAGACGGCATCCGGTAGCATATTAGGGTGATAACAAAATGACCTGGATGTTAAACAGCGAGAGACAGAGAGTATGGCGCTCTCCCATAGAAACAGGGGAAACTGTGTGTGGGCAGCATAATATACCCCCCAAACACAGCCGCACGTGGGCCCCTACCAACGTCACGCTAGCTGATCCCGTCCAAGGAGGGGCTCCGGTCGGGACTGAGAGGGGCTGACCTCCATAGACTGTGAGGCCCCGTACACACGACCAAATAAATCTGTTCAAATCGGTCTGACAGACCGATTTGATCAGATTTGTCGGCTGGGCTGTTTTGGTTTGATCGCTGTACACACGATCAAACCAAATTGAGGTGCGTGGCCACAAAAGGGAACCAGGAACCACCCACACAGGCGGCAGGGGAGAACTGCCAACTGAGTCAAAAAACCTCCATCCCTGTAAAAGTGCAAAGAAAGGGGGGACTGTACATGAGCACAGGTGGGACTTTGAATGAGGCACATGCTGTGTGCCTCCATCCCTGGTACAAAATGTCGAAAAAAGGGAATTGGGACTTTGAATGAAGTTCTAGACGTGGTGGGGGTATGTTAAAAGGAAACACATGTTTATTAACATGAGATATAATGTGATACAATGTCTGGATCATGGGGCTGGACACAGAAGTACATGCATATCATGGACACTAGAGACACATATACAGTACATATTGACTTGGAAACTCATGGCAATATGGCGAATATATATGGAACATGGACATCAAGGATACAGAAAAATATCAACTTAAAATACATGACAGCATAGAAATTAAATGAGCAGCTCCAGAAGTAAGAGGGCAGTGCAGGGTTGGGACGGCGTCTTGCAGTCCAACCAAAAGTGCCAGTTCTGCCGGCCAGAGAACATGTCAGTGTTCAGAGGTAGAAGGGAAGCTGTCACCAAGAAGGGACCAGTCACATTTACCAGGGACCACAGTAAGTAACTGAAGCAAGTATTGGAACCATATTCTAACTGAAGGGCATAGTGGAGAATCAGGAAACTTCAGGTAGTGATATAGTCAGGGACCCAACCCGTGGAGGAGACGCTTGCAGAGCAGCCTTGAGTGTCAAGCCAGGGACCGAGCTGGTTAGCAGGGGCGAAGCTTGAGTAGTATCTGGAGTGCAAAGCAAGTGACCCAGCAGAGACGCATGGGTGACGATTGAAGGAGATACCACGGCAAACCTTGGAGGAGCTCAAGGGATTCATAGTCAGTTAATCGGTGGGTCTAGTGAGAGACCAGGAGCTCAGTATTGAAGAACTACAAGGAGCAGTTGTAGTGGAGCTGAAAGAACTGATATGTTAAGTTAGGAACTGTGAAAGGACTGTTACCATAGGAGACAGCAATCCTGTACGGAAAGAAGTGACGCCTTGCTGGGGTCTTTCCCTGCACGGCTGTTCTCCTATTCAAGTCTTGGAGTCTGTCAATTGAGTTTGCAACCATCTAAGGGTGTCCTGTCCCTAACCCTCTTTCCCCCCAAAATATATAAAAAGGACTAATAAATCAGGATCACATATAGAACAAAATAGTCCAAAAAGATAAACAGCGCTTTAGCTGTTGGTTTAAATGTCCAACATCATCATAAGCATTCAAATAGTGACGGATTTTCTTGCCAGTGTAGTGAAAACAGATAGTGGTTGATCCTACACCTCTTCCCAGGAAAGATTACACCACAAGTGGGGCACACTCCCCTTCGGGGTACTCACTCACCAGATGATTAGCAAATGGAGGCAATAAAAGGTATCTTTACACCAGATAATCCGTCTCTATAGCTGGGACCCGTCAGGATAATGTTCCTCATAAAACACATAAACACAGAGCAGGCTCCAAATAGCGTAATCTCGTTTATTAAAGTTAAAAGGTAACAATCCCTCATATGCATGCAGCCCCCGCTTCAAATGCACGTACCATTTAGTAGATTGTTACAGGCACAAATGACAGTAACGGTAGCGATATCCTACTGGTATCCGATTCCCCAGAAGCCAAGCATATAAACGCAGCGTATAGTCTACAGCGTGCGGATCTACTTCCTGGATGAACCACCCGTGGAACGCACGCGTCACTTCCGGGTCGCTGTAAAGTTCCGCCCTGACCGGTTTCGTCCAACTGGCTTCAACAGAGGGCCTCTGTTGAAGCCAGTTGGACGAAACCGCTGTAGACTATACGTTGCGTTTACATGCTTGGCTTCTGGGGAATCGGATACCAGTAGGATATCGCTACCGTTACTGTCATTTGTGCCTGTAACAATCTACTAAATGGTATGTGCATTTGAAGCAGGGGCTGCATGCATATGAGGGATTGTTACCTTTTAACTTTAATAAACGAGATTACGCTATTTGGAGCCTGCTCTGTGTTTATGTGTTTTATGAGGAACATTATCCTGACGGGTCCCAGCTATAGAGACGGATTATCTGGTGGAAAGATACCTTTTATTGCCTCCATTTGCTAATCATCTGGTGAGTGAGTACCCCGAAGGGGAGTGTGCCCCACTTGTGGTGTAATCTTTCCTGGGAAGAGGTGTAGGATCAACCACTATCTGTTTTCACTACACTGGCAAGAAAATCCGTCACTATTTGAATGCTTATGATGATGTTGGACATTTAAACCAACAGCTAAAGCGCTGTTTATCTTTTTGGACTATTTTGTTCTATATGTGATCCTGATTTATTTGTGCATCTTCAGTTTTTTGACTGTTAGATTTTAAATAGCTGCTATAATTTTTACTACTATATATTTCTGCAATATGAAATTATAGTTTTGACTACGTATTTTCTTTCTAAAATTCTGTCACTTGTCAACTTGTTTATAAGTAATTCCATTGTGAAATATTTTGCATTAAGGCGCTGAGATGTGTCACTAGGCCTGGTGTTACACTACCCTTTATATAAAAAGGACTGTCAAAAGAGATAAAACCTCTTTTACATCCAAGAGGTGTCTGGCGCCCAATGACTTTCACCATCTTTGCACCCACTATGCCTCACAACCCACCACATATTGAAGGATGTCAGTTATCTTTGTCCTTTGATGTTCTCATTAGACCAAAAGAGGTAAAAGACCTTGCTACATCTGAATTAAGGAAAACACATGTTTCAAAATAAAATATTCGAAAATTCATAAATTCGTAAACTCAGAAATTCGAAAATCTAAAACCCCAAAATTAGAAAATTAGAAAATTTGAAATAATAACTAACTAATAATAACTTAACTACCACTAACTTAATTTATAGGTATTGGAATTTCCTTTCAAATTTGGCTGTTAGTGAACGTAACAAATCCAAATTTATCCAACATTACGAATTATATGAAACAACGAATGCCGTATCTAAACAAATGGAACGTAACAAATTAATAATAATAAATAATAATAATAAAAACGTTGTATTATTAATAGTGAATAAAGTGATAGCGCAAATTGTAGACCAAACATAACATAAATCAATACATGTGATAAAGTGCAACAGTGCTAAATTAAAGTGCATATGGAGCCAAAGTCCAAAATAGGTGCAACAAATATTCCAACAAGTGCAATAGTTTTCCGTAATGGTGAAACAATAGAGGAGGATGCCCACTGATCCGAGAGTTGTGAAGAAAGACACCCACACACCGGGTCTGGTCTCCCAGAACTCTCACCTTCAGCAGGTATATCAGAGCATCAACAGATCCTTTCACTGGCAATCTCCCGGGAGATCCTGGTCACCACCACGGATCGGTGGAAAGGTAAATGCCTGCGGTCTCAAAGGGACAACATAGAAAGGGGAAGAAGGAGGAAGACAAAGAGGCCTCCAATCGTGTATTATCTTTGATGATCCGTTTTAATAAAAGTAAAAACACACTTACAATGAATGAATAAAATCGAGCCTGTATTACAGCGGTAGCCGCAGCGCAGCGCAGCGCAGGTGGCACGTCACTCGATGCACGTCTTCTCCCGTTCCCTACGCGTTACGACACTGAATCACGTGTCTTCATCTGGGGTTTGTATTATTATTATTATTTATTATTAATTTGTTCCCTTCTATTTCTTTTAATGCGCCATTCGTTATTTCGGATAATAATAAGACACATTTTAAAGGAAATTCCAATACCTAGGGCCAGATTCAGGTAGAGTTAGGCTGGAGTATCAGTGATACTCCAGCCTAACTGTCACTTTAAGCCAGCGTTTCTGTTTTCTGTAACCAGAAAACAAGAAACGCCGGGTTGGAGTTCCGATGCGATCGGCGTAATTGAATTTCGCCATCGCATCGCAACTTTAATTTAAAAATGGCGCCGGGGGCGTTCCCGCTGATTTACGCTGAAAAAATATGTTAATCAGCGGGAATCGGCAATTCACGATCGTATTCGGGCGCGACGCAGTGACTTTCCGACGTTTCCGTAAGCGATACGCGGCGTAAAGATAAAGCAGCCCCCTAGTGGAGTATCCTATGTTAAGTATAGCCGTCGTCATCGCGTCGAAAAAAAAAATCGGGTCGCTTGTGTAAAACGTCCATGAATGGGGATTTGACGTCATTGACGTTCACTGACAGAATTTGGAGCATGCGCACTGGGATGCATTGACAGTCGACGCATGCGCAGTACGTTCGCCGCGGGATCGCGATTATTTTAAATAATACACATAATTTTGAATAACAGCACTTGCTCCTAAAATTTCGCCAGCGTAACGTAAATGAGAAACGTTACTCCAGAGCAAAGATGCTCCAATCTACCTGAATCTGGCCCCTATAGTTTAACCTTCCTGGCGGTATGATTCTGTCTGGAATTACGTACCAAATGCGGTACAATTTTTTGCATGGAAATTTGGCGTTTTATACTGTAGACCTGCAATTCTTAGGAATAACTCACTTAAATTTGTCCAAACAAGAGTCTAATAGACATCCCGGGTATGATAAAGTTTGAAACACAAAATCATAAAATTATAATATAATACATAACTATAAATAATTATAACAAATAATAATGTAATTATAATAAAAATTATTCAATAATGTAATCAAATCAAAATCACTGAAATTTGCTCAGTTGCAGAATTGTCGCTGTCATTACTTTTATTTTTTTATGACGAATTTCCCCACAAATCGCTATCGCTCAATTCTGCAAGTGATTATAATTTATTATCGCTGTTTTCCAGCTGCTCTAAAATCACTTTTGACATAAAGGGACACTTTTGGTTGCTATGGACAATCTACAGTTTGCAGGCACAAAAAAAATGTTTTTATTATATAAAAGTACATGTAGTGCACTGGGCAGACCACTAGGGACAAGGGGGGGGGTGTATTTTTTACATACAGTACTGTAATCTATAAGATTACAATATACTGTATGTAATGTGTTTGATTACATTTTTGAATTTGCCGCCGGTCACCGCCCCCGTGCGCCGTTACGTCGCAGGGAAAGGAGATTGGTGGCGCGCGGGCACTGTGTGAGTCGAGCGAGGACACCGCTCGCTCACACAGCGGGAATGCATTGCTGGATCCAGGGACAAGGTAAGTACAGTACCCCGCCTGGATAAAAGGTAAGCCAGCGCGCGCTGCAGGCTCTGCATATTCACCCCGAGCGTGACTCAGGGTTATCGATTTTTACATCAAAAATCCACCCCGAGTCACACTCGGGTTTACCGCTAGGAGGGTTAATAGTTAGATATTATTAGTTAGTTAGTTATTCTTTTTAATTTTCAGATTTTCTTTCCTATTTTTGGCTTTTACAAATTTACGAATTCACAAATTTTCAAATTTACGAATTGCAAACATAACAAATGCCCTGAAAAAAAAAAAATGAAACGAAAATGAACACATTTTTTGGCAGTGCACATGTCTAATATCCACAATTCACAAACTCATATTCTATTTTAGGTAAAAAATGTGTATTTGGTATTTAGTCTGAGTAAATTAAGTATTTATGAACAGGCTGCTCTTTTGTCGTTTAAATAATCTGTAATTTGGACAAGGTTATCTTCCATAGCATTTATTCATCATTAAAACAAACATAAAGCAGACTTGACATGTGAAAGCTGTACTATCTAGAAAAGTCTGAAGATTTTAACAAAATGTACATTGTTCAAAAGAGCTTCAATTATCTCTTCACTGCAATCTATAATGCATGTCATTAGTATCTTGTTTATGCTCAGATATTTTAAAACTTATCAAACTCAACACTTTTCAAGCAGTTGTAATCATTCGTTTTTAGCTTGGAATTTGAGTTTTTCTTTGCTTCCAGAGCTTGGTTATGTCAGTTTTTCCCATGATATATGGCTGTCAGTTTATATGCATGTCATTACATCTAATGAGTGCAAGAAATATGTTAAAGTATATATAAAAGCTTCAAAAAATAAATACAAATTATATTGCAGCTTACATGTCCTTAGATGGGGTGGCTGCATTCGTTTTCAGTCAGTATTGTCTTTTTTTCACCTGGTGTTTCTGCCACACTTTCTGAACTAGTGCTACAATGTTTACTATGAGAGGATAATGCCGCGTACACACGATCATTTTTCGGCATGTAAAAAACAACGTTTTAAAAAAATGTAATTTAAAATGATCGTGTGTGGGCTTCACATCATTTTTCGGGTTCTGAAAAACGACCAAAAAAAATTCGAACATGCTGCGTTTTTTTTTTGTTTACAAAACTTTATCGGAAGTATAAAAAGAGCGGTTACATGGTATAGTTGAAAATAAGTGGAGATCAGTAGTTAGTCAACGGTAGTACAAACAATGCATTGAATAAAAATAAATAAAACAGGATGCTGCTTTTTTTAATAACATCTTTAACATGTCGTTTTCGGGTTGTAAAAAATGATTGTTTGTGGGCTAAAAGGACGTTAAAAACGCGCGCATGCTCAGAAGCAAGTTATGAGACGGAAGTGCTCGTTCTGGTAAAACTACCGTTCGTAATGGAGTAAGCACATTCATCACGCTGTAACAGACAGAAAAGAATTTCGTCTTTTACTAACACAAAATCAGCTAAAGCAGCCCAAAGGATGGCGCCGTTTGAATGGAACTTCCCCTTTATAGTGCCGTCGTACGCGTTGTACGTCGCCGCGCTTTGCTAGAGCATTTTATTTTAACGATCGTGTGTGGGTAACATCGAGGCTAGAGGCTAAAAAACGTTGTTTTTTACATGCCGAAAAATGATCGTGTGTACGCGGCATCAGTCTACAGAAACCTCTCACTCTTCTCTTCTCCATAACATAGAAGGATGTGGTTAAATGACCTTTAGAGATAACTAGAACAATGTAACTGATAAGAAGGCAGTGCAGGTAGAGAGTTATGATCTCTGAAGATCTCTGGGCAAGAGGTATTTTTTATATATATCAAACAAATAACAGAATACTTTCAATTATATGAGAGAGATACTTACCTAATCATCTGATCCTTTTAGCACAGTCCCTGCAGCTTCTGCCCCCTGCAGTCTGGCAGTCTTGTGTGGTAGACTGTTCCTGATGTCATCATGCCCATGAAATGAGAACATCAGGAACAGTCCACTGTTAGATAATACAAATTCAAGAAAGTGTATTTTTTTCAAAAATTCCAAGAAAGTGTATTTGTTCCAAAAAAATCAAGAAAGTATGGGCCAGGTTCACAGAGCGATTACGCCGGCGTAACAGGAGATGCGCGGCGTAAGTCTAAATGTGCGCATGCGTTTCGATGCTCCGCATCCCCGAAACGAGATACGCAAGAAATCTACTTTTTTTTGTCCGGCGTAATTTCGATAGACAGGCGCATCCGTCCGCGCAAAACTGCACCAGACACACCATTGATTTGCTATTCAAATATGTTAATAAGGGAGATATGGGGATCCACAAAAGAACGTTGGTGTAGCGCAACAGCTGCACGGCCTGTCTAAAATTAGACCATATAAAAGGTGGTATAAAATTAGACAATTCGTCTACATGTCAGAGAAAGCAACACTGTTAGTGAGGAGCTGAGCAGTCACACGTGTTGCACAACAATCTGTATGCCAACAAGCCAGTGGCATCCATGCTCATAGCTATACTACTAACTTTAGATGAGCAAAGAAGGAGGAGGGCACGGAGGAGGGCATGGGAGAGGTGTTTTTTTTTTTTTTTTTTACAAAAATTTTTTCTTTGCTTTAAGAAACATTTTTACAAAAAATATACATACATCAATACATAACATACAAATTACAAACACAGTCTCACTATCTTTCAATAGCCCTTTAAAACCTTGATGGATATAATAATCTAATCTGATACAAGCCCCTCACTCTTCACTTGATATATCACACACGCATAGACATCTTTGGCATGAGAGATTCTGAGGTGTCTCGCATCTTCAGATTCACCCCTCATGCCATCCTGGAATTAATCACAACCCTGCAGGAGCCCAACACCAGCCTGCAGGAAAGGACCTGCAGATTGACATAAGTGATGACCTGACCCCAGAACCAGACAATCCCCCCCAACCGAGGCTACCCCGTCTTCTGAGGGAAGAGCAGCCAGGAGCCAGCTCACATTAGGCATCTTTGCACGTTAAACACACACATTAATCATGGCATAATGAGAATGCATGCATGCACACCACTGTGGTCCCTAGCACAGACACATCACATCCTCATCACATTGGATTGGCACAAGCCCACCATGCAGGACTTGTGAGCAGCAACACCATGCCACGGCTCCAAATATGTCACTGTACATTCATACACCATTCACACGGACCTGGGGATCACTTCTCCACCACAAATGAGGGTGACACCCCTTTTCCGGCAGGAATGTCACCCCACATTCCAAAATCATTCACAAACAGAACCCCAAAAAAAAAAAAAAATTGAACAGCAAAAAGAAAAAATGCCAAGCAAAAATCTAATTAAAAAAAAAAATACCAACAAAGAAAACACATAAAAGACAAAAATCACTCTGCAAAACAGTCCCCAAATATCTCAAAGACACGTCACAAACAAACAAACAAACGCTAATAAACAACAGAACAAAAAGCACCGGGATGTACTTTTGCAAAGGAAGTGCGTTTGTGTCTGTCTATTTATGCTGCCTGCGTAGTTCACTAATTTGCCATAGTCCACTTCCAATTTCACTGATTGTGCCGTTCCCGAGTTGTGAGCATGCGCACAGAGGTGCTGACCATGGTCTGCTTCAAGCGCGCATGCGCGAACCGGCCAGCCCTTCATTTGCATGGGGTCACGGCTCATTTCAATGTAACACGCCCACGTCCTTCCCAATTTGAATTACTCCGCCTTGCGCCTCTGAAATAACGTTGCGCAGGCGCAAATTTTTGCGCAAAACCGACGAGAATAGGGTGATTGCGCCGCTACATTGCGCCAGTCTAGCGTAAAGGCGGTGCGCTACAATGGTCCAATAATGCGCAGATGTACGTGAATCTGGCCCTATATTTTTTCCCAAATATTCAAGAAAGTGTATTTTTTCAAAAAATTCAAGAAGTGTATTTTTCCCAAAAATGTAAGAAAGTGTATTTTTTCAAAAAAAGTGTGCTTGTAAGACCACTGCACAAATACAGTGTGACAGAAAGTATTGCAATGACTGCAATTTTATTCTCTAGGCTATTAGAAATATATATATATATATAATGATTTTAACTTGTAAACGACAAGTTTGAAAAATAGGCCCGGTAAAGAAATCAAAATCAAAAAATAAAATACATTTTTTTTCCTGTTTTTTCCCCTTGTTTTCTTGTATCTCCGTAGCTTCTTTGTTGTAGGTCAGGCTCCTCTTGCACATGTGTCAGAAGTGTGACTGAAGAAAGGTAAGTAAATAAAAAACATAATAAAAAAAACAACAGCAGCGTGGGTGATAGAGTTGCCACCTTTTCTTCAAGCCAAACCCAAACACTTTATAATGTAGTAGGAACCAAGGAGAGTAGTACTGTGGTGTACAGAGCATCCCACAGTGAAAAGTGGGTGTGGCCAAATTGCTCTTGCTGATGTCATCGCCCTGCCCCAGTGGCGTAGCATGGGTTATCAGCGCCCTGGGCAAGGCAAGTAATTTGCGCCCTCTAACTTGCATACTTTTAGCACTCCCCGAGTCCCTTCCCTTCCCACAATAGTACTGACCTACCCGATTCCTACACTGACCACTACACTGACCAACGCGATTCCTATACTGACCATTACACCGACCAACCTGATTCCTATACTGACCACTACATTGACCAACACGATTTCTATACTGACCACTACACTGACCAACCTGATTCCTATACTGACCACTACACTGACCAAGCCGATTCCTATACTGACCACTACACTGACAAACCCGTTTCCTATACTGACCACTACACTGACCAACCCAATTCCTATACTGACCACTAAAATGACCAACACGATTCCTATACTGACCACTACAATGACCTACCCGGTTCCTATACTGACCACTACACTGACCGACCAACCCGATTCCTATACTGATCACTACACTGACCAACTGATTCCTATGATGTTCACTACACTACACTTTCCACTACATTGACCACTATACTACACTGTCCACTACACTACACTGACCACTATACTGTCCACTACACTACACTGACCATTACATTATCCACTACACTACACTGACCACTATACTATACTGTCCACTACACTACACTGACCACTATACTGTCCACTACACTACACTGACTATTACATTATCCACTACACTACACTGACCACTATACGGTACTGTCCACTACACTACACTGACCACTATACAGTCCACTACACTACGCTGACCACTATACTGTCCACTACACTACACTGACCACTATACTGTTCACTTCACTACAATGACCACTATACTATACTGTCCAATACACTACACTGACCACTATACTGTCCACTAACACTACCTTGACCACTATACTATACTAAGCACTACACTACACTGACCACTACACTACACTGACCACTATCCTGTCCTATCTACAGTATTCCTATACTGACACTACATGGTGCTGCCCTGCTGCTCTTTTACTCTCTCACCCCAGACCACGTTCACCAGCCCCCCCAGGGCCATCAACATGACTCACCGTCACCTGTTTTTTGTCCTGCTTTGGTCCGGAGGAGAGGGGAGGAGAGGAGGAGAAGACATTGGCGATCCGGCGGATCATGATTTTCATTGCCTGCGTCCTCCGTGCTCTGGCCACTATGTTCACTGTCCGGCACCCTGTGATTGGGCATATGGAAGTCACCTGCGGAGGCACCGACGGGACTCCAGGAGCAACCACGACCGCGGATAGGCCAGCCTTGCCGCTGCACATGACCCCCATACGTCCAATACAGGGTGCCGGACACTAAACATGGCAGCCAGAGCGCGGGGGGACACAGGAAATGGAAATTAGGAGGAGGCACAGAATTTTGCCCCCCTAAATATTGCACCCGGGGCCACGGCCCCCTCTGCACCCCCATGCTACACCACTGCCCTGCCCCCCAGTGGTGCAGATTTGTGTGTGACTATCTTGGTTACAACCTGGTCTGCAAAATGTGTCTGGGTTTCAGTCCGCCTGAAACCTGGACACATGATTCAAAACCCAGACTGTCCGGTTGAATCCTGGACAGGTGGCAACCCTAGTGGGTGATTTCACATCAGCATGCAGAGATGCATGCTAATGTGCATTTAAGTAAAAAGGAGGAAAGGTCTGCTTTAACCTGCACGCAGGTCAAATCAGACTGTGTGGGGGCATTGCAGTGTTCCTAAGATGGGAAAGAAAGTCACTTATCTGCAGATCTAGAGCTATAGTCTTATGAACATGAGTGTAAGAGTGAGAAGGGGCCCTTCTGACGATGGTGCACACGTAGTTGGGATCACAGGAGGGGGAGGAGCAACAACATGGCGCCCAGCAGCACGTAGCTGCAACCTCGGACGTCCTCTCTCCCCCGAGCATATGGAAACATATGGAAACATATGGAAGATAAAGCCGGATAAACCCACCCATGTCCTACCTGCCGCTGTTGCTGAAGGCTGTTCCCTTATCACTGATTGACTTGGAGGTGACCGAGTTTGAAGCTTGACCTGTGCCCGAGGCTCTGGAGCGTCTGTGCGCATCTGTGCTGATCTGTGTTTGCTTGGGTTGCAGGTGAGCACAGAGACTGAATCGCGGCTCGTATTCCTTTTGGTCCGGTTGGCTTCCCATATCACAGTAACACTCCCAGCCAATCTCTCGACACCGATGTGGACACGGAAGTGTGGAGTGGAAAAGATTCGCTGGTGCCACTGATGCCGCTGACGCTGCTACCCGCTACCCGCTATCCTGATGTACTAAGCCCTGAGCCGCAGGTCTGCTAAGCCGCTGAGCCGCTGAGCCCCAAACCTTGAGCCCTGAACTCAAACCCTGAAATCGGAAGGAGTAAGGAGAACCGACCGAAAAAGGAGGGGGGCAGCACACATTACTCAGCGGGTCGTTAGTTATCCAGTATCCGTCATCCGTCATCCGTCATCTGTAGGAGCAAGGAGAAGCGTGGGAACTGGCGTGAAATAGGCTCCATGAACCTAGGATCAACTGAAAGCCGGATGAAAGCCATCCACAGCCGTATCTAAGTACTTGGAGGTTACCAGGATAGAGATATACCGTCGAAGGTCATGGGACGGTGGGTAAGCTGAAATTGCAGCTTTATATGCCGTTAATACATGTCCCATGAATTTTCACTTCTAAAGAGACAATTTATCTACATATATATATATCTCTTTTTTTTTTGGGGGGGGAGAGAAGAGATATAGGAACTAAGGGGGTAATAATGGGAATGTGCAAGAGACTGAGTAATATCAATTAAAGGACTGCACATTTCCTGCATATTTCCCCACCATTGCTTCCATTAGATCTACTTTCGCCACTACTCCCAGCGTTCCCTGTACAGCACAATATAGTCTAATATAGCCGAATGAGAATTCCCTTAATATAGAGACTTATAAAATGCAAATCTGAACGAAGTAGACTTTCTTTTTTTGTGGCAGACTATGGTTGGGGCTCATTAACCACTTAAGGACCCCCGCACGCACATATACGGCCACAGAATGGCTCGTACAGGCACAAGGGCGTAAATTTACGTCCCCGCCTAAGTGCGGTTCGGGGGTCCCATCGGGACCCCCTCCGCGGCGTGCGAGGGTCCCCCTGGCTCCGAGAGCGACCCGGGACGAGCGGGCGGATGTCGGCGTTTACCCGCCCCCCCGCGATCGCTCCCAGCCAATGCGCGCGCTCCAGGTTCTGTCACTTCCTCCTCCTGTGTAAACACAGGAAGGGGGAAGTGATGTAATCTCCCATCGCAGCGGTATTTCCAACCGCTGCGATGGGAGAAACACCTCACAGTAAGTCCTGCACCAACACTACACTGACATACACACACATAGGCACACTTAACCCCTTGCGATCTGAAAGGCCCCACCACCCCTGTCACAGTGTCACTGAATGCAGTGATCTAATCACTGCATTTAGTGTCAGTGTGACAGGCAGTGTAAAATCAGTTAGTGTTAGGTTCAGGATAGCCCCCCCACCCCCCCTAATAAAGTTTTAACCCCCTGATCACTGCCCTAGTTAACTCTTTCACTCCCTATTGCCAGTGTCACTAAGCGATAATTTTTCTAAACGCTGTATTAGTGTCGCTGTTCCCGCTAGGTAGCTATTTTTTTTTATTGCGATTTTTTTACTAAAGACATGTGGCTAAATACATTTTGGCCTAAATGTTTGACTAAAATTTAGTTTATTTGATTTTTTTTTAACAAAAAGTAAAAAATAGTGTTTTTTTTTTCAAAAATGTCGCTCTATTTTTGTATATAGCGCAAAAAATAAAAATCGCAGAGGTGATCAAATACCACCAAAAGAAAGCTCTATTTGTGGGAAGAAAAGGACGCAAATTTTGTTTGGGAGCCACGTCGTACGACCGCGCAATTGTCTGTTAAAGCGACGCAGTGCCGAATCGAAAAAACACCTTGGGTCATTTACCAGCGTATTGGTCCGGGTCTTAAGTGGTTAAACCAACACATGAAGCCCTAAAGGAAGGAATATATGTGGACTATGTGTGGATTTGGATTATCAACGGGGAACAAAACTTAGGCCCAGATTCACATACAATTAGAGTCGCGTAGAGTATCAGAAATACACTACGCCGCCGTATTTTACCTGGCTCTACGTGGAATCCCGGTAGAGTTTGTCCAGTAAACTACGGCGGCGTAGTGTATTTCTCCCGGCGCAAGCCATCTACGCGAGTAGGGGGCGTGAAGCATTTAAAATAGGCACGTTCCCTGCGGCGATCGAACTGCGCATGCTCCGTTCAGAAATTTCCCGCCGTGCATTGCGTCATTCGTTGTTTGAATAGCGTCGTTTACGGACATTCCTATTCCCGAACGAGTTACGTAAAAAAAAAAAAAAAAATTTAATTTGACGCGGGAACGACGGCCATACTTAACATGGGCTACGCACCGTTAGACCAGCAAATAGCTGGTCTAACAGTACGTAGCAAAAAAATGACGTAAGCGATTGCGAAGACCACTCGTATCTTCGTGGATCGCCGTAAAAAGTCATTTGCATATCCCGACGCTGAAAACGACGCAGACTCCTCCCAGCGGCCGCAAAAATATCGCAGCGTAGATCCGAAGGCTTATGAAGACGTAAGCCTCTCGGATCGAAGCCCGAAGCCGCCGTATCATGGTTTGAGGATTCAAACTAGTGATACGGCGCGCAAAATTTAAAATTACTCCTGTCTAACACCAGTTAGACAGACGTAATTGCTCTGTGAATCTGGGCCTTAGAATTTAGTGACTCCGATCCTATTTGATCTATCTGAGGAAAGACACTATAAACCCACAAATATCTCCATTGGCTGCGTTTTTTTTTTGTTTTTTTTACATGGAGATCGGACCAGGCTTACTATATACTAAATTTTTTCCTTTTCCCTTTTTCTGCTAAGTATTTAGAACTACCTGAATGACTATATCGATCTATCTAAGTACTTATTAATGTACCAAATATACATTCAAAGGGATTAAGCAAACGTGCATATTCCCTTCCCTTCTCCCACCCTTTTTTTTTTTTTTTTGGTATAGAAATAGTGTTAGAAACACTGACATTTATAAGTGGTTTGAAATTTTGAAAATGATTGAATTGATTGACTAATTGACAAACACTATTGCTCTACCGCACACTTATTGCACTCAATATTTATATATCCATTTTTTTTCTTCCCTCTCTTCCCTTCCCCCCCTTTTCCCCCGCCCCTCCCCTCCCCCCTTTTTTTATTTATTATTATTATATAGATTTATCACAAGTATATGAAAAATTAATTTAGAGATAAGCTAAATATAGCTAAGTACAAAACTCACAAACTGTTAAAACACTAAAGTAGTTTATATACTCATGTATTCACGCATTATTTAGGGGTATATGCACCTCACTTAGAGGTCAAGAGGTTTAGAATTATTTTTTTTATTTTTTATTTTCCTTTTTTTTTTTGGGGGTAGGAGAAAAAGGAACCAGGAAGAGTTAAGATATAGCAGAGAGGTAGGAAAATTAGGAGAAGAGGGGCTAAGAATAATCAGGCAGATAGTGGAAATAATAACTTAATAAAATCATACATGGTACAAGGAAAGGCTGATAAAGCGGAAAAAAGCTTAGAAAAAATAAACATAGAAAATACAGAAGAAATAGATTATCAGGTTGAAACACCAGGAGAAGCTATGGACTCGGTTGAAGACATCCAACAACAAGATCAACTCCCCAAAACAACGGAGGAGGAAAAGCTTCAGGCTCCCCCCACAAAACAAGACATGCTAGAGATGATGGCTCGTTTAGAAGGCATGATTAAAAAAGAACTGGGTGCCACCCGAACGGACATACAAAACGTATTACAAAGGGTTGAAGAATCGGAAGCTCACATAGAAGACCATAAAAGTACGATTCTAGAATTACAAGAAAGGGCAGACTCAAGCTGGTTGGAAATGAGAAACATCAGATATAGATTAGAAGATCGAGAAAATCGCAATAGACGAAACAACTTGAGGATACGCGGACTCCCGGAGTCAGTAGGGAATAGTAATTTAGAAACAACAATATGTGAATTATTTAATGAAATCTTGAAAAGTGAAATATTGACCCCTTTGTCATTTGAACGAGTACATAGAATACAGAACACAGAACAACATCAGCTGCAGAATTAACAAGAGATGTAATAGCAAGGTTCTCAAATTTTAAAATCAAACAACAAGTTACACAGGGCCTGAGGAACTCTACATCCATTAAATATAGGGGAGCAGAAATTTTGGTCTTTACAGATCTAGCGCAAGAAACCTTAGCCCGGAGGAGGGCGCTGAAGCCCCTGTTAAAACAGCTACAAGAGAAAAAGATTGCTTATGGATGGGGGTTCCCAGCCTGCCTGATTGCAAAGAATCAAGGAACCTCGGCTACGCTGCGATTTCCAGAGGACCTGAAAGACTTCTGTAATAAATTAGATGTGCCAATACCATAAATAGAGAACTGGGAGAAAAAGCCTCCAGAATGGAAGAAACTAAAAGAACAGCCTTGGAAAAAAGTTTAGATTTAAGCATTGAATAATGAGCAATAATTGAATTTAAATATATAAATTAAATAGATAACAGATAAATTAAATAGACAAACAAGTATGAAAGGTAGTATGATAGACAGCGGAGCAGGAGGGGATGGGTGGGAAAGAAGGTGGTGGCTCGGGGGGGAGGGGGACAGTAGAGGTGGGCAATGTCCCTCCGGTCGACCGGGACCATCCCTGCAGATGAGGCATGGACGAACGGGAGGTCATATTTGGCCCCTCAGAAAATGTCTCATGCGGTTGGACGTCATACATCGAGACGACAACCGGATGGGCCATAACATTGTTTTTCAATGTAGGGGGGGGGGGGGGGGTGGGGAGGGGGGTTTAGCAAGGGAATGGGATTGTTTGTAAATGTTGTGTTAATTCATGTTGTATTGGTGATATGGACAGATCAAAAAAAAAATGCAAGAATTGACCTTGGTACCTAGTGTAAAAATAAACCAGCAAATTAAACCATGTATGTATAAGAAATGCCTATGTTAAGGATAGTCACATATAACGTGAGAGGCCTAAACAATCCAGGGAAACAACATAAAATATTGAGAGAATTGAAAGATCTGACAGCAAATATATTTTTTTTACAAGAGACTCATTTTAAATATACATCTAAGGTAGGCTTGAATTCAAAAGAATTCCCAACGTGGTTCTATGGGTACTCCATAAACAAGAGATCAAAGGGAGTAGCGGTTGGCTTCGATAGGAATACACCCTTTATTCTGAAACAATTGGAATCAGACCCTGAGGGAAGATTCCTATTTGTAAAGGGGTTTTTATTCAACAAAGAATATACATTAGTAAATATATATTGCCCAAATGTCTACCCTAGTTTATTTTTAAAAAATGTACTAAATAAATTGGAATATTTTAGAAAGGGAGAAGTAATTATGGGAGGAGATCTGAATTTTGTTTTTGACCCGAACCTGGACACACAGCCTGTCTCCTTTAGGTTGGAGGGAAAATACCTGAGAATGGTTAAACAAAAACTGCATGAGCAACACTTGGTGGAGGCATGGAGAGTGCTTCACCCTAGGGAGAAGGACTTTACATACTATTCCCAGGTACACTCTTCTTATTTAAGGACCGATTATATCTTTTTGGATCACCAGCTCTTGGAAGGCCTGGTTAGGGCAGAGGTGAAATCGATCACCCTCTCAGACCATGCCCCGGTTGTGGTTAGCTTGGAACTTAAGGATATTCCGGAGAGGCATAGGTCCTGGAGGTTGGACGAGTCACTTCTGCACGATCAGGCCATAATGGAAAAATTAAAAGAGGACTCGTCCCTCTTCTTCATAGAAAATAATGTGGAAAATACTGCACCAACGGTCCTGTGGGAAACCCACAAGGTTTTCATAAGGGGCTGGCTGATCGCAGAAGGGGCCAAGAGGAAAAAGATATGGACAGCTAAAAAACAACTACTGTTACAAGAGATCCAGGAGTTGGAGCAGACACACAAAAGAACAAATAATAAGGAAGTATTGGTAGAGCTAATGAAAAAACGAGAAGATTTAAGAGATACACTAGAGCAAGGATCCTCAAACTACGGCCCTCCAGCTGTTGTAGAACTACACATCCCATGAGGCATTGTAACACACTGATATTCACAGACATGACTAGGCATGATGGGAATTGTAGTTCCTGAACAACTGGAGGGCCATAGTTTGAAGACCCATGCACTAGAGCAAGAAACTAAACGAGTCTTTATAAGAAGAGCTAGATAACAATACAGATTTGGTAACAAATCAGGGAAGCTGCTGGCGGAACCAAAAAAAAACGAAAAGGAACCTGAATTACATAGCAAAAATAAAAAATGGAACAGGAGAGATGAGACATTCCACTAGAGATATAGCTGAAATATTTGTGAAATACTATCAATCACTATATAGAGTAAATGAACTAAAGGACCCTGGTGAGATACAAGATAGAAAAGATAAAATAAAAAAATATTTAGAACGAATAAAATTACCTGAAATCTCCGAAGAGGATTCAAGAGCACTAGATAAGGAAATCACCAAAGAGGAGATAGAAAAGGCCATCAAAAACAGCAAGCTAGGGAAAAGCCCTGGCCCAGATGGTTATACTTCCTTATATTTTAAGAAATGTATGGGAATTCTGTCACCTTACTATCATTCATATATAAACTCAATAGGTAAAGGATTTAATCTGCGAGAAGAAGCCTTAGGTGCCTATATATCTCTTCTGGCAAAAGAGGGAAAAGACCCTACAGTATGTTCTAGTTTCAGGCCAATATCATTGATCAATGAAGATATGAAAATATATGCGAGGATATTGGCAGAGAGACTAAAATTCCTTATGCCAGATCTTATAGGTGAAGATCAAGCAGGCTTTGTCCCTGGAAGAGAAACAAGAGATAATATCTTAAAAACAGTCCTTTTAATACATGAAGCAAAAAAAATTAAAAGCCCAGCCCTGTTCCTATCTGTTGATGCCGAGAAGGCTTTCGATAGGCTGGATTGGGACTTTATGGTGCAGACATTATACAAATTTGGTATAGGACCTCGTATGATTAAATGGATAGAAGCTTTATACTCTATACCTACGGCCCAAATTATGGTCAATGGGACCCTGTCAGAAAGATTTAGGCTATTCAATGGAACTCGTCAGGGAAGCCCACTATCCCCTTTGCACTTCGTGCTTTCATTGGAACCTTTTTTAACATCTATAAGAGATAACCAAGAGATTACAGGCATAGTAGCAGGTGGCCAAGAACATAAAATATCTGCTTTCGCGGATGATATCATGATATACATAACAAACCCCACGCAAAGTCTTACAAAAATTATGGAAGAATTGGGAAAATATGGTCAGGTTTCAAATTTAAAAATAAATATGGAAAAAAACGAAATCCTGAATATTTCGGTCCCAATGAAGGAGAGTAAAAACCTCCGAAAATTATATCCTTTCGGATGGAAACAAAAAGGTTTAAAATACTTAGGAGTATTTTTGTCAAGATCTAATGTAAATTTATATCATGATAACTATATGCCACTGTTAAATAAAATTAAAAATGAATTGAAGAGATATCCTGCCAATAGACTGTCATGGTTTGGCAGGATAAGTGTGGTCAAAATGATGATTCTCCCTAAGGCCCTATACATATTTCAAAGTCTGCCGATAAATATCCCCAGAGCTTATTTTAAAACTCTGAGATCGGAGGTACAGAAATTTGTGTGGAATAATAAAAGCAATCGCATTGCCTTTCGTATACTAACTAGATCAAAAGAAAAGGGAGGAATGTTTCTCCCAGACCTAGAAAAATATCATGAGGCAGCAATAATACGGAGGGTTATGGATTGGACCATGGCCCCCCAGCAAAAAAAAAAAAATGGGTAGAGTTGGAGACAAAAATGTGCAAATCCGAACTAGGGCAGATCATCTGGATTCCAAAACAGACTAGAGGGCTCCCGGAAGAAATAGCTCCGATTACAGTAGAAGCTCTGAGAATATGGGATAAGTTAATTAAAAGTATACAAGGTAAATATAACAGTCCCTTAATGCCCCTCACAAGAAATAACTATTTTCCCCCAGGGAAAGATAATAAATTGTATTTAAAATGGACTAAAGCCCCATACCTGAGATTAAGAGATGTTATGAAGGGAAATGTTTTATGCACACTAAATGAACTGTGGGGAAGATATGGCCCCTCCCCTTGGGAAGTCTGGAGATACAACCAGCTGAAACACTTTGTAGATACCCTCCCAAAACCTTTAAGGGGGGTAGGTAGTTTAAATATATGGGAAAAATTGGTAGAGGAAATGAAGACAGATAAATATGGAATATCTACCATCTACAAAATGTTAATGGCCCACTTGGAGCAAGGTGCTGTGAGCCCAATAGAGAGCTGGGGATTAGAATTAAATCAACCACCATCGGATAGAATGAGAAGTAGAATCTTGGATTATGTACACTCCACCTCCGTAGACTCAAGGATAAAAGAAATGAATTTCAAATTATTGAATAAATGGTATTACGTACCGGTGAAAATAAATAAGATAAATCCTCAGGAGACATCTTTATGCTGGAGGGACTGTGGGGAGGTAGGAACGCATGCCCACATATGGTGGCAGTGTTTGAAGATCCAGCCATATTGGATCCAAATATTACATTATATTAAAGAGATCAGTGGAATTGAGATTAATTTGGACCCATGGCAATGTTTGTTCCATGCTGTGACTATCCCCAGAAACAAATATAAAACAACAATTATCCCAAAACTATTAAATGCAGCAAAGATTTTGATCCCCAAAAAATGGAAAGATAAGCTAGCACCTACGATACAAGAATGGTTAAGGGAGGTGGAAAGAATAAGAAACATGGAAGAGGTAATGTCTCAATATAAAGAATTAAATAATCATGATTCTGGAATTTGGGGAGGCTGGGAAAAGTTTAAACAATCTATGGTTTATATAGGCTGCATGAGTGATAAGAGTACTTAGGTAGAATTTGATGGCATATGAAGGAGATAAGAGTAGAGACCTCCTCCCCCCTCCTCTCCTCTCCTCTCCCCTCCCCTAGGGGGATATTAGATTGGGAATATAAACACAAATGCACTTTAACACAATGGGGCTCTCCCCCCTTTTTTTTTTTTTTCTCTCTTTCCTTCTCTCATTATTCGAGAGAGGCCTATGGGTAGTGGGTCACGAGAGTCTCTCGTGTCCCCTTACAATGAGCACTTTTTTTTTCCCTCCTCCTCCCCGGGGGGTGGGGAGAGGAGGGGGCAGGAGGTCTGGAGGAGGTAGATCTGTCCTCTATGGTTGTGAAATATGTAATTTTTTTTTCTTGAATGTATGTACATGAAATGTTGAATGTATTTAAATGGAGAAATTTATATTGTAAATGTCTTGAAAAAATGTGGTTTTGATTTTATAAATGTGATGTTGATTCTATAAATGTTACTTAAAAAACCCAATAAAAATAAATTAAAACGAGTGTGAGAGTGATGTTCAGTTTGCATACAAATTTGAGAAAGGCAGCGATGTGCCAACCACAGAAATCCCCCCTAGCCACAGAGAATAAGAGTTTCAGCCACTAGAGTAAAAGCAGCCATATTACTTGGGGACAGTTATGAGACTAAGGGCTGGCAGCACAGAAAAGGATAAAGAATTAAGACAAGCAGTTGCCATTATAACATTTTTTTTGATCAGAGTATATTTAGCTCCACAAATAAAACTTCTAACAATGTTGTATTTTATAATCGCTTTGAGCTAATGGATTTTATCTTATCCCTAATCTCACCAGAACTCATTTGAATACACAAATAACATCTAAAAGAAAGAGACTTTAAAATCCAGTTACAATTGATCGTGTTGTCTAGACCAGCATCAATCAACCACATTGATGTTTTACTTATTAAATTAAATCTTAGTAATAATTAAAATTCTAATGACTCCAGAGCCAATACCTATAGCAGTGATGCGCCGGTGTCTCCTGGGTAAAGTGAAGACTGACATTGTTCGCATGTCAGTGTCCTGTTATAAGGCTTGAATGGTTGTGATTTCAACACACTTTTAAAGCAAACCTATACTGACCTAGAACACAACAAACTTACACTAGGATTTAAATGTACCTGTACATGTTTTCAGTAACCTGGTGTAGTGTTCATTTATTTGGCCTGTCACTCTTTAAATTAAAATGCATAATACTGTTTTGTGATATAATTCTATAAATTGTTGTTGTTTGTATGTTTTAGGAGGAAAAATATAATTTTGTACCAAGAGAAGAGTATGTGTTGTATGCAGAGGTTAGTGTATTGCTCATTTTAAATAAGTTTTTAATTTTCTTCCTGGCAGGATCATATATAAGCTTGGGGTAGAGCTTAGCTTAAGGAGTTTGGACTAATAGGAAGGATAGAGCCACAAGAGAGAGAGATGGGCTAATAAATGAAAAGTCCTTTTGTTGCTACGCCTGGATGGGCATACCTTCAACTGGGCACTGGAGGTATACTTCCACAGAGAGAGGAACTGCTTATTGCTGAATGGAAGAGAATTAATGTAATTGAACTGTTCTGTGAACTACCTCATTAAGCCCAGGTTCACACTGGGTACGATTTAGTTCGATTTGAGATGCGATTTCACATGAGATTTCGCATCTCAAATCGGCGGCAATTGCCGGCAATGACACCGTCCTAATCGGTGCGACGCCGCATCTGCGGCGCTGCACCGATTTCAAAAAGTAGTTCCTGTACTACTTTTTGCGATTTCAGGACACGATTTACATTGACATCTGTGCAGAAACCTGCACAGATGTCTCCTAAATCGCGCCGAAATCGGGACTGCCAGAGGGAGTGAAATCGAGCGATTTCACTCCCGCAGCCCAGTGTGAACCAGGGCTAAAGTTGAGTTGGGCTGAGCCTCTGGGTGTTTTAAGTGTCTAAAGCTGATCTCTAGTACATTTTCTGCTGTGAAGTGAGCTAGTGCCCTGTAAAGCAAAGCTCGACTCTCCAGCTCATGTGATACACACACTGAGAAGTAGAAATCTCAGTAACGAACTCTGTGCAAGCCTGGTTGGGCTAGTTAATGGGTGCGCAACCTGTGGGTCTTCAGCTGTTGCCAAACTGCATGTCCTATGAGGAATTGCAAGCTGCTAACAGTTGCAAGCATGACTCCCAAAGGCAGAGGCATGATGGGCCACAGGTTAAGCACCCATGGACTAGTGAATTGGGGTGGATTGGGGACTAGGAGCTGTATCCTGTAACCACGAGAAAGACTTTAGGCCTTATGCAAGAAGTGTTCCCAGCTGGAGCATTGTTGTTGCTATAGGTAACAAGGAGTATGGCGAGTGGGTATTCAGGGTACTCTATGTTTCAGACACACCGTACATGCATGTGTGTGACAAAAGTGGAATTCTGCATGAGCTGTGGACTGTAAGTATGGTCAGTGAGTAGTTCTGAACAAGTCCAGTTCTAGGCAGTCCCTGGAGGAAAGTATGTTGGTGACTCAGCCACGTTGAGACCCGCACACAGTGGTGTTCATACCTCTGGCCTGTAGAATTCACTTTTTACAGTTGTCACATGTATAATACATTCTATACTCTGCACATGCTAATACCTGTTCCTTTCTGTGGATAGAAGAAGATCCTGGACTGCCGCACTCCTTAAGACAATGCCTTTATTGTACAAATAAAATCCAAAAAACAGCTATGTGTAAGCATCACTTGATGTGAAACATGTCAGCCACCTTTTTCCTGTTGTTCACTACGTTTTGACTGCATTGCTTTGGTTGTTTTTTGGATTTTATTTGTACAATAAAGACATAGGCCAGATTCACGTACATTGGCGCATATATTAACCGACGTAGCGCACCTCCTTTACGTTAGACCGGCGCAATGTAGAGGCGCAAGTACCGTAACCTCGTAGTATTTGCGCACAAATTTGCGCCGGTGTAACGTAAATTCCGAGGCGTAAGGCGGTGTAATTCAAATTGGAAAGGACGTGGGCGTGTTGCATTGAAATGAGCCGTGACCCCATGCAAATGAAGGGCCGGCCGGATTGCGCATGTGCGCATGACGCAGACTATGGTCAGCACCTCTCTGCGCATGATTACAACTCGGCCTGGTGTAATCAGTGAGATAAGAACTAGGCCCGGCAAACTTAGTGAGCTATGCCCAGGGCATAAATAGGCCCAGACATAAGCCCTTCCTTTTGGATTGTGTGTTTTTGAGAGATGTCAGAGAGGAACTGGAAGTTGAACTACTATATATATATATAAAAATGTATATAATAATAATAATATATATATATTTACCCATTAGGGTGAAAAGAGCCACTGGCAAGGAAATTGAGTGTTGCCAGGACCTTGACCAGTGGCTACACAGCATGTGAGCGTTGTGTTGCGCTGGTGATGTCCTCCTGCAGGGTTGTGGTTAATTCCATGATGGCATGAGGGGTGAATCTGAAGATGCGATACACCTCAGAATCTCTCATGCCAAAGATGTCTATGCGTGTGCGGTATATCCTCTCCCGTGCCCTCCTCCGTGCCCTCCTCCGTGTCCTCCTCCGTGCCCTCCTCCGTGCCCTCCTCCTTCTGCGCTCATCTAAAGTCAGTAGTATAGCTATGAGCAAGGATGCCCCTGGCATGTTGGCATACAAATTGTTTTCCTGCAAGTGTGGCTGCTCAGCTCGTCCCTAACGGTGTTGCTTTAGCTGACATGTAGACGGATTGTCCAATTTTAAACCTGCTTTTATAAGGACTAACTTTAGACCGGACGTGCAGCTGATGCGCACAGCGCGTAGCCTGTACCGCACAAACCTACTTTTGTGGATCGCCGTATCTCCCTCATTTTCATAGCAAATCAATCGTGTGTCTAGTGCATTTTTGCGCGCACAATGCGCCGGTCTATCGAAATTCCGTCGGTCGAAAAATTCTAGATTTCAGGCGTATATCGTTTTGGGGATACGGCGCATAGATACGCAGGCCCATATTTAGACTTACGCTGCGCATTTCGTGAAATGCTGGCTTAAGTGCTTTGTGGATCTGGCCGATTGTTTTAAGGAGTGCGGCAGTCCAGGATCTTCTTCTATCCAATGTGCTTGGTTAGAAGCGGTATTATTTCTCACCTGTTCCTTTCTGATATACTCATGGATGTTTGAACTTGTTAATACAGCACTCTATAACTACTTAGCCTCTTTAACTACAGGACACAACACCTGTACTGCTCTATTTTGCAGAGCTTAACTACATCTATGAAGTCATCATTTTGCCTTGCCCAATTCCACATTCTTCACCTTGCTATTGATCCATCAATGTGATTGATAGTTTTACTGACCAATGTTGAGGTGTGTGCGGCAACAGGGACTGTGTTGGTAATTATTTAAAGTACAAATTAATGCAGATTTTTTTTGTTGATAGAGTTAGATAGAGCTTAATGCTATCTGTGCCCCCATTAGGGAGATTCCCTCTCTTTTTAATCCCTTTTGTTTATCGTTATCACTAAAAGTGATGGTAAAGAAATCCCAAATTGTGGGTTGTGGCCAGAACAGGGATAGAGTGAAAATCTTGAAGTGGGAGTATTAGCTCTGGTGATCCTGGTGACAATCAGAGATTCCCTCAGTTTGGAGAGATTTACTTTCACTTCATAGGACAGTAAGTAAAGGGAAATCTCCCCGATGGCACACAGGTGACAAACAAACCTGACAGGTTTCCATTCAGGATTAAAACTTTTTGCCTTTAGTTCCACATTATTAGAGGCTAGTATGTTGTGATTCTGGGAGCTCAAGAGCAATGTTTCTCAACTCCAGTCCTCAAGTACCCCGGGTCATGTTTTCAAGCTTTACATTATTTTGCACAGGTGATTTGATCAGTTTCACTAATTACCACAGTGGTTTTATCTTAGGGAAATCCTGACAATATGACGTGTTGGGGTACTTGAGGTCTGGAGTTGAGAAACATTGCTCTAGAGCAGAAGTTCACAACTACCAGGCTGCCCCTCTCTCCTGCAATGCTACCAACCCCTCCATCCTTACCGCTGTGAGCCTAGTGTGGGGGTTGCTTACTCACAGTGTCTCAGAAGCTGAGTTTTGGACAGTTGGAAGTACCAGCGTTTCCTTTCCACCTTTGCAGGGGATTGATCACACAGATTGCAGCTTCAAAATGTTGCCTGGATAAGCTGCAAAATGTCCAATTAAATGTGACTAACCACTACTAGCGATATCATAACCAGGATAAAAGAGATCCTTCACAGCCATACCAGTGAGTTTTACATTTCCTGGAGTACGGTCACCTAAGAGGTGAGATCTGGAATTGAAGGATTACTGCACTGTGAACATATTTATTGCCTTTAGCTCTACATTAATAGAGAAATCTAGGTTTATGTGCTCTCACGGTGCTGTAGAGCAGTGTTTGTTAACCACTAGGCTGCAGCTTGCCTCCAGGCCACAGCCTCTTTCTTGTAACCCTGCCAACTCCTCCCTCTTCCTCCTGTGAGCCCAATGATAGGGATATGTGCTCACTGTGTCTCAGAACCTCAATTTTGGGCTGTTATGAGGTTCCGGTGTCCCCTTTCTACCTACGGAAGTGGATTGATACTACAAATTAAAGGTTCATAACAGAGACTGAAGAGCCAGCGGCACCATGGGTGAGTGGAAGAGGCATATACTAAATGATACACACCTTGCACTGTTGAGAGATCTGTAATAATTACATGACTGCAAGTTAGATCAACAGACATACATAGCAAGCACTAAGCAGGGGAAGTGCATACTCATACAATAAAAGTATGGGATTATATATTTTCCATTTCCCTACTTTACTGTATAAACATGCATTGCTGGATTGTGCTGCCAATTCATTTTAACACATTTGCTGAGATATAAGAATTAATAAAAGAATAAAGAATGTGGTATCCATTCTATGTTTGACACTCACCTTATGTGATAATTATTTTCAATAGAATTTAAAGGAAATGAAATACATAATAAATGAAAGTTGGAAAAGAAAAGGATATAGTGAACATTGTAGTGTTCCCTTACATTGGTGGTCAGTTAAAGTGGAGCTCCATCCAAAAGGGGAAGCTCCACTTGTCTGACTCCTCCCACACACTGCTGCCATATTTAGCAACAAATTGAAGGGAGCAGGGGTACCAGATTTTGACAGGTACCCACTCCCACTTCAGGCTGAGTTTGCCACAGCAAACGCAGATGGAAGTTCAGCACCCTTCCTCCTTCCCCCACAGCCAAACCATTCCCAAAGGGCAGCACCCTTCGTGCATGCGCAGTATGGAACCATAGGTTTCCCTTAGTGGAAATGGCAGTGGCAGAACCTGATAGCCATTTGAAAAACACCACTAGATTCCTGGACAGGTAAGTGTCCTAATATTAAAAGTCAGGAGCTACAGTATTTAAAGCTGCTGACATTTTTTCTGAAGGAGCCTGGAGCTCCTCTTTAAGTGCTCCCTCTGGCTAGTGAAATCCTCCTTTACACTGGTGGTCAATGGAAAGAGTTCTGCTTACATTGGTTGTCAGTGTGAGGAATGCTGCATATATTAGTGGTGAAGAATGCTTAATGCTTCTTGCATTGGTGGTTAGTGGACACAATGGGGGTTATTTACTAAAGGCAAATCCACTTTGCACTATAAGTGCAAACTACAAGTGCAAAGTGCATTTGAATTTTCACTGAAAGTGCACTTAGAAGTGCAGTCGCTGTAGATCCGATGGGGACATGCAAGGAAAAAAAAACAGCATTTTAGCTTGCACATGATTGGATAATAAAATCAGCAGAGCTTCCCCTCATCTCAGATCTACACCTTGGATTTACAGCGACTGAACTTCCAAGAGCACTTTAAGTGCAATTTCAGGTGCACTTTGCACTTGTAGTCTGCACTTGTAGTGCAAAGTGGATTTGCCTTTTGTAAATAACCCCCAATGCTTCTTGCATTGGTGATCACTGAGCAGAATGCTCCTTCTAACCATCCCATGGTGGATATAAATACTAGGATATGTTCCTAACACTCTTTAGAACTAAATACGTGGCTTGTTTAAGCTTCAAAATGTCCAACAGATTGGGGGTTATTTACTAAAGGCAAATCCACTTTGCACTACAAGTGAAAAGTGCACTTGAAATTGCACTGAAAGTGCACTTGGAAGTGCAGTTGCTGTAAATCTGAGGTGGAAGACCTGAAATGAGGGGAAGCTTTGCTGATTTTACCATCCAATCATGTGCAAGCTAAAATGCTGTTTTTTAATCTCCTTGCATGTCCACCTCGGATCTACAGCGACTGCACTTCCAAATGCACTTTCAGTGCAATTTCAAGTGCACTTTGCACTTGTAGTGCAAAGTGGATTTGCCTTTTGTAAATAACCCCCATTGTGACTAACTACTACTAATGTCCTGGTGTCAGGTCAACTAGGCAGTGAATTTTGGAATTTATGAGTTACTGCACTGTGCACATCATCATTACTTTCACTGCATGAAGCCCTCATTTTGCTCTTTCCTCCAGAGGAGATCAGGCAGGATAGAGAGTGTGATATATTAAGGACTACTGGGGGTTATTTATGAAAGGCAAATCTACTTTGCACTACAAGTGCCAACAACAAGTGCAAAGTGCACTTGAAATTGCACTGACAGTGCACTTCGAAGTGCAGTTGCTGTAAAACTGAGGGGTAGATCTGAAATGAGGGGAAGCTCTGCTAATTTTATTATCCAATCATGTGCAAGCCAAAATGCTGTTTTTTTTTTCTCGCATGTCCCCCTCAGATCTACAGCGACTGCACTTCCAAGTGCACTTTGCACTTGTAATTTGCACTTGTAGTAAAAAGTGTATTTGCCTTTAGTAAATAATCGCCATTGTGTTGCTGTCCTCGGGATGGAGGTAGTGTTACTTATAGGCAAATAGGTATGATATTGGGGGTTATTTACAAAAGGCAAATCCACTTTGCACTTTCCACTTGCAGTGCACTTGGAAGTGCAGTCGCTGTAGATCCGAGGAGGACATGCAAGAAAAATAAAAAATAACATTTTATTTTGCACATGATTGGATGATAAAATCAGCAGAACTTCCCCTCATTTCAGATCTACTCGTCAGATTTACAGCGACTGCACTTCCAAATGCACTGCCAGTGCACTTTCAAGTGTACTGGCAGTGCACTTGTAGTGCAAGATGGATTTGCCTTTAGTAAATAACCCCCTATGTATTTATTCCGAATCCGGAAATCAACTGACACCCCTGGGCCAATGAGCTGCAGGCAAAGATTCCCTGCTCCATATGTGACATATACAAAGGGGTGGGGATGCCCATGACATTTTCAACCTAATATGGTCACAGTAGAAACATGACCAAATCTCACAACAAAGGCAAAATGCTTTAGAACACTTTCACCATAGAAATACAGCTAAGAAGTCGTAGCACATGAATGCCTAAGCAAAAAAAGGGCAATGGTACTGTATATTTTAGGGAAAATTAAAGGCTACTTTAACATTCTAAATCTTCAATATACAATAGCACATCTTTCCTTACTAACTTTAGGTCCTCTTTAAGGGCTTATATTTTTCAAAAAACATGCTATGTATTGTAATCTTTGGCACTCTCTGTAGATTTGTAGATTTTATTTTAAAGATAAAGGCCTTTCTCCTGTAGTGTAACTCTGGACAACTATGCAAGGAACTGATAGACCTAGAGTAATTATACTGGAATTTGCTAAATTCTCATATTCACTATTTAAAGTGGTTGTGATATGTTCAGTAAAACATATCAATCCCAAGAATACAGGATGATGATTATATTACATGTGGTCTTTTCACATTTCTAGTGATATCTCTTACTTCACAACTTTCATATAATTGAATGTCCGTGAACCTTGACAGAATTCCAATAACAATAAAATTGACTTTTTTTGGCTCAGTCATTTTACAGACTGTCAAATAGAAGAATAAGAAAAGGTGTTTTATTTTTAAAATGCGCTTTATTACACTGTGTGTTTTCCCCTTAAACTTACATTTATTGCCTAACAAATACTATTACATAGAAAAATACTGTAACAAAAAAACAGTTTTAAAGGGCAGTGGTTTAGCAGGAAAACATGTCTAATGTTTTATTCATTCTTACTCTAAATAACATTACTGTATATACGGTTCCTAAGAACATCAATTATGGTTAATACTGCAATACAAACATGTATTTTCTGTATGTCAAAGAGATAAAATAGTTAAAGGGGTTGTAAAGTTAAAAAACAAATTCCCTAAATAGCTTCCTTTACCTTAGTGCAGTCCACCTTTACTTACCCCATACTTCCATTTTGCTTTTAAATATCCTTATTTCTTCTGAGAAATGCTCACTTCCTGTTCTTCTGTCTGTAACTCCACACAGAAATGCAAGGCTTTCTCCCTGGTGTGGAGAAAGCCTCTTGAGGGGGGAGGGGGCGATCAGGCAAGTCAGGACACTCTCTACTTTGCAGATAGAGAAAGGAGCTGTGTGTTAGTGCGCGTCCTGACACTCCTGCTCACCCCCTCCCCCCTCAAGAGGCTTTCTCCACACCAGGGAGAAAGCCTCGCATTGCTATCGATAGAATCAATTTAAGGGTCAGTTATAGCATCCAACAGTTCAAGGGGTGTCAGACATCTAAACCCTACTCTGAGCTCTGTGTGTAGCCAGGGGTAAATATGTTGTCCCTCTAAAATAGATGCTCCTTTAAAATCCTTATGCCCTGTACATACGATTGGTCAATCCGATGAGAACGATCTGATGGATTTTTTTTAAAAAAAGTTAAAAAACCGATCGTGTCAGAACGCAGTGACATAAAAAACAACGACGTGCTGAAAAAAATGAAGTTCAATGCTTCCAAGCATGCGTCGACTTTATTCTGAGCATGCGTGGATTTTTAACCGATGGACGTGCCTACAAAGGATCGTTTTTTTTCTATCGGTTAATTTTAAAACAAGTTTCAAATTTTTTAACCGATGGATAAATAACCGATAGGGCCCACACACGATCGGTTTGGTCTGATGAAAACGGTCCATCAGATTGTGTGTACGCAGCATTGAAGTAATGAGTATGAGTTAATTTCCTCCTGGCAGGATCATATATATGAGCTTGGGGTGGAGTTTAGCAGAGTGGAGTAGTTGGCTGATGGGCATTGCCAGGGAGGAGAGTCATGACCTAAGAAAGAAAATCTTTATTCTTTGCAACCCCTGAGATCGGCACCCCTGCAACTGGGTTCACAATGTAATGATTATGAGTTAATTTCCTCCTGGCAGGATCACATATGAGCATTGCCAGGGAGGAGAAGAAAGAAACAGGAAGCACCACCTGAGTGTAGTATGTTGAGTATAATTTATTAACTTGGTAAGTAATGCACTTACAGAAATAAAGGTAAAATCATCTGTATAGGGATGTAATTTGATGTGGTCAGGTGTCAGGAACGAGCGTCCACGAATATGGCAGATGTGTATGCGAGCCGCGATCCTTCAACAGAGTAATATTAGGCAGTAGAGAGAGGATGATCGAGCATTGAGATCACCAACAAATGTGGACGGCCATCATGTCACAGCTCCCATCTCCTTCCAACATGTTTCCCCTTAACAGGCTACATCTGGGAATGGAGGATTTATTGTCATTTATTGCCAGGGAGGAGAGTCATGACCTAGTAGAGAAAACCTTTATTTTTTGCAACCCTTGAGATGGGCACCCCCGCAACTGGGTTCACAATGTAATGAGTATGAGTTTATTTCCTCCTGGCAGGATCACATATGAGCTTGAGGTGGAGTTTAGCAGAGTGAAGTAGCTGGCTGATGGGCATTGCCAGCGAGGAGAATCATGACCTAGGAGAGAAAACCTTTATTCTTTACAACCCCTATGATGGGTACCCCTGTAACTGAATACACAAACTTTCACCGCAACAAATGGAACTGATGATTGCCAATAGGACTGAACTTTTGACTGCTTTATGTGTCTGAAGTGGATCCTTAGTAACCCTACTGGTGTGAAGTGAGATAGTGCCCTGTAGAAAAACTATGGGTAAAACTTAGTTTTCTTTTTAGATAGAGCAAGGGAGGGTTATAACTTCAACAATGATACATATACACAGGACAATTAGAGAGAATGAATCTCCCTAATGGGAGCACAGACAGCAATAAAAACTGTCAGGTGTTCTAATCCCTCTTCACACCTTCCAAAACTAAAACAAGTTTTACATTTAGTTATACTTTAAGCTCATGCTAGACTGCACATTTCATGAAGGAGAACCCTTGTGGAGAAGAGGGATCCTGGTGTACCCAACTGTACCAAACGTCGTCAGGATGGTGGAGGATGGTGAAGTGAAAGCCTGTCCTGAAACCACGTGAAGATGTTGGGCCATGCTTTAGAGGTGTCCCCAGTCAGAATGATGTTTCTTCCCAAGGGTGACCCAGAATTTGGTGAGTTTGTGTACAGGTTGCACCTTGTCTTAGGCACACCATACATGCAGGTATAGAGGATGAGAAGAGTACCCAGGGGACTGTGGAATGTATGTCTGGAGTTAGGCCTGAACAAGCCCTAATTTAGACAGTCTCTGGTGGAAGACATGGTGGCGACTTCATTGTTCCTTCTTAGTTTAGACTCACAGAGGAAGAAGCAGCAGCAGAAGGAGCCAATCAGCTGTGCTGCAATGCTCATGTGCTAATAAGATACATGGTGATATTCTTCCACTGTCCAGTCACACACTGGTTGAGAGACAAGACCTCCAAGTATTACTTAATTGCAGCAGAGGAAAACATTAGGGGCCAGATTCAGGTAGAAATGCCTATCTTTAGGCATGCCTAGCGTCTGGATTTTAAACTAGGCCGCCGCAACTTTTTCAGGCAAGTGCTTTATTCATAAAGCACTTGCCTGTAAAGTTGAGGCGGCGCAGCGTAAATCACCCGGCTGAATTCAAATTCGGCGGGTAGGGGGCATGTATCATTTAAATGAAGCATGTCCCCTCACCGCATGCGCTGGCCATGATTGGTTACCAGTGCGCATGCCCCAAATCTCAATGTCAATTCGACATGTAAACGACGTGAACGGCACTTACGCAAAGCCCTATTCGCGAACGTTTTACGTAAATGACGTAAACGACGTGGAAAAAAGCGCCGGCACGCCGTCCATACTTAACATTGCCTGCGCCTCATATAGCAGGAATAACATTACGACGGTACTACGCTAATGCAAACGACGTAAAAAAAATAGCGCCAGCCGGCCGTACGTTCGGGAATCGGCGTATAGGCTCATTTGCATATTTTAGACGGGAACACCACCTAGCGGCCAGCCTAAAATATGAAAATAAGATTAGACAGCGTACGCATGTCTGATCTAAGGAAAATCTATGCTAAACTGATTTTATGAATCAGTGGCATAGATTGGAGGCCTAAAACGCAGAGATAAGACGGCTTATCTGGAGATAAGCCGACTTATCTCCTACCTGAATCTAGCCCTAGGTCTCCTGCCCTGCCAGAGGCAGACTGGATGGACAGAAACACAAAACCTTTAGCAGGTAAAACAACTCTCATATATATTTAGTTCACCTCTCTATTTAGCTATTTACCTGGAGTTTAACTTTAAGCTAAATTAATTCCTAACTTCAGACAAAGTGCTAACATGTCACTTTATACTATACTGCAATAAATACAATTATAGTGATAATAAAAGCAATAATACCAGTATATTGAAAAGGTCACATGATGAAAGACTTGAAACCTATTTACAATGTGCAAAATTCCTAGCTCTAAAAAACATTTAAGTAAAACTTTGTGCCAAGGGTAAATGATCTAGGGTTACTGTACTTTTCACATCATCATTACTGTTATTAAATACACCCAATGCTATTTAAAGCATTTTTACAGTTTTTCCCCATCATATAATAACTAATAAAATGTGAATATTATACCAACTTATTTATTAATTTATCACGGTACATCGATTTTTAATGATGTCAGCTTGCATTGTACTTGGAAGAGATCACAAAGTGATTTTGAATTTCTGTCCAAGTATTTTTATTTGAGGATCAGACAGTCTATTTTCTCCAGCCTTATCTTCAGATTAGACTTCTCCTGGATACATAGAAGCAACATTGATTTAAATAAGTTACTGGACTTAAATATATGCAAAAATCAATGGCAATAATTTACTGTTATTGGTTGCTTTATCAGTCAATCAGCAAAGTGTTTCTCTTTAATTAATATTGCTAGAATTGTCAATAATGTCGGGATTGTTTGATCAAGTGTTGTCCTTTTCACAGTATTTTGTGATAAAAATCAAAGCCCTATCGATTTTTGGGCTGATGGTATAATTCATGGCTCAGTCGGCATCTAGAAGCCTTTTCTCTGCCCCTTTAATACAGTTCTGCAGCTACCAATAAATATTCCAGAACTCCCCTCCCAGACAAGGTTAACATTGATCAACCTTGTATCCTCATAAAGTAAACATGACTGATCAACAAGGCTGAAGGGGGAACAGAATCCAAGATTGTCTTAAATCTAAAACCATTAAACAGTGCAATACCTTTTGAATGTCCTAAGAGTTTTAAAGTTATATAAAATGAACTTACTATTGAGAGATAAATACAAATAAGGTGAAATGCAATGTCTTAAAAACAAACCTACATACACTTTCACTGTTTGGTGGTACGCACATAATATCCCCCTGGAATTTGACCAACAGGAAGAGAGGGATAAAAGTAGGATGAAGCCAGTTCCAGTCTTATGGATCATCTCCAGGAAACAAATAAAATCAATCAGCAAAATAAAACAAACACTGCAAATGTGTTCATGTCGGAAAGTCTAGCAGTTTGCCTTTTTCTGAGTTTTATAAAAATCACTTGCTGTTATTTATCTTGTTTTTCACATGGGTTTGGCCAAAACTTATATTGCTTTTTTGCAGGTTTAAGTTCAGTGAAATGCATGATTTACACAATTAAGTACAGTATATACTGTATACCTGCCATGTTAATTTGTACAGAGAGCCCCATGAAGCCTAAGTGGACTTGGAATGGATTGGACTTTAAGACCCCTTTCACACTAAGCTTTCAGGCGCTAAAGGGCTAAAAATACCACCTGTAAAGCGCATGAAATACACCTCCCCTATCACCCCAATGGGAAAGCTGGGGCACGTTAAAAAAAGTGTCCATTTTTACAGGGGTGCGGTGGATGATTCTGGAGAACTGTACTGTATTACCTCTTCAAGTTTCAAGTCACCATCAAATTTTTGTGCACATCTTTGCAATGAACTATTGTGTATTTACCTATAAGTTTATATTGCTGATCCTATCATTGGACTGTGCATGTAAATCTATATTTTTCACAACTTAATTGTTGATTTCCATCCACAAGATTGGAATTATATATAAATAAAACTTAATGCTCGGGGCAAACCGTTCGCCCATCCCTAGTCGCCAGCAGTGCTGATGTACTCACGCTGTCCTATCTCTTTCTACCCTGCCTTCAGGAAGGGCTTCCTCCTGTATGTTGTTACAAGATTCTTCCAGCACCCGAGCTCCAACCCAAGGTCACCCCCCCCCCCCCAGACTAGGGGGCTTCTCTGGGGGCCACCAACAGCCTTCTCAGCACTGTATCTCCATCTTCCATTTTTTAACAGAGATTTAAATCTGTTCGAGTCCATCTTGTGGCAAAGCACTAGACCAAAACACGTTCTATCAACAATATATGAGATTCTTATTGTAAAAAATTATCCTGAACTCCCAGAATTTACAAATAAATAGGGACGTGATCTGCGTGTTCAAATTGGAGCAGAAGAGTGAGAGAAGTCTTTTACCCTCACACATTGTTTGTCATTGGCAATGGCAACTAAAGCCCAAAAGACAAGCTATAAGCTTGTTTGTCACTGGTATCGATGCCCAACATCTTTACAGCGTATATATCCAGATGCATCGGATAAATCTCATTCTGCCAAGGGCTCGTTGATACACATGTGGTGGGAATGCCCTCACATCTGTAAATTCTGTCACAGGATTATGCAGTTGTATACTATAGTTACAGGGGTGGTAATACAATACACCTCAAATTACCCTGTTGTCCATCTTACCAGGCTCATATAAAAATGTCAAAAAGGGTCTGCTTAGACATTGGGTGACAGCTGCGAGATTGGTTGTTTTGCGCCATTGGCAATCAATGAAAAAATGGTGGTGACTGCGCTGTGAAGTGGAAAGGGGAAAATGGGGGAGTGAGGGGGAAGCAAAACACAGAACCAAAGTCCTGCCCCTGAAAGGCAATAAATGTAAGTAAACTAGCCAATCTACAAATCCTAGTGTGCACAGTGGGTATATCAAACAATACAAACACACAGATCGCATCACAAAATCGCTGAATATAGTAATCCTGTAAATCCAGTGATGGGTGATCCCAAAATTTGCATACAGAAGAAAAAAATAATATATATAAAAATAATGTGTAAATCCAATCTAGTAAGGCACAAAAAACACAATATAATACAGAAAGGAGAAAAAGGATGACAATTAAAAGTCTGGTGCGTCACCAAAACATAGCACAGCGTGCTTAGCAAAATCTTCAGTGTAAGACACCTCTGTGCTCGCAAGCAGCTCACCTCACTGCTGTCGAATAAACAGCATGCCCCAGGTATAGATGGAGGGAGTAATGGCAGAGATGTAGTGGTCTCCTTGGAGATATTACAATGTTCTCAGTATATATGGCATACATGAAAATATAATCAAAAGGAAAGGTGTTCATAACGTAAGTCTATGGGAATCCACAGTGGAGCAACGGATAAACGCACAGTATTACACTCACTTTTAGTGAGGGAATGCAGGCGTCAATCCACGAATGCCAAGTTTGTAAGTCCCAACTGTGTGCCTTGATCCACTCTAGCTTCCCAGGTATGAATAGCCAGTATCTCATTAGGAAGCGGTATAAGTGAAAGAAAGAATGCTCATAGCATAAACCCGTAAAGAAGACGTATTTAATGCATAATAAAACAATACAAACTCACATTTGCCAGAAATCTGCAAAGAAATAAAATCCACGAGTACCGAGCTCGTCTCCTGCCGTCAGGCTGTTGGTGTACCTAGTGCTCCAATCCTGACGCGTGTCGTCACATCACGTGACTTCATCAGGGGATCATACATATTGGCGATCAATACAATCCCCATGAGTGAATGAATGGGTAGTAGAAATGGACCTAACTGAGAAGATGGAGACCCTCCTGGCATATGAATTGGACAAACTTGAATTTTTTGGCAGATATGGGCCCCCTGGAGCTTTAGGGAATCAACAGGAAACCAGAGGGTTAAACGGAAACTAGAATAGAACCTAAATATGATCTAATAAGGTTTCAATATAGGATGTCTATATGTCAACATTTTTGACCAACCCTGTCCCACTTATTTTTTTCTTTTCGCGATTGTTTGTTTGATGTTTTGTTTATGTTAGTTTGTATAATGTATTTGTAAGATGTTTTGATGGTATAATAATACCATCAATGTATGCATATATGTTATATAGGGGGAGAGGTGGAAACCTAAGGCTGAGGCAGGGGAGTGAGGGCTGTTTGCTGCTGACCGATATCATTGAGGTGCTGCTCGTAACAAGATCTTTGCTGTATAGTCATGTTTCCCCACACATGTGGTGCCCAAATGGCTGGTACTTTTACTATGGCCTATACACTGCAGGCAGAGGCTGCAGACCACAACTGTGCTATAAAGGGCTCACACTACACATACCTACAGTCTATATTTTGTAAGGCTGTGATTTGGAATGTTTCTGTGCACTCTGTTTTGACATTTTATTAAACTTTTAAAGTAAAGCTCTAAACATAAACTAACTACTCACTAACTTGTGTAAAAAAGATCTGTATACTTACCTATTTTCAGGCCGCATCCAGTCTGGTAACGTGATGTGTCAGTCAGTGGTGGCTGCAGGGGAGAGAAGAGAGAGCTTGACAACAGCTGGCAATGCCTAGGAGCAGTAATCTTAATAGGCTGCTATGGCCCATAGTCTGTCAGAGCTCCCTCCTGTCCCCTGTATTTCTGGTTGACACAGGGATGCGACCTGAAAATAGGTAGGTATACAGACCTTTCTTACAAAAGTCAGTCAGAATAAGTGTCGGGGGAGGGGGGAGGGAGCATTTTATGTGTAGTTAGGTTGTGCCTTGAATTCTACTTACTACTGAGAGAAGTCAGTGTGGTACTACAAAAAAAAAAATGAATGTAAATCGAGAGTGATGAGCGCAAAAAAATTAACTAAAACACAGAGGGGAGCGAACAAACGCTCCTAGAGTGCTAATAATAAATATAAGGTGTGACAACCCAAAAGCATACAAACCAAAATCCAGTGATAATCAATGAACCAAAGTGGTGTACTAATAAAGTCCAAAAAGATAATTAAAGTCCAAAAAATAAATTAAATGGTGAATGTACATCAGTTCAGGTAGCTTCTATCCATTTATGCAATCGAATGATCCAAAAAAATCTTAAATGCAATGTGTGCTCACAGAGCGCTTACCTTCTTTTTTTGGATCATTCGATTGCATAAATGGATAGAAGCTACCTGAACTGTCCAAGCTAGATATGTAAATAACCTGTTACTGAAAGCAATAACGGAGAAACGGACTTTATAATTTGGCAGGTTTTTATCTGGAATTCTGTTAATTTGCACTGAACTTTAAAAGAGGATTACTCAGCGCTGGATTAACTCTGTGTGGCAAGACTGGGCACAGATGATAGGAAATCTTATACTCTACATTGTGACATCAATTTTTTTGGGGGGTTTACATCCACTTTAACTGCCTACCCATCTTCAAATCACGTCTCAAAACTCATCTCTTTAAACTAGTATATTCTGTCTGACTTCATTGACTTGTTTTTGTAATTTAATATTTATGTAATGCATATTTATTTTATTTATATATATAAAAAAAAATGTTGCTCTGTTGTTATCCTTGTAACATGGCCTTGGGTGATCTGAAAGGCACCTATAAATAAAACATATTATTATTATTATTATTATTATTATTATTATTATTAATTTGCAAGAATTTCCTCTCATTTCCAGCTTTTGCTATGGGACAGGAAGTGAAGGTAAATCTCCCCTAGGGAACACAGATGGTAAAAAAGAATCTGCCAGGGGCCATAAACCTCTCTTACTCTATCATATAATAAATAAATGTATTGCCAATAATTTTACTGTAATCTTTTTTTATGTACAGCTTTTACTATTTCTATAACGGTGTGCATTTATTTATTTTTATTTCAGGTCAATTTACACAGCGCTTTACATATAGAGTGCCTTGCAAAAGTATTCACCACCCTTGGCTTTTTACCTATTTTGTTACATTACAGCCTTTAGTTCAATGTTTTTTTAATCTGAATTATATGTGATTGATCAGAACACAATTGTCTAAGTTAGTGAAGTAAATATAGAAAAATATATACATAAAACTATTTTTCATAAAAAAAAAAAAATGATAATTGGCATGTGCGTATGCATTCACCCCCTTTGTTCTAAAGCCCATAAAAAGCTCTGGTGCAACCAATTAACTTCAGAAGTCACATAATTAGTGAAATGATGCCCACCTGTGTGCAATCTAACTGTCACATGATCTGTCATTACATATACACACCTTTATGAAAGCCCCCAAAGGCTGCAACACCTAAGCAAGAGGCACCACTAACCAAACACTGCCATGAAGACCAAGGACCTCTCCAAACAAGTAAGGGACAATGTTGTTGAAAAGTACAAGTCAGGGTTAGGTTATACATTTTTTTTCCAAACCTTTGATGATCCCTAGGAGCCCCATCAAATCGATCATAACCAAATGGAAAGAACATGGCACAACAGCAAACCTGGCAAGAAATGGCCGCACACCAAGCTCACAGGCCGGACAAGGAGGGCATTAATCCGAGAAGCAGCACAGAGACCTAAGGTAACCCTGGAGGAAACTGGGAAACTGGTCAGAGTTGAGGGAAAGATGGATGGTGCTAAATACAGGGATATTCTTCAGCAAAACCTGTACCACTCTGTGTGTGATTTGAGGCTAGGATGGAGGTTCACCTTCCAGCAGGACAATGATCCCAAACATACTGCTAAAGTAACACTTGAGTGGTTTAAAGGGAAACATGTAAATGTGTTTGAATGGCCTAGTCAAAGCCCAGACCTCATTACAATAGAAAAGCTGTGGTCAGACTTAAAGATTGCTGTTCACAAGCACAAACCATCCAACTGGAAGGAGCTGGAGCAATTTTGCAAGGAGGAAAGGGCAACAATCCCAGTGGTAAGATGTGGCAAGCTCATAGAGACTTATGCTGGCCATACACTATACGAAAATTTGTCCGAAAATCGGTCGTTAAGAAAGATCTTTTGTTTTTCGACCAGTTAATGGGCACAAAATTCGAAAATCGTTTGGACGTTTTTGAGCCGAAAAAATGAAGGACAAGTTTGGAAATGATCTGCCGAACGAACGATAAATCGGAAGGTTAATGTGTTTCCCGTCCGAACTTTCTGCACTAGGTATATGTAAGAAAAACAAACCCTTGTTTTTTTTATGTCCATTGAACGATTTATCGGTCATTACACTATCGTTTGCACTCACGACAGAACTTTGTTCGGACGATTTTTTGAGGAATGTATGGCCAGCATTATCCAAAGCGACTTGGAGTTGTAATAGCCACAAAAGGTGACTCTACAAAGTATTGACTTTAGGGAGGAGAATAGTTATGCACAATGACTTTTTTGGTTATTTTGTCCTATTGGTTGTTTGCTTCACAATAAAAAAAAAACTTCTTCAAAGATGTTCTGTAAAAATAAATGATGCAAATCCTTAAACAATCCATCTCAATTCTAGTTTGTGCGGCAACAAAACACAAAAAATGCCAAAGGGGTTTGAATACATTTGCAGGGTACTGTACATTGTACATTCACATCAGTCCCTACTCTCAAGGAGCTTAAAACCTAAAGTCCCTAACAAACATTCATACATATACTAGGGCCAATTTAGATGGACAGGAGCCAATTTATTTACCAGCATGTCTTTTCATTTATATGCTTATGGTTAATGTTTTAATTATGGTTGCAGTAGTTCTTCTGCTTCTAATTACTTTGATTATGTTAATGGTTAATTTTCCAAGAAAGGAATCCCCTCTGTCACAGAAGCCCTGGCCTGGGTAAAGGCACTGCCAACTTTATTATCAATCCTACTATTCCACTTAGTGAAGCCTCTGTTTCTTTTATTTACCGACAGGTTTAGAGCAATATCCTTTTTGGATAGAAGGTAGTTTCTCATACCCCCCCCCCCTCAAAATAAAAAAGAAAGAAAAAAGAGGGCTACACTGGTTAGTAATAGGCAAATATTTAAAGCCCAGAGTGAACACAGTATATAAAGAGCAAGGTATGCTTGCTTAGTGTTAACTTTTCTATATAGCAAGAAACAATCGTGTTATCCCTATATTCTGCCTATGTATTCCTAAGGCAATACTCTTTTTTGTCCTCTCTTTTTAAAACTGTTCACTCTGCTGGAAAGTTAGATATCACAAAAGTTTTCACATACCTTCTGTCAGTTGTGGAATATATCACACCATTGCTTTTCTCAGCAGTTCGCTTTTAATTCAAGTTTTTCTGATATAACAGATCAAGTTCAGTTATTAAATTCAGCTTTTCCCAGGCGACCCCACTGTCAGACAAAAACTAATTGGAGTACTTACTAGTTTTGACTGAATTGAGAAAAATATGTTGTCTAAGCTTCCAAAAATGCTAATATTCATTCTACATTGATTAGAAGGCTGGAACTGTGTTCGAATCAAACTGTCAGTACTTTGTGTTCTCCTCTGTGCTAAGACCTTGTCTAAGTCAGCCTTGAAGCTATCGACTACAACATTCACTGAAGTCTCCTTCAAAACTTACTGATTGTTAATGTTTGCCAACTACATAATGTAGTCCAAAATCCAGGAGCCATAGATAAACACATTTATAATGACCGTGAACACATTTTCTTTAGGGAGTCATAAACATGCTGATTAAACCAGATCTGAAACAGATTTTACAATTCATAGTGTTAATAAACCTGACAAATCCAGGCATCTACTACCTATCAGGTTATGCAGAGTACAATGTATGAACAAAAACTTGCTTGAATGCTATAACTGTGTATTTTCACTTTTAATATACATAATTTATAAATGCATTTTATCTGTTTAACCTAAATATTGTCATTTCAGTTTAAAGGGGATGCCTAGAGGTTTTTGCTTTAAAAATTTATGTTTTCTTAATTTGTTTTATCATGGTAAGGAATAAAAATCTAAAAATGAAAGTTTTTTGTCAGGTAAATATAACATATTGCATATGATTAGTTGTATTTTTATTTTGAGCCAGCAGATGGGGCTCTGGTCTTCTTTAAACTTATTTTTGAGACATGCCTTACCAAAAATAACGGTTTACAGAGCTCCACAGCTAAAGCTGAAAATTGCTAGCAGTTCCTTAGGCCGCGTACACACGATGAGACATGTCCGCTTAAACATGTCCGACTGACCGTTTCCAGCGGACATGTCTCATCGGATTTTGGTCCGATGGCGTGTACACACCATCGGACGAAAATCCCCTCGGGCTGAGGACGCGGTGACGTGGCGGTGACGTTGACGCCGCCACGTCACCACTCCAGGAAGTAAAATACTTCCACGCATGCGCCGAATCCATTCGACGCATGCGCAGAGATTTCTGTCCGCTGGTTAGTGTACTAACCAGCGGACATATCCGACGGACATGTCTCCGGCTTTGAAATTTGTCCGCTGGGAAAACATGTCAGCTAGCCCGTACACACGATCGGAGATGTCTGCTGAAACGGTCCGTCGGACCAGTTTTAGCAGATATATTCGATCGTGTGTACGCGGCCTTAGGCATAAATGAGCAGGTAAATCTCTGAGTGCAGGCACAGCCAGCACTAAAAGACATAAGTAAAATGTAAGTTATATACTAAGTAAAAAAAATGTAAATACTAAATTGTAAGACATAAGCAAAATGTAAGTTATAAAATATATTAAAATACTAAAATGTAAGGCATAAGCAAAATGTAAGTTATAAAATATATTAAAATACTAAAATGTAAGGCATAAGCAAAATGTAAGTTATAAAATATATTAAAAGACTAAAATGTAAGACATAGGTAAAATCAATGTAAGTTACATGCACAATTAAATAATTATTTGTATTTTAACACATAGTACAGTTATGAAAATACAATCGTTTTCATAAAAGTTACACTATATTACCAAAAGAATTGTGACACCTGCCTTTACACGCACATATACTTTAATGGCATTCTAGTCTGTAGGGTTCAATATTGAGTTGGCCCACCCCTTGCAGCTATAACAGCTTCAACTTTTCTGGGAAGGCTATCCACAAGATTTAGGAGTGTGTTTATGGGAATGTTTGACCATTCTTCCAGAAGCGCATTTGTGAGGTCAGGCACTAATGTGGACGAGAAGGCCTGGCTCTCAGTTTCTGTTCTAATTCATCTGAATAGTGTTCTATCGAGTTGAGGTCGATACTCTGTGTAGGCCAGTCAAGTTCCTCCACCCCAAACTCACTCATCCATGTCTTTATGGACCTTGCTTTGTGCACTGGTGTGCAGTCATGTTGGAACATGAAGGGGCCATCCCCAAACTGTTTCCACAAAGTTGGGAGGCATGAAATTGCCCAAAACGCCTTACATAGTTACATAGTTACATAGTTAGTCAGGTTGAAAAAAGTCCATCCAGTTTAACCATAAAAAATAAAAAAATAAAACACAGTACATTCCATACACCCAACTCCATACCCACAGTTGATCCAGAGGAAGGCAAACAAAAAACAGCAGAGCATGATCCAATTTGCTACCGGAGGGGAAAAAATTCCTTCCTGATCCCCCGAGAGGCAATCGGATTTACCCCGGATCAACTTTACCTACAAAACTTAGTACTCAGTTATATTATGTGCATTTAGGAAAGAATCCAGGCCCTTCTTAAAGCAATCTACTGAGCTGGCCAGAACCACCTCTGGAGGGAGTCTGTTCCACATTTTCACAGCTCTTACTGTGAAGAAACCTTTCCGTATTTGGAGGTGAAATCTCTTTTCCTCCAGATGTAAAGAGTGCCCCCTTGTCCTCGGTGTTGACCTTAAAGTGAATAACTCAACACCAAGTTCACTATATGAACCTCTTATATATTTGTACATGTTGATCATATCCCCCCTTATTCTCCTCTTCTCAAGAGTGAATAAATTCAGTTTTTCTAATCTTTCCTCATAGCTGAGCTCCTCCATGCCTCTTATCAGTTTGGTTGCCCTTCTCTGCACTTTCTCCAATTCTCCGATATCCTTTTTGAGAACTGGTGCCCAAAACTGGACTGCATATTCCAGATGAGGTCTTACTAATGATTTGTACAGGGGCAAAATTATATCTCTATCTCTGGAGTCCATACCTCTCTTAATACAAGAAAGGACTTTACTCGCTTTGGAAACCGCAGCTTGGCATTGCATGCCATTATTGAGCTTATGATCAACTAAAACCCCCAGATCCTTCTCTACTACAGATCCCCCCTTAAGAGTTCCCTTCCCAAACCCCTGAAAAACAACCCCACACCATTATCCCTCTCCACCCAATGATTTGGAAATGATAAGACTAATGAGCTGTTTTTTCTTCTAAACAAAAGAAGCCAGGAGAGAGAAATGTAATTTGTCGGCAATTTAAAACTCTATTTCCCTTTGTAAAAACATGTTTGCATTGGTACCTGTTCTCCAGGGCAGTGCTCACATCCCAAGCTATTTTTTACATCTTGCCTCTTAGCACAGAAAATTGGTATATTAATTTGACAGATTTGGCTCCTAACGATTTCATTTTGGTTCAGGTTTGGCATTCTTTGAAGTTTGCCGAACCCTGCTTAAATTAAACCCAGGGCAGTTTGGTTTATCACTAGTTAACATCACCTGCTTTGGAAAAACTTTGAATGAGCTGGACGGAACATTATTGGCCTAGCATTGATTGTCCTATTAGGCCCCGTACACACGAGCAAATATATCTGTTCAAATCGGTCGGACAGACCGATTTGAACAGATCTGTCTGCTGGGATGTATTGGTTTGATCGTGTACACATGATCAAACCAAAATCCCCTCCGGCAGACAGCGCGCTGACGTGGTGTTGACATGGCGGTGAAGTTGACGCCGCCACGTCACCGCACCAGGAAGTAAATTACTTCCGCGCATGCGTCGAATCCATTGGACGCATGTGCGGGCAGATATGTCTGCTGGTTAGCGTACTAACCAGCAGACATATCTGTCCGACGGGTTTCCAGCAGACAGATTTGAAAGCATGCTTTCAAATCTGTCGGCTGGCCAAATCCGTCTGTTTGCCCGTACACACAATCAAATCTGTCTGCTGAAACGGTCCATCAGACCGTTTCCAGCAGACAGATTTGATCGTGTGTACGCAGCCTAAGATAAAGTCACTGTAGGGTATTCAGGAGGCTGCTTCAGTACAATTGCTGGCAGAGAAGATTCCTCCATCCACACTGTTTGGCATGGATAAATGAATATATTATATTTCTATGCATGTATGACTAGCCTTAGCTAATCTTCTTTCAACTATCTTCGACGTGTTCTTGTGTCATTAAATTCTAAACCTAGACCTATCCCTAAAGCTAATCCTGACCCTAACCTGTTGTTTGCAAACAGTGTAATGTGATCACCATCTCAGCACTGTCATGGTGAATACTGTACATTGGGGTGAGTGTTCAAGGAGCTCCAAGTACAAAAGTTCTTGACACTCAGAAGTTTATTCCAAATTTTTATTAACAAAAACCATTGGGAGAAGCAAATACATTTCGGGCGACAGTACCTCCCCTAATGTACAGAAAAACAAGATATGATATAAATAACTTATATAGATATGTACATTAACCTTGAAATCACTTAATTTGAAATAGCCAAAGAATATACATAAAATAATAATACATTTAATATAAAATACCCGAATACCTTTTGTATTTTTTGAAATACAAAAAATGTTAATACTATCCAGTAAATACTTAAAAAAACTATTTTACAGTAAGTAGGAATAATGAAAAGGAGTATAACTTAGGAAAATTGTATAGGAAATATCAATGCAATTATCACAAGTGAAGTGGCTCAACAATCCAATAACTATGTCAAATATTAAAAAACAAAACAAAAACGGGAAATAAAAAACCGACCGACTTTTATTCATTCTAAGCCATATTCCACTTATCTGGTTATATCTCATTCTCTATCATCCACATTTCAGATCCAGGCATACTATAGGTATCCTAAGTTCATCTTACCTTTAGCTCAATCATATTCAGGGCTTAGTCCTGTTTCAAAAAAATGTATATGTATTTTTTTTCTATTAGATTTTTTTATAATATTAAAATTGTTGGTATTTAATGTGATTGATTAATGCATGCAGCTAATTAAAATATTTATTACTAAATGCACTATCATTTTATTTATATTCTGTGGCTTTTTCAAATTAGGTGACTTCTACTGTATGTTAACTGAACATTCTCTTTAAGGATATCAGAGATGCAGGAGCCTAAAACAGGAACTACACCTTTACACTACACCTTCACACTTATCAGTTACTTTTGTAGCACAACCTTCCAAGGCACTGCTTTGACTTACCTGCTCATCTGCACTGCCATGACCCTGTGAACATTCCAACCCACCTGTCACTCTGGGTTCCGACATCCTTGCACCACTTTAAAATAATAAGTCAGACAACTCTGTGTATTTACGTTTTGATCACGTTTACTAAAACAGATTGAACAGGATATTGACACAAAGAGGAGGTAATAGATCTTAGGTGACAGCACCATCTTAGCAAAAGTATACCTCCAAATAACACAAAGCAAGATATTATCAAGTAGAACAGTATATTATTTACATTGGGTCAATGAAGTACTGCTAGCACCTGTAAGGATAGACACAGCTATCTGAATATACTGACACACTTCTTAAAAGGAAGTCCTTGGCCTACCTATAATCGTTACCCTAATGTGAGGTCAGACTTAAAGGTGATAGTATAAGGGCCCTTATAGCAGTAATGACAGTAATGTCCCGAATGCAGATCTGATGTTCTTCACTGGCATGTAGGAGCTCATTAACTGTAATCCAATAAGGTGTGGTAACAAGCAATAGGTTCCTTGTAAAGAAAAACTAATGGTGTCTATGCACAGTGTTCAAAGCTAGTTCAGTAAAGGATTCCTAAGGTAAAGATGTCTGTGTGTCCCAGTGCAACCATGATAAAGGATTTGTAAAGGTTGGGCGATTGCCCTCTCACCAACAACCAGGTTATTAAGATGTCCTCTGGACAGTAACTTGTGTAGCAACACTCGTGCAGTGGATCTGCCATCTCGATCTTCCTGTGTAAAACTTGGTATACCGACTGCCAGGCGACCGGAGTGGTGTTGGATGGACGTTCCGATGACAACAGACAGAGCTAGGCCCTTCTTGTTACGGGTTGGAGGGTGGTAGGCCGTGACCTCTGTCTCCATGCATGAAGAGGTCCGTCTTGCGTCAAGCCCGGGAGGAAGAGAGCTCCGCATTGGCTTTTTCCTCTTCATCCAATCACACACAGATTTTTGGGTTTACAAATACACAGAACTCTGTGCACAGGGAACAGTGATCTGAGTATTTATTTTCCCTGAAAAGCCAGGAGAAAAAACAGCCATATCAGAAAGTAAAAGCAACACATATTACACACATTCTGAATTGTTAGGCACCCCTTGATTGCCCCTGGATGTTAACCCCTTCCTAGCCAGTGTCATTAGTACAGTTTCAGTGTACAGTATTATCACTGATCACTGGATTAATGTCATTAGTGACCTCAGTGTGTTAATATACACTTTGTAGGATTTTTTTTCTTACTATAGATGTGTAGCAGAATACATTTTCCTCTAAATTTATGAAGAAATTTATGAAGACATTTTTGTCTTTTTTCGTTTACATAATAACAAAACCTCAGTGGTGATCAAATGCAACCAAAAATGTTGTGAAAACATTTAGGGCTAGATTCAGGATGGAGAGCGTATCTTTGTGCGGATGTAGCGTATCCGATTTACGCTACACCTCCGCAACTTTTACAGGCAAGTGCTGTATTCACAAAGCACTTGCTCCGTAAGTTGCGGCGGCGTAGCGTAAATGGACCGGCGTATCCCCGCGTAATTCAAATAGGGCAGGTAGGGGGGCGTGTTGTATGTAAACTAAACCTGACCCGACGTAAACGACGCGACGAACGAACTGCGCATGCGCCAGCCGTGAACGTATTCCAGTGCGCATGCTCCAAATTACGTCGCAAATAGTCAATATAAACTACGTGAACGTAACTTACGCCCAGCCCCATTCTGAATCGACTTACGCAAACGATGTAAACGACGTACAATACAACGCTGTCCCGACGTCCATACTTAACATTGGCTGCGCCTCACTATAGCAGGGGTAACTTTACGCCGGGCGTAACTCTAACGTAAACGACGCCAATAGATACGCCGGCTGCAACTACGTTCGTAAATCGGCGCATCTAGCTCATTTGCATATTCAAAGAGTAAATCGACGGAAACGCCACCTAGCGGCCAGCGTAAATATGCAACTTAGATACGATGGCGTAAGTGACTTACGCCGGTCGGATGTAACACAAATCTATGCGTAACTGATTCTAAAAATTAGGCGCATAGATACGCCCCACTCACTCAGAGTTACGACGGCGTATCTGGAGATATGCCGTCGTAACTCCTCGCTGAATCTAGCCCTTACTTTGCAAGTGCAAGTTAAATCCTGGTCTGCATGCTTGTTGTGAGCCAGGAACTCAAAAAACGAATTGGATAGACAGAACAACCAGGCAAGCAGTGTTTTCAGAAGCAGGGGGTTATTATGAAATGTGTAATCAGAAGAGACACATGAATGCTGTGAGTATCGCAAACATTTGCTCAGCTGTCATGAATAATCCCATATTTTGCCTAATATGTTTATTTCTTTTGATCCTCAGCTCCATCTAGTGCCCATACAGTGATGTTTCCTAAAAATACCTCAATTAGCAAAATACTGCACTATGGCCACTAGGTGGAGTTAACAATCATAGGAAATACATGTGTAGCACCTTTGTCCCAAAACCAGGCTACAGGTAAATTTAGCTATGCTAGGTGGTAGCTAGCCTGGCTAATTTGTAGTTTTATGGATCTAATTAGCTTATTCCTAATCCTGTTTCGGCTGGGGCTTCTCCATTTTGTCAGTAGGTGGCACTGTCCCCTCTGGCATTAGTATGATGAGCTACAGTGAAGTCAGGTTATGAATAAACATACCTTTCTCAGTCAATAAGACTGGCCACTATGAATACTAGGAGAAGGCATTTATTTGAAGACAGTCAGGTGATCGAGGTCTTCTTCGCCCAGACTGCGATCTGGGTGGGTGTGTGAAAAACAGCTCCTGGCTGCTAGACCTGAAGCCTTAGGCATATCCAGGGGCTAAATTTGTTCTAGGTCTATCTATGTGTTTAAAATTTTACAGCGGAGAGCCTGTTTTAATAACTAGAAACAATGCTGAGAGGGATGGAGTTCTAGAGAAGTACTAGAGGTGACTCTTCGTGGACCGGGGACCCATGAAGTGGCTGGGAAAGCTTCAAGAGAGAACTTATCCAAGAGAATTCTGTATGATGCAGTGAGTAAAGTTCAGTTACTATAGGAGACAGCCTATTTTATATAGTACAGATTTTCTGGCTCAGCTTAAAGGCTCTTTTTCCTGTACTGCTGTCTGCCTTATCTCACCTTTTTTGTCTAAGGAGTCTGCCAATCTGCATGATCGTTACTATTTTTAACTAAGGGTGTCCTGTGCCCCATCCCCTCTCCCCCACATTTTTCCTGTTGTGAGAAATAAGCTTCTCTTTGTTCAAGCATAAAATGGACTGGTGCCTATCTGTCTGCCTTGTACATCACCCACCTGCACCCTGAGGATGAATGTCGGCCCTCCTTGCCTCTGGGGGTCACCACCAGGCTTACGGAAATTGGTGGAGGGGGGCGCTACACATGTACTAGGAAAAATACAAGGATCATTCATGACAGCTGAGCAACTGATTGAGACATATACACAGTCAATTTTTAATAAAGAGACCCTATAAAATGACATAGCCATAGACAAACGTGACAAGATGTCTTCAGAAAAAAAGATCTCCAACTCTACATCTTGATGTAAAGGTTGAATGAGGACACAGGTTTCCATTCTTCTGCAGAATCTAACTTCTAGACTGAAACAGATATATTAAAATATTGTGTGCTTTGTGTTATTAACCATATTTTTCATTATCAGTCTGGAGGTGCTTCGTGGATCTTGACCCAGCATTAGTTACAGTAAAATATCTCTGTGTCTTCCATATAAAATAGCCGAGAAAAATGAAAATATGAATGCAAGATGCCTGAATGTACCATATGCTCTGAAAAGAAATATTACTCCAATAGCAGATTTCGATGGTTATTAGATTTTATTGTTTGCTTATTTCTTCTACAAACACAAAACCCACCTGTGTATTAAATGGTGGCAAGGTAACAGATTGTTGTTATGGCAACCTTATCACCTAGATAGGAAACAATAATATAAAACGTGGATTATCTGTTATATTTATGTCTGGAGGCATTAAAACATATCTGTGTATCTGTAATTTAGCAATAAACATAATGCAGTAGAACTGGAGTCATGAGAATGTGGACAGACACTGAAGTTTACTTGGCTTGCAATTAAAGTTTAGCTGTGTGTTCCCAAAGTTTCCGATGTTACATAGGTACATAGTTAGTCAGGTTTTAAAAAAGACTAGTTTTAACCCCCCAAAAAAAACAATCCCATTTACACACAGTTGATCCAGACGAATTGCGAAAACTCCAGCAAAGCATGCTCCAATTTGCTACAGCAGAGGAAAAGATTCCTTCCTGATCCCCGAGAGGCAACCAGATATTTCTTGGATCAACTTTACCTATAAATGTTAGTACTCAGTTATATTATGTACATTTAGGAAAGAATCCAGGCCTTTTTTAAAGCAATCTACTGAGTTTGCCACCCCTGGAGGGAGTCTATTCCACATTTTCACAGCTGTCACTGTGAAGAAACCTTTCCCTATTTGAAGATTAAATATTTTTTCCTCGAGACGTAAAGACTGCACCTTGTCCTCTGTGGTGACCTTAACCACTTAAGGACCGCCGCACGCCTATGTACGTCCACAACATGGCTCGTACCGGCACAAGGGCGTATATATATGGCCTCGCCTTTGTGCGGTTCGGGGGTCCGATCGGGACCCCCTCCGCGGCGTGCGGCGGTCCCCCTGGCTCTGGGAGCGATCGCCGACGGGCGGGCGGATGTCCGTTTTTTTCTGCCCCCCCGCAATCGCTCCCAGCCAATGGGAGCGCTCCCCCTTTGTGTCAGTTCCTCCTCCTGTGTTTACACAGGAGGAGGAAATTATGTCATCTCTCACCGCAGCAGACATCCTCAAAAAGTGTGCACCAACACAACACTGACACACACACACATAGGCACATTAACCCCTTGTGATCACCCCCCCCCACCCCCCTGTCACAGTGTCACTGAATGCAGTGATCTAATCACTGCATTTAGTGTCAGTGTGACAGGCAGTGTGAAAGATAGTTGGTGTTAGGTTCAGGGTAGCCCCGTACTCCCCCCTAATAAAGTTTTAACCCCCTGATCACTGCCCTAGTTAACCCTTTCACTCCCTATTGCCAGCGTCACTAAGCGATCATACTTCTGATCGCTGTATTAGTGTCGCTGTTCCCGCTAGGTAGCTATTTTTTTTTTTATTGCGATTTTTTTCCAGTGTTCTCCTGTGTATGTGTGATGGTGAGTCCTCTACTTGTTCTCCGGTGTATGTGTGATGGAGAGTCCTCTACGTGTTCTCCTGTGCATGTGTGATGGTGAGATCTCTATGTGTTCTCCTGTGTATGTGTGATGGTGAGATATCTACATGTTCTCCTGTGTATGTGTGATGGTGAGATCTCTACGTGTTCTCCTGTGTATGTGTGCTGGTGAGTCCTCTACGTGTTCTCCTGTGTATGTGTAATGGTGAGATCTCTACGTGTTCTCCTGTGTATGTGTGATGGTGAGATCTCTGAGGCCGCGTACACAGGAGCAGACAGATTTGTTCAAATCGGTCGGGCCGACCGATTTGAACAAATCTGTCTGCTGGGGACATATTGGTTTGATCGTGTACACACGATCAAACCAAAATCTCCGCCGCCAGACGGCGTGGTGACGTGGCGGTGACGTTGACGCCGCCACGTCACCGCACAAGGAAGTAAAACACTTCCGCGCATGCGTCGAAACCATTCTGCGTGTGTGCGAGAAGACATGTCTGCTGGTCGGGCCGACCGTTTCCAGCAGATAGATTTGATCGTATGTACGCGGCCTAAGTGTTCTTCTGTGTATGTGTGATGGTGAGATCTCTACGTGTTCTCATGTGTATGTGTGATGGTGAGATCTCTAAGTGTTCTCCTGTGTATGTGTGATGGTGAGTCCTCTACGTGTTCTCCTGTGTATGTGTGATGGAGAGTCCTCTACGTGTTCTCCTGTGTATGTGTGATGGTGAGATCTCTACGTGTTCTCCTGTGTATGTGTGATGGTGAGATCTCTACCTGTTCTCCTGTGTATGTGTAAGGTGAGATCTCTATGTGTTTTCCTGTGTATGTGTGATGGTAAGATCTCTACATGTTCTCCTGTGCATGTGTGATGTGAGATCTCTACGTGTTCTCCTGTATATGTGTGATGGTAAGATCTCTACGTGTTCTCCTGTATATGTGTGATGTGAGATCTCTACATGTTCTCCTGTGCATGTGTGATGTGAGATCTCTACGTGTTCTCCTGTATATGTGTGATGGTGAGATCTCTACATGTTCTCCTGTGTATGTGTGATGGTGAGATCTCTACGTGTTCTCCTGTGTATGTGTGATGGTGAATCCTCTACGTGTTCTCCTGTGTATGTATGATGGAGAGTCCTCTACGTGTTCTCCTGTGTATGTGTGACAGTGATATTTCTTTGTGTTCTCCTGTGTATGTGTGATGGTGAGATCTCTACCTGTTCTTCTATGTATGTGTGATGTGAGATCTCTACGTGTTCTCCTATGTATGTGTGATGGTGAGATCTCTACGTGTTCTCCTGTGTATGTGTGATGGTGAGATCTCTACGCCTTCTCCTTTGTATGTGTGCTGGTGAGTCCTCTATGTGTTCTCCTGCATATGTGTGATGGTGAGATCTCTACCTGTTCTTCTATGTATGTGTGATGTGAGATCTCTACGTGTTCTCCTGTGTATGTGTGATGGTGAGTCCTCTACGTGTTCTCCTGTGTATGTGTGATGGAGAGTCCTCTACGTGTTCTCCTGTGTATGTGGGATGGTGAGATCTCTACGTGTTCTCCTGTGTATGTGTGATGGTGTGATCTCTACCTGTTCTACTGTGTATGTGTAAGGTGAGATCTCTATGTGTTCTCCTGTGTATGTGTGATGGTGAGATCTCTACGTGTTCTCCTATGTATGTGTGATGGTAAGATCTCTACGTGTTCTCCTATGTACAGTATGTGTGATGTGAGATCTCTACGTGTTCTCCTGTGTATGTGTGATGTGAGATCTCTACGTGTTCTCCTATGTATGTGTGATGGTGAGATCTCTACGTGTTCTCCTGTGTATGTGTGATGGTGAGTCCTCTACGCGTTCTCCTGTGTATGTGTGATGGTGAGATCTCTACGTGTTCTCCTGTGTATGTGTGATGGTGAGATCTCTACGTGTTCTCCTGTGTATGTGTGATGGTGAGATATCTACGTGTTCTCCTGTGTATGTGTGATGGTGAGATCTCTACGTGTTCTCCTGTGTATGTGTGATGGTGAGTCCTCTACGCGTTCTCCTGTGTATGTGTGATGGTAAGATCTCTACGTGTTCTCCTGTGTACAGTATGTGTGATGTGAGATCTCTACGTGTTCTCCTGTGTATGTGTGATGTGAGATCTCTACGTGTTCTCCTATGTATGTGTGATGGTGAGATCTCTACGTGTTCTCCTGTGTATGTGTGATGGTGAGTCCTCTACACGTTCTCCTGTGTATGTGTGATGGTGAGATCTCTACGTGTTCTCCTGTGTATGTGTGATGGTGAGATCTCTACGTGTTCTCCTGTGTATGTGTGATGGTGAGATATCTACGTGTTCTCCTGTGTATGTGTGATGGTGAGATCTCTACGTGTTCTCCTGTGTATGTGTGATGGTGAGTCCTCTACGCGTTCTCCTGTGTATGTGTGATGGTGAGATCTCTACGTGTTCTCCTGTGTATGTGTGATGGTGAGATCTCTATGTGTTCTCCTGTGTATGTGTGATGGTGAGATATCTACGTGTTCTCCTTTGTATGTGTGATGGTGAGATCTCTACGTGTTCTCCTGTGTATGTGTGATGGTGAGTCCTCTACGTGTTCTCCTGTGTATGTGTGATGGTGAGATCTCTACGTGTTCTCCTGTGTATGTGTGATGGTGAGATCTCTACGTGTTCTCCTGTGTATGTGTGATGGTGAGATATCTACGTGTTCTCCTGTGTATGTGTGATGGTGAGATCTCTACGTGTTCTCCTGTGTATGTGTGATGGTGAGTCCTCTACGTGTTCTCCTGTGTATGTCTGATGGTGAGATATCTACGTGTTCTCCTGTGTATGTGTGATGGTGAGATCCCTACGTGTTCTCCTGTGTATGTGTGATAGTGAGTCCTCTACGTGTTCTCCTATGTATGTGTGATGGTGAGATCCCTATGTGTTCTCCTATGTATGTGTGATGGTGATATCTCTACATGTTCTCCTGTGTATGTGTGATGGTGAGATCTCTACGTGTTCTCCTATGTATGTGTGATGGCGATATCTCTACGTGTTCTCCTATGTATGTGTGATGGTGAGTCCTTTACGTGTTCTCCTGTGTATGTGTGATGGAAAGTCCTCTACGTGTTCTCCTGTGTATGTGTGATGATGAGATCTCTAAGTGTTCTCCTGTGTATGTGTGATGGTGATACCTCTACATGTTCTCCTGTGTATGTGTGATGGTGAGATCCCTACATGTTCTCCTATGTATGTGATATGGTGAGATCTCTACATGTTCTCCTGTGTATGTGTGATTGTGAGATCTCTACGTGTTCTCCTATGTATGTGTGATGGTGAGATCTCTACGTGTTCTCCTGTGTATGTGTGATGGTGAGTCCTCTAAGTGTTCTCCTGTGTATGTGTGATGGAGAGTCCTCTACGTGTTCTCCTGTGTATGTGTGATGGTGAGATCTCTACCTGTTCTACTGTGTATGTGTAAGGTGAGATCTCTATGTGTTCTACTGTGTATGTGTGATGGTAAGATCTCTACTAGGGTTCGGTACGGACTTTGGTTTTTTTCCAAACCCGGACCCGAACCCGAATAATTGGTGAAAGTTCGGGTTTCGGGAAAAAAAATGCGCGGGGGTCCCCCCAAATTCAATAACCAGACCCTTTAGGTCTGGTATGGATATTAAGGAGAACCCCGCTGTTCATTTAGAAGACAACTTGGAGCAGGGAGCAGGGAGCAGCATCGATCGTCTATTTTCACCGCTGGATTTTTATTTGGTTTAATTAATAAAGTAATTTGTTCTTCGGTGTGTGTGTTTTTTCTTCTGAAAACTACTATTTACACTTCCTTTGTGAAATGGTAGGGGTACAGTGTACTCCATTACCATTTCACACGGGGGGGGGCAGGATCTGGGGGTCCCCTTTGTTAAAGGGGTCTTCCAGATTCTGATAAGCCCCCTGCCCGCATACCTCCACAACCACCGGGCAAGGGTTGTGGGGATGAGACCCTTGTCCCCATCAACATGGGGACAAGGTGCTTTGGGGGGCACCCCAAAGCACCCTCCCAATGTTGAGGGCATGTGGCCTGGTGCGGTTCAGGAGAGGGGGGGCCGCACTCGGGCCCCCCTCTTTTCTGCGGCCTGCCAGGTCAACGTGCTCGGATAAGGGGTCTGGTGTGGATTTTAGGGGGAACTCCACGCCATTTTTTTTTAATTTGGGGTGGAGTTCTCCTTAAAATCCACACCAGACCCTATGGATATTTGGGGGGAACCCCACGTAATTTTTTGTTAATTGACAGCAGGGTTCCCCTTTATATCCATACCAGACCTAAAGGGTCTGGTTATCGAATTTGGGGGGACCCCCACGCATTTTTTTTGAATAAAAGTCCATGTCCCATTGACTTCAATGGGGTTCAGAGTCCGGGTTCGGGTTCCCGAACCCCAACTTTTTTTTAAAGTTGGGGTTCGGGTCCGAACCCGAACATCCAGGTGTCCGCTTAACTCTAATCTCTACGTGTTCTCCTGTTAATGTGTGATGTAAGATCTCTACGTGTTCTTCTGTATATGTGTGATGGTGAGATCTCTACATATTCTCCTGTGTATGTGTGATGGGGAATACTCTACGTGTTCTCATGTGTATGTGTGATGGAGAGTCCTCTACGTGTTCTCCTGTGTATGTGTGATGGTGAGATTTCTTTGTGTTCTCCTGTGTATGTGTGATGGTGAGATCTCTACCTGTTCTTCTATGTATGTGTGATGTGAGATCTCTACGTGTTCTCCTGTGTATGTGCGATGGTGAGATCTCTACGTGTTCTCCTGTATATGTGTGATGTGAGATCACTACATGTTCTCCTGTGTATATGTGATGGAGAGTCATCTACGTGTTCTCCTGTGCATGTGTGATGGAGAGTCCTCTACGTGTTCTCCTGTGTATGTGTGATGGTGAGATCTCTACGTGTTCTCCTGTATATGTGTGATGTGAGATCACTACATGTTCTCCTGTGTATGTGTGATGGAGAGTCATCTACGTGTTCTCCTGTGCATGTGTGATGGTGAGATCTCTACTTGTTCTCCTGTGTATGTGTGATGGTGAGATCTCTACATGTTCTCCTGTGTATGTGTGATGGTGAGATCTCTACATGTTCTCCTGTGTATGTGTGATGGTGAGATCTCTACATGTTCTCCTGTGTATGTGTGATGGTGAGATCTCTACATGTTCTCATGTGTATGTGTGATGGAGAGTCCTCTACATGTTCTCCTGTGTATGTGTGAAGGTGAGATATCTACGTGTTCTCCTGTGTATGTTTTATTGTGAGATCTCTATGTGTTCTCCTATGTATGTGTGATGGTGAGATCTCTACGTGTTCTCCTATGTATGTGTGATGCTAAGATCTCTACGTGTTCTCCTGTGTATGTGTGATGGTGAGATCTCTACATGTTCTCCTGTGTATGTGTGATGGTGAGATCTCTACATGTTCTCCTGTGTATGTGTGATGGAGAGTCCTCTACATGTTCTCCTGTGTATGTGTGAAGGTGAGATCTCTACATGTTCTCCTGTGTATGTTTTATGGTGAGATCTCTACGTGTTCTCCTGTGTATGTGTGATGGAGAGTCCTCTACATGTTCTCCTGTGTATGTGTGAAGGTGAGATCTCTATGTGTTCTCCTGTGTATGTTTTATGGTGAGATCTCTACGTGTTCTCCTGGTGAGATCTCTACATGTTCTCTACAGGGGCCACTACGTCTGTGAGTTCTTGTTTGTCCTTATAATTTCTGGACAGGTGGGGAATGGTTAGATCCATTTTTGGCGTAACTCCAATACTGCAAAGTGTGGCTAGCATTAAAATGCGGTGATGCACGCGCGGGGATGACGTGCAGCACGTGACGCACGCTCGCTGAGGGAGGGGCTGATCCACGCCACGCTCGAAGCCAGGGGAACGAGGGAGCAGCGATCCGGAAGATCTATGGAGGGCTGCCGGCTCCGGTGTAGGGTGAGAGGCTGCACCGCGGTCGCCGACAGCTGATCGCATCCCTGCCCGCCCGCTATATCAACATAGCAGCCCTCCTCCCCACTCCCACAACCGCCGGAGCGGACATAGATGCACGCGGGGACAGAACGCTGGCCGCGGGCTCGACCAGGACCGGTGGCTATCTCAAGTGCTCTATGACCCCCCCCCCCCCGTGCGCTGGAGACTCCAGCATGGACCAGGTAATTTAAACCCAGCTCCTCGGGATCCATCCAGACGCCTCACACTCAGACAGAAGGGGAGCAGAGCAGCGCGGTAAGAAAGATCAGATCTGATTTATTTTGAATATATGAGGCCCTGCAGGATGGATCTTTATATGCTTGCTATGAATACTGTGCATTCCATAATAGGTACCTCGATCTGTTTCTATCTGGACTGCTGAGATTGTGGATTAACTCATGAGTCAATGTAAACATTGTAGTAGAGCCACGCTGATAAACACAGGCCCTGTCTTCTTGGGGTTGCTACGGTCATCCCTCCCCTCCCCCTCTGGGCCGTGAACTAGGGATTGAAGCAGGCAGTGTTGCAAAGGCTGGGCCTGACTGATTCTCTGTGGCAAGTAATTAAAATAATTATAGTGAGACACTGGATGCTAGGAGGCAAAATTGGCCAAAAAGACACAGACATAGTGCAGCCTTCCCCTCCACCAGCTCCCTTCCTCGGTTTTTCTTATTTTTTCTTGCGACCACTCCTCCTCCTTCATATATATTAGCTATTAAGATCGGTGGGTAGGGGGGCGAGGGAGGGGTGGAGGTACCCCCCAGACCATTCTGGGAAAAAAAATAAAAATCTCTGCCGGAAAACCAGCCCCTACTGATATAGGGGCACTAAAGCCACCCCTAAGGAAAATAGGTGATTGTAAAACTGGGGAAGCGAATTAGGCCTAGATCTAAATATAATATGAGCAAAGTAACCAGGGGCACCGCCCCAAAGACACCTAAGGACATCTAGCAGGGGGGGAGGAAAGGGGGAGAGGGGGGGAGAAAAGGGGAAGGGGACTCCTGGAAGGAAGCTTAAGAAGACTAATAAAATAGAAGGAAGATGGTAGGAATAAAATTTATATCATACAATGTTAAGGGCCTAAACAATAGGGCAAAAAGGTACAAGGTCATGGAAGAGATAAAGCACTATGGAGTGGACGTGATCTTTTTACAGGAGACACACCTAACAATTGACTCAAATATCAAACTACACTCACCTAGCTACCCAACATGGATCTATGGAGATTCCATATCAAAACGTGCTAGAGGAGTTGCAATAGGGTTTGCAAGGGAAATAGGATTTGTACTGGAGGATAGAAAAACAGACCCTGAAGGGAGGTACATATTCATAAAAGGTAAAATCTGTAACACTACCTTCACATTGGCTAATATATATGCACCTAACAATGCCCCTATAAATTATGTTAATAAAATCATGACGAAATTAAAACCATTTTCGGACGGATATACGATTGTGGCGGGAGATCTTAATTTCAGCATCAACCCAGGAGTAGATAGCACGTCCCGTGTGCGGGAGACATTCAGCGTGGGAGCCCAAAAATGTAAACGCCAAATGCACGACAGTCAGCTAGTGGACATATGGAGGATCCTACACCCTAAGGCACAGGACAACACGTTTTTTTCTCCTGTACACGGGACTTACACCAGGATAGACTACATGTTGATAGATCATAGGCTGCTAGATAGAGTGGTAGAAGCAAAGATAGAAATCATGACACTCTCAGACCACGCCCCCATCACTATGAAAATAGTGAACCCCTCTCAACAAAACTGCACTCCAACATGGCGTTTAAACGAAAACCTGATACGAGATGAGGAAGGAGTGGGAAAAGTAGAACAAGAACTCAAGCATTTCTTCCTAGAAAACGATAATGGAGAGGTCTCAGGGGCCACTGTATGGGAAACTCATAAAGCTTTCATACGTGGAATTCTAATTGAAGAAGGATCTAGGAAAAAGAAAGAGAGAAATAGGAAGTACAACCTGGTAGTAAAAGAAATAGCAAGCTTAGAACAAACCCATAAAAAAGAGAGGTCAAAAGATACCCTACATAAGTTAATCTTGAAAAGAGCGGAACTTAAAGAGATCCTGACACAAGAAATTAAAAAAAAGTATAGTAGCATTGCAAAGGAGAGATATATATGGGGAAACAAAGCCAGTAAACACCTAGCCGCAATGGTTAAAAAAAAGAAAACAAGGAACTATATTGAGAAAAAAAAAAAAAAAAATGGAGAAATGGCACATGCAACAAAGGATATAGCGGAAACATTTAAGAATTATTACAAGGATCTGTACGCGATAGACCAGAGAGGATGGCAAACGGGGGAGAAAGAGGCAAAAACAACAGACTTCTTACTAAAAGCGGGGCTATCAAAGATAGAGGAGACAGCAAGATCCAAAATGGAAGAACCTATAACGGAAGCTGAAATTAAAAAAGCGCTAAACAACACGGCCGCGGGAAAGAGCCCAGGGCCAGATGGCTTCACGGCCCTATACTACAAAAAATTTAGTAATATTCTGATACCCAGACTGTGTAAATACTTTAACTGTCTGGGCTCAGAATTCAATGCAAGTAAGGAAGCATTGGCAGCTTCAGTAACACTAATATTAAAAGAAGGGAAAGATAGTTCGTTATGCTCAGGTTATAGACCGATATCTCTGTTGAATGCGGATACTAAGATCTTCGCAAAAATCCTAGCTGAGCGTATGAAAGGCATCATGCCCTCTTTGGTACACCCGGATCAGACCGGGTTTATACCCGATAGAGAAAGTAAAGATAACGGAATAAGAGCTCTCCTGCTGCTTCAGAAACTGAAAACCGATGGGACCCCGGGCCTCTTCCTGTCGGTAGATGCCGAAAAGGCCTTCGACAGGGTGGATTGGGGATTAATGTTAAAAACTCTAGAAGTAATGGGAATTGGAGATAGGATGTTAAGTTGGATCAGGACATTATACCACCAACCGACTGCAAGAGTCAAAATCAATGGGACCCTGTCAGCCCCATTCGATATGAGAAATGGGACTAGACAGGGATGCCCTCTGTCCCCACTCCTATTCATCCTATCGCTAGAACCATTGTTAGCTACAATACGAAACCACCCTGAAATTAGTGGAGTGAAAGTTGGGAAAGAGGAACATAAACTATCAGCATTTGCTGACGATATCCTTTTTTATATCACCAACCCACTGACAACAATCCCAATTTTAAATAAGGTGCTCCAAGAATATGGTGCTATATCTAATTTTAAAATTAATGAAATAAAAACTGAAGTATTAAATATAAACATTAATAAAAACGGAGAGAAACTGGTAAAAAGGATCTGTGTCTTTCCATGGATTAGGGAGCTAAAATACCTTGGCATAATATTAACCAATTCGATTAAAGAAATCTACAAAATAAACTTTGTACCGTTGCTAAATGAGATCAAAACAGATATTAAGAGAATTGTAAACAGACCCATATCTTGGATAGGGCGCATAAATACTCTAAAGATGTTCCTAGTACCAAAGATTATTTTTAAATTCCAAATGTTGCCAATCTCCCTCCCCCAACAATTCCTGAGAATTTTAAACGCGATTCTAACAAACTTCGTATGGAAAAATAAAAAACATAGGATATCCCTTTCAATCCTAAAAAGAAAGAAGAGTGAGGGGGGACTAACTATGCCTGATATTAGAGAATATTATAAGGCGGCAGTGTTATCTCGAGTAATTGAATGGGCCAGAGATGGACGAGAGAAAAGATGGGTCCAGATAGAAAGAGCACAATCTAGCACACAATTAAGCACCGTAATGTGGATACCCACACAACACAGAGCACCAAATAAAAATACTTTAGATCTAACACGAGATACACTGAGACTATGGGATAGAATACACAAAAAATTGGATAAGGAATATAACTCTCCACTTATAAATTTGAAAGAAAATGAGTACTTTGCACCAGGGGTGGAAAAAATTGGAGGGAAGTGGATTAAAACAGATAAAATACTTTTAGGGGATATTTTAGAAGGTGGAAGAATTAGGGATTTTGGGGAGTTGAAACACAGAACGACAGATTGGAATTTGGATGAATGGCGGTACTCCCAGCTTCGCCATTTTGTGCAACATCTCCCACATCCGCTTCGAACGAGTGCGGAGCTTACTCAGTTGGAGAAACTGTGCAAAACAGAAAGCTCAAAAGGCACAGTTTCCAAAATCTATAAGATTTTGTTGGAGATAGACGCGCCAGGAGAACCGCCCTTCATACAAAAATGGGAAAGGGAGCTGGGCACACCTAGAGGAGTAAACACGAGCGAAAAGATAATGTTACTGACCCATACCTCGGCCATTGACTTGCGAACGGCAGAATCAAATTACAAATGTGTCTCAGGATGGTATGCTACGCCTGATAAAGTAAGCAAGTATAGGGAAGGGAAATCCGACCAGTGTTGGAGAGGGTGCCTAGAGAAAGGAACCATGGCTCACCTATGGTGGACGTGCCCAAAAATACAGAAATTTTGGCAACAGATCTTGGACCATATAAAAGATATTACGGGTAAAGAAATTAAAAAAGATCCCTGGGTAGCCCTCTTCCATGGTGGGCATGGGGGAGTATCGAGGTACAAGAAGTCCCTTACGCCTCACCTACTTAATGCAGCAAAAAGACTGATTCCAAAGAACTGGCAGAAAGTAGAAAGCCCAAGGATGTGGGAATGGATAGATGCGGTTGAGGAAACCTATAGAATGGAGGAGTTGAAGGAGACGCTGGGGGAGACAAATCAGGAGTTTAAAGAGAAATGGAAAAGCTGGGAAAAGTATAAAAAGACGTGAAGTTATGCGGAGAACCTGAGGATAGAAAGTTATTGGCCCTAAAATCTCTTGAGTTACCCAACAAAACCGTCAAAATATCTAATTAGAATAACACTAGTTAAGATCCTTTGGTAATCACTGGGGGGGGGGGGGCACGGGGAGGAAGGGAAGGGAGGGGGGTATGAGGGGGAAAAAGAGCGGATAGTCCCTCAGGTTTCCCCCCCTTTTTTTTTTGTCTATGCTAATTGTAAAAAATCCTTTATACCCCATCACTGAAAGGGGGAAAAAAAAAAGAAAAGAGAAAAAAAAAAAAAAGTCTTTAAAGCAGGAGTTTCCACAAATGATGCAAGTTAACTTTGGAGACAAAGGAAGTAATAAACCATGAGCTGATCTCCAGCAGATGGAAAGAGCTGATGTGGAAGGAAAAAAAAAAAAAAAGATCCATTTTTGGCAATTGAGACAAAAATGGATTTAAGGTTTCCCCACCTGCCCAGAAATTAAAAGGACAAACAAGAACTCACAGGCGTAGTGCCCCCACCCACATACTTTTTTATATAAGAAACTTGTCTTTAGAAGGGAAATTATAGAATTATAGTTGGCTTGTACTTACCTCAAATGGTATTGGTTTGATACCTGATGGGAAGGGCTGATGGGAAGTCCCTCTGGTTAATAGAATGGTGTTGGGACCTGCGATGGTATAGCAGGGTCCCTCAGAGGGCTGATGGAAAGTCCCTCCGGTCACTGGAGCAGTGTCAGGACCTGCGATGGTATAGCAGGGTCCCTCAGAGGGCTGATGGAAAGTCCCTCCGGTTACTAGAGTGGTGTTGGGACCTGCAATGGTATAGCAGGGTCCCTGGGAGGGCTGATAAAAAGTCCCTCCAGTTATGGGAGTGTTGTAGGGACCTGCGGTGGTATAGCAGTGTCCCTGGGAGGACTGATAGTAAGTCTCTCCGTTTACAACACTGGTATAGGGACCTGCGGTGGTACAGCAGTGTCCCTGGGAGGACTGATAGTAAGTCTCTCCGTTTACAACACTGGTATAGGGACCTGCGGTGGTATAGCTGGGTCCCTGGGAGGGCTGATGGTAAGTCCCTCCAGTTACTGAAGTGGTGTAACTATTCATTTTCAAGAAACAGCTAATCGTTGTGATTTTCGCCAAATCCGTCACACGAAAACTCAGGAATCTGCAGGAAAGAAAAAATAAATAAAACAATGATGAATATGGAGGGAGACACAAGGCGGGGGGGGGGGACACAAATTCTTTATAAATTGATTTGAAAATCCAACAGAATTCTGGATTCTGGATCACCCTAGATGTTAACCCCTTCTCTGCTAGTTTCATTTATACAGTGATCAGTCCATATTTTTTAGCATCTTAGCAGTGATCGCTGTATTGGTGTCACTGGTCCCCAAAAAGTGTCACTTTGCAGTGTCATAAGTTCTGCTTAAATAAATCGCTGAACCCTGCCATTAGTAGTTAAAAATGGTCCCTAAATGTATCCCATAGTTTGTAGTAGCAATAGCATAGCATTTGCGCAAAGCAATCAATATAATCAATATACGCTTATTGGGATTGTTTATTTTATAGCAGAATACGTTGGCCTTAATTTATGAAGAATATACATTTTTCTCCTTCGTTCATGGACGGACACAGCTCCATTAATTTTTGACAGTAGGGTTATGTTCCATCTATCAGGAGAGGAGAGAACTTCAAAGAAATGTTTTTTTACGGTAAGTGCAAATATCCAATTTTTGTATTTTGCATATTGTATATTGTTTTATAGCAGAAAGTATAAAATATATATTTTTTCAAATTTTTATATATTTTTTTGTTTATAGCACAAAAAATAAAAACCGCAGAGGTTATCAAATACCACCAAAAGAAAGCTCTATTTGTGGGGAGGGGGACATTTTTATTTGGCTACATCGTTGCATGACCACGCAATCGTCAGCTAAAGTAACACAGTGCCGTATGACAAAAAATGGCCTGGTCATGAAGGGGGCAAATCCTTTCCAGTCTTTAAGGGGTTAAGTTACACCCCTCCCCAAAAAATTGAGCACCCCCATAAATTAGTTTTTTTTCAAGATTGTTTATTGCTGCCATGTTTTTTTTTTACATTCAGCTGTCAGCGGGGAACCTGAAACCGATGAGTATTTCATTGTTAAGGAGGCGACGGCCGGCTTGCTCCTAACAACCAGCTAATGTTAAAGGGGTTGCAAAGGTTCCTTTTTTTTTAAATAACAGATATGTTATACTTACCTCCACTGTGCAGATCGTTTTGCACATAGTGGCCCCAATCCTGGTCTTCTAGGGGCCGATGGCGGCTCTCGGCTCCTCCCCGCAAAAGCTAACCCCCGTTCTGGGAAGCTCTCTCCCAAGGGGGTTAGCTTGCGGGCGCGCTCCCATTTGATAGTGGCGGCCATAGCCTCCAAGTTATCACTCGCTATACCCAGTCAAAATTAGAAGCAGCTTGTGTAACACTAACAGTGTAGCGCAAGCCGGCGGTCTTTCCGGGCTGCCCCCCTGCAAAGTGCTGCCTTAGGCCTGGGCCTTGTTGGCCTAAGGCCAGGATACAGCGTTGGCTGTGGCTAATCACAGTACAGATCTGTGTGTGTTAGTATATACAACACAGATCTGGATGTTTTTTGTCCCTGATTTAATTTAGGGCCAGTTCACAACAGATGCAGTTCTGTACAGTTTTGTGTGCTTTTTTTTCTGCACAAAATGCATGCACCGTGTTTTCCATGTATTGCAATGGCTCTAGTTGACTCTAGTTCACACCATACAGTCAGTTTCCAGTCACTTACTTTCTACCGGAAACTGACTGCATGGTGTGAACTAGAGCCAACTAGAGCCATTGGAATACATAAAAAACACTGCGTGCATTTTTAGTGCAGAAAAAATGCACACAAAACTGGACGAAACTGCGTCTGGTGTGAACTGGCCCTTACAGTTCAGAGATTAAATCAGAAAGAAAAGCCACCAAGTCTGTATAAGTAAAATCAGCACACATACAATTGTTAGGCACACAGTTAAGCCTTTGATTGCCCTCCTGATCACCCCTGGCCAGTGCTATTAGTACAGTCACACCTTCCAACTTTTTGAGATGGGAATGAGGGACACCTATCAGCAAAAGTATGCAGGTATAGGACGCACCCCCTTGCTACGCCCCCTTAAAGGGAAATTGTACAAAAAGCAAGATTGGTTAATACGCAAATGTTTTTTTTTAAACCACTACTATTCCTTTAAATTTGCTTTTGGAATTTATAAATGCAGTAATTTAGAAATCTGATGAAAGGTTTAGTTCTGGAAAACCCTTTTTGATAGATAAAAAGTGCATTTTATATATACAAAAATATAGATTAGACCAAAATGAGGGACAAATGAGGAGGAGTAAGGGACAGAGGGACAATGCTCCGAATCAGGGACATTCCCTTCAAATCAGGGACAGTTGGAAGCTATGGTACAGTATTATCACTGATCCCTGTATTGGTGTCACAAGCAACATCAGTGTCAGTTAGTATCCTTCCAAGCCAGTGTCAGTTAGTATCAGTCCCTGATTGCCCTTCACACTATCACAGTCATACAGAGTCACTGATCACCACCATTACTAGTATAGTGTCTGTGCAGGTCCATATCCTGGTCACAAACAGAACTATACTAGTGTCCCCAATAGTATAGTGTCCCCAAACCACAATGCTAGCAGGATCAGCCCCAATCACTGCCAGCACGTGCAACATGTAGAAGAATACATTTTGGCCTTAATCTATTTTTGAAACAGAGACTAAAAATATATTTTTTTGGTTGTTTATTTAGGTATTTTTTGGTTTATTTTGTAGCGGACTGCTCCTGTTGGGCAGGCGCTGCTTTAAATTTAGAGGGGGTCTGAGTGTCAGTTGACTCAGACATGTGTAATTGTGACCAAATTTAGCCTCAGTTTCAGCCATGGCTGTGCTGGGAGTAACCACCAATGTTAGCCTGGGGGTGTCGTTACCACCCCAGGCCAAGGGTGACAGCAGCAGAGTCAGGGTGTATTGGGTGTCCCCCTCGGCAGCCAATTAGTGGGTCTGATTATCCCGCTGTGCATGCTGGGGAGGGGTACTTAAGGGACAGATGCCACTAGACCGGGGTCGGCGGTCTGTAGTCCCACCACCTCATGGCTCGCCTGGCCTGGGGTGTGTGCTCCTGAAATTTTGACTCCTGGACCACGTTGGTCCAGGGTTGGGATCTATCTCAGTAGGCCCAGTAGTCAGGCTGGGTCTGCAATTTCAAGGTGATCCTGTGCTGTCTGTCCTTGAGGGAGTAAGCCGCTTGATGAAGGAAGCCAGGGGAGGACCTATCCTGGAGAGGACCATGCACGAGTCTGGTATCTTGGGAGAAGGCCTGGAAACTTCATTAAAGGATGCACCATACACTAAGAGGCTCGACGGTGGTTGCCTGTCAGATCTGAGTTCTACAGATATGAATCTGGAGAGAGCCGGGTGCTGAAATCCTGTGTTAAGAGATTCTGGACCAAAAGTGTCTCAACATAAGGGAAGTGGCAGAGACTATACTTTATTCCGTGAACCATTCCAGCTGCTAGGCCAGTGAACGGGACCTATCCGGGTGAGCAATACCCACTCTGGCTAGAGTGGTGACGAGAACTGTTTGCTGGAAGCAGGAATATTCCCTAATTGAGTTTATGCACCGGAACCTATCTACCTGTTTACCCTTCCACCCCTCCACCAATTTCTTTTTTTCTAACCTCTGCAAATAAATCTAAGAAAAGGAAGTGTAAAGTGCGGACACTGAACTTTTTCAACTCTCTTCTACTACCCTGGATGGTGAGAAAATAGAGGTAACATGCCGCCCGAAAATATTCAGCAGCTCCTTCGAGGGTAGTGCTACAATATGATAAAAAAAAAAAAAAAAAACAGTGGTGATGAAATACCACCAAAATAAAGCTCTACTTGTATGAATGGCAAAAAATGGTCTAGTCAGTAGGAGGGTAAACCGTCTGATGGTCAAGTGGTTCATTTTATAAAGCATCTATCTCAGCCTATCATGCAGCAACTAAGGCACTGCTACTAGCCCCATCAATTCCTAATTTTCATGTTCGTGAAGCATGCCGTTTGGGGGAAGATACAATAGCTGCTATCAAGAGGACTAATAGAGTTAAGGTTAGGCACATTCAATCGCAGATTCGATAGACACAGTTTGCTATTGTCACCGTCATGTCGAATCTCCTATCTATATCAAACTGTTGTAGTAACGAAAACGAAAATAAAGCATTTTTTTATAATGGATCTTTCGGATTTCGGATTTTGCGGGTTCGTTTTCGTTTGTTAAAACGATTACGAAAATACACAAATTTTGGACGAAAATACATTCGGACGAAAACTAATGCACTACTCCTTGCAGAACTAATTTTGCGAAGAAACAGGTAGCAATCTGAAATTATATTTACATATATACATTATATTTTAAAGCATTGGCGCATTGGAGTGATATTACATTTTATTATGTAATGTTCTTATGTGCTGAATTTCAACTTTTTACATATTAGATTATGTTTTATCATAGCTTATTAAACTCAGGTTTATGCATCTGCTCCTTTGCCCTCTCGTTCAAGTTGATGATGCATGTTTAAACTTTAATGCAGCATGGTCAATACTTTATAAAAAATAAAATGTTAATATGTAGCTGGGATGGCGAGTCGGAGCTGCACATTGATTTTTGCTTCTACTAGTGAAGAGGCTTGGCAGGCCAATTACATGCAGCTCTGTGCTTAATAACACATTATATTCATAGTGACATTTCTTGTGAAAAATTGAAGCAACCCAGTAATATCTTCCCACCCAAAAACATTAGAATTTAAATTCTCACTGTACTGATGTATAGGGCCGACAATGAAGTAAGCACCTTTTTATACAAGCCCTGTGACATAAAGAAACATATGGATAGGGGGTTCATTAATCAGTTTAGAGTTGAGTCGTTCCTCAAGGCTTATCATTAATTTTGTATGTATAAGATAATTATATATACCTGAATGTTGAAAATCTTCCAGAGTCATTCCTTATCTTTCCCTCGTACATCTTACTGAATAATGACAGGTATTTTTCATTACATGCACAATTGATATGTCTTCACTTTAGCACACCATTAATAAAAGTAATGTCTATACTATTTGTAGTTTGATCTATCTCATAGGCAGGTTGTAAACCTTGTGACTATATTAACCAGTTTTCTAAAGCTGATTCCTGTGAAAATTGAGGTAACCTGCCTTCTAGTTTCTCAACCACAAGTAAATGTAGCACCAGAGATATGTCTCTCCGGCCCGAGGATCTGCTCCTACTTGTTAGATTAAACCCTCTTAAAGGGGACCTCAAGTGCAACCACTGGGTTAACCAAGCCCAATATAGCATTCAGTCCCTGTACATACCCGAGGACATATTTTGCACCACTATTAACCACTTTAATACAGGGCATTTTCACCCCCTCCCTGCCCAGGCCAATTTTCAGCTTTCAGCACTGTCACACTTTGAATGACAATTCCGAGGTCGTGCGACGTGGTTCCCAAACAAAATTTACGTCCTTTTTTTCCCACAAATAGAGCTTTATTTTGGTGGTATTTGATCATCTCTGCAGTTTTTATTTTTTGCGCTATAAACAAGAAAAGAGCGACAATTTTGAAAAAAAAACACAATGGCCCAGATTCATAAAGCAATTACGCCTGTCTAACTGGTGTTAGACAGGAGTAATTTCAAATTGCGCGCGCCGTATCACTAGTTTGAATCCTCAAACCATGATACGGCGGCTTCGGGCTTCGATCCGAGAGGCTTACGTCTTCGTAAGCCTTCGGATCTACGCTGCGATATTTTTGCGGCCGCTGGGAGGAGTTTGCGTCGTTTTGATGCGTCGGGATATGCAAATGTGTTTTTACGGCGATCCACGAAGATACGAGCGGTGTTCGCAATCGCTTACGTCTGGGTTTTTTTACGTACTGTTAGACCAGCTTTTTGCTGGTCTAACGGTGCGTAGCCCATGTTAAGTATGGCCGTCGTTCCCGCGTCGAATTTAATTTTTTTTTGCGTAACTCGTTCGGGAATAGAAATGTCCGTAAACGACGCTACTCAAACAACGAATGACGTAACAACGTGATTTCGCGCAATGCACGGCGGGAAATTTGCGAACGGAGCATGCGCAGTTCGATCGCCGCGGGAACGCGCCTATTTTAAATCCTTCACGCCCCCTACTCGTGTAGATGGATTGCGACGGGAGAAATACACTACGCCGCCGTCGTTTACTGGACAAAATCTACCTGGATTCCACGTAGAGCCAGGTAAAAAACGGCGGCGTAGTGTATTTCTGATACGCTACGAGAATCCAATTCTCTCTGAATCTGGGCCAATATTTTTTACTTTTTGCTATAATAAATATCCCAATTTTTTTTAAATATGTATCCTTTTACATATTTTTGGTAAAATAAATCACAATAGGCGTATATTGATTGGTTTGTGCAAAAGTTATAGCGCCTACAAAATAGGGAATAGATGTATGACATTTTTATTTTATTTTTATTTTTTTACTAGTAATGGCTGTTATCTGCAATATTGACACTATTTTGGGACCATTCACATTTATACAGCGAACAGTGCTATAAATATGCACTGATTACTGTATAAATGTGACTGGCAGGCAAGGGGTTAACACTACAAACAAAAATAGAGTGACAATTTAGAAAAAAAAATCAATATTTTTACTTGTTGCTATAATAAATATCCCCAAAAAATATATCCCTCAGTTTAGGCCAATACGTATTCTTCTACATATTTTTGGTAAAAAAATTGCAATTAGCGTTTATTGATTGGTTTGCGCAAAATTTATAGCGTCTACCAAATAGGGGATAGTTTTATTGCGTTTTTATTAATATTTCTTTTTCTAGTAATGGCGGCGATCAGTGATTTTTAGCGTGACTGCGACATTATGGCGGACACATCAGATACTATTTTGGGACCATTGTCATTTTTACAGCGAACAGTGCTATAAAAATGCACTGGTCACTATAAAAATTACACTGGCAGTAAAGGGGTTAACCAGGAGGTATGGTTAAGTGTGCCCTAAGGGAGTGATTCTTACTGTGGGGGGGCGTGGTTGTGCGTGTGATGTCACTGATCATCGTTCCCTATGACAAGGAACAGACGATCAGTGACAGCCACACTAGGAAGCATGAGGAGGCACATGTCATTTGATGATTGAGCAGCAAGACGCTTATCAGGAGAAAGCTAGGTTTGCGCTTATCTCTAGGAAACTGTTTGCTCTGAGTAGGGATGAGCTTTGCTTTCGATACGAACGTATGTTCGACTCGAACATTGTCTGTTCGTACGTTCGACGAAATTCGAACAAAAGCGGTCGTTCGCGCCAAATTTGAGTGACGCAAAACGGCCCATAATTCACTGCGGCATTGCGAGCTGATGATTGGCCAAGCATGCTGTATGTCCTGCATGCTTGGCCAATCACAGCGCGCAAAAAACGAAGAGCCATAATTGGCCAAAGCCCCACATTATATAAGGCTCCAAAACACTGTAATTAAAGCTAACCTGACTAGCCTGCTCTATCTAGCTATCAAAAAAGACAATCTCTCTGTCTCTCTAACAGCTTTCATGAACAAGCCGGAACACACTACACGAGGCCACCCAGCAGGCAGGCTTATATAGTGTGGGGCGTGTGCTAAAGCCCTGAGTCATAATTGGCCAAAGCCACCCAGGCTTTGGCCAATTATGGCTCTTCGTTTTTTGCGCGAACGAACGCTTTTGTTCGAATTTCGTCGAACGTACGAACAGACAATGTTCGAGTCGAACATACGTTCGTATCGAACGCGAAGCTCATCCCTACTCAGAACAAACAGTTTCCTAGAGATAAGCTCAAACCTAGCTTTCTTCTTTTTTTTGGCCAAAAAACGAAGAGCCATAATTGGCCAAAGCCTGGGTGGCTTTGGCCAATCAGGGCTTTAGCACACGCCCCACACTATATAAGGCCGCCTGCTGGGCGGCCTCGTTCAGTGTGTTGCGGCTTGTTCATGAAAGCAGTTAGAGAGACAGAGAGATTGTCTTTTTAGATAGCTAGATAGAGCAGGCTAGTCAGTTTAGCTTTAATTACAGTGTGTAGAGAATATATATACATCCATGGGCGTCCGCTCCATTGGGCAAGGAGGGTCTTTCCCCCCCCCCCTGGAATCGCCAGGGAGAGCCAGGAGCAGAGCCGAACTGGCTCTGAAGCTGATTTAAGCGGTGACCCTCCCCTCTAGTTGTCCCTTATTTAGAGTGACTGTCCCTCTTCTCAAATTAAATCCATTTGTCCCTTATTCCAAAAGGTTTCTCTTTTAGACCTGAAATAAATATACTGTCAATATAGTGTAGAGTTCCAGTCAGGAAAGGGGTGCTGTGTAATGTAAAGGGGTCCAGTGATGCAGGGTGCTGTGTAATATAAAGGGGGCCAGTGATGCAGTGTGCTGTGTAATATAAAGGGGGCCAGTGATGCAGTGTGCTGTGTAATGTAAAGGGGGCCAGTGATGCAGTGTGCTGTGTAATGTAAAGGGGGCCAGTGATGCAGTTTGCTGTGTAATGTAAAGGGACCCAGAGCTGTGAGGTGCTGTGTAATGTAAAGGGGTCCAGAGCTGTGGGGTGCTGTGTAATGTAAAGGGGTCCAGAGCTGTGGGGTGCTGTGTAATGCAAAGGGGTCCAGAGGTGCAGTTGTGGAGAGGGGGTACACAGTAGTGACAAATATATTGAAAGATGCAGGGGGGAAAAGTGGGGTGTTTTTACATGGGGGGGGGGGGGGGGGCGCTTTTAACCCCCACTAGCGGTCAAAGAAAGGGTAAAATGCGACTGTGTTTTGCCGCTGCCAAAACGCCCCCCTCTGAAAAAATTTCAGCGGACGCCCATGTATACATCCCTAGGAATTGTACATATATTTATATACTGTATAGCTTAGCTAGATCAGCTATTGCTAATTTACTGGCAGGCAGGTGATTGTGCTATTTAAAGACGTTATCACAGGCATAGACACCCAGCAGGTACAATATTTAAAGGATTTTTTTTTTTTTTTATTTAAGCATCAATAAAACCACTGCTCCTGGAGCAGTGATTTTAATGATGCTTAACTTAAAAAAAAAAAAGAAAAATTCCTTTAAATATTGTACCTGCTGGGTGTCTATAGTTTGCCTGTAAAAACGTCTTTGAGAACCCGGGTTTTGCCCGACTGAACATGTATCAATGGAAAAAAAGTTCAGGAGTCCTGCTCCTGAAAAAACTACAGTTTTTTAAACCTTTTTTTCATGTTCCCTGGGGCAAGACCCGGGTTCTGAAAGACGTTTTCCAACAGCAAATGGAATATTGGTCTTTAAAATGATCGTTTTTGAATTCGAATGTTCAAGTCCCATAGACTTCAATGGGGTTCTAAATGTTCGTGTGAACGGTTGGTCTGTTCGATGGTTCTGGTGCGAACCGAATGCGGGGGTGTTCGGCTCATCCCTAGTTCTGAGGAACAGAACTTAGGCCTAGGCTAAAGGCCTGAAACAGCTGGATGGCAAGAATGAAAGCCAGGAGGCTAAACTGTTGAGTTTGCAAGATACAGGAATGGTGCAACCCCCTGCGAGGGCTACTAATGTATTTGTGAACGTTTGTGCTTTTAAATAAAAGTGGGCTACCAGGCCCTTAAACTCAGTTCTGGACTGGCGTACTCACTGGAAAACGCACCTACCGCTGGAGTCTAATAACCCCAATCTTACAATATATATATATATTTAGTTCAACCAAATGTAGCATTTCAATTATAAATGCAATGGGCTCAGACACCTTCTGGTTTCTTATACGTCTTTTGGAGTGTAGTGGAGAAGTCTGCTGCCATAGTTTCTGACTTTCTTCTCTCCCACTAGAGGTAAGCCAAGCAGTTTGTGCAAATAGTGGAGAATGTATGCTTTTTGCTTGATTTTTGGGTAAACGGTGTTGTTCAACCTCCCCTTTAAAATACACTGGTCAATAAGTTCTTCTGAGCTCTGGTGCAGAACCTTCTCATTCCTGGACCTCCAGACAGATTGTGAAAAAACGAATTTGAATTCCCTACTTGAAAATAGCTACAAACTGTTACCAATAGGCAAGCAATATAATTACATAATGAGTGAAAAGGCAATTATTCAGAGTTGACAGGCAAGTTTTCCTCCCCCCTGTCATGGTAAACTTGCTCATTGATGTTACACTAGTATTCAGATACATTTTTCTTTTTACAGTGGAACACAGCATAAATATAAGTGCAATAACCAATGCACCATATAATATATACATATCCATGAAAAATAAAAAGTGGGAGAGAAGTTCTATATAACAAATATTCCTGTCACAAAAAAGTTAAAATTTCTTGGTGAATTTATATGTTTTTGCTTTAAATTCTTATCACCATGTGCATTTATCCCAACACCAGCTTTCATATGCTGTCACCTTAAAATTTTTACTTAATATTATGTCTCATATGCCTTCCTCTTTAGTGTGGTCCCCTTTATCACGGCAGCGCTCTCTACTTTTCACTGGTGATCTCAACCCACCTCCATCGTCCGCAATCCAGCGATATATGTATGGAATTCTAAAAAGTATGGGTCAGTTTACACCAGATGCAGTTTCGTACAGTTTTTGATGCATTTTTTCTGCACTAAAAATGCATGCACAGTGTTTTCCATGTATTCCAATGGCTGTGGTTGGCTCTAGTTCACACCATGCAAGCATTTTCCAGTCAGTTTCCGGTGCAGAAACTGACTGTATGGTGTGAACTAGAGCCAGTGAAATACATGGAAAACACTGTGCCTGCATTTTGTGCATCCAATAACTCAAGGAATGACCTGGAACATATGGACAGGCCAACTATCATTGTTTCCTGCTATTAGCTGGATAACCTTTTTTTTTGTAAAATATTTATCTAAGAAGGAAGAACATGCAGAAATACAGAGATACCTCTGAAGTACATTACAGTGAGTTAGAAGTTCCCCACAATTCCATACATATATCATACTGCATATAAGAGAAATCTGCTAACTCACAGTGCTTTTCCAGGGAGCAGGAGTCCTCCGTAAGCTGGATAACTTTTACAGTGCGAGGGAAATATCTGTTATCATAGATGACATTTAAATATAACCTTTAGTGGGTCTCCACATACAAAGCTACAACTTACAAGCCTGGAATCTACCTCCTCTGGACCCCTGTATCCTTCTTCTTCTTCTTAGGTCATCATATATGCATATACAACTAATACACAGTTGGAATCTTTAGATCCCGAGTTACAGCACATCTGTGTATATCTGGGCTATTGTCTTTGTACAGACTCCATATTGCAATTTTACATCATTTACAATAACCCTGGTCATTCCCAAGATTGTCCCCTGAACTTAAAGGGGTTGTAAAGGTAGATGTTTTTCACCTCTGATGATATCCATTTAAGATGAAACATGTCAGGCTGGCTGGTGCAAGCACGCTGAGAGCTACAGATTTTTTATGAGTCATGATGTCTCAATTTACCTGTAAGTAGATTACCAAATAAATCTTGATGATTGCACTATACATCCACCCATCTACATGAGTTTTGATGTTCCTCTGGTACCGGTGATTTTGGATCAACCTTAACCCTGTATACCAATTTTTTTTTTTTTATTATTCTTTATTTATTTCAAGAATTACGATACAGGATAATTACATTCCATCTATTACACATTTAGTAAATTATATCAAAGAGTTCAGAGAGTGATGAAGAGGGGTCCCCCCTCCCCCCTCCCTCCTCTTCAATTCTGGTTTCGCAAAAACTTCTAATTTTCCACATTTCCTATAGCTCGATACCTTGACCCACCCCCCTCCCCCGCCTGCTCCCCCTCCAAGAAAGAGAGAAAAAAATATATATACCAAGTTTTGAAGTGTTTTTGAAGCCATCTACCATTGAGCCTCTGCATTATAAGATTACAGACCTGTTTTTCTTATCCATCTGGTAAGCATATTGATTGCACTGGGTGTTGGTGTGTTTTTTCCTGTGCACCCCGAAGCTTTGGTGGAAGTCTCCTATCTTCACTCTTTACTGGAATTTATGTTATTTGGACTGTTACACATACACTTATTTAATATTAGCCCTGCACTTTGGACTTTTAGATGTTTTTTCACCATAATTTCACCATATTCAATGACGTGGCATGCCGGTGGGCGGAGCCGAGTGATACAGTGAGCGGCTATGGCCGCCGGCTGTATCACAGGAGCGCGCCCGCAAAGACTTTCCACCATGCAAGCTCACTCGCATGAAGGTGAAAAGTTCTTGCGGGGGGGGGGGGGAGTCGAGATAGCCGCCAAGGGATCCCAGAAGACCAGGTTTGAGGCCACTGTGTGCAAAACGAGCTGCACAGTGGAGGTAAGTATAACATGTTTGTTTTGTTTTTTTAAAGTGTTCCTCTGAGGAGTTGGTGGAATATTTTCTTATATACAGCACATTTTGTTTGGTCAGACTCAATGGCTTTTTTTTATGTGAGGTGGATATACAGCTTTTTTTAGCATAAATGTAGTTTGTTTTGTGTGGTAACATTTTAACATGATGTCCTTTTTTTCAGAATTTAGATACAATACATATGGTTCTAGTTGATCCAGTGAATTTATGTATTTTTGACTGTTACTAGAGGTTGTTGAGAAAAATCAGGCTTTTCTAATAAATACTGTATGTAGGCTCTGCTACCTACTTAGTAAAGCTGAACAAAGTTTGCCCTGCAGATCCTTTTATGTCACAGCTAGTCATCCAAACAGAGGATTCCTGTATCCAAAACAAAAGCTTCTTTGCCAACTAAAGATGCGAAAAACCCACAATACTTTGCGTATTTAGACCTGCCTAGGCTTTAGGTCTCATTAAGGTGCTTTGGAAAAACAGTCTTTTAAATCTTAGCAAACCTAATTTCTCTTATCGTCCATGGACGGACACAGCTTCCTTAAATCTTGACTAGCCTCTCCTATAGAACAGGAACATAACCCACAAGTCAAGATTTAAGGAAGCTGTGTCCGTCCATGGACGACAGAGAAAAGGAGTTTACGGTGAGTACAAAAAGTCCTATTTTCTCTTTTTGTCCATAGAGGGACACAGCCTTCTCAAGTCTTGGCATTTGGTTAGTTTCCTGTTCTATAGGAGAGGAATAGCCTCTCCTATAGAACAGGAACATAACCCACAAGTCAAGGTTTAAGGAAACTGTGTCCATCCATGGACGACATAGAAAAGGATTTTACGGTGAGTACAAAAAATATTTTTTTTTATACTTAAACTACTAATGTTATATGGCAAAGAGAACATGGGCCAAATTGATTAAAATGAAATGTGAATTTAAATTACAGACTTACTTTTATTAGTTGGAAAACAATAAAGCACTGTAATGATTTTGCTATGGAAATACATTTTTGGCTATCCTAGTATTGTTTTCTTCATTTCACATTTTTTATTTGTTTTCTTTAAAAAATTCTCGTGCATGACAACTATATTTCAGGTTGTCAATGACCCTTTAAAGTGCCCTTTACATCTCATATTAAAACTTATCTTTTTCCCATTCTTCTCTTCAGTGCTTGTGTGTGGATATAAAGTACATATAAATGCATGGCCTATATTCCTTTTAAACCAAGCACATAACAACTACATTATTATGTTACAATTCCATGTCTAACCTTTGCCCTCATATATCTCGCCTGACCGCTCTCCTTTTTTGTTTTACATTTCACCAAAAATTGCTTTTTTTCATAGCATTGCCCTTTGTGGATTATAACATAGCTTGCTGCCTCCATGCCGATATCTGTCCACTGACAAAAAAAAAGAAAAGAAAAACCTTTTATCATACTGCAAGGGTGTTTCAAGGACAATGTGAATGGCTGAAATGATAACATTTACTTGCCTGGGTTCTGTTATTCCTACCTGTGTGCACTGATTTCTCTCAGACAATATAAAAGTCAAAATATTCAGTAAATGTGTTGTAACAGTGCAGAAAAAATAATAATGGTTATTTTGGTCATTTATATATATAATTTCAAGACTACTCTGTGTGTTTAGTTGTTGTGATATGTATAATTTTTGATATGTATAGTTATGTGTTGTAATAACAGCATTAGTCATTGTGAAAAAAATGTATTTCCATAATAGGTACCATTTTTGTTACTAAGAATAAGTCAATATAATAGTTTAAATAGAAAGGGACTCAAATATTAAATTAATGGGATGTTCTATGATCAGGGTTGGATTTACATCAAACAAGTCTATAGGCCAACCAAAGAAACATCCCTCTGGTAAGGTAACTTGCTTTTATGCGGAACATTTTCTTGTTTTACTGGTCAATATGTAAACAGGCTTATATGAGATGCCTGTATACAGAGATGACTGTATATAGTAAATACTGATGATATCAGGAAAACGTATCTATATAGGGAAAATCTGCCTATTTCCCTTAGATACTGGGCTTAAAGTGGATGTAAACCCCATTTTTTTTATGTCACAATGTAGAGTATAAGATTTCCTATCATCTGTGCCCAGTCTTGCCACATAGAGTTAATCCAGCTTTGAGCAATCCTCTTTTATTGTTTAGTGAAAATTAACAGACTTCCAGATAAAAACCTGTCTAAACAAAAAGTCCTTTCCTCTCTCCTTGCTTTGAGTAACAGGTTATTTACATATCTAGCTTGGACATGTTTATCATTTGTTATGTTATGTTTATCATAATATGAGGTGATCCACAGTTCATTGTATATTACCAGGATGTGTTATGTGGGGGAGGGGTGGATTTCTCACTTATTTTTTTACTGTGGATCACTTCATATTATGATAAACATAACATAACATATGATAAACATGTCCAAGCTAGATATGTAAATAACCTGTCACTCAAAGCAAGGAGAGAGGAAAGGACTTTTTATTTAGACAGGTTTTTATCTGGAAGTCTGTTAATTTTCACTGAATAATAAAAGAGGATTGCTGAGAGCTGGATTAACTCTGTGTGGCAAGACTGGGGACAGATAATAGGAAATCTAATGCCGCGTACACACGGTCGTTTTTTGCGATGAAAAAAAAACGTCATTTTTTGTGAAGTAAAAAACAACGTTTTTGAAACGTCACTTTCAAAGACGATGTTGCATACACACCATCGTTTTTTTCACAAAAAACGAGGTTACGTTCACCACACTTTTCCATTGAAGCTCGCTTCATAACTAGCTTCTGGGCATGCGCGGGTTGAAAAACGTCGTTTTAAACGACGTTTTTGCTACACACGGTGACTTTTTGTGAAACAAAAAACGACGTTTTGAAAAACGACACAAAAAATTCAAGCATGTTGGAATTTTTTTTTGGTCGTTTTTTTTAAGACAAAAAACGACGTTTTGCCCACACACGATCAATTTAAATGACGTTTTAAAAAACGACGTTTTTTTTCATCGCAAAAAAACGACCGTGTGTACGCGGCATTATACCCTACTTGTGACATAAAAAAAAAAAAAAAAAAAATTGGGGTTTACATCCACTTTAATAGTAGATCCTACCCTGTCCATTGTATCTGTGAAGGTTTTCAGTTATCCAGTTCTAGGTATAACTAGTAGCAATTAGTCACATTCAACTGGACCTACAGAATTTAGTAATGCTAAAGACATTTCTCTGCTCACCCAGGCAGCTTCCTCAGGCCAAATAAGTGTAAAGCCTTGTACACACGATTAGATTTTCCAACGGGAATTGTGTGTTGACAGACTGTTGGCGTAAAATCCGACCATTTGCGTGCTTCACCAGACAATTGTTGTCGGATTTTCCATAAACAAATGTTGGATTACAGGCCTTAAAATTTTCCGTGGACAACAGTATGCTGTCGGATTTGCCGATCTTGTGTACACAAGTCCGTCAGACAAAAGTCCAAAGTACAAACATGCATGCTTGGAATTAATGCTCACCAAACACGATATTAGCAGATGGCGTCCAAAGGGTGGCGCTCAAGAGCTGAAATTTCACTTAGTACGTAACATGTGTGCCATTTGTATGCAAGACAAGTTTTTGGCCAATGCCCTTCGTACAAAAGTCAGCCGCTTTGTCTGCGGAAAATCTGATTGTGTGCACAAGCCTTAAAAAACATACCTGCCATTTATACCCAACTTGGCAACACATTCACCATAATCCAATCACTTTGGTGTCATAAAAAAAGTGTCAAGACAAGTGTTGAACATCCAAGAACATGATAGAATATGTGAAAGCTTAAAAAAAAAAAACACTGTTCTAATTTAACACCAATGCGATTCTGTGATGCATCACGATTGCAGCGCAAGTGCGCATGGCTCTCCCCCCAAAATACTAAAGGAGATGATCAGAGACTGCAGACATACTTTTTTTATGACACCATTGCGATTCTGTGATGCATCACGATTGCATTGAATCGTGAGACCGGTGAAGATGCACAGCCCTACTCAGCAGCGGTGGCCGCCGATTGGCTGGCTGCTGCCGCGCTGCATTGTGGGAGTTGTAGGAAGGTCATGTGGCATGTCAGGGCACGAGCACCGCACCGCACCATACAGCCAATCCCCCCCCCCCCCGGCCAGAACCTCCAACCCCCCCCCCCCCGCCAGCAGACTCAGCCAGAACCACCCCCCCCCCCAGCAGACTGTCTGCTGGCAACTTAGCCCATCACCTAGCTCTAATCAGGTTATTAAAAAAACCTGGCCACTGTACTTCATGTGCGCAGTGACCCGGAAGGCGCCAGATGCATGAATATGGGGCAGAAGTGGATAGATTCATGCTATGCAAGAATCTATCCACTGCATATAGTGGGTGGCAACCGGGCCTGCTAAGTTGAGACAGACCCTGATACCCTCAGCTGACCCCCACATGCCATGGGCAATGATTAGGCTGCATTGATGGGTACTGATCATGCTGCACTGATGGGCATTGCACTGGTGTGGCTGCATTGATGGGCACTGATCAGGATGTATTAACGGGCACTGTCTGCACTGATCAGGCTGCGTTGATGGGCACTGCACTGGTGTGGCTGCATTGATGGGCACTGATCAGGATGCATTAACGGGCACTGTCTGCACTGATCGGGCTGCACTGATGGGAACTGCACTGCATTAATGGACAATGATCAGGCTGCACTGATGGGCACTGATCAGGATGCATTAACAGGCACTATCTGCACTTTTTTAATTACTACATTGTATCATATTTGTCTTGCTTCATAACATCAATCACCCGTTATAAAACCATGTGGACATGGATGGCGAGCTGATTTGTGGTTCAGTGGGCCACTTGACTGGACTTGCCCCCCAGGCCTAAGGCTGCCAGTCCTCCCCTGATGGTAGCCAATCAGCTTCTAACTTCAGCTTGTTCAAGCTTTAACGGAAAAAAAAACTGGAAGCCGATCGGTTTCTATGCAGAGCTGCACCAGATTTTGCACTCTCCAATTTTAGGAAATCAACCACAGTCCTAGTGCTCATAATTGATAATGGAGTACCTTACAATGTCACATTCTTGTTCAGTTGTATAATAACTACAGAGGCTCATAAGACCATAGGAAAACATCAGAAAATTCTAAAATCCTTTACAGCTTAACTCAAATGACATGTAGTATGGTAAATAATGGAACTTTGTTTCAGAGGCACACATTTCAAGTACAGTACAAGAACAATTTCCACAAGAAAAACATGGCTGGGCAATGCAATCACCAGTGTTTCTCATTGTAACTAACCTGTACACATCGAAGGTGGACAGGACTGACTCAAATCCTAATGCCCTGTACACACGATCGGAATTTCCGATGGAATTCCGTTCAAGCTGTCTTGCATACACACTGTCAGACCAAATTCTCACCGTCCAAAATGTGGCGTAAAACACTACGACGAGCCGAGAAAAATGAAGTTCATTGCTTCCGAGCATGCGTCAAATTGATTCTGAGCATGCATGTTTTTTTCTCCGTCTGAGTTTTACACAGACGTTTGGAATTTCCAATAGGATTATTTTCCATTGGAAAAAAATAAAACATGTTCTATTTCTAAACTCCGAAGGAAAAAAGTCCAGTGGGGCCCACACACAAAATTCTGTTTGCCTTTTTTCATTGGAAATTCCGAACATGTGTACAATGCATAACAAGAGAACAACACCCTACTTTTGGTTCTGGGTCAAATCATCTGAACTACAAGGTTTTAGTGAATGTGTATATTCGATTGGTTAAAAAAAACACGTTTACACAAGAATAATATAGAATGTAACACACTCCATCTTTTCTGGAATGTGTTACAGGTCAAGGTGGGGAGTGGCTCCAACATTTAAAGTATTACTAAACCTACATCATAAAAAAAACTATCAATAAATGCTGTATTAAATTCTGGTTGACCCACATTCTATTCATGTTCCCAATTCAGCTAGAGATTTTGCAGTTGTGGATGTGCTCAGCAGTGTTAAATTCATCGACTATAATATCTGTGTAGACTAAATTAATACTATTTTAGTTGACTAAAATACGACTAAAACAATCGGCTGATACAAAGCAAGGTCTTCAGTCCCCAAAAAGCCACAATGACATGGCGCCGGCACTAAACATCCTAGTGCCAGGACTTCTGTTCTCATAATTACCAATAGAACAATACGACGCAATGGCGAACGATACGACGCAATGGCGAACGATAGAACGCAATTACAACAAATAGGGGAAGTGTCTGTGACAGCCTGCACGCTCCAGGCGACGTCAGCGGTTGAGCGGTTTCACGCTGGTCACAAACACTTCCGAGATTTACACGCAACACTCGTTTTTATGTTTGTAATGTGAGTACCTGTCTTTTATTCAATAAAAGTATTATTTTAATACGGTATCACACTATGTGGGCAATTTTTCTCTTTGAGCTGGATGCCGGACTGAACCACATAAGGGATCAGAATTTTGCCAGAGAGCAACACAGGGCTTATACTGTGGAGGCCTCCTACCCCAAGAGGGGGCTTTGATCTGGTGAGTGCGGGACACATCAGAGCATGAAGAAGGGGAGCACAGAGTGAACACAAGATCCATCCATTCCTTGTGTGTGGCACAAAGCACTTTGCATGAACTACTGTATATAATTAATTTCCTGACGCCAACATGGCAGCATACTAGTGATAGAGCTCCGCCTCTTGACCACTCCCTCAGGACCAGTGAATAGCATAAATTAAGGCATGGTTAGCCGCCACCCCATTCTTCTTTTTTTCCTCATACCTCACGCACCAGTGAAGAGTAAGCAGTACTATGACCCCCCTCTGCCTCAGTGCAGTAGCCGTCTGGGTTGAGCCTCTCCCAGTGCGAAGTCCCAGCGCTCAGGCTGCTAAACGCGCTATAGTCTGGGAGCCCCTTCTGAGGGTTTTATTGGGGCCCCTGCAGTGTTTCCTCTTTAGGAACAAAATCTGCTTTTACAATTGATAACTGCAGCACTTGTAGAATATGGAGGGGCCAGCTATGCTTTATCTCTCTTGGCCCCTTGTGCCATACAGGGTCACCTGTACCTTTTACCTATATCACCCTCCATAGGCGTGCGCAGCCTATTGCATTAGGGTGTGCACCTCAAACCAAAGGTCAAACACACGTGCGTCTGTGTGTGTGTATATATACACCTTAAGAATTTCAATTGATCAGGATGCTGGTATGGGTTATGGTGATGATGAGGACACTAATATGGGGGTATGGCAGTGATCAGGATGATGATATGGCATTGATCATGGCACTGGTGTGGAGTATAGATATGGGGTATGGTGGTGATCAGGATGTTGGTATGGGGCATAACGGTGATCAGGATGTTGGTACGGTGTATAGCGGTGATCAAGATGCTGGTATGACAGTGATCAGGGTGCTGGTGTGGTGATTATGAAATATTATAAAATATGAAACTGCTGCCCTGCTCAGTGCTGTGTCTCTCTCTCTCTCTCTCTCTCTCTCTCTTGCGCTCTCGCTCTCTCACTCATGACTCATCTCTCTCACCTCAATCTAGTTAGCAAGCTGCCCTGCAGCCACTTGCCTGCCGCTATTCAAGATGTCTAGGCAGTGGCGTCTCCAGCTTTCATATTTAGGGGGGCACATGGGGGGACAGGGACAAAAGTAGGGGGGCCAATTATAAAATGATATATATATATCTCAAGAATAAAATGCACTCCAGAGGTCTTGTTAGAAGCATACATGCTCATTAATGCAGCCTATCAGTGCCCATTAGTGCCTCCTATCAGTGCCCATTAGTGCTTTTTTTTAAACCCTGCATAATAAAGGAATAATGTGTTACTTTGCAGCACATACTACCACATTATGAAATACTTACCTTAGAACAAAGCCCTCCAGTGCTGTGATGTCACCACTGACAGTCTCCTCCATCTTCACCTGGTCTTCCCTCCAGGTTCATGTCCTCCAGCTGTCTGATTGGCCGTGCTGGGTTGATGTCACTCCACCGCGCACAAAGCTGTGAAGCGATGGCACGGATATACCGTTCCTTCAGAGTGCATGTTCCGGTGACGTCACCACCAGGATGCAGCGTGAATATCTCCTAAAACATGCAGGTTTAGGAGATATTCACTGTACCTACAGGTAAGCCTTATTATAGGCTTACCTGTAGGTACAAGTGCCAAAAAAGGGTTTACTTCCACTTTAAGGGCTGCAAAGAAGCCAGAGAGCCATTAAAAGAATCAGTCATACTTTGTCCCATGCCAACACCAGAAGCTCTCCCAGACCACTTCCTCGTTTGCACCACAAACTCCTCCTCTTCTCATATCAATCTGCCAATGATAACAGCCCTGAGTCCCAGCAGGCTACTATAGACTAAATATCAGGGGATGCAAGATTGCTCTGCAGACCACAGATAGGTTCCTGGCACCCTCCACCATTGCTTATTAGCTAGAAAAAGTGAAATACTGCCTCTCACAATGGTGCATGGGTGTTGCTAGGATTGTGAAATACCTAGGGAACACAAAAATAAAATAAAAATTAAAGCACTTAGCATACCACGGTTCATAGTGGGCATGCAGAGATAACACCTGACAGTGGGAGTGGCCTAAGGGAAATAGGCTAAATAGAATCTGATAAATGTGCATAGAAACTAAAGTGCTTAGTGGTAATTCACTAAAAGATTAAAAAAAAAAATATGATAATAACATGGAGAAAACAGCACACTGCATTACGTGTGAATGAACAAACACTTTGAGAAATACCTAAATATTAAATATATGTGCTGATTCGTGCCGATTGCATTCCGTGCAAAACTTATTAAAGTGTTGAGTGCAAACAAAGTGATGCATACATAACTAAAAAAAAGTGAATAAAGTTGAAACCATCAGATTAAATTTATGTATGCATTACAAACAAAAGCGGATCTCCTGATGGCTATTAGCTGCCATTTTCATTGTTCCTCCACCAAAAAAAAAGTGACATGTGCAATAAAACAAAAGTTCACCTGTATTTTTAAGAACTTTACACCCACTTTGGTGCGCCGCCACCACCACATCTGTGAGCATACAGGGCGCTACCAGAGGCTGCTGCCACAATTCATAGGCCCAAACACACTTAATTGTAATCCGGCAGCACCATCCCACTCTGACTGGTTCCAAATGAAAAAACTACATTACAATTTTCAAAGGTTTGCCAACTGACATCATCACATGGTAGCTGCAGTCATAATATATGCATGGAAAATAAATTCTACCATAGTGCATAAACCCTTTCAAAGATTATTTATTTGAAAGTTCAAGTATTACACTTTCAGATTTCAGTACAAACAAATGGCCAATGCCCTCACCTATAACTGGCCTTTACAGCAAGGAGCACATGGAAGCACATGGAAGTGCAACGCATGCAAAACAAAACCAAAGATATTCCCAGATCAACTTACTGACCAGCCTGCTAACCAATCAAATTATTCTGTCTAACAGTGTGCGTTAAAAGCCGGGGTTTAGTCAGCACACATTTGCATGCGTAAGCTACAGAGCCGATCAAGGCATCCTATTTTCTGTAGTCCTAGCTCTAAATTTTGAGAGCCTCCACAGAAGCTTCCAACCAGTATTAAGCTTACACCACAGACAATCCACAAAGTGCACACCACTCTACCCCTCCGCTAAAGCCTGCTGTCAGCTGATGTCACAGAGCTGGTCCAGGCTCTGCAGATATAATAACCAGTGGTTCAGGTGACAATAAACCCATGGCTCAAATGCCTACTTGTTTGCCTCCTTACTGCAAATGTACTGAGCCCTTACATTGGTGGTATATGTATTTAGTGGCATATATATTTATCAGATTAGTTATCAAACTTTATGGTAACATGATGAGGGAGAGGGAAAGTTCACTTTACTTATATTGAGATTGACACCAAACCAGGGCTCAATCACACTAGTGGTTAAGGGGTTGGAAAATTCTTTAATTGAGACACATTTTTACCACCCCCAACTCCTACTATTTTAGCTGCATGGGCAGCAGATGAAGTTGTTCACATGCTGTGATTTGGATGTTTTTTGTCATGGTGGGAACATGTGGCTTCTGGCAGGAGCTACCACCCACTGACCACAGCCCATTCAAGTGAACAGAGATGCTCTGCAATGCACACAGTTGTGGTGCACTAGTGTGGGGTTCAAGGAGATAAAGCAGGCGGGGAGGAGGTGATATAACACCTTCTCATCACCTGTCTAATGTTTTCTAAAGAGCAATCTAAATGTTGATTGCTCTTCAGAGGGCAAAACAAGTGTGCATGAGCCAAATGGGTTAGAGATGGAGCTAGCAGAGACAGGAAAGGGACATAATGCACAGATCTCATGGATTTGTTTCTCCCTATCACAGAAGTCTCTGTAATAAACATGATTCTTGCTGATATAAATCAATGTATGAGGTGTGTGTGTGTTCTGTTGTCTGATGCTGAGGATCTAGCAGCCTGATAATTACACCATATATAACTTATAAGAGTATGTCTTCCCCTTGTCCTGTCCCCCTTTGGAGAACACTGCTGTCTGTCTGTACTAAACGCAAACCTATCACTCTAAAAGCTGCTGCACAACCTTCTTCTCCCCTCCATGAAGAATACATTAGAAAAAGACTCACATGGGAGTTGGAGAGCTGGGAGGTCTTGCTTCTTCTTTTTCCTCTGGAGCTGCCTGAAATCAAAACAAGGTGGCAGCAGAAGTGGGAGGGATTGTAGCAAAGGCACAGCATGATTGGATAATAGCAGGTGCTTCCAGGGTCCCTTCCCCTTATGCTGCACGGGGCACAGGAATGAGAACCTGTAGCATGACATGCTGTTTGCCAATCTCTGGACACGCAGGGGCAGGCTGAGGGGCGGCAGTGTCGCTGGTAGCAGCAAACCCAAATATCTTTCAGAGGCAGCTGCTGAAGGGGTGCTATATGTGAAATTATGGGGGAGCTACAGAACCCACCTGGCGCCCCCCTGTATCAGTGTTCATTAGTGCCTCCTTTTAGTGTCTCCTAAGGCCCCATGCACACGAGACGCTGGTAAACTCGAGTTCAGAGGCGTTTGGGCATTTTTTTCAACTGCCCCTGAACACATTTAATGTTATCCTATGTGTCCATGCACACAATCACGTTTTTTGGCGTTTTAAAGCAGTTGGGTTTAGGGCCGTTTTTTCAAACCCAAAATTTTGGGTTCAGAAGCTTTTGGCGTTTTCGCGTTTTCGCGTTTCAGCCGCAAATCGCGGCAAAACGCCGCTAATCGCGGCAAAACGCGGTACCGGCGTTTTGCCGCGATTTCGTTTATAGGCGTTTTTAAAGGTGACCTATTTTTTTACATTAGAAATCTCAAAAATGATGGCAAATGATGAAAAAACAAAAAAACTAAACAACTGTAATTGCTTGCATTGCATTGTGGACAATCCACAACTTGTGGCAGGTGACGTGGCCAGGTGACATGACAGGTGGACAATCAACAACTTGTGGCAGGTGACATGGCCAGGTGATGTGGCAAGTGGACAATCCACAACTTGTGGCAGGTGACGTGGCAGGTGATGTGAACAGGTGATGTGGCAGGTGACGTGGCACGTGGACAATCCACAACTTGTGGCAGGTGAAGTGGCCAGTTGACATGACAGGTGACGTGGCCAGTGGACAATCCACAACTTGTGGCAGGTGATGTGAACAGGTGATGTGGCAGGTGACGTGGCAAGTGGACAATCCACAACTTGTGGCAGGTGACATGGCAAGTGGACAATCAAATTTAAAAAATTTCAATTTTCGTATTTTTCAAATTTTGAATTTTCTAATTTTCGAAATGTCGAATTTCGACATTTTCGAAATCTTTCAAATTTCGAATTTTTCGAATTTTTCAATTTTCAAATTTCGAATTGTGAAATTTTCGAAATTTAGAATTTTGAATTGTGAAATTTTTAAATTTCGAATTTTCAAATTTCGAATTTTCAAATTTCGAATTTCGAATTTTCAAATTTTCGAAATTTTGACATTTCGAATTTTCAAATTTAGAATTTTTCACATTTCGAATTGTTCAAATTCTGAAATACGAAAATTGAAAAATTTGAAATTAGAAAAAATTTTCAATTTTCGAAATTTCGATTTTCGAATTTTTCAGTTTTCGAAATTTCGAAATTCGAATTTTTCAAATTCGAATTTTTAAAATTTCGAATTTTTCAAATTTCGAATTTTCGAATTTTTCAAATTCGGAAATACAAAAATAAAAAAAATCGAAATTCGAACATTTAAAAATTTTGAATTTAGAATTTTCGAAATTCGAATTATTCAATTTTCGTAATTTAGAATTTCGAATTTTTCAAAAATTCTAAATTTGAAAAATTAGAAATTCAAAAGTTCGAAAATCGAAAAATTAGAAATTTGAAAATTCGAAATTTCCAAATTTGAAAATTCGAAATTTGAAAATTCGAAATTTGAAAATTCGAAATTTGAAAATTCGAAATTTGAAAATGCGAAAAATTCGAAATTTGAAAATTCGAAATTTGAAAATTAGAAATTTGAAAATTAGAAATTTGAAAATTAGAAATTTGAAAATTAGAAATTTGAAAAATTCGAATTTCCAAATTTCGAAAATTGAAAAATTCGAAATTCAAAATTTCGAAAATTGAAAAATTCGAAATTTCGAAAATAGGAAATTCGAAATGTTTCAATTTTCGAATTACTAATTTTTCAATTTTCGTACTTCAGAATTTGAAAAATTCGAAAATTTAAAAAAATTCTCTGGATAAGTACGCAGCTGGACATACATATTGGTAAAATAGCCAACTGAAAATCTCTGCTGCTGCTGCTGCTCTCTCTGTTGAAAATGGCAGAAATAGTTAAAAATATATAGCTTTCAGAGCTTTGGGAGGGTCTACAATGTCTGTGCTATAAACGCTGATAGCCGCAAACGTGGCAAAACGCGGTAAAACGCGGCAAAACGCCGCGAAATTCGCGGCAAAAACTGGCGTTTTAAACGCCGGTTTTTGCCTTTGAAAACATGAGTTCAGATGTGTTTGCATTTGCTTCTCGTGTGCATGGGGCCTAACAGTCCTCATGTCATGAATGCCATCTGCCTACTGCCTTCCAGCAGGGATCTGAGCTGAGAGCATCTCTCTCATGGAACAGCTCAGAGCACAAGAGCCGGCATTGATAGCGATCTCTCTCCCCTCCTTCCTCTCTCACCGATCTGCTCTCTCTTCCCTCTTCTGTGTGTGTACTGTAGGAAGTGTGAGCTTGTTAGCTTCACACTTGACTTCTTTTGAAGCACACACAGGAGAGGGGAGAGAGAGCAGATCGGCTGTGTCTCCTCTCTCATCATTTCGTGCGAGACAGGAAGGAGAGGAGAGAGAGCCGGCTCTGACATCACTGGTTGCTAGATGCGAGGCGGCTGTAGCAACCAGTGGCTTAGTCCTCCCACTCGCAGCCCACAGCTGTTTTTGCCAGCCGGACCCGACTGCCTGCAGGTACAGTACATGTTGCAGGCAGTCAGCAAGACAAAATATGTCAAACAAAAGACACAGCACAGGGATGATTAGGGTGTGCCTGGGCACATCCGGCACACCCCGTGGGCACGCCTATGTCACCCTCGTTGTCTTTCATTATCTTTCTTATTCACTGCTTCAGCAAAACAAACAGAAGAAACTACAGGCTTGTCTTCTAACACAGGTACAGAGATAGGAAAGGTTTAGTCTCTTTTAGCCAACAGATTGATATAAAGATAAAGTACATGGCTATAGCCAGAACTATAGTATCCGATATGGTTTTGCTTACCCCAGTAGGTACACAATCCAACAATGGATCCTCTCACACATCATGCTGCTGTCTGTGTCTGTCTCTCTCTCTCCATACACACAACTCATCTCTGACATGTTCAGCTCAGCTGACAATCAGGTCTGAAAGGGAAATTCTTACCCTATTCAGTTAACCCCTTCTTAACACGCCCAGACTCACCCTGTGCAGGTAGATATGTCTGTGTGTATGTGTGTATATATATGTATATATATATATGTGTGTGTGTATATATATATATGTGTATATATGTGTGTGTGTGTGTGTGTGTGTATAGGTGTATATACAGATGTAGGTGTATGTAGATAAATCAGGAAAGAAAGTGGAATCCTTTCTCCCATGTCTACTCCTGCTCCTTATGTCACTTTTCAGCTATCCTTACCTCAGCTGGCCATCCCATTTCTCCACAGATCAAGAGTCAGTTACTGCTCATAATACAAAGACCCTCAACAACTAGGATGGGGATCACCATATAGGTACGTTTTCAGAAAAGAGTGCCCTCTTGTGCGGATTGCTTTGATTTGCTTCAGCCCCGCATGCCCACGCTCTCAAAAGAGCCAGGCCAAGGAAATGCAGACGTTCTTCAGGGGAGCATAGCCTGGATGGCGCCCCCACTCAGGAGAAATTTCCAAGGAAGACGCCTTTGCTCCTCTTCCCCAGAGCCGGTGCCCCAGCAAGAGTCCTGCATGGCCTATGGCACAGTACCTATGCCCAGGAAGCTGGGGAGTAGACACTGCCTGGAGGAGTATGCAGCTAACAGGTAATGCCAAATGTCTTTATTATTGATAAGAGTGGCACAAGATTCTGTTTTGAACTCACCTTATTTACCTGAAGCTACTGTTACACTTGTATTGTAGACTGTTGCCATAGGAGACAGCGTTCCTATCAGTGCAGATGTGGCATTTTGCTGGATGCTTTTCTGCGTGGCTGACATTCTGTAGAAGTCTTAGAGTCTGCCGGGTTGGGGTTGCGGCTTCCTAGGGGTGTCCTGGCCCTAATCCTCTCTACCAGAGTTCTGTTGAGGAGGGATGGAATCGCTTTGCAGACTAAGGCCCTGACATGTGATTCAAAGCCCAAATTGTCCTGGTAAATCCTGGACAGGTGGCACACCCTAGGTGTCTGACGCCCATAAAACTACTTTGCACTGCACCCATTATACCTTACGACCCACTCTATGTGAAGGGATGTCAGCGACTCGTGGTTCTCGTTAGACTGAAGGTGGAGTGGGTCCTTGCTACATATATTACAGATACAGCAGTCTGCTACTCAGGATATGGAGGCTTCACAGGAAGTCCCACATAGTTGCTTTTTAAACCACTGGAAAAGCATCCTGGCACTTTGGTGGCAGGGGAGGCCATACGGTTGAGACCCTGGGCTGAGTATTGCTTCCTAGAAACAAAAGTGGGAAAGAATGGAAAGATGTTGAAAAATGCCCATATAAACAGGCTGTCAAAACAGGTGTATACCCTGAACAAGCTAAGGGTCAACCTGCTCCTACATACTGTAGCATCTGCAGGTGCCAGCAATAACCAGCCCATGTGTTGGGCGAGTCTAATGGGGATGGTTTAATAATTATCAACCAGCTGCTGCACTTGCAGGACTCTGAGGAGTGTGGCAGGTTCTGCATCCCTTTAGGCATGATTTCCTTTTGGGAGTATCTTGCCAAAAATGACATTTTTGTAGCAGTGGGTGCAAAAAACAAACAAAAAAAAAACAAAAAAAAAAGTCTGACTTGTACCTTAATGCAGACTTCTGGGAAAAAATCAGTCACACAAGTGCATGCCAAAACTCTAGGGCTCAGTTTCCTTTAGTGCGACTTGAGACTGGAAAGTCGCATGACAGACTTCTGGGAAAAATCAATCTCACAAGTGCATGCCCAGACTCTAGGGCTCAGTTTCCTTTAGTGCGACTTGAGACTGGAAAGTCGCATGACAGGCCATTCCCCATAATTTCCAATGAGTACCGTTTATATCTGTGCGACTTCAAGTGGCATCGACTTCAAAATAGTCCCTGCACTACTTTGGTTCCACTTTGATGCAACTTATACAGGCATTGTTTCCAGTCACATCAAAATTGCAGCAAAAAAAAAAAAATGCAAAAATCGCAGCAAGATCACCCGACTTTGGGGTTGCAATAGTGAAGCCTTGAGGCAAGACCTAGAGGGCACACTTTACGTGTTTCTGGACAGCATGTGGTACAGGTCCTTGGATGAAGGTATCAGGCACTCATGGTCACTTCGGGAAATTCCTCACTGCTTCTCCTCCAGACCATTTCTCTCCCACGCATATGCCAAGTCCACCACAACAGGTGTGCTGCTACAATGCTTACAATACTACAATACACTTCAGACTCAAGGGATTGCAGGTTTTCTATACAATCCTGTTTGGAGTTTGCAGGGGATGTTGGCTGGTGTCCAGTAGCAGATCGGAAAAGGTCAAACCCTTCTGGGTCCTCTTTGAGATCTTTAAGCTGAAGTTCATTAGCTGAAGTCCATTAAACAGTACAACCACATGGCTGGATGCTGTTACTGGATTGTCAGGATGCCTATACTATCCTCACACCTTAGAGGGAAAGCAAAACCAACGGTCTCCATCCTAATGGTTAGTGTACCCTGGGGGTGCTCTAGTTCCTCTTATTTCTATCAGAGGAAGTGGTGACAGTCAGGAACAGGATTCTGAGGAAGTATACATCCGCTTGTTTGATGGTTTCTCAGTGCCTCAGTTATCTGGGTACAACATCATCATGCTTACAGATGATTCCTGGAGTGCATGGGCACCTGCGCAAATTTAAAGTTCAAGAATTCTACAAGGGAGGAAACGGGATCGAACACTGTTAATAACCGTGTTACTCAGTAGGAGTAGCGGTCCGCCATGATGGAAAGACCTTGAGCAAGTCTCGGTCCGTTAGGACCTTTACACTGGAGAATCGCTACGAATCATGTCTACAAGACACTCGGGAAGATGCACTGTGAGGGACTTTAGGTCAAGGCAGGCAGAGATTCCCAGCCAAAGAGGGTAATCTTGAACGCGCTGGGGTTCAAACAGCCCCTTTTATCACTTCGGCCTTACTACAGAGTCAAGGAAGACCAGTCTCCTTGCAGTTGAGCAACAGGGCAGTAGTTGCCTATATTCAGCTCCTGGGTGAAACTCACGGCAATATGCTAGTGAGAGAGGTAAGACTCATAACGCCTGGGATGGAAGATCCCCCCAGCAAAATTCCAGATGCAGTTTACCTCTCAGCAGATTTTTTGAACAAGTACAAGCTTCCCAGAGCACAACGAGGGTCTATGTCCCTGGTCTTCTCTGACCTGGTCCACAAGTGGGGCCTACCACAGACAGACCTCCTCGTTTCCCAGAGTAATCGCAAACTTTGTTTCCGCACCACAAGGCGCAGGGGGCAGATGCTCTGATCTCTCCCTGGGACTGCAATGAGTGAGGGAGTGAGTGAAAACCTTGTATAGCGCTACACCTGCGAACTAAATCGCCTCAAGGCGCTTCTTCTATCCATTGTCTTTCTTATCCCTCAGAAGAGGTGGGTCTTAATTTTCTTCCTGAAGGCCCGATGGTTTTCTCCCATGCGGATGTCCTTTAGCAGAGCGTTCCATAGCCGTGGTCCTTGGACATAGTTGTCATAGCCAGTCCTCCATATTGACCAGTGCCAGCTGTTCTATACTTCCTCCACACCTTAACCTATCCTCACATAGCTCACGAGCGTCGGCTATATCGGCAAAAACACATTTAAATGGGCCATGAATCCTTCAGTTTGTACAACTTTTGAGTTTTTGGAGAGTAGGTCTCCAAGGAAAAGATATATTGGAGTTGCTGGTTCTATCAGTTCAACCGTTCGTTCCAACAGAGCAGTGTCCGGTTCAGGCCATCACTTATAAGGCAGTATCAATTGCAAGAACTTTAGGCAGGAGGTTATCGGATATTCAAGCTCTTGGAGCTTCAAAGTAAAAAAATATATATATATGTATATTCTTTTCTTTCCAAAAGGAGTAGAGTTGGTCTTGTAGATCATCTTGCCACAAACATGGCAACAGACAGCTATTTAACAGACAGCTACACATGGCCTAACTTTCCAGAACATCACACAGGAAAGTCTCACAAACTAATAATTTTCATAACTTTAAAGTAGTATCGGTCCACAATTGTCCCTTTCAGGTCATCTAAACCTTTTGTCATTCCAGCTGGGAATCAAGGGAAAGAAGTTACTGCCTGGACAGTAGCAGGCTTGGTTGTACATATATTTTGAGCCTCCATCAGTGGTGGCGGAGCACTCTACCAGAGCAGTTGAAGCCTCATAGGCAACACATTCAAAAGAATCTATGGTGCCCATCTGTAGAGGGGTATCGTGGTCTTCCCAACATTCCTACTCAAACTTGACAGAATAGACCCGGGGGTCCTGTCATCAGGGAACTTTGTAGGAAGGACTATTCAGTCATCTGTCCCATCCTAATTAGAGGATTGGTTGGACAAGTAGATCCCACCCTGTCAGCTAGTTATTTATCACTAGTATGCTGCCATGTTGGCGTCAGGAAAATGGAAAATTGTATCAAATACTTACCGTAATTTTCCTTTCCTGACGCCAAACCATGGCAGCATATGAGCCCACCCATGTTGCGTTCGGTATGTGGCTTGTTACAAAGAATGGGGTGGCGGCTAACCATGCCTTAATTTATGCTATTCACTGGTCCTGAGGGAGTGGTCAAGAGGCGGAGCTCTATCACTAGTATGCTGCCATGATTTGGCGTCAGGAAAGGAAAATTACGGTAAGTATTTGATACAATTTTCCATTTTATGAGCAAGCTGTACTCAGCAGTTTAAGATACACAGACTTTATTTATTTTATTTCATTATTTAATTTTCTAATATCAAGCAACATCAATTTAGTTGGGTTATAGCACCTGAATTTTTCATGGATTTCCTTCCTTTTTTAATTTTAACTTTTATTCTGTTAAATCATTTAATTATGGCTTTTTATACACAAGTCACTTTAACTGATTGCCGACCGCCCGCCGTCATATTACTGCGAGACGGTGGCACTGCTGGGCGAGAGCACGTAGCTCTACGTCCTATCTTTTTCGGCCACTAGGGGGCGCGCACGCGCCGCCGGCGGCCTGCGCGCACCCCCACACGCCCCCAAGTCCCGCGCGCGTGCCCGGCGGGCGCGATCGCCGCCGGGCACGCGCGCGCATTCGTTACAGAGCGGGGAACGGGAGGTATGTGTGTAAACACATTCCTCTCGTTCCTGTCAGCGGGGGAAACGCTGATCTCCCGTTCATACAATGTATGAACGGAAGATCAGTGATTCCCCCTAGTGAGTCAACCCCCCCATACAGTTAGAACACACCAGGAACATACTTAACCCCCTCCCCGCCCCCTAGTGTTAACCCCTTCACTGCCAATGGCATTTTTATAGTAATCCAATGCATTTTTATAGCATTGATCGCTATAAAAATGCCAATGGTCCCAAAAATGTGTTAAGTGTCCGATGTGCCCGCCATAATAGTACCGAAAAAAAAACGCCGATCGCCGCCATTACTAGTAAAAAAAAATTATTAATAAAAATGCCATAAAACTACCCCTTTTTTTGTAAACGCTATAAATTTTGCGCTAACCAATCAATAAACGCTAATTGCGATTTTTTTTTACGAAAAATATGTAGAAGAATACGTATCGGCCTAAACTGAGGAAAAAAAATGTTTTTTTATTTCTTTTTTGGGGATATTTATTATAGCAAAATGTAAAAAATATTGCATTTTTTTCAAAAAAGTCGCTCTATTTTTGTTTATAGCGCAAAAAATAAAAACCGTAGAGATAATCAAATACCACCAAAAGAAAGCTCTATTTGTGGGAAAAAAAGGATGCCAATTTTGTTTGGGAGCCACGTCGCACGATCACACAATTGTCAGTTAAAGCGACGCAGTGCCGAATCACAAAAAGTGCTCTGATCTTTGGACAGCAATATGGTCCGGGGCTAAAGTGGTTAAAGCATATTTGCACAGGCTCTCATCAAGAACAAGGATATTATTATTTTAGGTTTTAATTTCTCATTTATGATATATCACATGTAAGAGCCAACACCTACTAACCCCCTCTTCCTTTTCAATTTTGTATTTCACTCCGGTGGAATATATATGTAGGGGCAGCCACTTATATATTGCACATGGTACATCTATTGCAGCCATACACACACCATCCTTCCTGCAGTATATAGATTTTGGATTAAGTATCTCCGTGGCACGGATTCATTTTCTATTCTTTCAAAACAATTGAGATGACTAAAATATGACTAAGGGCCAGTTTACACCATAGAAAGTCCAGATGCGTTCCAAATTCTTTTCTGGATGCACGTTTTTGACGTGTTTTAGATACATTTCCATGCATTTTTGATGTGCTTTTGATGCATTTTTGATGTAGTCCAGTGCCCTTTTTCCCCCTCATCTTTCTTGACCTGAAATAAGGGCATGTGTGTTCCAGTGCGTTATGGCTATTTTTCTTCTGAAATTGGAATGCACTGGAGTGAATTATGCCATTGAAAACCATATAACCTACTTTCCATGTATTTTTGATGCAGAAAAAAAACACACACTGGACTGCATGTGGTGTGAATTGGCCCTAAAACTAAAATGGCATTTAAGGCCTGATTCACATCTATGCATTTTTTGTGCTTTTTGCATTTTGCTGATTTGCACTACAGAATATGTCCCATAGGAAACCATGGGAAATGGACTGTAGCGCAAATCTGCAAAATGCAAAAAGCACAAAAAATGCATAGGTGTGAATCAGACCTAAAACTAAATTGACATTTGACACCAAAATTAACACTGCACTACCACATACGATTATGTAGGGGGCATCTACTAAGCTGCTAAAAGAAAAATAAGAAAAAGGATTTTCTTATTTTTTTCCTTGATGTTTAATGTTGGTAATATACAGTGGAGATAAAAAGTCTACACACCCCTTTTAAAATTTCATGTTTTTGTGATGTAAAAAAATGAGACAAGTAAATTGATATCCAACATGTCACATTTCAAAATTGCGCCCGCTCGTGGAATGGTGACAAACTTTTACCCTTAAGGCCCCATACACACGAGCAGACAGATTTGTTCAAATCGGTCGGACAGACCGATTTGAACAAATCTGTCTGCTGGGGACGTATTGGTTTGATCGTGTACACACGATCAAACCAAAATCCCCGCCGGCAGACGGCGCGCTGACGTGGCGGTGACATTGACGCCACCACGTCACCGCACCAGGAAGTAAAACACTTCCGCGCATGCGTCAAAACCATTCGACGCGTGTGCGAGAAGACATGTCTGCTGGTTAGTGTACTAACCAGCAGACATGTCGGGTGGACGGGTTCCCAGCCGACAGATTTGAAAGCATGCTTTCAAATCTGTCGGATGGCCAAATCCGTCGGCTCGCCCGTACACACGATCGAATCTGTCTGCTGGGACGGTCTGGCAGACCGTTTCCAGCAGACAGATTTATTCGTGTGTACGCGGCCTAAAAATCTCCCTAGACAAAGTTTAAAAAATTCTACAGGTTGCATGTTTTGAGTTACAGAGGAGATCTAGGCTACAATTATTACTTTATTAATATTATTAAAAAGTGTTTAATATCGCGCCCGTCTTACCCATAGGGCCTCGAAGCGCTAAACGCAAAAGTACACATCACCCATAGCAGAGAACAAAAATCGGCACCGCAGCAATTAAAAGGGGTACTAAGAAGGGAGAAACCTAATATAACATGAGAAGGACTCAAAAACCCTCCTCTACTGGTTCAGCCATAGGCTTGGGTAAACAGGTGGGTTTTAAGTTTGCGACGGAAAGCCAGGAGATTGCTAACCTGTCTAATCGGCAGGGGGATGCTGTTCCAAAATTTCGCCCCCTGGATGGAAAAAGAGCGACCTCCTCGACGAGCCTTCCTAAAGCGAGGCACCGTAAAATCCAGGGAGGTACTGGAACGGAGGGGGCGGAAGGGAACGTATTTGATGAATCTTGCACGGAGGTAGCCTGGACCCGAACCATAGAATACCCTGTGCATAATACAACCAGTCTTGAACAATATCCGTTTTGAAATAGGAAGCCAATGCAGGGTGACAAGAGAGGGGGTGATATGCTCTCTACGGGAAGCACCCATGAGTAGCCGCGCAGCTGCATTTTGGACAAGCTGGAGTCTATGCAGGTTGTTATTAGGGAGTCCTGGATACAGGGCATTACAATAGTCCAGACGACTAGCGATCGTAGCAGAGACAACCGTTTTTTTGCTGGGGTGGTCAATGAATCGAAATAACACCCTCAGAAGTTTAAGATGGAAGTGGCAGGTGCTTACCACCTTGCTTATCTGAGGGATCAGAGTCAACCGGGAGTCCAGGATGACTCCCAAGTCCCTGACCTGGGTGGCTCTCTCGGGAATGCTGCCAAACTCCGAGGGCCATTGGGGCAGTGTAGGGGCCAGACTCAAGTCACTGAAGGTAATACAATCGGTCTTACTATTGTTTAACTTCAGAGAGTTGGCACACATCCACTGATCGATCTCCCGAAGGCAAGCGGCCAGGGTTTCAGGAGCAACTTCACCATGTTTGAATTTAAAGTAAAGCTGCGTGTCATCGGCATAGACATGGAACTGGAGATTGTGATGCCTGATGAGGTCAGCCAGTGGCCTCACATAGATGTTGAACAGGACTGGAGATAAAGCCGAGCCCTGCGGAACTCCACAGGAGAGGGGGAGGTCAGCTGATTGAAAAACCCCCAGCTGTACTCGCTGCGTCCTCTCCTGGAGAAAGGAGGCCATCCATACCAAGGCTTGACCTTCTAATCTGGCAATCGTTACCAATCGATCCAGAAGCACCTGATGGTCAATGGTGTCGAATGCAGAAGACAGGTCCAGTAACACTAGAACCACCGAGTGATCCTGGTCTAAAGCCGTCAAAAGATCGTCCTGGACGTTGACAAGAGCTGACTCTGTGCCTCACCCAGGCCGGAATCCCGACTGGTAGTCATTCAGAATGTTGTTGGACTCTAGGTGACTCTGAAGTTGACCTACCACAGCTTTTTCTGCTATCTTCGGAGTCACCACCGCCTGCTTAAGAGAACTCGACACCCGACCGGAGGCAAAGGAGCTATTAATGATGTCCTGTATAAACGGGGCCAGGGCCTCCGCGCAGGACCTCATCAATTTAGGAGGACAGGGATCCAAAGGGGAGGAGGAGGCTTTTAAGGCCCGAATAATCTCTCTAACCGAGACTTCCGTGAGTGGGGTAAATTCCCATAAGGGAATGATAGTGCGATCCCCACTTAGTTCTAGGGCTGGATGGCTTAGGCTAGGGGCAACTAAAGGAGGTATAGAGGCTCGTAACTTTAATATTTTGTTGTGAAAGTACTCTGCCATTTGTTGGCAGAGCTCCTGAGTATGAGCCAGCGGGGTAGTTTTACTAATGGGATTAGAGAGTTCCTGCGTGATGCGGAACAATTCACCAGAATTGTTTCCCGCCTTGACTACCCTTTCCGAGAAATAGTGTCTTTTTGCTTGTAAAATGGCAGTTTTGTACAATTTTTGGCACTCTCGGAATTTAAGAAGATGCTCTGGAGTTTTGTTTTTCCGCCAAAATCATTCCGCGGCCCTAGTTTGTTGTTTTAGCAATTGTAGCACCGGCGTAAACCATTTCGGATTTTTTTCTGCCATTCTAGAATTTGGTTTATTAGAAATTGGGGCTAGGGTATCCAGTGAGGATAATAAGTGATTATAAAAGAAACCTAGTTTTTCTTCTGTAGTTCCCAAGGCCAATTGGTCAGTCAGTAGTGTGTTCTGGGTAAAGTGCTGTGCAAAGTCAGAAGGAATTAGGTCCTTTAAATTCCTTTTTTTGACAATAGGTCCTAATCGATTGGGGATGTGCGGGGGTTTAATATTGGTTCGAAAATAGTGATTAAAAAAGATAATGTAATGGTCTGACCAGGCTAGTTCCCTTGTTTGAATATCTTTAATAGTGACATTGTGGGTCAGTATCCAGTCAAGGGTGTGCCCTGGCCTGTGTGTAGCTTGAGTTATCAGTTGAGAGAATGAGAGATCTTTTAATTGATTAAGCAGGGAGAGTGTGGCAGCATCCGAGGCGTCATCAGCCCACCGGTTGAGATCGCCAAGGATGACACACTTTTCACTGCTGAGACTGGCCAAAAAAAGCCAGGTCCATCAGTTCCCTCTCAAAGTCTTTCTTTAAGTGAGGAGGGTGGTAGACCAGGTAAAATTTGACAAGTTCTTCTGGGTTAATCGTACAATTCACCACTAATAGTTCAAATGAACTAAAGGAAGGATTGTCAGGTGCTACTTTAAAATCAAGACGTTTATTAAAACTTATTGCTATCCCTCCCCCACGGGAAGAGTCCCTGTCTAAATGTAAAATTCCGTAATTTGGCGGGATCAATTCGTCAAAAACGGGAAGAGACGAGGCCTGAAGCCAGGTCTCTGTGAGACACAGATAATCTAGCTGCGATTCTCGAATTAAATCGGCTATAAAAGGGGCGTTCTTCACCGCAGAGCGGCAATTAAGTAAGGCACCAGATAATACATTTTTACTATTTCTTATTAAGTGTGTGGTAGAAGGTGACCGAGGTTGAGAACCTATAGTGCTTAACGTTGCCTCGAGACTTGTATTAGAGTAAATATGAGACCGTAAGATCCTTCTGATGGATTGATTTGGGATGACGTCTGGGGCATTTTTTTGAAGGTCTCTAAGCTGCTTGCTGGAGTAAATCAAGTGGCCCATATCTAAAAGAGGAATAAAAATGTTGGCAGGGGGTGATGAGAGGGAATAAAGAGGGGAGGGGGGGAGTATGATTGAACCTAGTACAGATTGTAGCTATCGGAACAGATACAACTTACTGTGCGTAGTCAGATACTGATCCCATAATAAAGGACCAAGGGTCCAAGCCCCTTGAGCCCGTCCGAGCGCGAACGGGTGCAAACCGGCTTCCCTTTGCCGCGCCGCGGGCGCGCCGTTCGCAGCACCCGCTGCGCGCGGCGCAGTGGGGCTCTGTGTTTTAAACAAGGGCTTAACAAGCCCCGCCCAGAGTGGTGAAGGGCCGGTCCCGCACACAATGTCTCTGGTCACTGGTGACCGCCTTCAGATGGGGTGATTTGCTGGAAGGTGCTGGTGCTGTGCTCAGGTGAGCAATTAAAACTGGAAAAAGTGCTGGTGCAAAGTAATGATCGTCTGCTGGGCTGGTGCAAAGTAATGATCGTCTACTGGGGTGATCTTCTTATTAGGACCCACTGCCCGCTCACCCAAGGAGGAGGGGAGTCTCTGGCCCTATGGCCGGCGCAGTGGGGCTCTGTGTTTTAAACAAGGGCTTAACAAGCCCCGCCCAGAGTGGTGAAGTGCCGGTCCCGCCCACAATGTCTCTAGTCACTGGTGACTGCCTTCAGATGGGGTGATTTGCTGGAAGGTACTGGTGCTGTGCTCAGGTGAGCAATTCAAACTGGAAAAAGTGCTGGTGCAAAGTAATGATCGTCTGCAGGGCTGGTGCAAATTAATGATCGTCTGCTGGGGTGATCTTCTTATTAGGACCCACTGCCCACTCACCCAGGGAGGAGGGGAGTCTCTGGCCCTATGTCCGGCGCAGTGGGGCTCTGTGTTTTAAACAAGGGCTTAACAAGCCCCGCCCAGAGTGGTGAAGTGCCGGTCCCGCCCACAATGTCTCTAGTCACTGGTGACCGCCTTCAGATGGGGTGATTTGCTGGAAGGTGCTGGTGCTGTGCTCAGGTGAGCAATTCAAACTGGAAAAAGTGCTGGTGCAAAGTAATGATCGTCTGCTGGGCTGGTGCAAAGTAATGATCGTCTGCTGGGGTGATCTTCTTATTAGGACCCACTGCCCGCTCACCCAGGGAGTGATCTAACGATCACTATGATATCTCACATGTGTTTTTTGAACACCGTTTTTATATGCGGGCACTGCTCATGTATGCGTTCACATAACTAGTCGGGACATAGTTACATAGTTACACAGGGCGCTTTAACATTTTTTTTCTTATTTATTTTACTTTATTTCATTTACTTTGACACTGTTTTTAAAATACAAATTGTGTCACTTTTATTCCTATTACAAGGAATGTAAAATTCCCTTGTAATAGAAAAAATGACAGGTCCTCTTAAATATGAGATCTGAGGTCAAAAAGACCTCAGATCTTATATTTACACTAAAATGCAATAAAAAAAATTGGTCATTAGGAAAAAATAAATAAAAATTGCCCTTTAAAAGCTAAAGGCGGAAGTGACGTTTTGACATCCCTTCCGCTCTGCTATGGTATGGAGACAGATGGGGGCCATCTTCCCCTCACTCGTCTCCATACCCAGGAAGGAGACAGACCCGATCACCTCCGCCTCTACCGACAGCTCCGGTAAGTGGCAGGGGGCATGTGGGAGAGCGGCTGGGGGCCCTCTCTCGCCGCCGATAACGATGATCTTGCGGTAAACCTGCTGCGGAGACCACCATTATCAGAAATGGGACCGCTCACTGAAAAGATGGATACCTGGGTTATGGCAGCTAGTGTTGTAGAAATCTGGTTGATTGTAGGGCAGACAGACAGATATCATGTCTCTAAGGCCGCGTACACACGATCGAATATATCTGCTGAAACTGGTCCGCAGACCAGTTTCAGCGGACAGATTTGATCGTGTGTACGGGCTAGCAGACAGGTTTCCAGCAGACAAAAGTTTTAAAGCATGCTTTAAAACTTGTCTGCTGGAAAGCCGTCTGTCGGAAATGTCCGCTGGTTAGTACGCCTAACCAGCGGACCGAAATCTCCCGCATGCGTCGAATGGATTTGACGCATTCGTGGAAGTATTTTACTTTTTGGTTCGGTGACGTGGCGGCGTCAACGTCACCGCCACATTACCGCGCTGTCTGTCCGCGGGAATTTTGGTTTGATCGTGTGTACACAGATCAAATCAAAATCTCCCAGGAGACATGTCCGATGAAAACGGTCCGTCGGACCGTTTTCATCGGATATATCTCCTCGTGTGTATGGGGCTTAATAGTCATCTATTTCGTCTTAGTGAAATAATCTATCTTTACCTAAAAGTTTCACTCACCATTCATTTCCTGCCATTCATTCAGTAACAGACCATCACACCAGCTTGTTTTCATCTCAACATCCTCACCAGACTGCCACCGATGCCCATCCAGGCGTCCTTTTATTACTAAATAAGACTTCACAGACCACATCTGATTAGAGGAGATCACAGCATGTGACCATAGGAAGTGATGTCACAGCATGTGACCTCCTTCATGGGAAGTGATGTCACAGCATGTGGACTCAACACAGCAAATGCCCATATATGGATTTGGCAGTACAAGATAAACCTTTCTGACAGGGATACAATACAGTAATAATTCAATAACAATACAGTAATATAATAATACAATACAGCAATAATACAATGAACCCAGTTCCTGATGAGGGGAGCTTATCTGCAGGTGTATGCTCACATCTTAAAACAGTGTTGATCAGGCACCTGAGAGATGACAAGAGCATATATCTGCTAAACAGACAATGCATTTGCAAAATGGACGCACCCGGCAGGAGAATATCTGTGCATGACACAGGGGCCCTTTCGCCGACACCCCCACTCCACAAACACCCTTCTCCAAATCAGGAAGTGTATCTCAACCAGTCTCAAACTGCCCCAGTCACTTCTTTTTAGAGCAGGTTGTGGAAGTATCAAGACTGGGTGCCATTGTGACACTACATATTAAATACATCTTCAAATTTCCACAACACTAGTTGCTGCCATAACAGAGATATCCATCTTTAAAGTGTCGACGTATATATACAGTGGGCAGTCTGGAAGTGATTAAGACTCTCCCAACGGCCACGCCCATTGTTCGCCATGGTGCACTATGCATGCCGCAGGTCATCATCTCCCTGGTAGGGGTCCCAGTGAATCTGTTCTCTTGGCAGTAAAAAAAAAAAAAAAACTTATATAGAGCATTTTTTGTGCAACGTTTAGACGAGCTTAGGAGAGTTTTACGTTTTTTCTGCCAGTAAGATCCAAACAGAAACGCGAAGCAGAAGGTCTTTTTTTTTCCTTCCTCTAAACCTTGAGCTTAAAATATGCCTGTAATTGTCCTAATGTGCATGGACACATAAGATAACACCGAGCTGCTTCTACAGGCCGAACACAAACCTCCTGTAGAAGATTTTTTTTTTTAAGCCAGTGTGCATGGAGCCTGAATGGTTAGGCATACATTCACTCTTATCAATTCGATGTTTCTTAAATGTTGCACCCATAATGAGAAAAAGTATTTCCCCGGTAAGGGGGCAATTAGAGTCATAACAAAGCATGTGCCTTCTGGGGATAGCATAAGATAAAGTTGCCTAATCTCCTGCTCTCTCAACTGCCAATTGCCAAACTGCAATGTGGTCTCTAATAAAGCAATACATGGATTAAATATTTATTTTCATAATTCTATGAATGAAGAATTTTGCAATATATGGGTTTAACAATGGAAGGTAGGACTTATGGTCATTAGGAGGCAGTGTATTAGTGTCGCCTCAGGCCTGCAAGAAAATGAGAGCAATGCACTTATTTCCTATTGCTATTTGGGTTGATCAATAAAAAATGTAAGAAAAATCCCATCTCATGATCCCTTTAATGTATTCATGTAAAACAATGTTCAAAAGGTAACAAATTAATATAATTTCATGTGCATACATAAGAAAGCAAACAATCTGGATATTAAATTCTATAATTCATGAAGCTACCAGTCATTTTTTATGCGCCATAAAATTTCACACTTTTCCATTGCAGAGTCTGTGAATGTGGATAGATTAAGATGAAAGCATGGAAATAAACAATACATTTTCTTTTAGATTATTACCTTGCGCTTGAATGATATGGAACTCAGAGGCATAAGGAATGGCTGCGTGCTACATGCAATAGCACCACATTTCTCCTTTGTAGATAAGAGCAGAGAATCATAAGCAGGGTAATTCACATTCAGCTTTGCTATCTGCCAGAAAGGTATTTGTTTTCTCCATGTTTTGATTTAGGAACTTGGAAAATGGCAGGCTGTCTTGTCCAACACAAATGTATTGCATTATTACCATGTCATTCAGGTATTAACTCCTTGCCTTAGCTGGGCATGTTCTAATTTCTGGCTGTGAGAGGATAAAAACTGTTATTATAAAAGTAAATTAAAGCGGAGGTCCAACCTTAAAAAATAAATAAAAAAAGCTACAAAAATCTAGAAAAACAAATATATATATTTTTATACTTACCAGAAGTGGCTGTTACTAGGCAGATCATCCTAATCTGCCACTTCCTCGTCCATGGTGGTCTTCTTTTTTCTCCTCCTCACGCTGCCTCATGGGAAATGGGGAGCAGTCTCCTGGGCCTAGTATTTACTCTATTCAAAGCGGAGGTCCGGCGTTTAGAAAAAAAATAAAAGTCAGCGGCTACAAACACTTACCTGTCCAGGGTGCCCGCGATGTCGGCAGCCGAAGACGAGCAATCGTTTTGGCTGCCCCGCCGCCATCCTCGGTGAGGGAATCAGGAAGAGAACCATGCACAGTAGAGAACCGGGCAAGTAAAAACGCAATGCTTCACTTCCTGATTCCCTCACCGAGGATGGCAGCGGGGCAGCCAAGACCCAAACAATTGCTCGTCTTTGGCTGCCGACATCGTGGGCACCCTGGACAGGTAAGTGTTTGTAGCCGCTGACTTTTATTAAGTGTTCTTATTAAAAGTCAGTAGCCGCTGACTTTTATTTTTTTTCTAAACACCGGACCTCCGCTTTAAATAGAGTAAATACTAGGATTCATAGGGGGTGCATCACCAGGTGTGTATAGCTCAAATGTAGCCTTTTATTATTCATAGCCTAGAAATCAAGAGTAGAACTTCAGTCAAAGCATTTTTACTAGATTTTTAACCACTTGAAGACCAGGCATTTTCTGGCACTTTTTGTTCACATGTAACAATCATTTTTTTTTTGTTAAAAAATTACTTTAAAAAAACGTTAAATATTATATATATATATATATATATATATATATATATATATATATATATATATATATATATATATATATATATATATATATATAAAGCAGAGGCCATAGAGAACAAATTGGTGGGTTTTGCAATTTTTTATGTCACATAGTATTTACACAGTGGTTTTTCAAACGCAATTTTGGGGAAAAAATTAACCATTTAAATTTTAATTCATGTGAAAAATGTGAAGCTTCACTTTGCAAAAAATACCCAATTACATACAAGTAAAAAATAAATAAAAAAATGTTATTTTGCTTGCACATGATCAGATGATTGAAGTCAGTAGAGCTTCATCTCATTCACTAGGATCTGGTGATCATTACCTTACAGAGCTCAACTGCACTTGCAAAGCGAACAGTCTAAAAAAGTTGGGATAGTGGCGCTGCCAGATAGAATGTATTTTAATACATGAGTCCATCAGGTAAGTCCTTTAAGTGGACTGACAAAAGTTGAACTTTTTGAAAAAGTGTGCATCCCATTACATCTGGCGTAAAACGAACACAGCATTTCATAAAAAGACCATACAGTCAAACATAGTGGTGGTAGTGTGATGGTCTGAGGCTTTGCAGCTTCAGGACCTGGATGACTTGCCATAATGAATGGAACCATGAATACTGCGCTCTACTAGAAAATTCTGAAAGGACAATTTCTGACCATAAGTTTGTGACCTCAAGCTCAAGCACACTTAGGTTATGCAGCAGGACAATGATCCGAAACACACCAGCTACCTCTGAATCGCAAAAAAAAAAGAAAATGCACAAAATGAAGGTTTTGGTCGGGTCTAGTCAATGTCTGGAGTTAAAGAGGAGCAGTCAGCAGCTACAAATACTGCAGCTGTTGACTTTTTATTTAAGCAAAAGATAAAATAATTCTTTGATCTTTTGCTTTCAAAGGTAGAGGAGAGATTAGGGGTCCTATTTCCTTTTCCAATTATATTTTGGTTGTTTCGTCCAGCAAGCCCGGGAAATTATCCAATGGTTCGCGTGGCTGGCCATATTGGTGAACAGAAACAAAATCATCTCTTTGTTTATGTAAATAAGTAAAACAAAAAATTTAAAGCAAAAGATCAAATTATTTTTTGATTTTTTTGCTTTCAAAGGTAGAGGAGAGATTAGGGGTCCTATTTCCTTTTCCAATTGTATTTTGGTTGTTTTAGTCCAGCAAGCCCGGGAAATGTTCCAATGGTTCGCGTGGCTGGCCATATTGGTGAACAGAAACAAGATCATCTCTTTGTTTATGTAAATAAGTAAACAATTTTTTTTAAAGCAAAAGATCAAATTATTTTTTGATTTTTTGCTTTCAAAGATAGAGGAGAGATTAGGGGTTCTATTTCCTTTTCCAATTATATTTTGGTTGGTTGCTCTTGGCAGAATGCTAGTCTTGGCCGGTGGTCTGCTGTTTGTGTCAAGCAAATTGGGGACTTGTGTTGTGAAGAATAACAGAGGAAGCTTTGTACATTTGGATTTGTAAAAAGACCTGCTTCCACAGCTCACTATTCATAAACTGTATCTCACCAATGTTTCTTGTACGTACTCTCTGACTGATATCCTCACTACATCTTTACTTTTTTTACACATATATAATCAGAACATAACACTCCTTTTACAAATTGGCTTCAGAAATTTTATTTTTTGCTTGTTCCTTTATTATCTTCTACATAAAGGTAAATAAATGGATTAAAAATAATGAAATAATAACAAAAAGAAACAGTCTTGCCTTTTAGCATTTATATTTCTCATCCATTTCAGAGTGAACTGTTTATAAGATTATCTCAGAATCTGCTTTTGAAATTGTTTTACAGATTAGAGCCAGTGAAAAGCTGCAATTAAATCAGCTGTTGCGCAGACAAAGTGTTCTGTCTTGTCCTGTAAAGTCACCGGGAAGCGCACCGGATTCCAATAAAATCAAAAGCAAATTGAGCTGCCAAATTAAATATTAAACTGCTGATAGATGCATGTTGTTCTGCAGAAAATTGATTGAAATTCAGAATTCCTCAGTGCTTTATCTCGTCTGGATTCTGAGCTTTTGTTAGCGTGTTTTTACTATTATTAATATTATCATTATTATTAGTATATTTAGTAATAGTAGTAATGGTAGTATTTATTACTATAATTTAGACAATGCCTCCTAGTCATTTTATCATGACCCATAAGCCTTTAAATATATTGGCACCACTATACTTTTACTTTGTAATAGATGACACATCCAAATTTTCTTTATACAACATATTAGAGTGATATTAAAGTATTGTTTTTTTCTTAACCACTTAAGGACCTCCGCACGCACATATACGGCCACAGAATGGCACGGATGGGCATAAGGGCGTAAATTTACGTCCTCGCCCAGTAGCGGGTCGGGGGTCCGATCGGGACCCCCTCCGCGGCGTGCGGAGGTCCACGTGTCTCCGGGAGCGATCCGGGACGAGCGGTCGGATGTCGGTGTTTACCCGCCCCCTCGCGATCGCTCCCAGCCAATCGCTGCGCTCCCCCTTTGTGTCACTTCCTCCTCCTGTGTAAACACAGGAAGGGGGAAGTGATGTAATCTCTCATCGCAGCGGTATTTCCAACCGCTGCGATGAGAGGAACACCTAACAGTAAGTGTGCACCAACATTACACTGACACACACACACATAGGCATACTTAACCCCTTGCGATGTCAGTGTGACAGGCAGTGTAAAATCAGTTAGTGTTAGGTTCAGGATAGCCCCCCCACCCCCCCTAATAAAGTTTTAACCCCCTGATCACCGCCCTAGTTAATAGGGAGCCGTTTCACTCCCGATTGCCAGCATCACTAAGCGATCATTTTTCTGATCGCTGTATTAGTGTCACTGTTCCCGCTAGGTAGCTATTTTTTTTTTATTGCGATTTTTTTTTTTACTAAAGACATGTGGCTAAATACATTTTGGCCTAAATGTTTGACTAAAATTTAGTTTATTTGATTTTTTTTTAACAAAAAGTAAAAAATAGTGTTTTTTTTCTCAAAAATGTCGCTCTATTTTTGTATATAGCGCAAAAAATAAAAATCGCAGAGGTGATCAAATACCACCAAAAGAAAGCTCTATTTGTGGGAAGAAAAGGACGCAAATTTTGTTTGGGAGCCACGTCGCACGACTGCGCAATTGTCTGTTAAAGCGACGCAGTGCCGAATCGCAAAAACACCTTGGGTCATTTACCAGCGTATTGGTCCGGGTCTTAAGTGGTTAAACAAACAAACATGGTATACTTACCTTCTCTGTGCAGCGGTTTTTCACAGAACAGCCCAGATTCTCCTCTTCTCAGGTCCCCTGCCAGGGCCCCTCCCTCCTGCTAAGTGCCCCCAGAGCACCCAAGCAGGTGTGCTCCCGAGCCGCGCCTCTGCATGTCCATTCACACACAGAGCCGTTGCTCAGCCCTACCCCCTTCCTCTCCTAAACGGCTTCAGGTGCTGCTTCAGCCAATGTGTAGTTAGAGTCCCCGGAGAGCCTAGGCTCTTGTGCACATTAGACATGTGCAGACTGGAATATTTTGTTTCGTTTTTTTGTTTTCGTTTGGAAAATACATTTATTTAGTTACTCCCGAAAATGTTTTTCGTTGGGGAATAGCTTTCGTGTGAAAATCGAATAATACTTGGTTTCTGTTGAATGGTCAAAAGAATATTCGATGGAACGTCGAATCTTTACGTCGAATCGTACATTTCCGTTCGAATATTCCGCCTACAAGAATTCTAATGTTGTATGACTAGTAATAATGTCGAATCTATTTTCTCATAAATCGAAATCTAATCTCTGTAATGTCGAATCTATTATTTCTATAGTGTCGAATCTTTTCTCCATAATGTCGAATCTTTTCCCTATACTGTCGAATCTTTTCCCTATAATGTCGAATCTCTCTATATCGAATTATTACCGCAACTAAAACGAAAATAAAGCATTTTTTATGTTGGATCTTTCGGTTTATGTTTCTTGCGCTTTCGTTATCGTTTGTTAAAACGATAACGAAAAAAAAACTGATTTTCGAACGAAAATGCATTCTAACGAAAACGAATGCACATGTCTAGTGCACATTGTTAAATCGAGATGGGGCTTAGGTAGGTATTGGGAGGGCTGCTGCACATAGTTTTTTTTTTTTTTAACTTAAACCTTTAGAACTCCTTTAATTAAAATAAAAAAAAAATAATAATTCAAAGCTACTTTTACCATGGTCTAAGATAACACGCAGTGGCAAGAGGTGATCATTATTCTCAAGAATAAAGTTCTGTAGAATGAAACGGCAATTTTAAAATTAGGATTGGTAATTGTACATATGCTTTTTTTTTTCTTGTACAGGTGTTTTAGTATATTTTTTGTATATTTTAGTATGGGTTTTCTTTATATGTTTTCTTGGTAAGGATACTACCTGTATTTTCTGTATAGTGGAATGCATTATAGCACATCTATGGTGCATATATGTTTTACATATAGCACCATTCATCACTATGAAAGAAGCACTTCCTGGAAACCAAACTAAACAACCGCTTTTTTGTACACTCACAGTAGATATACTGCGAGTGGGCGGCACAGTCAGGCATCTTAATATACCCATACGTTGCGGTGTACTTCCTGGTTTTGTGGGCACACCTCCTGCTAACTAGTGGCGTGATTGGTTTGTAGATTAGATTCCATCCAGCATACTGCTGACATGTACAATATGCTGTTTTTTTTTTTGCTGTACATACCACCGTATAGCTATTCCCCCCCCCCCGGTTCCTGGGAAGTGGCTCCCGCGGGACTGGGCATTCCTATTCAGAGACTAAGTGATTGACATGATGACAAAAGCTTCCCCCGGTGCATTAGCGTGTAACCAGTTTCTGAAAGAAGCCGAACTGCGAGTCGGCTCTATACGGCGCCTGCGCACCGACGTTCGGCTTCTTTCGGAAACTGGTGACGCGCATTATGAGCCGGGGGGAAACTTTTGTCATCACGTCAATCACTTAGTCTCTGAATAGGAACGCCCAATCCCGCGGGATCCACTACCCGAAAGCTGGGGGGAAAATAGCTATACGGCGGTATGTACACTGTACAGCGAAAAAAAACAGCATACTGTACATGTCGGCAGTATGCTGGATGGAATGGTATAAACATGTTTTTAGGGTGAACCTCCGCTTACAGATTTTTTTTTTTAAAAGTCCTTTTTGCTCTGTAACTGAAAGGGAGCCTTGGGCTCCCACATCTAGTGCTATATTATCTGGCTGCCCAGGTAACTGTTCTCAATTGTCTACTCCAGCACCAAAAAGCCCAAATAGATAGTTATGGAGCGATGTGCTGTACATTTGATCCCTCTGGACTTTATAAAATGGCAGTCTGTGAGATGATGGCCACCTATTTTAGCCCCTACTTTGTCCAACTCTCTTGTTGTCTGGGACAGGGTGCGGAGCAACCCAAATCTCATCTCAACCTTTCATCCATTGGCTCACCTTTTTAACAACCTTGCTTTTCCACCTGGTCAGGATTTAGAGTTCTTTTTATAAAGTGGCTAAATAAGGATCTTTATGGGATTGGGATTGGTCACTTTTTGGTTCAAAGAGGGAGGATCTCTTCCATTTACAAGCTATTGCTTGACACTGCAGATAGACTAACTTATATGAGGGTGTGGGACTCGGATCTAATCTCTGAAAAGGAACCTGCACATTGTCATGCTTGTTTCCACTTGGTATAAAAGGGTACACTAAATGCATCTCTGTTGAATGAAAATGTAAAAGCTATCATGAGATGGTATTTGGTTCCACTCTGTCTCTCGAAATGATATCCAATCTCCTCACTGTTGTTTTTTTGAAGCTGTCATTCATACGGTACTACGTATCATATATGGTGGGAATGTTCTAAATTACAAGGTTTCTGGAACATGGTCATTGCATTAATTAGGAAGGTTACAGGGGCACCAGTACCGCAGTTACCTTGCATCACTTTATTGAATGAACTACTGAAGAAAGTTTCCCATTTTATGCAGAAATTGATATTCTTTATGCTCTTGGCAGCTAGGCTCATCATAGCTCGAAAGAAGACCAAAGTACCTACAGGTGATACTCGAAAAATTTGAATATCGTGCAAAAGTTCATTTATTTCACTGATACAACTTAAAAGGTGAAACTAATATATGAGATAAACTCATTACATGCAAAGCAAGATAGTTAAAGCCGTGATTTGTCATAATTGTGATGATTATGGCTTACAGCTCATGAAAACCCCAAATCCACAATCTCAGAAAATAAGAATATTGTGAAAAGGTGCAATTTTCTAGGTGCAAAGTGTCCCGCTCTAATCAGATAACTAAGCCATAACAACTGCAAAGGGTTCCTGAGCCTTTAAATGGTCTGCTTCAGTAGGAATCACAAACATGGGAAAGACTGCTGACCTGACAGTTGTGCAGAAAACCATCATTGACATCCTCCATAAGGAGGGAAAGCCTCAAAAGGTAATTGCAAAAGATGTTGGATGTTCCCAAAGTGCTGTATCAAAGCACATTAATAGAAAGTTATGTGAAAGGGAAAAGTGTGGAAGAAAAAGGTGCACAAGCAGCAGGGATGAGCGCAGCCTGGAGAGGATTGTCAGGAAAAGGCCATTCAAAAGTGTTGGGGACTTTCACAAGGAGCCTCCACACACAGATGGATCCTGGACATGGTCTTCAAATGTTGTATTCCTCTTGTCAAGCCACTCCTGAACAATAAACAACATCAGAAGCATCTTACCTGGGCTAAAGAAAAACAGACCTGGTCTGTTGCTCAGTGGTCAAAAGTCCTCTTTTCCAATGTGACCAAATTTTGCATCTCATTTGGAAATCAAGGACCCAGAGTATGGAGGAAGAATGGAGAGACACACATTGCAAGATGCTTGAAGTCCAGTGTGAAGTTTCCACAGTCTGTGATGATTTGGGGAGCCATGTCATCTGCTGATGTTGGTCCACTGTGCTTCATTAAGTCCAGGGTCAATGCAGCCATTTACCAGAAGATTTTGGAATATTCATGCTTCCTTCCACAGACAAGACTACTTTAGGGATGCTGACTTCATTTTCCAGCAGGACTTGGCACCTGCCCACACTGCCAAAAGTACCAAAACCTGGTTCAATGACCATGGGATTACTGTGCTTGATTGGTCAGCAAACTCGCCTGACCTGAACCACATAGAGAATCTATGGGGCATTGCCAAGAGACAGATGAGAAACATGAGACCAAACAATGCAGAAGAACCGAAGGCCGCTATTGAAGCATCCTGGTCTTCCATAACACCTCAGCAGTGCCACAGGCTTCCATGCCACGCCTCATTGAGGCAGTAATTGCTGCAAAAGGGGCCCAAACCAAGTACTGGGTACATATGCATGCTTCTACTTTTCAGAGGCCCGATATTGTTCTATGGACAATCCTTGTTTTATTGATTGCATGTAATATTCAAATTTTCTAAGATTGTGGATTTGGGGTTTTCATGAGCTGTAAGCCATAATCATTACAATTATGACAAATCACGACTTGAACTACCTTGCTTTGCATTCAATGAGTCTATCTCATATATTAGTTTCACCTTTTAAGTTGCATTATTGAAATAAATGAACCTTTGCACGATATTCAAATTTTTTGAGTATCACCTGTATTTCAATTTTTAACCAGTTAGTCACCGCCCCATAGCCGAATTACGGCTACAAGGTGGTTCCTTAACTCTGGGAGGACGTCTATTTATCTGGGGCGCACACGGGAATGTCCGTGACCGCCGGGTCCAGGGGACCTGGCGCATCACGGATCACAGTAAATTGCCAGAGCGATCACATGTAAACAAACCGGCGTCATTTGATGACGCCGGTTCCTCCCTCCTCTCTCTGTACCGATCGGTACAGTGTGAGAGGGGGGAGAGCGGGTGGCAGCAGCGCTGTGGCTGGATCTGTGACTATTGCAGTCACATATCCATCCATCCCTGCTCTGCCATCCTTGCAATACACCCTGCAATACTCTGCAATACACCCTGCAATACTCTGCATTACCCCCTGCAATACTCTGCAATACCCCCTGCAATACTCTGCATTACCCCCTGCAATACTCTCTTCATTACCCCCTGCAATACCCCTTGCAATACTCTGCAATACCCCCGCACAATAATCTGCAATACCCCTGCGCAATACTCTGCAATACCCCCGCACAATACTCTGCAATACCCCCACACAATAATCTTCAATACCCCCTGCGCAAGGGAATGCATGAAGTTCAAGAATACATGTCTCAAGGTTCATGTTTGTGGGCATAATAATTGGTTGTTCATTCTATTTATGATCTTTTTATGTGAGACCAATTTTTTATTTAATGTAGATGTGTTATTAACTAGATTTAAATAATCCAACTTAAGTCAATATACAGTAAAAGGAGAGTATGCTCGGCAGTTGGTTACACATATGGACTCAGTAGCACAAGTGTTGGCATGGCCGATCCGCCCTATAGGTAAGATCCCCTCTGCCCTGGTAAGAAGTCATTTTTGCCCCCTCACCCTGCTTCTCATCTTGCTGGCTGCATGGAAGAAGAGGTAAGAAGTCAGCACCCCCCTGCTTCTCAATTTAATGTAAGATGTCATTTCCGACAGCAGAACACCCCCTCCCCCCGCTTCTCAACTTTCTTTAATGTGACATGTCACTGTCGTCAGCGCCCCCCACTTCTCATTTTTAATGTGCCATGTCATTTTGCTTAGGGCCCCAGCGAGGTCAGGATCAGGAGTGTTGGCCACAAGAACAACCTAGTTAGGGTATCACACAGAGGTGATCCAGTGAATAATTGGTGTTTTTTCATGTAGGAAACTTGGTCAAAGATAGAGAAATGTTGCAGCTTTGGTAATGGATAAAATCCTGTGTTAAGTTTGGAAGCATTGCAAAAAGAATAGTTGATATTCCTCTTTCAGTCCTCTAATCTTTTTGATTCATGTATCCCTTTTTTACAGTCTCATAGGGCGCAATGAAGCTGCAGGAGTGGAGTAGACAAACCCCACACAGAGCCAAGCCCCACCCACACCCAAGGGCAGATCCAGAGTCTAGTCTCGGAAGGTGTTGCTTACAGAACTCAATTAGGTGTCCGATGTGTCTGCTGCAATGTTGCGGTACTGCTAAAAAATCAATGATCGCCGCCATTACTAGTAAAAGATATTTAAATATAAATGCCATAAATCTATCCCATAGTTTGTAGATGAAGAGATGGTCAGAGACTGCAGACATGGTAAAAGAGATGGTCAGAGAATGCAGACATGGTACAAGAGATGGTCAGAGACTGCAGACGTGGTACAAGGGATGGTCAGAGACTGCAGACGTGGTACAAGAGATGGTGAGAGACTGCAGACGTGGTACAGGAGATGGTCAGAGACTGCAGATGTGGTACAGGAGATGGTCAGAGACTGCAGACGTGGTACAAGAGATGGTCAGAGACTGCAGGCGTGGTACAAGAGATGGTCAGAGACTGCAGGCATGGTACAAGGGATGGTCAGAGACTGCAGGCATGGTACAAGAGATGGTCAGAGACTGCAGGCATGGTACAAGAGATCAATGCAGCCATATCAGTGCCCATCATTGCAGCCTCACTGTGCATATGAACACAGCCCCACCTTTGTATATAAATGCAGTCCCACTTTTGTCTATGAATGCAGTCCCACTTTTGTCTATGAATGCAGTCCCACTTTTGTATATAAATGCAGTCCTACTTTTGTCTATGAATGCAACCCCACACTGTGCATGGCACTCACCATGGCATTGCCTCGATCACACACAGCAGGTATCTCCTCTCCCGATGTGTGTCATGGAACAAACAGGAGCTGTAGGTCTCTGTTCGGCAGGGCAGTGTGCTCTAGCAAGGTCCCCCCCTAGATGGGCTTGTGTGATAGACAAAACACTGATTCAATCAGTGTTCCATCTCCATCTACTATCACACAAGCAGGTCTAGCACAGGCAGCACAGCCGAACACAGACCCAAATCTCACACACAGCCAGAGATGCCCGATGTCATACACGCAGGAGAGAGGGGAGCGCTGCAGTCAGCTACAGCTCAAAGCAACCTCAGGACAGTCAGCCTACTGGCCCCGGTGATGAGAGAGAGTGATAGACTCGGCAGTGGCAGCTGCAGGCACTGCAAAGCAGTTTAGAAAAAATTATATATATATTTTTTTTTAAAGCCAATGTGAGATGATTGCCTCGGGGGGAGGGCAATTTCCCTGTTGCCCCTCTGGATCCGCCGTTGCCCCTACCGGATGTGCAGGATGTGGAAAATGCCACCAACCACATCAGGTCAGTGTCATACAGCACAGCTTCATGTAATAGATGTAGGCCTGCATAATTGTAATACATGGTTTGTTTCCAAATTTCAGGAGGTATTCGTGCTATTGGGGACGGACTGGACACCTACAGCGCCCAGGTCTTATTTGGAGAGGTGTTGTCCTGCAGGTCTCAAATTGAGGACATAAATATCTGCGTACGGCAGATACAAAAGAAAACACAAGCGGTGGAGCGAACACTAAAGAGTGTAATGGATGTTCTGGGGAGAGTTTAAAAAAAAACAAAAAAAAAAACATTTTAAATGTTTTCTTTTTTTTTCCTCTGTATGTTTTTTTTGTTATTTTTTTCAAAGTGTAATCTCTATTTTTCTGGCTAAAACGCATAAACAACGACAACTGCTAAAAAGTTGGTCATTGTTCATGCGTTTTAAACCAGATATTTGTTAATAAAAATAAATAACATAATTTAAAAAATTTAAAATAAATTGATGTAGACAAATATTTCAAAGCAAAGGTATATTTCTTGACAATAAAAAAAATAATAACAAAAGAATAAAGAATTTTTATTAAGATATTTTTTGAAAAAATAAAAATGACACCTTTTGTCGTGTGAAACAATAAATATTTTTGGATACTCAACAATGTGTGGCTTATTATTATATCAATGCTACCTAAAAGAACCAATCTAGATTTGTGGGGCCAGATTCAGAAAGAACTTACGCCGACGTATCTCGATATGCGCCGCGTAAGTGTCAATATGCGCCATACCCAGAAAACGAGATACGCCAGAAAATAGGCTTCTTCCGACCGATATAACTTTTCTGCGCCGGTGTATAGTAGGCGCATATTTACGCAGGGCGCATCTTGCGCACCCATTGATTTAGTATTCAAATATGCAAATGAGGGAGATACGGCGATTCAGAAACGTACGTTTGTGCGGCACAGGCTACGCGCGGTGCGCGTGAGCTGTACATCCAGCCTGAAGTTACCCCTCATAAAGCAGGGGTAAATGTGCACCAGTCTTGCACAGGTCAGCTGGAGAGCAGCTTCAGCAGCACCGTAACGGACGAGCTGAGCAACCACACTTTCAGGACAACACATCTGTCTCCCAACATGCCAGGGGCAGCCGTGGTCATAGCACTACTGCGTCTACAGGCACGTAGGAGGTCACGGGAGAGGATATACCGAACGTGCATCAATGTGTTTGGTATGGGGTAATCGGGGGTGTATCGCATCTTCAGATTCAGCCCTGATGCCATCCTTGAAATAGCCACAACCCTGCATGATGACATCACCACCAGCAAACTCGCCTGACCTGAACCACATAGAGAATCTATGGGGCATTGCCAAGAGACAGATGAGAAACATGAGACCAAACAATGCAGAAGAACCGAAGCCGCTATTGAAGCATCCTGGTCTTCCATAACACCTCAGCAGTGCCACAGGCTTCCATGCCACGCCGCATTGAGGCAGTAATTGCTGCAAAAGGGGCCCAAACCAAGTACTGGGTACATATGCATGCTTCTACTTTTCAGAGGCCCGATATTGTTCTATGGACAATCCTTGTTTTATTGTTTTATTGATTGCATGTAATATTCAAATTTTCTAAGATTGTGGATTTGGGGTTTTCATGAGCTGTAAGCCATAATCATTACAATTATGACAAATCACGACTTTAACTACCTTGCTTTGCATTCAATGGGCCAGATTCAGGTAGATGAGAGTATCTTTCCTCTGGAGTAACGCTTCTCATTTACGTTACTCTGAAGACCCTTTCAGCGCAAGTCCTGTAATTCACATAGCAGTTGCGCGTAAACTTGCGCCAGAGTAACGATAATGCGCTGGCGTAACCCGACGCAAGTGGAAGTGGGTGTGATCATATGTAAATGATGGGCGGAGCCCGGCGCAGAGGCTTAAGTTCAGCGCATCATCCACGGAGCATGCGCAGTGAGTGCGGCTCCACTCGCCCCCTTGTGCGCATGCTCACAACTTCCGTCGGCACCACTTCCTGGGAAACGTCAGCGCAATGCGTTCCGCTGGGCGCTTAAAAGCGCTGGCGGAAACGCCATTCCGGCGCAAAAGTAGTTCCGTTTCCCCCCACCCCAGGGAAGATACTTTTGCACTGTAATGGCTGCTCCCGCTACCCCCAGAGAGAGGAGGAACCTCAACTTTAATACCCAGGAGGTCTCAGTGATTATCTCGGCTATGGAGACGGAGAATGAATTTCTCCATGGCAAAAAAAGCCGGAAGACCAGCCGGGAGAGGAAGCAGGGCATCCTGGAGTCCATTGCTGCCAGGGTCAATGTCCTGGGCTACTCCACCCGGACTGCTGGGGACATACAAAAGAAAATAAATGACCTGCGGCGCAAGGTGAGGGACAAGGTGGCCTCCATCAGGAGGTATGAGAGGGGCACAGGTGGTGGTCCCCCATGTCCTGTCAGCCTGACCGCAGAGGAGGAGGTGGTTGCTCGCTGCCTGGAGAGGGAGCAGGTGGAGGGGGTCGCAGGCTATGACTCCGTGGAGGAAGGCACAAGGAAAGGTAAGTGTTTTATAATCCCCTATTTGTTGTTTTGCATTTGGGGGGGGGGGGGACATGTGCCAAGTGTGTGGGACCACCAACATGTGTCTGCTTTGTGTCATCCACAGATGACGGAGCTGGGCCATCATCTGTCAGCCTGCATTCCACCCCATCCCCCCCACGCCATCATGTGCCCGAGCCACTGGGTGGTGAAGAGGTTGTGGAGGAGGAGAGTGGCCACACCACACCTGCCGAGGTGGTTGTGGAGGATCCTGCTGTGGCAGAGCAGGACTTTTCTTTGGTTTTGTCTGTCTCCTCCCCTTCTCCTGGCCCGTCTGTCGTCCCCTCCCCCATCCTTGGAAGCCCCTCAAGGGCGACTCCTTCCACCCGAGGACATCCATCTTCTGGCCCCAGGAAGGCGACCCAGAAGACCAGGGGGGTGTCTGATGGTGTCCAGGACCAGTTGGCGAGGGATCACGCCAGGCAGACGGAACAGATGGGGGCCATAGCGGTGCACTTGGAGAAAGTGGCTGACAGCCTGGGCTCCGTTGCCAACCTCAGCAACGCAGTGCAGGATGTCAGCTCTAATTGCGCTGCAGTGGTCACCACTTTGGGGGAGGTGCAGGGGGATATCCAGCACCTAACTGCAGTCGTCCAGGCCAACACTGCTGCCATCCATGGGAACAGTGCTGCCATCCGGGAGCAGGGGAGGCTGAGTCGGCGGGCCCAGCATTACCAGGTGACCCGTCAGCTCCGGATACAGGCCCAGACGAACACATACCTTGGACGGATAGCCAGGGCCTTGGAGGGCACGCAGGCCACACCTGCCAGGAGTGGCCCACCTGGGGATCAGCCACCTCCAGATGCCCCCCCACCCCCACCCACTCCATCCAGGCAGCTGCGGAGCCAGAGAGGGGCCCCCAGAAGAAGCCCCCGGCATCCCCGATGAGGCCTTTTATTTTTTCTGGTTTTATATTATTGTTTTTGACATACTCAGGTCATGAGTTTATTTTTTATTTTTCTCAGGTTATGAGATTATTTTTCTTTTAATGATCAGGATATGTTATTTCTAATTTCTTTTTGTACTGCACACGGTCAGGAGTGCAGGGGACAGTGTGAATGGTGTGTGAATGTGAGAGGGTGGCACTCCTGAAAGTAAGGGGTGTCACCCTCGGCCGTGGTGGTGAAGTGAACCCCACGGCTGAATGAATGATGTGTGAAAGGTGTGTGAATGGACAGTGACATCATTGGGGCCTTGACGCTGGCGTTACTGCTCCCAACTCCTACATGCTGGACTTGGGCTAATCCAATGCGATGTGCATGTGGTGTGTGTGATCTAGGGACATCAGTGGTGTACACGCGTGCATTGTCTGTGTGATTAATGTTTTGGTTTAGTGTCCAAAGATGCCTTCGGCGAGGACCCTCCTGACTGCTCTTCCATCAGCAGACTGGGTGTCCTCTGGCAGGTGGGGACTGTGTGGGTCGGGGGTCAGGTCATCACGTATGTCAATATGCAGGCCTTTTTTCATAGCAAAGTTATGTAGTATGCAACATGCACCGATGATCTGACACACAAAGGTAGGGGAATACAAGAGGGCCCCCCCAGACTTATCCAAGCATCGGAAACGGGACTTCAGGAGCCCAAATGTTTGCTCAACCACTGCACGGGTTTTGATGTGTGCTTCATTGTATTTTCTCTCTCCTCTGGTTTGGGGGTTCCGGAAAGGAGTCATTAGATGGGGTCCCAATGCATATGCAGAGTCACCTGTAAGGTAAAAGACAGGATAATGTTAGTCATGCATTTGCGATTTCTGTTGTGCATCACGGGAGGGGATAGTCATGCCTGACTCCCATGTCACTCACCAACCAGCCAGCTGTCCCCATACATGTTCTGGTTAAATTCTGCTGGGATGGGGCTCTGACGGTATATGAAACTGTCATGGCTGGACCCGGGATGTTTGGCACGGACGTGCCATATGAGGCGTTGGGCATCAGCTATCACCTGTACGTTGATGGAGTGCCAATGCTTCCGATTGCGGTATATGTGCTCTGTGGCACTGGGGGGCTGTAGGGCCACATGTGTGCAATCAATGGCCCCCACAGTGCGTGGGAATCTGGCAATGTTGTAGAAATCTGTCATTGCCTTCTGCCGCAGCTCCTCAGTGGTGGGTCTGATGAACTGGTTGGACATGCGTCTGAGGATTGCAGGGACAACCTGGTGCACACATCTGCTTATGGAGGATTGTGACATCCCAGCCACCACTCCACTTGTACGCTGGAATGATCCACTTGCAAGGAAATGGAGTGTTGCCAGGACCTTCACCAGTGGCTGCACTGCTTGTGATCGGTGTGTTGGGCTGGTGATGTCATCCTGCAGGGTTGTGGTTAGTTCAAGTATTGCATCTGGGCTGAATCTGAATAGGCGATACACCTCCTCATCCCCCATGCCAAAGAGGTTCATACGTGTGCGGTATATCCTCTCACGTGCCCGCCTTCTTGGTTCCAGGGGACCCATCAGTAGTTCTAGGACCACGAGTGCCCCTGGCATGTTGGCACACAGAGGTGTTGTCCTTGCAAGTGGGGGTGCTCAGCTAGCTCCTATCGTCGGTAACGCTGCTGTAGCTGCTCTCCTGCTGACCTGTGACCGTCTGGAGTAAAGATAAAGCAGCCTTTTGTAGAAATAACTTTGCGCGGGACGGATCAGATACGCGCGGCGCATGTAGCCAGCGTATGGTGCTAATCCGTTCGTGAATTGTGAAAAATCCCTCATTTGCATATTTGCAGGGGAAATCAATGGGCGCGACTGATGCGCCCAGCGAAAATAAACGCTGACGATACTCTGGCGTCGGAACGTTCCGCCGGTCGCAAATGAGCCGTTATTGGGCGCATCTAGTTTGGTGGGTACGGGCACATAGAAACGTCGGCGCATCAGCACAGTTACGCGGCGCATATCCAAATACTCCAGCGCAAGTGTTCGTGAATCTGGCCCAATGAGTCTATCTCATATATTAGTTTCACCTTTTAAGTTGCATTATTGAAATAAATGAACCTTTGCACGATATTCAATTTTTTTGAGTATCACCTGTATTTCAATGTTTAACCAGTTAGTCACCGCCCCATAGCCGAATTACGGCTACAAGGTGGTTCCTTAACTCTGGGAGGACGTCTATTTATCTGGGGCACACAAACGGCAATGTCCGTGACCGCCGGGTCCAGGGGACCTGGCGCATCACGGATCACAGTAAATTGCCAGAGCGATCACATGTAAACAAACCAGCGTCATTTGATGACGCCGGTTCCTCCCTCCTCTCTCTGTACCGATCGGTACAGTGTGAGAGGGGGGAGAGCGGGTGGCAGCAGCGCTGTGGCTGGATCTGTGACTATTGCAGTCACATATCCATCCATCCCTGCTCTGCCATCCTTGCAATACACCCTGCAATACTCTGCAATACACCCTGCAATACTCTGCATTACCCCCTGCAATACTCTGCAATACTCTGCATTACCCCCTGCAATACTCTCTTCATTACCCCCTGCAATACCCCTTGCAATACTCTGCAATACCCCCTGCGCAATACTCTGCAATACCCCCTGCGCAATACTCTGCAATACCCCCGGCGCCATACTCTGCAATACCCCCGCACAATAATCTGCAATACCCCTGCGCAATACTCTGCAATACCCCCGCACAATACTCTGCAATACCCCCGCACAATAATCTGCAATACCCCCTGCGCAAGGGAATGCATGAAGTTCAAGAATACATGTCTCAAGGTTCATGTTTGTGGGCATAATAATTGGTTGTTCATTCTATTTATGATCTTTTTATGTGAGACCAATTTTTTATTTAATGTAGATGTGTTATTAACTAGATTTAAATAATCCAACTTAAGTCAATATACAGTAAAAGGAGAGTATGCTCGGCAGTTGGTTACACATATGGACTCAGTAGCACAAGTGTTGGCATGGCCGATCCGCCCTATAGGTAAGATCCGCTCCGCCCTGGTAAGAAGTCATTTTTGCCCCCTCACCCTGCTCCTCATCTTGCTGGCTGCATGGAAGAAGAGGTAAGAAGTCAGCACCCCCCTGCTTCTCAATTTAATGTAAGATGTAATTTCCGACAGCAGAACACCCCCTCCCCCCGCTTCTCAACTTTCTTTAATGTGACATGTCACTGTCGTCAGCGCCCCCCACTTCTCATTTTTAATGTGCCATGTCATTTTGCTTAGGGCCCCAGCGAGGTCAGGATCAGCACTGAGTGTTGGCCACAAGAACAACCTAGTTAGGGTATCACACAGAGGTGATCCAGTGAATAATTGGTGTTTTTTCATGTAGGAAACTTGGTCAAAGATAGAGAAATGTTGCAGCTTTGGTAATGGATAAAATCCTGTGTTAAGTTTGGAAGCATTGCAAAAAGAATAGTTGATATTCCTCTTTCAGTCCTCTAATCTTTTTGATTCATGTATCCCTTTTTTACAGTCTCATAGGGCGCAATGAAGCTGCAGGAGTGGAGCAGACAAACCCCACACAGAGCCAAGCCCCACCCACACCCAAGGGCGGATCCAGAGTCTAGTCTCGGAAGGGACACTGCCTGAAAATAAGGTGTTGCTTACAGAACTCAATTAGGTGTCCGATGTGTCTGCTGCAATGTTGCGGTACTGCTAAAAAATCAATGATCGCCGCCATTACTAGTAAAAAATATTTAAATATAAATGCCATAAATCTATCCCATAGTTTGTAGATGAAGAGATGGTCAGAGACTGCAGACATGGTAAAAGAGATGGTCAGAGAATGCAGACATGGTACAAGGGATGGTCAGAGACTGCAGACGTGGTACAAGGGATGGTCAGAGACTGCAGACGTGGTACAAGAGATGGTGAGAGACTGCAGACGTGGTACAGGAGATGGTCAGAGACTGCAGATGTGGTACAGGAGATGGTCAGAGACTGCAGACGTGGTACAAGAGATGGTCAGAGACTGCAGGCGTGGTACAAGAGATGGTCAGAGACTGCAGGCATGGTACAAGGGATGGTCAGAGACTGAAGACATGGTACAAGAGATGGTCAGAGACTGCAGGCATGGTACAAGAGATCAATGCAGCCATATCAGTGCCCATCATTGCAGCCTCACTGTGCATATGAACGCAGCCCCACCTTTGTATATAAATGCAGTCCCACTTTTGTCTATGAATGCAGTCCCACTTTTGTCTATGAATGCAGTCCCACTTTTGTCTATGAATGCAGTCCCACTTTTGTATATAAATGCAGTCCTACTTTTGTCTATGAATGCAACCCCACACTGTGCATGGCACTCACCATGGCATTGCCTCGATCACACACAGCAGGTATCTCCTCTCCCGATGTGTGTCATGGAACAAACAGGAGCTGTAGGTCTCTGTTCGGCAGGGCAGTGTGCTCTAGCAAGGTCCCCCCTTAGATGGGCTTGTGTGATAGACAAAACACTGATTCAATCAGTGTTCCATCTCCATCTACTATCACACAAGCGGGTCTAGCACAGGCAGCACAGCCGAACACAGACCCAAATCTCACACACAGCCAGAGATGCCCGATGTCATACACGCAGGAGAGAGGGGAGCGCTGCAGTCAGCTACAGCTCAAAGCAGCCTCAGGACAGTCAGCCTACTGGCCCCGGTGATGAGAGAGAGTGATAGACTCGGCAGTGGCAGCTGCAGGCACTGCAAAGCAGTTTAGAAAAAATTATATATATTTTTTTTTTTTTAAAGCCAATGTGAGATGATTGCTTTGGGGGGAGGGCAATTTCCCTGTTGCCCCCCTGGATCCGCCGTTGCCCCTACCGGATGTGCAGGATGTGGAAAATGCCACCAACCACATCAGGTCAGTGTCATACAGCACAGCTTCATGTAATAGATGTAGGCCTGCATAATTGTAATACATGGTTTGTTTCCAAATTTCAGGAGGTATTCGTGCTATTGGGGACGGACTGGACACCTACAGCGCCCAGGTCTTATTTGGAGAGGTGTTGTCCTGCAGGTCTCAAATTGAGGACATAAATATCTGCGTACGGCAGATACAAAAGAAAACACAAGCGGTGGAGCGAACACTAAAGAGTGTAATGGATGTTCTGGGGAGAGTTTAAAAAAAAACAAAAAAAAAAACATTTTAAATGTTTTCTTTTTTTTCCTCTGTATGTTTTTTTTGTTATTTTTTTCAAAGTGTAATCTCTATTTTTCTGGCTAAAACGCATAAACAACGACAACTGCTAAAAAGTTGGTCATTGTTCATGCGTTTTAACCAGATATTTGTTAATAAAAATAAATAACATAATTTAAAAAATTTAAAATAAATTGATGTAGACAAATATTTCAAAGCAAAGGTATATTTCTTGACAATAAAAAAAATAATAACAAAAGAATAAAGAATTTCTATTAAGATATTTTTTGAAAAAATAAAAATGACACCTTTTGTCGTGTGAAACAATAAATATTTTTGGATACTCAACAATGTGTGGCTTATTATTATATCAATGCTACCTAAAAGAACCAATCTAGATTTGTGGGGCCAGATTCAGAAAGAACTTACGCCGACGTATCTCGATATGCGCCGCGTAAGTGTCAATATGCGCCATACCCAGAAAACGAGATACGCCAGAAAATAGGCTTCTTCCGACCGATATAACTTTTCTGCGCCGGTGTATAGTAGGCGCATATTTACGCAGGGCGCATCTTGCGCACCCATTGATTTAGTATTCAAATATGCAAATGAGGGAGATACGGCGATTCAGAAACGTACGTTTGTGCGGCACAGGCTACGAGCGGTGCGCGTGAGCTGTACGTCCAGCCTGAAGTTACCCCTCATAAAGCAGGGGTAAATGTGCACCAGTCTTGCACAGGTCAGCTGGAGAGCAGCTTCAGCAGCACCGTAACGGACGAGCTGAGCAACCACACTTTCAGGACAACACATCTGTCTCCCAACATGCAGAGGGGCAGCCGTGGTCATAGCACTACTGCGTCTACGGGCACGTAGGAGGTCACGGGAGAGGATATACCGAACGTGCATCAATGTGTTTGGTATGGGGTAATCGGGGGTGTATCGCATCTTCAGATTCAGCCCTGATGCCATCCTTGAAATAGCCACAACCCTGCATGATGACATCACCAGCCAGACCCACCGCGTACAAGCAATGTAGCCACTGTTGAAGGTACTGGCAACACTCCATTTCCTTGCCAGTGGATCTTTTCAGCGTACAAGTGGAGTCGTGGCTGGGCTGTCACAATCCACCATGAGCAGATGTGTGCACCAGGTTGTCCCCGCAATCCTCACACGCATGTCCCACCACATCATCAGACCCACCCAGGAGCATCTGCGGCTGAAGGCAATGCAGAATTTCTACAGCATTGCAGGATTCCCACGCACCATCGGGGCCATTAATTGCACACATGTGGCACTACAGCCCCCCCGTGCCACAGAGCACATGTACCGCAATCAGAAGCACTGGCATTCCATCAACGTACAGGTGATAGCCGATGCCCAATGCCTCATATGGCACGTCCGTGCCAAACACCCCGGGGCCAGCCACGACAGCTACATATACCGTCAAAGCACCATCCCAACAGAATTTGAACAGAACGTGTACAAAGACAGCTGGTTGGTTGGTGAGTGACATGGGTGTCAGGCATGACTGTCCGCCCCCATGATGTAGACATCACGAGGGGCACATGCATGGCTAACATCCTCCTGTCTTTTCCCTTCCAGGTGAATCGGCATATGCACTTGGGCCCCATCTCATGACTCCATTCCGGGATCCCCAAACCAGAGGAGAGAGAAGATACAATGCTGCACACATACGTACCCGTGCATTGGTGGAACAAACATTTGGCATCCTGAAGTCCCGTTTCCGATGCCTGGATAAGTCTGGGGGGCCCTGTTGTATTCCCCAAATTTCGTGTGTCAGATCATGTTGCATTCTGCACAACTACGCCATGAGAAAGGGCCTGCAGATTGACATACATGATGACCTGACCCCCGAACTACACAGTCCCCCCTGCCCGAGGCTACCCCATCTGCTGAAGGAACAGCAGTCAGGAGTTGCCTTGTGGAACATATCTTTGCATGTTAAACACACACATTCATCATGGCACACGGACAATGCACGCATGCCCACCACTGTGGACTAGATCACACACACCACATTGGATTAGCCCAAGTACGCAATCCATGACTTGGGAGCAGCAACGCTGTGCCAAGGCCCCAATAATGTTGCTGTCCATTCATACCACATTCACACGGCCGTGGGGATAACTTCTCTCCAACGACCGAGGGTGACACCCCTTACTGGCAGGAGTGTCACCCACACATTCACACACCAGTCACACACCAGACACACTATAGCCTACACTCCTCACCGTGTGCAGATACTACAAATGAAAAAAAAAAACTCATAACCTGAGTATCATAAATAAATTAAATAAACTCATAACCTGAGTATCATAAATATCAAAAAATAACCTAACATGATAATACAAAGCAACAGAACTACTCAGCACGTGAGCAAAAAAAATTCAATAAAAAAGGCACTCATTTGCCCTGATGTGGGCTACGCCTAGTGCCCAGGCTCCTGGTCCTCAGTTGCCTGGGGGGAGCCTCAGGTGGGGGGGGGGCATCTGATGGAGGAACATCCCCCGGTCTCTCCCTGGCTGCCTGCCTGCCCTCTAATGCCAGGGCAATGCGGTGGAGGAAGGTATTGGTCTCCGCCTGCATCTGCAGCTGGCGGGTGGTGGTGGTGCGCTGGTGGCGCCTTGTCTGCCTCCCTTCCTCCTGTATGGCCGCTGCCAGGCTCCTCCCCTCTACCTGCATGGCAGCTGTATTCGCCTCAACAGCCACTGTAAGGCTCCGCACCTCAGACATAAGGCCTGATGTTGTGGCCTGCAGCTCACCCAGACAGGTCACTAATGCTGTACAGTTAGAACTGACATCCTGCAGGCTGTCAGTTATGGAGTTAGACTGATCAGCCTGCTGGGTGATTGCCTGCTGGACAGCCAATGTGCAGGCAGCCTGCGTCTGGGCCGAGGAGGCCAGGCTCTCTGCCACACGGTGCAGGTCACCCACTAATGCACCCATATGACGGGTCTGCCTGAACTGGTCCCTCGCCAGATTCTCCTCCAACGCATCCGGATTACCCCTGGTCTTCCGGGTAGCCTTCCTGTGGGCAGGAGAGGCTTGTGGCCGGGTGTATGGGGAGGCCCTTGTGGGAGTATCCCTGATGGGGGAGGAGAGCCCTGAGGGGAAATCCCTGATGGGGGATGAGGTTAGGGAGGGTTCTGGGATGGTGGTCTCCTCCACGATGTAGAAGCCCTCCTCTAGAGTAACATTCTCCTCCTCTACTTCCTCTAGAGGAGAGGTGTGGGTGCTCTCCTCTGGGGGTGGCATGGGTCACCCAGCAGCCAATGACGGCCCAGCTCCCTCTTACACATCTGTGGATGACACAAAACATTCACATGTTGGTGGACCCACACACTTGTCACATGTTCCCTTCCAACCCCTCACATGCTACACTCCGGATAGAAAATAAAACACACTTATCCTGCCCTCAAGGCCTGATCCACAGATTCATAGCCCTCCAGGCCCTCCACCTGCTCCCTCTCCAGGCACCTGGCAATGACCAGGAGTGAGGGTGAGTTTCCTGGCAGGTGCACCTACAGTGCCCGTGGCATGCCTCCTCATGGTGGCCAGCTTTTCTTTCACCAGGCGACGCAGGTCATTGATCTTCTTTGCTATGTCCTTGGGGCTCCGGACCTCATGGGCAAGGGAATTCACCTGGGCTGTAATTTCCTCCAGGATCTCTTCCTTCTTGACCTTGCTGGTCTGCCCACTCTGTGCCCCATGGAGGCATGCACCATACTTGGAGAGGCCCTCGATAATGACTGCCCTCTCCTCAGGACTAAAATTCTTCTTCCTACGTTCCTTAGCAGACACCAGTGCAGACATGTTCAAAATCCAAAAGAACTTAAACCCAAAAGTTTTTATGGTGTACTTTTGCGCTCGACTGCCTCAAGGGCCCTGTTCCTCGCTCTGTTCTGCCTCAAGGGCCCTGTCCATTATTCCACGTAGTGTGTGCTCCAACATGTGAATAAGAGGGACAGTCTCACTGATGCATGCACTGTCACTGCTCAACATCCTCGTGGCCTCCTCAAATGGTGACAGGACAGTGCATGCATCCCTGATCAAGGCCCACTGGCGTAGGAAAAAAAAACCAAGCTCCCCTGACCCAGTTCTGCTGTCATATTGGCACAGGTACTCATTGATAGAGGTCTGTCAGCCGAACACTGACATTATATGACCTTCGAAAATGCACACAGATTTTCCTGGCCTGCTTCAGGACAACCACCTCTGAGCCTGCCCCTGTAAAGCAGACAGAACCTCTGCCCCAGTGTGGTTCCTGTCTCCCAAGCACACCAGCCCTAGCACTGCATGGCATCTCTTAGCCTGCATTCCTGAGTTGCCCCTGGTACGCCTATGGAGCACAGCTGGTTCCGAGGAAACATCAGCACAGAAAAAGGCCACAGAGGAAGAAGAGGAGGGGGTGGAGGAGAGAGGTGTGTCACAACCAGTAGTAGTGTTTTGGAGGCGTGGTGGCGGAACAACCTCCAACACTACTGTACCTTGCCCTGCATCCTTCCCAGCTGCCAGCAGAGTCACCCAATGCGCTGTGAAAGAGATGTAACATCCCTGTCCATGCCTGCTAGACCATGAGTCAGCGGTAATATGCACCTTACCACTGATCGCCCTGTCCAGCGAGGCATAGACATTGCCTTCCATAAGAAAAAGTGGCGTTTGGGTACTTGCCACTAAGGTACTGCACATTCCACAAATTCACGGAAGGGGGTAGAATCTACCAACTGAAAAGGCAGCAGTTGAAGTGCTAGCAATTTTGCTAAGCTAGCATTCAACCGCTGGGCATGTGGATGGCTGGGAGAGTACTTCTTTCAGCGCTGCAGCAGCTGGGGCAGGGAAATTTGTCTGGTACCATCAGCAGATTGCCCGCATGTACTACTAGGTTGTAACACACCTAATTCTACACCTTCAGTCCTATCAGTGCAGGCTTCAGAGAGGACTGAGGGTCTAGTGCAGTGTTTTTTAACTCCAGTCCTCAAGGCACACCAACAGGTCAAGTTTTCAGGATTTCCCTCAGATGAAATGGCTGTGGTGATTACTAAGGCAGTGAAACTGATCAAATCACATGTGCAAAATAATGGAAAGCCTGAAAACATGACCTGTTGGTGTGCCTTGAGGACTGGAGTTGAAAAACACTGGTCTAGTGGGGTTGGAGATCCCAGCTGATGAGGGGCAAGGGGAGGTCTGCTTTGTTCTTTGGTGTGGGTCTTTCAGGTATGCTTGCCAACAAACTGCATGGCAGGTCGACACATGTCTGGTCAAGCATGTGGTGCCCAAGTGGGTGATGTTTTGACCACGTGAGATACGCTTGAGACATATGTTGCAAATAACTAAAGTACGATCTGATGCACATGTTTAAAAAAGGCCCACACCAAAGAAATTTTGCAGTAACGTTGAGACACAGCAGCGCCCTGCACAGGTGTAGCTCTGCGATGTAATGCAGTTGGTGTGCTGCCCTTAAGCTGGCCCCTGGAGGGCATCCTGCCTCTTTGGAGATGTGCCTCTGCCTCTTCCTCCTCTTCCTCCCCCTCCTCTTCCTCCTCCTCTCTCCTATCAGGCACCCACGTAGAGTCAGTGACCTCATCATCCCCTCCCTCCTCATCACTGTCAAAAACCTGGCAGTATGCTCCAGCTGGGGGAACATGACTGCCATATTGCTGTCCCTCTTGGGCACCCCCTCTCTCTGGGCTCACATTACTGCCTTCCTCTATCTGTGTTCCATCTGCGCATCTTAATGCAGCATGCAGAGGGAAGAGGACGCCTTGGCAGCTGCTTTGCCAGACAAAGTAAGCTCAGCCTGGGTAAGAGAGGATGAGGAGGATGAGGACGGCTTGGTCATCCACTCTACCAATTTGTCTGCATGTTGAGGCTCAACATGGCCAGCTCCTGAAAAGAAGGACGAGTGTGTGCAACAGCCACGTGCTGAATAGCGATGAGCGGAATACGCCATATTCGATTTCGCGATATTTCGCAAATATTTCGAAGAATATTCGCGAATATTCGTTAATATCGAATATTCGTGATATTTTATAAAAAAAATAAAAAAAAATTGCGAATTTTCGCCAATGCGAATTGTTCGCCAATGCGAAATGTCGCTAATGCGAAATTTCACGATTTTTTTTTTTTTTTTTTAATAAAATATCACGAATATTCGATATTTACGAATATTCGCTATATTTTATAAAAAAAAAAAATAGCGAAATTTCGCATATGCGAAAGCGAAAATGATTGCGAAATTTCGCTATTTTTTTTTTGGATAAAATATCACGAATATTCGATATTTACGAATATTCGCTATATTTTATAAAAAAAAAAATGCGAAATTTCGCAATTGCGAAATTTCACGAATGCGAAATTGATTGCGAAATTGATTGCGAAATTTGAAAAATACGAATATTCGAAATAGCGAATATTCGCCGCGATATTCGAGTTATTCGCGAATACTCGAATATGCAATATTCGTAGCGAATATTCGCAATGCGAATATTCGTGAGCAACACTAGTGCTGAAGAGGATGCACAGTGTCCACCACCAGCACTGTTGCCTCTAGATGCAGAGCCTGCTTTCACTTGTGACTCTCTGCCTCTCTTTGTTGTCCTTCCTGACATTATAATGGTTTGAAGAGGACAAAATCAGTACACACACCTCGTAGCTTTAGGTGCAAACTGCAGAGGACACGTTGGGTGCAAACTATACGGCACTAGTGCAGTAACAACAAGTACGTTTAGGTGCAAACTGTACGGCTCAAGTGCAGTAACACCAAGTTTGTTTAGGTGCAAACTATACGGCACAAGTGCAGTAACACTAAGTATGTTTAGGTGCAAACTGTACGGCACAAGTGCAGTAACAACAAATATGTTTAGGTGCAAACTATACAGCACAACTGCAGTAAACTACAAGTACGTTTAGGTGCAAACTATACGGCCCAAGTGCAGTAACACCAAGTACGTTTAGGTGCAAACTATACAGCACAAGTGCAGTAAACTACAAGTACATTTAGGTCGCCCCCTAGTGTTAACCCCTTCCCTGCCAGTGACATTTTTACAGTAATCAATGCATTTTATAGCACTGATCACTATAAAAATGCCAATGGTCCCAAAAATGTGTCAAAAGTGTCCGAAGTGTCGCTATAAGGTCGCAGTACCGATAAAAGTTGCAGATTTCCACCACTACTAGGAACAAAAAAATATTAATAAAAAAAGCCATAAAATGACCCCCTATTTTGTAGGCGCTATAACTTTTGTGCAAACCAATCAATAAACGCTTATTGCAATTTTTTTACAAAAAATATGTAGAAGAATACGTATCGGCCTAAACTGAGGAAAAAAAAATGTTTTTTATATATATTTTTGGGGATATTTATTACAGCAAAAAATAAAAAATATATTTTTTTTTTCAAAATTGTCGCTCTATTTTTGTTTATAGCGCAAAAAATAGAAACCTGCAGAGGTGATCAAATACCACCAAAATAAAGCATCATTTGTGGGGAAAAAAAGAACGTCAATTTTGTTTGGGAGCCACGTCGCACGACCGCGCAATTGTCAGTTAAAGCGACGCAGTGCCAAATCATTGACCCGGGCTGAAGTGGTTAAAGAGGTATTAAACCCAAAAACTAAAATGTAATACATTACAGTTTAAAATTTCTTAAATGTGGTGGCTGCATTGGCTTTTTTTCAATCTTTTTTCCTTTATTTTCTTTGATTAACAAATTAAAGATAAACTTCAGCACACCCTTTTAAGCAGTAACATCAAATGTTTTTTTTTTTTTTTTCTTTTGGGGTAAAGGTTTTACAAAGAATGATAAAAGTTGACCATTGTAAGTTCCTTGTCAGTTATAAATTGTTTGTCTCACCCCTCCAAAAAAAAGTAAAGTAAAGCAGCCACTACATCTAATGCCGTGTACACACGGTCGTTTTTTGCAATGAAAAAAAACGAAGTTTTTTAAAACAACATTTAAATTGATCGTGTGTGGGCAAAACGTCGTTTTTTGTCTTAAAAAAAACATAAAAAAAAAAAAATTCCGACATGCTTGAATTTTTTGTGTCGTTTTTCAAAACGTCGTTTTTTGTTTCACAAAAAGTCACCGTGTGTAGCAAAAACGTTGTTTAAAACAACGTTTTTCAACCCGCGCATGCCCAGAAGCTAGTTATGAAGCGAGCTTCAATGGAAAAGAGTGGTGAACGTAACCTCGCTTTTTGTGAAAAAAACGATGGTGTGTATGCAACATCGTCTTTGAAAAGTGACGTTTCAAAAACGTCGTTTGTTACTTCACAGAAAACGTCATTTTTTTTCATCACAAAAAATGATCGTGTGTACGCGGCATTTGAATTGGTAAGCAACATAATAATTGTGTGTTTTGGGGTTTAGATAGGCTTTAAACACTTGGGCCCAGATCCACAAAGAATTACGCCGGTTTATCTACAGATACACCGGCATAATTCTAATTTCCCGCCGGCGTATCATTGTTTTGTATCCACAAAACCTGATACGCCGGAATAACGCTAAGAGACGACTGGCGTAAGTATATTACACCGTCGTATCTTAGTTGTAGTCTTACGCTGGACGCTAGGGGCGCTCCCGTTGGATTTCTGCGTTGAATATGCAAATTAGCAAGTTCCGATAATCTACGAACGTACGAGCGGCCCGCGCGTTCCCTTTACGTCGTTTGCGTAAGCGTATCTCTGGCGTAAAGCTACCCCTGCTATATGGAGGTGTACGCAATGTTAAGTATGGACGTCGGGCCAGCGTCAATTTTTTCGTCGTTCACAACGTTTGCGTAACCCGTTCGCGAATAGGGAATTGCGTAAGTTACGTACACGTCGTTGTCATTGACTATTTGAGACGTGATTTCACGCATGCGCACTAGGATACGTCCTCGGCCGGCGCATGCGCAGTGTAAAAAAAGCGTCGGGTCATTCATAATTATAATAAGACACGACACGCGGGCGGCCAACGTATGTGGATCTGGCCCTTGGGGTATAGTGGTATAGGAATACACAGCCCTCTTCTCGGATCCCCTTTCACCATACTCTAGAAATAAACAAGTATCTGGCTACATTGTGAGAAATGACCAAGAACTTGTGACTGCGTTCTTTGATTTTGCTGTGTACATATAGATGACAGATGATCACATGCTTTCCATTAAACATACATAATTTTGGAATTAAAGTGCTTAATTATTTAATAGAACTGGGAGAATTGTAATTTCTTTTTTCCCCATGTATATTGATGATTAATTATTTTTGTAATATTCTGATGAATTATTTCTGTGTTTCTGTCTAATCAACATGCATACTGTGAAATATAATTGCACTTGGAAGAAAATTAGACTCTCAAGAGATAAATTACTTTGGTGATTAAATTAAGGATAAGGTAATAACATCCACATACTAAAGTGTAGCTGGGTATTTATGCCTCATGTAATCTAATGACCTCTTGGTTAAATCATTCTGCAGATGCTGGTTACAGGTAAACAGGGTTACCGTTAGATACAGGTTATGAGTGTTTAACTGAGACATTAGTATGTCATAAATCCACAATCCATTTATTCAAAGCCTTGTTTAGAGGTGATTAAAGTGTTAAAAACCCAGGACCCTGCATTTACTATATCTGGTCTCCCACAGTACACAGAACATGGAAATACAATTATTTCAGTAAATATAAACTGCTAAATACCCTTTCTCTTTAGCAATATATGGCAGTCTTGTGACCTCTATCAGTGTCTAGTTAAAGCTTGAAGGATCAGTTTTCATTCTCCCCTGATTGTCCTATAAGGCTGAAGGACCCTTGACCCTCTGTCTGGACAGTGCTTATCACATGCACCTTCCCAAGAAAACTCTCTAGCAATACACACCAAACTGAGAATTTTGGTAGAGAGCGTAAGCTTGTGAAAAACAGTAAGCTTTCTGTATCACCAAATCAAAACAGAAGCAAGGAAAGTCTAAAAAAATAAATTAACCTCCCTGGCTGTATGATTATGTTGGATTTTAGGTGCTGAAAGCGGTACCATTATTTTGCATGGAAATTTGGCGTTTTGTATTGTAAGCTTGTAACTCACTTAAATCTGTCCAAACAAGAGTCTAGTAAACATCCCTGGTACGATAAAGTTTGAAAAACAAAATAATAAATTATGATATAATAAATAACTTTTATATTTAAATTGCAATATTGTGCTGTAACTGCGAGCCAAGGGTTTGCCTTGTGGCTTCAGTGTGGCCCCATTGAACAGGGCGAATTTGACAGGCGATACCATCAATCAAAACTGTATTGGTATGATTGATGTGGGTGGCCAGGAAGTGGTAAAACCATTGCTCCTGACTGTCTCTGAGTTTGAGGGACTGTCTCTGATTTGGAACAAAGTCCCTCTATCCCTCTTTCCTCCTCATTTGTCCCTCATTTTGGTCTGATCTATATAGTTGTATACAAAATGCATTTTTTTCTTTTAAAAAGTGTTTCCCAGTGCTAAACCTTTCATCCAGTTTTTAAATTGCTGCATCTGTAGTGATTAAAAAAAATTACTTTTGGGTTTGACTAATCATTTAGGGCCAGATTCTCATATGAGATACGACGGCGTATCTCCAGATACGCAGTTATATCTCTGTTTTTCCAGCTGTGTATCTATGTGGCTGATTCTTAGAATCAGTTATACATAGTTATGCCGGATCTAAGTTGCAATGTTACGCTGGCCGCTAGGTGGCGTTCCCGTCGATTTCTGCGTCGAATATGTAAATGAGCCTGATACGCTGATTCCCGAACGTATTTGCGCCCCGTCGTCGTAGTTTTCGTTGTTTGCGTAACCGTAAGGTTACCCCTGCTATACGAGGACTAACTTTGCGTAGGTCCGGTGTACACCATGTTAAGTATGGACGCGGGACAGCGTTGTGTTTTTCCGCCGTTTACGTAACTCGTCGCGAATAGGGCTGTGCGTTAATTACGTTCACATCGAAACGAATGTATTTGTGGCGTACTATGGAGCATGCACACTGGGCTATGTTTACGGCCGGCGCATGCGCAGTTCATTCAGCGTGGGGGCTCGCTTAATTTAAATACAAGCTGCCCCCTTTGAATTACGCAGGGATACGCCGGGCCATTTACACTACGCCGCCGCAAATTACGGAGCAAGTGCTTGGAGAATACGGCACTTGCTCCTGTAAGTTGCGGCGGCGTAGTGTAAATAGCATACGCTACGCCGCCAGATATGAGAATCTGGCCCTCAATCTTTTTTTTTACATTTCTCCTTTAAGCGTGCTTGGCAGGGGCGCATCTTTCTGCCGGCGTAGCGTATCTTCTTTACGCTATGCCGGTGCAACGTTGAGAGGCAAGCATGGTATTCAAAAGCAAATGCTCTCAACGTTGCACTGGCGTAGCGTATAGTTGTTGGCGTAAACTGACGTAAGTCAAAGCAGGTGGAAGTGGGCTTGAAGTGAGCGTGTAACATTTAAATGAAGCGTGACCCCATGCAAATGATGGGCTGAGCTTCAAAAAATGAACTGCACATGCTCACAGTTACGTCGAGATAACTGTCTAAGATACGTCAAAACACTGCCTACGATGTGAATGTAACCTACGCACAGCCCTATTCACGTACTACGTAAACGACGTAAAAATCGACGGCGTTCGTTCCCTGGTTCATACCTTTGCATGAGTTGCGCCTCCAATATGGGGAATAACTTTACACCGGACATAACCCTTACGCAAATTGCTTAAAACATGCGCCGGGCGCAAGTACGTTCGTGAATCATTTGCATATTTAACATGGGTACGCCGAATGCGTCCAGCATAACTATGCGCCGGCGTTGGCAAGTTACATCGGGCGGCTGAAGCCAATTTTTTTGACGTATCTAGCTTGAGGAATCGGTGCAGAGATACGACGGCGCACATTTGCACTTACGACGGCATATCTCTAGATACGTTGGTGTAAGTCTTACGTGAATCCGGGCCATATACTTTTGCTGATAGGTGTCCTGCATTCCCATCTCAAAAAGTTGTGAGGTATGGTAAAATTGTGGCTCAGCCATGGGCATCCGCAGGTAGGGGCAAGGGGGGTCAAGTGACCCCCCTGGAATCAGGGATCAGATGGGGTTGCGGGCAGCCTGCACCCGGTTGACACCTGCCAGAGAGAGAGCCACGCTACCCGGTGCCACCAGAGAGAGCCACGCTGCTCGGCACCACCAGAGAGAGCCAGACTGCCCAGTGGCACCAGAAAGAGCCACGCTGCCCAGCGCCACCAGAGAGAGAAAGACTGAGCCACTACCAGGGTACAGACATGCTACACTACTGACCAGAGTCGCCCCCAGGGAACTCAGAGTGAGCGATCGTCCAGCCGGAGTGATTACTGCTATAGTTTTGCTGGGTCTGGTAGGAGGGCCTGTCAGCCATTATCCATTACTTATCCTGGGTACTGTACTACGTCTGCAGTCTCTGACCATGATAATGTGATAATGGCATTATCGAAAATGGGTGGCGCATAGGTGACCCTAAAATGATGCCCCCCCTGAAAAAGTTCTGCGGACGCCCATGGGCTCAGCCATCTGTTTATGCAACTGCCAACCCCCCTCCCCGGCCACCCATCTAAAAGATCTATAATTGCAATTGTCCACTTCCCACCAGAACACTGATGTGTATGCAGGAAATAACAAGGCAAAGGAGGGTCCGCCTATACAAACTGAGGCTCCTGGTAAAAAGAGAGCACAATCATGCAACTCTTGTCTGCCCTCCCTGATTCACAAACTGCAAGGGACAACTATTCACTTGCAGTTTCTCTTAGGCCACGTACACACGATCAAATCTATCTGCTGGAAACGATCGGCCCGACCGTCCCAGCAGACAGATTCAATCGTGTGTACGGGCGAGCCGACGGATTTGGCCAGCCGACAGATTTGAAAGCATGCTTTTAAATTTGTCAGCTGGGAACCCGTCCGCTCGACATGTCTGCTGGTTAGTACGCTAACCAGCAGACATGTCTTCTCGCACACGCGTCGAATGGTTTCGACGCATGCGCGGAAGTGTTTTACTTCCTGGTGCGGTGACGTGGCGGCGTCAACGTCACCGCCACGTCACTGACACGTCAGCGCGCTGTCTGCTGGCGGGGATTTTGGTTTGATCATGTGTACATGCGATCAAACCAAAACGTCAGCAGACAGATTTGTTCAAATCGGTCGGCCCGACCGATTTGAACAAATCTATTTGGTCGTGTGTACGCGGCCTTACAGTTTTATGTAAATACAGAAAGATAGTATTTGTTTTTAAAAGATTTAGCGGCCAATTCACTAAGAGTTAAATAACGGCTCATAAAATGCAGTAAAATACCACAAGCAGTAACAAATCTGCAAGTGTTCAATTAATTAAGAATTGTGCGTTAAATACCAAATGCAATATTTATTAGATTTAGCGGTAATTACTGCATTTTCTAATTCAGTAAGCTACCGCATGAAGTTGGTTGAACAACGAATAATAGCTCAATGTAAAAAAAAAAGAAACCCTGGGCTTCCACATTCTGATTAGCCCCCTGCCCGCAGACCCCCACATCCACCGGCCACGGTTGTGGGGATGAGTCCCCATCAACATGCACCAAAGCACCCATCCCCCATGTTAAGGGCATGTGGCCTGGAATGGTTCAGGGGGGGGGGGGCATTTGCTCGTCGTCATCCCTTTCTTGATGTGCTGGGCTGCATGCTCGGATAAGGCATGACAATTTTTTTTATCATTTTTAATTGTTGACTCTTATCTTTTACACAACCCATTGACAGCTATAGAGTCATCTGTTGTTAAGGACGCTGCAGCTGGCTTCCTTGCCTGCTCCTTAGCAACCAGCTATTGTGTCATTTGCTTTTTGACAAATACGGCATGTGATACTGCCAGAAAAACCCTGATGGTAAATATTGGATGTCTTTTTACACTTACACTTTTTACATGTCCATTTGTGAAATGGACTTAAGCGATATTTACTGGCACATTTTTCATTTTGCAGTATGTAAATACAACATAATCATAATATTTATTTTTTAATGAATTGGACTTTATTTACTGCATGCAAAAATTTATGCACATGAGTACTACAATACCCTTATAGCATGCAGTAAAGTTTAGAGAAATGACCCCTTCGACCCAATTCACAGGAACATGCGGGTACGGTTCATTGAGGCATACTGTTTTCTTTTTGACTAGGCTGGAAATGCAACTTTATGCACAGAATAATGGACATGCTCAATTTTTTATTAATACACAATCTATTAGGCTATTGTGCCAGATGGTTCAGAGGTGCATTGCACTGTGTCATCTAGGTACAATGGAAAGTCATGCGAAATGAGTGCTACTACAAAACATTGCACTGTGTATAAAGCATTAATACGAATAATCCCTAATGTGCGAAAGAGATAGTGGGAATAGGGTCTAATACACTTTGATTACATTGTTGTAGTGGAGTAAGGCCCTGTACACACGATCAGACATGTCCGAGGAAACATGTCCGACGGACCGTTTTCATCGGACAAGGCTGAATTGTCTGTTGGTCTGATGTGCGTACACACCATCGGACCAAAATCCCCTCAGACCAGAACGCGGTGATGTAGAACACAACGTCGTGATGAAAAAACGAAGTTCAATGCTTCCAAGCATGCGTCGACTTGATTCTGCGCATGCGGGGGATTTTGGTCCGATGGTTTGTGTACTAACCATCGAACCTGTCCGACGGACAGGTTTCCAGCGGACAGATTTCAAAGCAAGCTTGAAAACTTTTGTCTGCTGGAAAATGGTCCGATCGTGTACGCGGCCTAAGGGTCTTGGTAAATATGAAAAAAATTGAAGTATATGAAAAGGGATGATAATTCGCCTTACTTTAATTTCATACTCTACAAATACTGTACTTTTGCCCTGATTTTCTTAAAGCTGCAGTTCAGAATGTAAAAAAAATCACTTACTATTCATGTCAGCTATATCAATATAAAAGATCTCAATCAGTTAGTACACCACCCAAATGTTTAGCTGATAAATCCGATGAAAAACATGTGACACCATCAATGCTATCTATCTATCTATCTATCTATCTATCTATCTATCTATCTATCTATCTATCTATCTATCTATCTATCTATCTATCTATCTATCTATCTATCTATCTATCTATCTATCTATCTATCTATCTATCTATCTATCCTTTTGTATGGTATGATGACATCATTGGTTCTTGTTTTTTCTTCTCTGGTAGGCCTTACTGTTGCAGTGAATGTCAGACGCATAATAAAACTTGAGTGACATTTATTGCAGTAGTATGGTATGCTTAGGTCGCTGTAAAAAAGAATCCACAGGGGGTGTGTCCGTGACAGCCTGGGCTTAGATGAAATGACTTAAACGATGCTAGCAGGTAGCTAGTAGTGACAGCTAGTGGTGACAGCTAGTGGTGTAAATTAATTGTTGTAGGGGAGGCTCTGGATTGAAGGTGAATATTGCAGCAATTTTTTTTTTTTTTTATTCACTTTTTATTAGATTTAAGTTCTGCTTTAGGAACCTGCACTAGCATATGACTGCAAATACTGCTGACAAAATTGAAAGTTGGTTATCATGGCTGACAATATTGTATTAACCATTCAAAAGGGAAACTGAGTTTCAGTTAGAAGAATAACTGTCTGAGAATTTGGGGGAATGCGTGCAAACAATTCAGTTTCAGAAATGGCAAATCTTCAGGGTTCATTCTGGATCTCCGACTCTCCTATGAAAAGAGCTCTAAATTGATCTCTCTGTACCTATCCATCTTTGCCCATCAGGTTCCTAATTCTGAGATTCATCTTCCCTCTGACAAGCAACACTATGGATTAAGAGTGAAATCATGCATATACAAGTCACAAATCACTGAAAAGATTTGCCTCTGGCTTGCTTGTTTGATGTCTCTAGAGAAATTTCTCAGAAACTGCTGGAGTATAGATCTTCTCCAAGATTGAAGTGCATGAGATATTAAATCCCCATGGTCCAACCTAAACCTTCTTACCTTAACACAGTAATTGCAATGCAGCTCAAGAGAAGGAGGGTTAGACTATCTGGTTTCTAGAGGAAATAATTTATCGGAACAGCTCCCAGTTATTTCCGAAATAGAATTCGGAATTATGAGTCTCTCTGGTTTTTGACAGTGGAGATGAAGATGGTATTGAATTTCTGTAAAGATCCACATTGTATTTCTTACTAATGCAACAAAGGCATTCTATAAATTTTCACCATTTTTTTTTGCTAATATTTTTTTTTTGTAAATCCCTTAGAGGTTGTCACAGCTGTTGCCTTGTGATGGCTCTTTGTAAGATGTCTGGTACATATAACCATTGGATTTTGTTAAGAGTCTTTAAAATGTGAATGTCAGTGAGAGTTAATACAAAAAAAAAAAAAAACAACAACAACATTTAGTGAAAGTAGGAATCTGCAGATTTAGATAGAAATTGAGTATGTTAAAAAAAATAGCAGGATGCCCTGCTATAGCAGACAGAGAAATTAATCTCATCCACGATGTTCAACAACTTTGATGCAATATACCCCCTATTATATCTCATAATAAAACTCTGCCAGTTCAGAAAATGAAATTATGTAAAATAGCATTTGCCCAGCTCAAAATTCCATCACATAGCATCTGCTTGTTAAAAAAGACATCACATAGTATCTACTCTGCCCCCCCCCCCCCAATATGACTTTGGACACTATCTGCCCACTCCAAAATGACATCAGTTAGGATTCCCCCCAAAATGACATCACGTAGCATCTGACCATCTCAAAACTATTTCCCAAGCCACAAACAAATAAGGTGCATATAGAAATACATCTCTATTGCTTTAGTAGCGCTTACCCCCAAAGGAGCCGCTGATATATGGGTACCTTGTATGGGCTGGATGGTTGTACACAAGTCCATTGACTAGTGTACAACCACCCTGTCGTTTTTTTTCCCAAATGATCTGTGTCGCAATACTGTTCATCATATTCTGATGGTGGAGAAGGGTCCCTTGGTCAGAATACAATACGACAGTGGGAAAGATTCCCATCCACCTCGAATTTGTGGATGGGGGAATCAGCTCATTTGTATAGCCAGCCTAACTACAAGCTGCTCACTTGGTTTGGGGTAAAGCCGGCCATAAATGAATTGAAATTCCTATCTAGTTCAACAGTGATAAGATGTATTTTGATCCATGTATGGGCTGGCTGGTTGTTTGCAAGTAGATTTATTGATGGTTGGGTGGGGCTGGGGAGGACCCAGTTGTCTTGGTATACATTGGTACCAATGAAGTAGAGGAAGATGAATCCTCCTAAACAATGATTTCAGGAACCTAGGAGTTATAGCAAAGAAAAGGACCTCCAAGGCAATATTTTTAGAAATACTGGCTGTTTGTCGAGCAAAACCAGAGATGCAGCAGGAACCTAGGGAACTTAACAAGTGGCTGGGGAACTGGTGCAGAAAGGAAGATTCTGGGTTCCTGGAGAACTAGGCTGACGTGTTGATCGTTACTAGCTCTATAGCAGACTGCACCTAAATGGGCAGAGCACATCTCTGCTGAGGCAAAAATTTAGAGGAACTTTTAAACTAGGTGGTGGTGGGGAGGGATCAATGGAAGCTATTCCAGGCAGTAAGCAACGCTGTATCCTGGCCTAGACCAACAAGGCCCAGGCCTAGGGCAGCACTTTGCATGGGGGCAGCACGAAAAAAGTCCCTGCTGGCTCTTATGGGGCGGATTGGGCTGAAAAACAAATTAGTCTAGCGCCCCCATAAAGCGGCTGCACTGCTTCTGGTATGCGGGGGGCCGACATTCCGCAACTTGAAGGGGAGGGGGCTGCTTCTAATTTTGTCTGTCCTATCATCCTCGACCACAAACATTCCTCACTGTGCTATATGTTGAAAATTGAATACCTCTATGTATGTGGGATTTTTAAGGCAACAACATAATTGGGACAACTGAGGTCATAAAAAGCTATTATTTATTACAACATATCAAAAATATATTAAATTACAATTTTATCCAAAAAGATTAAAAACTTATAAGAAATTGCTGTAAGTACCAGTAACTGCAGGCTCCAGGACATCTGCAAGTCAGTTTCCAATGCGTTTCGAATAATGTATATTCTTCTTCAGCATAAATATTATACAGTATTAATTTCTAGAGAAAAAAATAGAAACATTGTAAATACATGATGTATAGTAACATGTACATATAAGGACAGAATACAGACACGATTGGGCATGCATAAGAGAGGGGATATGTCCGAAAGCACACTCAAGAAAACAAACCTCCCAGTCTCCAAAACCATAAGGGGCGGAATAGGGAAAAATAAATTCCTCTTCGGCCAGTATCCAAAGGATGAAAGAATCCTCTCCCATAAACTAAGGAGAGAGAGCATGCGGGTATATATCAGAATCTTCAAAGTCCTTAATCCAAATACGTATAGATAACCATCCAAGCCCAAATAGATTGGTGGAAAAACGTACTTACCAGTCCAGAGATGGACCCTAATCAAAAGTAGAGGGGAACTTGTCCACCCCCAGTAGAGAGCCCAGGAGAATCTTTGGCAAAAGACAAACAGAAAGAAACAAAAACTGCAGACAGCCAAAACATCAACTCCTACTCCTTCATGAGTAAGGAGGGAAAGGATACCTAGACCCCCCCCCCCCCCTTTGGCGTCCTTAAATATATAAGGCTGGATCCCTATTGACCTATTGTACTCACCTTGATCGATAAAATTGCTTTATTGTATTTTTTCAAGTCTAGTATGGCTGGGGGATCCCCATAGAATGTGGAGTTCCCCCTTACTACGTGTCGAATGTTGTTTTTGATCGACACGGCATGTGTCGAATGTCGTTTCTGATCGACATGGCATATTATTCCGGGCTCAGTTAAATCCTTCCCCCTTTACATCATCGCATAATTTGTTATGAGACGTTAGTCTCGTCGCCCCGTATGCGCGGTGTCAACATAATGCGGCGCGCCGGGGAAATGCTATACGTCGGGGACAGGTGACCAGGTGACGCGACGCGTCGGGTCATGTGATCCGGTGACACGATGCGTCACTACACATGACACGGATGTAAACAACGGGTACACGTGGATGATGCAGCCCAGCATAGAGGAATATGAGGCTACAATGGCGTCGGGGCTCGTTCCCTTTTATACCCTTTTGTGTTCTTTCCCCCGCCCTTTTCCACCTGCTTTCAAGGTGAGTACAATAGGCCAATAGGGATCCAGCCTTATATATTTAAGGACGCCTTAAATAGAATATGTACATATTTTTTCATCATTTTTCGTTTTCCTTTCTTCTTTATTATTACCAATTATAAATATTCTTTATGTGTGTTATGTACACTGAGCTTGTTGTGAATGCAACCTTTCCTATCTACCTCAAGTTGATGTGTTGGTCGTGTTGGACCAGGAAAATAAAGCATTCAGAAAACTTCAGCTACAGGTTGGACATTCGTTACTGCTCTGCTCACTACATCCACCCCTAGACACCACACAGAGGTAACTTAATTTGCCGATCCCAATCTAATCAGCGGCTCCTGAACGGGGTAGCGCTACATATTGTATAGCAGGTGAGCGAGGAGACGTGACGTCTACCATGAAAGGTCATATCTATGAGTCACCTAGTCTGGGTAAATGATTAGTTAATTTGCATATGTTAATTTATGTTCTGGTTACCTCCTCTTTAACTGTATATAAGGTTGTATTCTTGGTTCTAATAAACACTCCATGTTCAGCAGGCAAACCAGTCTCATCTCGTTGTGTGCTTGTGAGCAGCTGGAATATCTGATATCCAGACTGATAGGAAGCGGTATATGATGGAAGCACTCAAGCAGAATGTGAGACGTTCCGTTACACCTACCATTTAAATGCCTGGGTTTTCCTATACATATCCTGCAACTTTGTCACAGCCATCAAATGTCGGTATACCTAATGCAATAACACACATTGAGCAAGGTGTATTCTATATTCAGAAGGAAGATATACTATTACTATATAGTCTGAGCACTGTCTGGATTTTTAATAGTTTGCAGCATTCAGTTATAGTTTAAAACTGACAATGAAGTGTGCAAGTACAGTACAGACATGGTTATATATCCTACCCAGTAAACTACCAAGTCTCCTCTGCAGTTAAATTTAAATTTTGGAGTTTCCAGAAAATAAAAATAAAAGAAGACATTTGTAATTTTGAGTTAAGCTTTGTGAATGAGAACATGCAGCAAATAAAATAGGTGTTCCAATTTGGTTTCAAAAGTGGGAATACAGGCAATTTGAGGCATCTAGGTGTAACTTAAATTATCTTATAGATCTCCCAGGAGCTTTGAAATCATGAGTACTGAATTAAGATTTTTCATCTCCACTTTAAACCGCTGAGATGGGTTTAATGCCTGTATAATGCCCCATGCTCCCACATGAGTTATACAGCCAGCACTGGTTATCAAGCACCCAGATCCTTGTTGCTCATTTTTGGGGACATAAACACATATATCACCATCACTTTTCCTCAGTGCTGGCCTCCCTCTGGTATTGTTAAACAATTTCCCATTTTGAGCAGAGCTAAGCAGTGGGTCTGAGAATTCAAAACTTGCTATAGTATTTCTACATTTCCCAAGTATACAAGTAAAAAACAAACAAAAAACAAACAAACTGGATGAGCAAATACAATTTGGCCAAGGTCCCACAGCTTGGTGCAAAAGTCCTTAAAATGCATTTAAATGGTACACATAAGCATTAAATGATGAGTGATTTTGTGAGGATTGAGCCTCTGGCTGACAGGCAGTGTTATTGTCTGGGTTGGATTGCTGTGGCTGAGAGACTTATTGTTCAGCAAGATAAGAATGCTATTTTACAATGTCCAAATCTGTTCACATACGACTTATCTGTTGATGGATTGTCTAAGCACACCTGAATGGCATGTAATGTGTATGTATCTAGACTAACCTGCACTCCATTTTAAAATCTTGTTTCCATATATCATCTTTAATTTAGTATGCATATGGAAACAGATTTATTTGCTGACACGGCTTTGTTTATAAACAAAGTCATGTGATCACCATAAAGTAAGTGGAAGGCGGCACTGGCCCGGATTCACAGCCATCGGCGCATCTTTATGCCGCCGTAGCGTATCTTCTTTACGCTACGCCGGCGCAACGTTGAGAGGCAAGTATGAAATTCACAAAGAACATGCACCCAACGTTGCGCCGGCGTAGCGTATATTCGTCCGCATAAGCCAACGTAAGTCAAAGTAGCTGGAAGTGGGTGTGATGCATGGTAATATAGTGTGACCCCATGCAAATGATGTGCTGAGCGTCATCCAAGTACTTAAAATGAACGGCGCATGTGTCGTAACTTGTACGTATCCCCGTGCATATGCGTACAACCACGTCAAAATAACTGCCTAAGATACGTCGAATCACTGCCTACGACGTGAACGTAACCTACGCCCAGCCCTATTCACGTAGTACTACATAAACGACGTAAAATACAACAGCTGTTCCCTGGTCCATACCTTTGCATGAGTTGCGCCTCCTATATGAGAAATAACTTTACGCCGGACGTAACCCTCACGCAAATCACTTAAAACATGCGCCGGGCGCAAGTACGTTCGTGAATCGGTGTATCTCCCTCATTTGCATATTTGCATCACAAATCAATGGGAGTACCAAATACGTCCAGCGTAACTATGCACCCACTATACGCCGGCGTAGGCAAGTTACGTTGGTCGGATGAAGTCAGTTTTTTGGTGCATCTTAGTTCTATGGGTATGGCGCAAAGATACCACGGCGCATGTTTACACTTACGCGGCGTATATCGAGATACGTCGGCGTAAGTGCTACCTGAATCCGGGCCATAGTATTTAATGTTAGTCTAGATATATACAGTTTATAGTACACCCAACATTGAAGGGCCTTAGTCAGGGAGGTGACCAAGAACACGATGGTCACTCTAATAGAGTTTCAGTGTTTCTCTGTGGAGAAAGGAGAACCTTCCAGAAGAACAATCATCTCTGCAGAACTCCACCAATCAGACCTGTATGGTAGAGTGGCCAGACAGAAACCTCTCCTCAGTAAAAGGTACATGACAGCCTACCTGGTGTTTGCCAAAAGGCACCTGAAGTACTCTCAGACAATAAGAAAATTCTTTGGTCTGATGAAACAAAGATTGAACTCTTTGGCTTGAATGGCAAGTGACATGTCTGGAGGAAACAAGGCACCGCTCATCACCTGGCCAATACCATCCCTACAGTGAAGCAGGGTGGTGGCAGCATCATGCTGTGGGTATGTTTTTTAGTGGCAGGAACTGGGAGACTAGTCAGGACTGAGGAGACGATGAATGCAGCAATGTACAGACACATCCTTGATGAAAACCTGCTGCAGAGCACTCTGGACCTCAGACTGGGGCAAAGGTTCATCTTCCAACAGGACAACAACCCTAAGCACACAGTCAAGATAACAAAGGAGTGGGACAACTCTGTAAATGTCCTTGAGTTGCCCAGCCAAAGCCCAGAAAATGGAACTTAAGAAGCCCTGCAAAGAAAAATGTGAGAACCTGCCCAAAAAATCAGTGTGCCAAGCTTGTAGCATCATACGCAAAGACTTGAGGCTGTAATTGGTGCCAAAGGTGCTTCGACAGTTTTGAGCAAAGGCTGTGAATATTTGTGCACGTGTATTTGTTTATTTTTTTATTTTTAATAAATTTGCAAAGATTTCAAACAAACTTTGTTCATGTGGAAAAAGTGAAGCGCTGTGAATACTTTCCAGATGCACTGTATGTACAGTTTTACTGACACATGTCAAAGTTACAAAACTGGGTTCAGGCGTTCATCTTTATAAACAAAGCAAAAATATTTAGATTTATGTATAAACTGTTTATTTAACCAGGTAGAAAGAGGAATTGTCACATGCAAAATGCTGGAACCCACACCACACAATTTACCTTTGATTATTTCAGAGTCCTGTTGGTCCTGCATTGTGCGTAATGACGTCAGACTGATACATGGAGCATCAAAGACAAGCAGCTTTGAGGGACCAGTTGCACAAAGAGGAAGAGCCTGCAGGAGGGAAGGATAAGGTAAGTAAAAAAAGTTCAACCTTAACCACTTAAGACCCGGACCAAAATGCAGGTAAAGGACCAGGCCTCTTTTTGCTATTCGGCACTGCGTCGCTTTAACTGACAATTGCGCGGTCGAGCGACGTGGCTCCCAAACAAAATTGGCGTCCTTTTTTTCCCACAAATAGAGCTTTCTTTTGGTGGTATTTGATCACCTCTGCGGTTTTTATTTTTTGCGCTATAAACAAAAATAGAGCGACTATTTTGAAAAAAATTCAATATTTTTTACATTTTGCTATAATAAATATCCCCAAAAAAGATATAAAAAAACATTTTTTTCCCCAGTTTAGGCCGATACGTATTCTTCTACCTATTTTTGGTAAAAAAAATCTCAATAAGCGCAAAATTTATAGCGTTTACAAAATAGGGGATAGTTTTATTGCATTTTTATTAATTTTTTTATTTTACTACTAATGGCGGCGATCTGCGTTTTTTTTCGTGACTGCGACATTATGGCGGACACTTCGGACAATTTTGACACATTTTTGGGACCATTGTCATTTTCACAGCAAAAAATGCATTTAAAATGCATTGTTTACTGTGAAAATGTTAATTGCAGTTTGGGAGTTAACCACAAGGGGGCGCTGAAGGGGTTATGTATGACCTCATCTGTGTTTCTAACTGTAGGGGGGTGTGGCTGTAGGTGTTACGTCATCGATTGTATTTCCCTATAAAAGGGATCACACGATCGATGACGGCGCCACAGTGAAGAACGGGGAAGCTGTGTTTACACATAGCTCTCCCCGTTCTTCAGCTCCGGGGACCGATTGCGGGACTCCAGCAGCGATCGCGTCCGCGGGCCCCATGGTCACGGAGATTAGGTCTCGTGTGCCGGTACGTGATTGTGCCCAGCCGTGCCATTCTGCCGACTTATATCGGCGTTAAGTGGTTAAAGTGGTTGTAAACCCAACCACACAACTTGCACCTACAGGTAAGCCTAGATTAAGGCAGGCCATACACGATTCGAATTTCGAACGAGCCGTCGAGCGATAAACGAACGCGGCGCTCACAAAAGCATGCGAGTGTACCATCAATTACGTACGAAAATCGAGCGAGAAAACACAATGTTTTCATACCATAGAGGAAGTGATGTAATCTTCTGTGACCTTTTAAACACACCCCCTACTTTCAAAAGTCGGGTCGCGCCAACTCGGATCATGCGCAGTTATGTTTCTTGGGAAAAATCGTCCAACTCTACCATTAACGATACGATTTTTGGACATTTCGCGTGTCGAACAAGCACACTAATGATACGAAAATCGGCCGATTTCACGCTCGTATGCGATTTTCGATCGAAATTCGAATCGTGTATGGCCTGCTTAAGGCTTACCTGTAGGTGCAAGAAATATCTCCTTAACCACTTAGCAACCACCTGCCGAAAAATAACGGCGGCAAGGTGGTTGCTTAACTCTGGGATCACATTATATAACGTGATTCCAGAGTCGTGCTCCCGCGCGCCCCCCGGGGCGTGCACACGGGAATGTCCGTGACCGCCAGGTCCAGAGGACCCGGCGGGTCACGGATCACGGTAAATCGCCACTGATAGCGGCGGTTTACCACGTGATCGCGCCGTCCAATGACGGCGCGATCACATGTAAACAGACCGGCGTCATTTAATGACGCCGGTTCCTCCCTCCTCTCTCTGTACCGATCGGTACAGTGTGAGAGGGGGAGCGCGGATGGCGGCAGCGCTGTGGATGGATCTGTGACTATTGCAGTCACAGATCCATCCATCCCTGCAACCCCCCAGCAATACTCAGCATACCCCCCCCAGCAATACTGTGCATACCCCCCCAGCAATACTGTGCATACCCCCCCAGCAATACTGTGCATACCCCCCAGCAATACTCAGCATACCCCCCCAGCAATACTCAGCATACCCCCCAGCAATACTCAGCAGTACCCCGGCCCAATACTCAGCAGTACCCCGGCGCAATACTCAGCAGTACCCCGGCGCAATACTCAGCAGTACCCCGGCGCAATACTCTGCAGTACCCCGGCGCAATACTCTGCAGTACCCCGGCGCAATACTCTGCAGTACCCCGGCGCAATACTCTGCAATACTCTGAACAATACTCTGTAGTACCCCGGCGCAATACTCTGCAATACTCTGAACAATACTCAGCAGTACCCCGGCGCAATATTCTGCAGTACCCTGGCGCAATACTCTGCAGTACCCCGGCGCAATACTCTGCAATACTCTGAACAATACTCTGCAGTACCCCGGCGCAATACTCTGAACAATACTCTGCAGTACCCCGGCGCAATACTCTGCAATACTCTGAACAATACTCTGCAGTACCCCCTGCACAATACTCTGCAATACTCTGAACAATACTCTGCAGTACCCCCTGCGCAATACTCTGCAATACTCTGAACAATACTCTGCAATAACCCCCTGCGCAATACTCTGAACAATACTCTGCAGTACCCTTGCGCAATACTCCCTGCGGTCGTTTTTTTTTCAGGCTTCCCAGCCTAGAGGTGAGATGTGGGGTCTTATTGACCCCATATCTCACTGAAGAGGACCTGTCACGCTATATTCCTATTACAAGGGATGTTTACATTCCTTGTAATAGGATTAAAAGTAATCAAAACATTTATTTTTGGGGAAAAAGGTGTCAAACTAAAATAAATAAAGTAAAATTAACAATAAAAAAAAAAAAAAACTTAAAGCGCCCCTGTTCCCGCGTGCTCGTATACAGAAGCGAACGTGCACGTAAGTCCCGCCCACATATGAAAACGGTGTTCAAACCACACATGTGAGGTATTGCTGCGAACGTTAGAGCGAGAGCAATCATTTTGGCCCTAGACCTCTTCTCCAACTAAAATATTGTAACCAGTAAAAATATTTAAAGCGTCACCTATGGGGATTTTTAAGTCGCGAAGTTTGGCGCCATTCCACGAGCGTGTGCAATATTGAATGGTGACATGTTGGGTATCTATTTACTCGGCGTAACTTCATCTTTCATATTATGCAAAAACTTTTTAAAAAGCACAAAACTGTTTTATTTCCAAAAAAAATGTGTTCGAAAAATTGCTGTGCAAATACCATGCGCGATAAAAAGTTGCAACAACCGCCATTGTATTCTCTAGGGTCTTTGCTAAAAAAGCATATATAATGTTTTGGGGTTCTATGTAATTTTCTAGCAAATAAATGATGATTTTTCCATGTAGGAGAGAAATGTCAGAATTGGTCTGGGTGTTCCAGAACGCCTGTTGGCGTTCCCTGCATGTTGGGCCTCTGTATGTGGCCACGCTGTGTAAAAGTCTCACACATGTGGTATCGCCATACTCGGGAGGAATAGCAGAATAGCAGAATGTGTTTTGGGGTGTAATTTGTGGTATGCATATGCTGTGTGTGAGAAATAACCTGCTAATATGACAATTTTGTGGAAAGGAAATAAAAATGAAAAAAATCTTAATTTTGCAAAGAATTGTGGGAAAAAATGACAACTTAAAAAAACTCACAATGCCTCTTTCTAAATACCTTGGAATGTCTTCTTTCCATAAAGGGGTCATTTGGGGGGTATCTGTACTTTTCTGGCATGTTAGGGTCTCAAGAAATGAGAGAGGCCGTCAGTACATCAGATGTGATCAAATTGATCAATTTTCAGTAATTGGTACCATAGCTTTTAGACCCTATAACTTTCACCCAGACTAAATAATATCTAAAAAAAAATTGTTTTGTTACCAAAGGTATGTAGCAGTATACATTTTAGGCCAAGTTTATGAAGAAAAATTTATTTTTTGCAGAATGTTATAATAGAAATGAAGAAAAATTATATTTTTTACAAAATTTAAGTTCTTTTTTCATTTATAGCGAAAAAAATAAAAACCGCAGAGGTGATAAAATACCACCAAAAGAAAGCTCTATTTGTGGGAAAAAAAGGACACAAATTTCATTTGGTAACAGTGTTGTATGACTGAGTTATTGTCATTCAAAATATGAGAGCACCGAAAGCTGAAAATTGGTCTGGTTAATAAGTGGGTTTAAGTGCCCAGTGGTCAAGTGGTTAACCTACACAGTTAAGGAGATATTTGCTGAAAACACTGCACCAATGTCTACAGCGCATGCGCTCCGTAGATAACGGCGCAGGCGCACCGAGCGTGTCGTTTTTGTAAAATGGGATAATAGAGGTTAATGCCGGTCCCGCGTGCATGCGTTGTGACTGGCCGGAGTGGCGATACAAGGAAGACGCTCCGAGGGGACATGGCAGCAGAGGGGAACGAGGAGCACTTCAGAGGCTTTGATCTCAGGTAAGTTCCACATACCTGCTCATTGTATATGCATACTAGCTCTTTATACCTTTCTCTTGGAAGGTTTTTTTTTTTTAAGGACATTTTTTTTTCGGTTTACTTCCTCTTTAAGGCTCATTAGACTTAAAGGGATTGTAAGGGTTATTTTTTTTTTTAAATAACAAACATACCATACTTACCTACACTGTGCAGTGCGTTTTGCACAGGGCCCTGATCCTCGTCTTCTGGGGTCCCTCGGTATCGGTGGCTGTCTCGGCTCCTCCCCACAAGAGCTAAACCTCTTTTGGCAAGTCCTCTCCCAAGGGGTTAGCTTGCGGGCGCACTCCCGTGTGATACAGTGGCACCCATAGCCGCCAAGTGTATCACTCAGCCTCGCCCCCCGGCATGCCGCATCATTGATTTGATTGACAGCAGTGAGAGAAAATGGCTGCGCTGCTATCAATCTCCAATAAAGAGCCGCCTCAAGCTGGGGGAAAGCATTGCGTGATTGCGCCCACTGGGTTTCGTGGCTCAGGTAAGTAAAACAGGGGGGCCCGGGGGGCCAGAGAGTGTAAGGTGTTTTTTCACCTCAATGCATAGGATGCATTAAGGTGAAAAACACAAAGCTTTACAACCCCTTTAAAGTTAGGGGATGTTCAAACAAGCGGTTGAGCTGTGCTTTTAGAGACACCCCTCCTCCTTTAGGCTTAAAAGGCAGCTGAGGGTGGGGTTTACATGCCATGGCTGCAATGCTTTTCTTTTCGCCTGTGGCAAAAACAATCACTACTGTCATGTTAGTAGGGCAGTACTACCATCAAAAATGACCCATTCAAACAGATAGGGAAATGCCGTGAATGCCCCAGAACCATGGTTGTGGCACATTGGTGCAGCAAATATGGGGTTAAAATAGACAATGAGGAGGCCTCATATCTCCTACTCACCACCTGTCAAACACCTCTGAAAAGTGATCTGAAAGTGGATTGTTTTTCAGAGGCACAGCAGTTTAGACACAAGTCTGAATTTAGCCTTAAAAATTTATATAAACCCAATCACTGGAATGTCATATAAGCTGTCACACATCAATGCAAGTTGTTTTCAATATTTTAATTAAAATAATACCCGATGATCCTGCCATAAAAGTAATTTTCAGGCACTTCCTGTTACTTGCCTGGAGTTGACATGTTCTCCCTGTGCCTGCGTGGGTTTCCTCTGGGTACTCAGGTTTCCTCTCACACTACAAAGACATACTGGTAGGTAATTGCCTCTATGTGTGTAAATGCGAGTTAGGGACCTTAGATTAGGATGACCAGATGTCCCCAGTTTCCAGGGACAGTCCCTGGATTGAGGACACTGTCACCGCCCATCAAATGCAGCCAGCCAACGCCCATGAATGAATGTTTTCTTGCTTCCATTCATTGGGAGTCGGAAACACAGACACAGTCCTCCATCAGCGCTGCGCCTTTGACACTATGTATGAACGGAGCAGCAGCTGCTTGCTGATGCTGAGACTTTGTTTTTTGCTGCAAAAAGAAAAGAGTAGGAACACCAGTGGCTGGGCGCCATAGGCAGCAGTGCGCCCTGGCGGCTTCCTAGTTTGCTTAGTGGTAGCACTGGTCCATATTAGGGGGGGGGGTGTATGTTTTCCATAATCTGTGCACTTTCTGATGATCATGTGCTGGTCGGAGCAGAGAAACAATTTTTTTTTTTCAGTTTCGGTTGCATGCTCATTCAGCTCTGCTCGCATGTTATTCTGCCTTGCCTTAAATCCCAGTCAGCCACCTGCATGTTTATGCCTTTGCCGTTCCCGGGCAGTGATCTTCCTCCGCTCCCCACCCAGTAGTAGCCCAGAAAGGGAGACTTGAGAGGCGAGGTCGACTGGCAGAGAAAGGCAGCTGAGCTCAGCTGACGGTGTCCTGCAGCAGGAACAGAGGGGTAGCAGATCTGATCGTGGGGCTGCCAGTGCTTTCAAGGCTGCAACACAGGTGTAGTTTGGGGGTGTCATTAGTACAGTGACAGTGCATATTTTTAGCACTGATCACTGTGTTAGTGTCACTGGTTCCCACAAAGTGTAAAAACTGTGACTTAATGTCTGATTTGTCTACCGCAATATCGCAGTGTCGATATGAGTTGCTGATTGTCGCCATTACTATTAAAAAATATATATATATATATGTCCCCGGATTTCATTTAAAAAATCTGGTCACCTGACTTTAGATTGTAAACCGATTGGAACTGATGTGTATGTATAGTATGTATGTTAAAGAGGAAGTAACCCCCCCCCCCCCCCCGAAAAACAGGGAAAAAAAATAACCTGCAAGGGAAAGACATAATGAGCTCATTATGTGGCACTCACCTAAGATCAAAGCCCCCAAAGTCCTCCTCATTCCCCTCCGCCGCCGCTGCCATGTCTACTCGCATCTCCTTCCTGATATTGCTGCTCCGGCACTGTGATTGGCCAGAGCGGCGATGGCGTCACTCCCGCCGTCACTCCCGCGCATGCGCGTGGGAAGGCAGGTTCCCACGAATGCGTTAAAATTACGGCATTAACCCCGATAATGCCATTCACAAAAACGTCACTTACAGTGTGCCTGCGCCGTTGCGCGAAATCACGACATTAACCCCTTAACTTCGATAATGCCATTCACAAAAACGGCACTTTCAGTGCGCCTGCGTCGATGTCAACGGCGCCTGTCATTTCTGAAAATATCTCCTAAACCTTTTAGGTTTGGGAGATATTTGTTTCACCTACAGGTAAGCCTTAATCTAGACTTACCTGTAGGTTAAAGTGGGTTAAAGGGGTTTAAGTGCTGCGTAAATTGACAGTGCTGTAGTACCTGAAATAAATATGTAGCACCCTCCTAGATAGGTGCTAGGAAGTTTATATCGTTTTTTTTTTGCTTTTCTGCTTAACATAGACGTAGACAGGCAAATCTATGTGCTGTCTGCTTAACAGAGAGCAGTGATTGAGGAGTGAGGTCTGCTGTCTTGATGTTTTGAACTGATCCAATAGCAAGAAGGCATATTGGACAGTGGAAGGAAAACCTAGCTGATGAGAGCATGAATGCAAATACAGCCCTGGCCAATTAGAAGGGGATGTGTCCCCCATGGAATGCTGGTTGCCTGTATTTAAGTCTGGGCTTAGGGTTCCAGTCCAGCCCACCTCTAAGGAGAGAGGTTCAGGTGGGCAGGAGGCTGCTGCCTCTCCCCAGCACAGGCTGCCATGTGGCCTCAGGTGGGAAACCCGAGGGCCTGAAATGCTGAAGCTACCACCCATGGTTCTCTTGCAAGCTGACTAAGGGAGGATGTCCATGGATCCTGTCTGGTATAACCATTATAGAGTGTCGCTTGGAAGTTGGAAGGAGGTTACCAGCTGTCCCTGGACATTTGTGAGTACAAACCCATGAAGGGATCCCTGAGACTGAGTGTGTTGCTAAAATCTGCCTCTTGGTCCTAGAAGTCAGCATACTGGGTATAGGAGCTGAAGGAGACACTGGCTAGTGCCTTGAAGAAACAACGTCCGGCAATTTCTCACTGCTTAAAAAGGAGGCTTGTTTCACCCTATTCAGCCTGCTGCATAGTGCTACTGACAGTCTGCTACAAAGTTCTATTGAGAAGTTGTCCTTGCTGTGAATAGTTAATTTGGAGTATCCTACTAATTTCCTTCTCCTATCCAAATTCTTCAAATAAAACAAAAAAAACACACCCCTAGACTGGTTATTGGAGACAACGAGTGGAAGAGTGTGTGTATCTGGATGTGTGAATTTTCAGTGAGAGACCTGGGTACAATAATTCAGCAGCTCCTTTGGCGGTACCGCTACAAATAAATAATATGAGTCAACTGTTTATCAAACTGTTTTAGCACATAATGTCATTCAGTAAGGGTTTACATCTATATTCAACATTTTGAATTGTTCGCAATGGGTTACTGTGCTATGCTCTTCCCTCTGTGCTTTCCTAAGTAAGTCTGACCATATTTGTAGAGTCCCGATACTGTTAGAATAGCAGGGAGAAGTGTTTACACCTAGGAATTGGAAAAAGTTGTCATCTTCCAGCAATAAAACCTTCATTAACTCTTGAAAATTCTATTTCCAGTTGACAGTTCACTCACTTTCCTGCCAGTGCAGAGCAGATTGAACCCCAAGAGGTGAAGTTATCATCCATTTTGAAATCTTTTTGAACTCTCGGTATATTAATGCGCCAGCAGAGAGAAGCAGGGGATGCAGTGATAGAACATTTGTGTACACAAGCCATAATAAAGTGTTCTGTGCCATCATAAAGAAAGAAATAAAAATCAAAAATGTTATTTTTCTGACCTCCTGTGTGACCTGAAGTGGTGATTCCAATCCCTCGGGTTTACCATTCTACTATTGTAATAAATGAAACAAACATAATGGTATATAAATCATAGAGGGAGATAACAGTGATGGGTATGTGTATTTCCCAAGACAAGTCATTGAAAGCACAACTCTGGGACTGAATTCAACTGCCAGAGATTGAATGTAATCATTTTCATAATGGATACTTCAAGGGAAAATATTCCCTGCTCATTTCTCATTCTTTTACTTTTGTATATTAAACATTCTGAGCAGCACATACTGGTGTGAGAGTGCTCATTTCATGAAATAGGAGTGTAACAGGATGCATAATCGGCCAAATGGCCAGAAAGAATGTAACTGTAACATCACAGTTTACTAAACAGGTGCAACGTTAGAATTATTAATCAAAAACAGGGTCAGGGTGGCAAAGAACAGATAACGAAGGCTGCACAAACATGGACCCTTCACAACAATGTCTTACATAGTTATGCCGCGTACACACGGACGTTTTTATTGTCATGGAAAAAAAAACATTGTTTTTTTGACGTGATTCTTGTCAAGCCTGCCTTGCATACACATGATCATGAAAAGAAAAAGGCTCGAGCAAAGCGTGGTAACGTAGAACACAAACGACGGCACTATGAGGCCGGATTCACACCTATGCGAATTGAGTGTGGCTTAAACCGCATCCAATACGCAGAACATTTCTAAATACATTGTTTTCAATGAGGTTGGTTCACATATGTGCGATGCATTCGCACTGCGCATTGCAGTAAAAACATATGCAGATTTTATGCCTTGCGGTGCGGCTCAGGTGAGAATTCAGGCCCATTATCTTCTATGGGTACGCAGCTGATTCGCAGATGTGTTCAGTTCTCTTCAGGAATTTCTCTCATTCAGCTCAATACACTTCTCCCCCACTCTCCTCTCGCCTGTAACTTCTCCCAGGTCTCCAAATTCGCAGCTAAAACAGAGCTAATCTGCTGAACACTTCCCTTATCTATCTGCAGAGATAAGAGAGCTGATATTTGCACCGCACTAGTGTGAACCAAGCCTGAAGAGGAAGTTCCATTCAGATGGCGCCACCCTTTGGGCTGTTTTTGCTAATTTGGTGTTAGTAAAAGTTTGGTGAGAAACGATTTGCGGTTTTCAGTCTTCGCGCTTTTCAGTCCGTTACAGCGTGATGAATGTGCTATCTCCATTACAAACGCTAGTTTTACCAGAACGAGTGCTCCCGTCTCATAACTTGCTTCTGAGCATGCACGTTTTTCCCGTCGTTAAAGCCTACACACAACCGTTTTTCACGATGTGAAAACGACAACGTGAAAAACAACGAGAACAATCAGGCCCCGTACACACGTCCGAGCTTCTCGGCAGAATCCAGCGAGAAGCTCGCTGGGATCCATATTCTGCCGAGAAGCTCGATCGTGTGTACGTTTTAGCCGAGAAAACTGTCGAGCAAGGCGTCGAGCCAAAATAGAGAGCAGGTTCTCTATTTCCTCGATGGGCCATCAGGACTAATGGCTCGACGCCTTTCTCGACGGCCGGCCGAGAACCTCATCGGGCGGAACGATGTGTTTAGCCCGATGAGGTTCTCGTACATGTGTACGGGGCCTTAGAGCATGTTCTAAATTTTTAATGCCCATTTTTCACGTCAAGAAAAATGCTCTGGAGCCTACACACAATCGTTTTTAATGACCAATTTAAAAAAGGTAAAAAAAATATATATCAACAGTATCTCACAAAAGTGAATGGCCAAGAAGGGCATGCAAGTAAAACAGACATTTCTACTGCTTTCCTATATGGAGACATTATGGAGGACCTCTACATGAAGCAACTACCAGGGTTTGAGCAAGGAGACAACCTTGTGTGTAAACTTCAGAAGAGCATCTACGGGCTTAAGCAATCTGCAAGGATGTGGAATGAGAAAGTGAATAAAGTACTTACTAGAGAAGGATTCTTAAGAAGTAAAGCAGACCTCTGTTTCTACTCCAGAAATCAAGAAGACAGGTATACATCCTTATCTGTGTCAATGACATTTTAACCTGTTTTATACAAGAAGGGGATTACAATCAGTTCACAAGCTGAAATAATTTTTTAAAATCAAAAAGCTAGGAAACATTAGCTACTATCTGGGAATACAAACAGAGAGAGAAGATGGAAGTTGTCTTTCCAACCAATCTCATAAAATCTCAGAAATATTGGAACAATTCCATATGCAAGATGCAAAGGAAGTAAAAACTCATATTGAACCAGGTTATCAAAAGAGCAATGAAGCAGAAAACGTGCTAGTGCTACTCAAAAATGACATGTATTGCAGAGCAATCAGTAAGCTGCTATACTGTATGTTGCCAATGGGACAAGACCAGCAGTGGGCATATTATGAAGAAAAGTTTCAGCTCCCTGTCAGCGTGGTTGGAACACAGTAAAAATTGTGATACAGCACCTCAAAGGAACAATTCAGATGAAGTTATGGTTACCAGCAACATCAAATAGAACATTGGTCGGGTATGTGGATGCTGATTGGGCCGGGGATTGCACAAGCCCCCAAATCCACAGGTGGATTCATCTGCCAGTATGGGGAAGGAAGGTATAGGTAAGATGTGGTGCGGTGAAATAGGTAAGATTGGAACCAACGGAGAGCACAGTCACGGATACCAAGGAAATAACGTTTTTTGAGAAGGAGGGGGTGGTCAACTGTATCAAAGAAAATGGAGAGGTCCAAAAGTAGGAGTACAGAAAAGTGACTGTTGGTTTTAGCTTTTAATAAGTAGTTTGCGAGTTTTAGGAGAGCAGCTTCTGTGGAGTGTTGCATTCAAAATTGAGACTGAAGGGGATCAAGAAAAACATACAGTATATCGTTTATTCTTGATGAGGTGGCAGCTCAGCCGTTTGTAAACTAGACGTTCAAGGAGTTTTGGAGGCAAAAGGGAGTAAGGAGATGGGTCTTAGATTTTTAAGATTGGTGGGGTCCAGTGAGATTGAAGTTATGAGTTAAAGAGTGTAGGATAGGGCCAGAGGGTGACTGTAGTATCTACAAGGGGACAGGGTCCAGGGTGCAGGTGGTTAGGTGGGCGTTAGAAAAAGGTTTAGGGCTTTCCTCTATAGTAGCTGGGTTAAATGAGAGAGGCATTGATTGTGCAGGTGGACACGGAGTGTAAGGTGAGGGAGATATTTGTACAGTGGAGATCTCATCACAAATTGTATCAATCTTATTTTTTAAGGGATTAGCAATCTCCTGGGCAGTGAGTAAATTAGTTGGTGGAGGTAATAAAAGCGAGAGTTAAAGCTAGAAAGGAATTGTTACTTAGAGTGATAAAAAAGGTCTGTTGGCAGTGTGGAGGAAGAAATTTTATTTATGGAAGGCAGAATTATATTGGTTATGGTCTTGCTGGGACTTAGTCTTATGCCACAGACGCTTAAGAGCGCGATTAAATTTTTTGAGGCCTCTGGTACTGTATTGTCTGTTTGCCAGGATTGTAGCAGCCAGGGCCCGCTTCTGTGTGTAGCGAGTGGGCCAATGTATCCAGAGTGGATGGCAGTGAACTGTTGTGACAGAAGTGGCCAGTTTGGGGCAGGACAGAGCTGAAATTATTTCATAGAGACGTTCTGTAGCAAAAAAAGGAAGACAAAGGTTAAGATGGCAAAGGTTTCTATGGGTTACTGTTAGGTAGCTGAAAGGAGAAAGACAAGGAAATAGTGAAGCTAATAAGGTGGAGATTTAAGAGAGAAATAGGAATGTTGGAGATATTACAAGGGATGCTTAGGTAGAGAATACAAGGTCAAGGCAGTTGCCATCAGAGTGAGTAGAAGTGTGTGTCTATTGTTTTAGGTCAAAAGAGGAGGTCCTGGACTAGAAAAGGGTTGGTGTATCAAAGACCCTAGATTAGGAGAGGAGGTCCTGGACTAGGAGGGGAGTACACAGGATGCCCTGGACTGGGAGGTACAGAGGAGGCCCTGGACTAGCAGGGGAGTGCAAAAGAGGATTTGAACTATGGGATGCAGAGAAGGCCATGGACTAGGAGGGGAGTAAAGAGGAGACCCTGGACTGGGGTGCGGGCAATGGAGGCCCTGGACTGGGTGATGCAGAGGAGGTCCTGAACTAGGAGGGGAGTACACTGGAGACCTTGGACTGGGGTGGGGACAATGGAGGCCCTGGACTGGGGGTGTAGAGAAGGCCCTGGACTTGAAAAGTGGTGTTGGTGTGGCAAAGGACCTGGATCAGAAAGGGCAGGGTGCAGAGGAGACTCTGAAATGGGGGGGAGAGGGGGGGGTCTGTAGAGGAGCTCTTGGACTAGAAGGGGAGTGCAAAAGAAGCCCTAGACTGGGGGAAATGGTGTCTGGTATGGCAAAGGCAACATAAATAGGCTATTTATCAATTTTGTATGCAATGTCAGAGACATTGCTTGTTTACAGCTGTATACAGTTCTCCTACACCGCCCCAAAGATGCTGCTTGCCCATGAGAGGCAGTTTTCCGGTGCTTTACAGGCGCTATTTTTAGCATTAAAATGCCTGAAAAATGCCTCAGTGTGGACCAAGTAAAACCTTGGATTGCCTGCAGAATTCGTTCCGGAAACATGCTTGTAATCCAAAGCACTTGTATATCAAAGTGAATTTTCCCATAAGATAATGGAAACTTAGATGATTCATTCCACCCATTTATTCATAGATCTTTTAATTTATAGACCATAAAATAGATTATAGCAATGTGATAGGTTGTGTACCCATAACATGTCCATTCACAAATGGCAGCTTCCACAAGGGGATTAGAAGCAATATCCAGCAGCATGGAACCATGCAACCAGCATTGTTGACGATTAAAAGAGGCACATCTAAGTATGCAGGCATCTGGGGTAAAGCTGTCCACATAGACCATCCTCCGCACTGCCGACTCTCACCGCTGTCAGAAAAATGCCTCAGTGTGGACCAAGTAAAACCTTGGATTGTGAGCAGAATTTGTTCTGGAAACATGCTTGTAATCCAAAGCACTTGTATATCAAAGTGAATTTTCCCATAAGAAATAATGGAAACTCAGATGATTCATTCCACACCCATTTATTCATAGATCTTTTAATTTATCGACCATAAAATAGATTATAGCAATGTGATAGGTTGTGTAACCATAACATGTCCATTCACAAATGGCAGCTTCCACAAAGCAATATCCAGCAATATCCAGCAGCATGGAGCCATGCAACCAGCATTGTTGACGATTAAAAGAGGCACATCTAAGTATGCAGGCATCTGGGGTAAAGCTGTCCACATAGACCATCCTCCACACTGCCGACTCTCACCGCTGTCAGCCGGCAATCGTGACCGGGAAGACTACCCTGCAGTAGAGCAATCTGAAATTAAGGCTTGAAGCGCTTGTGGAGTGCAGTGAGGATGGGATGACGTTGATGGCGGTGAAGAGGATGGTCTATGTGGATAGCTTTACCACCGGATGCCTGCATACTTAGATGTGTCTGTTTTAGTCATCAACAATGTGAGTTGCTAAATGTTTCTACCTGCATTAAATGTAACCATATTGCTACACTTAGAGGCACCTCTTTTCTCTTTTATACTTAGATGTGACATGACGCTACTTGTATATCAAGACATTGCTTGTTTATTAAGTCAAAATTAAAAGAAAATTAAAATGCTTGTCTTGCAAAACTCTCTCACACCAAGTTACTCTCAGCCCAGGTTCACACTGGGCTGCGGGAGTGAAGCAGTGCGAGGTCAGCTGAACTCGCACGATTTCACTCCCGCCCGGCAGTCCCGATTTCAGCCGCGATT